>JAODKC010000038.1:17323885-17345817 GCA_026777985.1 Mormyrops attenuatus
CCCCCCCCCCCCCCCCCCCCCCCCCCCCCCCCCCCCCCCCCCCCCCCCCCGCCCCCCCCCCCCCCGCCCCCCCCCCCGCCCCCCCCCCCCCCCCCCCCCCCCCCCCCCCCCCCCCCCCCCGTCAGGCCGGTCTCACACCTGCATCCATCACCCATGCCCCAATGGCGGGAAGCCTCTGATGGAAAGGAAATGGGGGGCGTGCAATCTGCTGGGGGCACTTTCACAAGCTTGAGGTTATTTTTATTAATACACGACAAGAAAGCTTATTGGCCTTTTAGGCACCTATTTGAGGAGCAGGCAGGAGAATGTGAAGTAATAGCTCTTTGATTTTCTTGTTTACAGCCCCATAAATATGACCTGGCCCTGATTACCACCACCTACTTAGACCATTTTCTTTATGATCCATTCATAGGGGGGGTGTCACTTACTGCTGCCTGAATTCAGGCCACTGGCCTGTGTTTCACTCTATGGAGTTTTGGGCCTGTTACAAAGATAAGTGGCTACAGCAATGAGCAGAGACAGGAGCAGCTGGCTGACAATTCATCTACTAACACCCCCAATAAGCATCATTTGGAAGCTTAATTATTATCCCCCCCCCCCCCAGTGCCACACAGGCTGTTAACCAGGAAGAGCTATTTCAGCGCACAGACACCCCTACCAGACTCCAACCATGAATACAACGCTAGATAAAACACCCATGAATATTTCCTGAAGTTTAGATGTCAGGGGTGTTAGACCTGAGTGTTGATTGGGTCCAGTCTCTAGACAAAGCTGGCCACCTTGGGGCTGACCGTTGATTGGGGAATGGGATTCAGTCTCCCTAGAGCTGAGTGCTGATTGGGCGTTGTTTTTGTGGGTGTGTTCGGCGGGGCCCAGGTAAGCTGATGTTGCCGTGTTACTCCTGCAGGTGAGAAGCCGTACAAATGCTCGTGGGAAGGCTGCGAGTGGCGCTTTGCCCGCAGCGACGAGCTGACACGGCACTACCGCAAACACACCGGCGCCAAGCCCTTTAAGTGCAACCACTGTGACAGGTGAGACGCACCAACAGTCTCCTGTGCATGCACTCCTCTATGCGATCACCTGCTCCTGTTTACCTACACTCCCTTACTCAAGAAGCACGAATGCACATATAAACAGGTAGCATGCTTCTGTCATTGCTGACACCATAAACACATACAGCTACTGCTCTTCAGCCTCCCAGTCAACATCATTTCACTCCCCAGTCCTTCCTCACTCATGTCATCCACCAGGATATTATAGAGAATAGTGATACTTCACCCATGGGGAAATTGTCTTTTTGCCTACCCTGTTTTGCTCCCCTTGACGCATTGACACATACACAGGTGCGAGGGTGAGAGTAAGCTTGGGGGTCACAGCATGCATCATCCCCGGAGCTGGGGGGTTAAGGGCCTTTCTCAGGGACCCAACGGCGGCATCAGTCTGCCTGATCCAAGATTCGAACCCGTAACCTTCTGATCGCGGGCAAAATTCCTAACGTGCTGAGCCACACACTTCTCCCTCTGGCTTCTGAATGGGGATGATATTAGCAGAGCATGGAGTAGCTAGACCCTGCATCACAATCATGAGCACACGCTTTCAGTAAACACCGAGTAGCACAGTGCTGCGTCTGTGGGGATCGATGGTGCTGCTTTCAGCAGGGATGGATGTGGGGAGGATGCCCGTCTTGCCCTTGTCAGGACCCCCTTCGCTAACGGTGCCTTCTGTTCTCATTAGTTTAACACCCTGAAACAAACGGACATCTCTGCCACTTGGTCCGTCTAGGAATGACTATTAACATGACAATGAGAGCCAGTATGGCGGGGATCCTTTGGGGAGGCGTTGAGGACACATAAGGTGTCAAAATGGCCAGCATACGCACATGCCACCACCCGTGTAAAAGAGCTGTGATTAATACAGTCAGATCAGAGCTCAACCCCCCCCATCCCAGAGCCAGGGCTGCCTGCAGGTGCCAGATTTCTGGTGAGCGGGCGGACCCCACTGTGTTTGACCTCGCTGCTCTCCCCTACCTTACTTCCTGGCCGACACAGGAAGGGAAGGGCACCTCGTACACCCACACGCCAGCTCCCATCTCGGGGGGTGGGGGGGCGGGGTGATGCTAATTTACCGAGACATGCTCAGCGGCGACCTGCACTTGGCCTGCTTTCATCTACAAGGGTCACGAGTGGAGATTTCGAGGGCGGAGGATGTCGAGTGTGAGACGGGGACGCCTGCGGGCTGCCCTTCTTGCTCCAAGCTGCGGCCTCCCGCGCTCCCCCCCAGAAAAATGTCTATTGTGTCTCGCCGTGATTCAGACTTCAGAGCGTTTCCATTTCGGTTCACACCAGTTAATAATAGATGTAGCCGGGGGCAAATTTAATTTTCAAAAACCATTTATCATTTTTCCCCCCACATTTTGTTTTCCTTTGGTCTTGTTCATTAAAATTCAAATTAATATTATTACGCATACAGACGTCGTACCGCAGCCCTTGTGGACACCTCCCTGCGAAGTACATTGTGGAGCTTTCTGTCTAGTGTCAGCAGAAGATCTGAAATAGTTCGACACTGACTCCTGATTTGGGAGCCAGAGTCCCTTCAGACACGCTTGGGAACTTTGACACTGGTTACTGTGCCAAAGCCCTATTCGCTTTTTTTTCTCCATAAATGTTTACTTGTATGCAAGGGCTCTGGCTGAACGGGCTGCAGAGTTTCAGGTGCTAAGGAAGCACTCAGTGCATCTAATTCATTATTCATTTATGAGGCAGCACTCTGTTAATATGAGAACCTCTGTACCCTGCATTTCCAAAGCAGACAGTGCTGCCTTTGGCAGCGTTGACTGTTTATTTCATAGCATTTCCCTTGTGGTTAACGCTCCCTTATACGGTGCGTAATGGATTATTGCCATGGCGGACACTCCTACCCAGAATACCCCACAGTGGTTATGGAGATGCAAACCCCGCCCCCAACGTGCCTCTGACTCTGTCTGTCCTTTTATTTGCAGGTGTTTTTCCAGGTCAGACCACCTGGCCCTGCACATGAAGCGGCACGTCTGAATCGGCGCGCGCGGATGTTTGTGTGTGTGAGCGTGAGAAAGCGAGAGAGCGAGAGAGAGACGACGAGCAGAGTGGGAAGCGTCGGCGCCCCGTTCAGGGAGGACACCCGACGAAAACCATCAGGGGAGAAGACGGAGGGCCGTCCGGAATACGCCGAAGCGGCAGAGGGCAGCGTGAAAGAGTGACAGCTACCGGGCTTGCCTTTAACATATGCACACAGCCCAACCATCTCTTTTTCGTCAGCAGATTAGCCATGCCTTACCTGGCTGGAGCTGGGAGTCAGACACTGCCAAGCAATTTTGCTGATCCAAGTTATTCCCCATTTACAGTTTTTTTCCATTACATAAAACCCAGAGAGACTGTGGAAAAAGAAAAGCAGAAAAAACATTTGCAGACGTTGAATGTCAGCTCACGGAAGTGGAGGGACTCTTGAGGTTTTGGTTAAGGTCTTAGGATAATTCCTTTGTGCTTTTTTTCCTTCTGTTTTCCAACTCTCATGGGTCATTTTCACAATCTAAAAACTGCAGTTATCGCAACCACAAAAAAGGCAACTAGACCTAACGTTTCCATGGAGAAGTGTGACAGCAGAAGCCTTGGAGCACTGAAGCCAGTGAGGGGGAGTGTTTAAGGGCAGGACCCTGTTGTCTCACCGTCAGGCCTGTTGCCCACCCAGCAGACCCAAGATCGGCACAGAAGCACATTCTCACCTTTTAACAAAGCGGCTCTCATGCCTTTTATTCTTAATTTTAGGTAATTTATGTCTTAATACACATTTAATTGTTTGCACTCTTTCCGGAAGGCAGAATGTCCACATATGGAGGAAAATATAAACTCTGCAAGAAAAACAGAGGAGATGAAAGGACACTTTGAGGAATGGCTTCATGGTTTCTGGCACAAAATGAAAGCAGGTTCTGTTTTTCATTTTCTGTTCTTAAATTTTTGTCGAAACAGTTGTCTACAAAGCAAACTTTGGACAGGTACCATGGCCAAAATCCCCACTGGAGAGTTAAACGAAGGTGTGATGCAGGCTGGCACCAGTGAGTCGAACGTTTGTCTTCGATCAAGGTGCTTATCCATGCCTTCGGGAACTATAGCCCCCCCCCCCCAGCTTGGCCAGGAGGGCAGTGCAAGTTTCAAAACTGTTAACAGTTTCAATGTTGCCTGTGCATTTTTCAAACAGGAAGATGAAGACTCATGAAAAACCCAAAAATACAAAAAAAAAGAAAACTGGTCACATATACAAACAGGACAATTTCCATGCTGGACGTGCATGGAAGTGTTAGGGGTTAAGTACACATACACACAATTCAAAACAAAACACTGCATGGTGAACTCACGTACAGATTACTACATACTTTTCCTGTCCCAAAACCTTCACAGTAGAATTTTAGGGTTTTTGTTATATTACTTGGGACTGTGACTTTGGAATTAGAAATGAGCACATTGCCACCTTTTCTCCTTCACTGTACCACAAAGCATGTTTCCAGTTAATTCTAATGGCATTATAATGAGTCCATTGTCATCACCATACTCTGCTATCTTGTGGCCATCACCATACTCTTCTTTCTTCCTCATGGTTATCACCATGCTTTGCCCTGATTGTCATGGTCATCACCATGCTATCTTATCTCATGGTCATCATTATGCTTTGCTATCCTTCTCATGATCATCACCATACCGTGCCATCCTTCTTGTGGTCTTCACCATGCTCTGCTATCCTTCTCATGGTCAACATGCCGTGCCATCCTCCTCATAGTCTTCACCATGCTCTTCTATCCTTCTTGTGGGCTTCACCATGCTCTGCTATCCTTCTCGTGGTCATTACCATGCTCTGGTATCCTTTTGATAGTCATTACCATGCTCTGCTGTCTGTAATGTGGTCTTCACCATGCTCTAATATCCTTTCTGTGGTCTTCACCATGCTCTGCTGTCCTTCTTGTGGTCTTCACCCTGCTCTGGTATCCTTCTTGTGGTCATGACCATTCTCTGGTATCCTTCTTGTGGTCATGACCATGCTGTGGTATCCTTCTCGTGGTCATCACACTCTCTGCTGTCTTTCTGACTGCATCAGTACTGGACCATTGTAGAGAGGGCAACCCATGCTGGATATAACTGATCCTCCTGGACAATCCTGTACAGCCTTCAGGGAGCAGTGCCACCCAACCTGGCCCATACCAAAAACCTGTAGCATGTACCTGCCAACATGTGGTGCCAGGGTCAGGGGTCTTTCACATGGCACCACTGCCCCCTGTGTACCCACCACAAGCAGACCGACATCCTTTCTCCACAACTTGCCACATACATACATATTTCAACTCTCTGTTTTTCTACTAATATGATTGTTTTCTTCAACACTATAAAGTTATGCCAAATTTTTATTGGGAAATGGGGTATATTTTCTATGTTTACATACAATGGAGTTGCCATTGTGGCACTGCTAGTGAGGGATGGCGTCCAAGCCTGTGTCTGTGTGTCTGTGCCAGATGTGGTGATGGTCGCTGTGGTAATGCTTCTGCATCACTATGGTCTTGTGGTGGCATTGCAGTGAGACTGTAGTAACATATGTCCTAGCTACCTGGTCAGAACAGTGAGCTCCTTAATGCTGTTGGACTTGTTGTTCTTTGTACTTGGACTTTACCTTTGACTGCCAAACAGAGGATGAGTCTCCTCTTTCAGATCACCTTCCCTCTGCTTATTTATGTAGCTTGGTAGCCTGCGCCGACACTGTCATCCTTCCCCTCCAAGCTGTACATGTCTGTCAGTATCTGTTCCCAGTTTCTACTGCCCAACGTTGCCAGTCTGAGTGATCATGAGTAGCATTAGGTTGCTGTAGTTCAGGGGTCTCAAACTCCAATCCTGGAGGGCCGGAGCCCTGTACAGTTTTTGGTTTGCCCTCATTAAAAACACCTAATTCAACTACTTACCTAATTACCACACAGCTCTTGAGCTGAATCATTTCTGTTGGAACAGGGGAAAAACGAAGCTACACAGGCCTCTGGCCTCCCAGGACTGGAGTTTGAGACCCCTGCTGTAGGGGGAATGTAGCTCTGGCTTTGGGGATATCTTTTTGCAGATTTTAAGTGCTGATTGGGAAATCCCATCCAGTTCGCTTGATTGTCAAAGCAATTCCTGTCCTTGTGCAACTTGCGACACCACAATCATTTTGTGAGCGTGGCCACATAGTTGTGGTCTCCCTCCATCCAGGAACATCTGTGACTGCTCACCACATTCCTGCACAATTTCCTCCAAAGGGACAGAAATGATTCAAGTGAATGTGGGTATGGATAGAAGGGAAGGCTTTAAAACAACAGAAATTGTGCAAAACAAGGCGCTAGCAACCACACACCAAACAGTCTGTTAGCCTGCTGAGAAAATAGATTTTTCCAAGGCAAGTTACAAAAGAGATATTAAGACAAACAAAACGTCCCTCCTATTTTCGGAGGTTTGTTATGTGTCCTATCCCATCATGTCTGGGAATGATGTATGAAGGTTGCAGTCGCCTCTCCAGGAAAAATGCACTCTCATGCATTACACGAAAATGAGCCATAACATACAGTAATTGGAGAGTGAAGGAACAGGTGACGTTTGACCATTCTGCGTGACCTCTTCAGAAGATATAAGTGGAACAAATCCACTTGCTGCAAAGTTCATGCCGGAATTGTATCTGGTTCTTCAAAGATACAGTGACAACAACATTCAGCATACCAGACGTACAGACAGAATGGTCACTTTCACCTGAAGGTTCCAGGCAGTGCAAGGGGTGGGGGGGGGATTTTGTGTTGAGCATTTAACTGATAAAATGAGCAAACTAGCACAGATGCAGAGTCTACATGCAGGATGCACCTTACGAAGCAGGACCTGAGGCCCAACACTTCTTGTTTCAGGATCCTGATGTCGTCTGGCATTTGGCAGCTTTACACGTAACATTCCCACTCAAGTGCCGGGCAGAGGCCAATGATGTAAGCTAGTTAGATCCATCTTAAGCGTCTGGATGTCTTTTTGAGTCAGCAAATTGCAACTCGATTACACAACACACACCAAGAGTATCCTAGCACAACGTGTGAAAGGCAGCGACCACCTTCACAGCCTGATGGAGACTCTGTTGACCCACATGCTTTGGGGACCCATTGGCTCAGTTTAAGTTGAAAGTGCTGTGGGCTGTTTGGTTCTGGTTGCCCCTGAGGTGGATGGTCCGTTAGGCCGGTTTCCCAGCGCTCAGTACCACTGCAGCGGGTTCCACCCATCCACCTGCCCTGCTCATCCTAACTAAGTGGGCTGCATTAGTCCTGGGGGCTCCCTACGGGCATTTCTCCATCTTTTGCTGACCCCAATCCCCCTAACCCCGGCTGAGCGTCGCAGATAGAGCACCTCCGAAGATCTGCTGATCTCCTTGGCTTCTTTGTGGCTCTTGTTTCAGAGAGAACATGGCCAACAGCAGCGTCTCCCAGAGCAGTATCCTCACATTCCGACTCCAGGCTCTTTCCCAGCCATTCCGCTTCCAGGCTGGACTCCCCAACATCATTTACGGTCTCTTACCGGTCAGGGTCCCCTGAGCTCATATCATCCACTCTCAGCTTCTCACCCACCCCCTTCTCACTTTCCCTCCTTTTTTATTTGCTGTACAAAGTGTTTAAAATATTATTTGTATTATATGATGTTAGTATGGTAATGTTCTTTATTAAGGAAAAAGAAGAATTTATTTTTGTTACTGGTCTGTTTCATAATTCTTTTTTAAATTGGTATTGTAAGATATCTATGCAAGAACCGTTCTGTGGAGCATTTTTATTTAAGAATGTAATATGTGTAATAAATGGTAGAATCTATTTGTCGTGGATTTCTTTTGTGATTGGAAACACAGTCTTTTCATAGACAGCGTGTCGTTCAGTAGCTTGTGTTATGCTGTATAACACGTCACCCCTCCAGAAAGCAGACACCTGTTGGATGCATTGTAGAACAACCAGCCAAGTTGCGGCTCCATCTCCTGGCAGTAAATAAGAGTGTTATTACAAATCAGAGCTCATGAATATCTATGACCTTCATCAAATCCCCTCTCAGGGCAAAATGTATAACACATTGCTTAATTAGGGCTTGCTATTAACATGTCAATGGCCCCTCTGCCATTTCAGAAACCTCCGCCCATGACTAACAGATTAAAGAGGTAATCCGATAACTAATGGGTAATTAGGGAGCAATTACACAGTAGAAAATGGGCTCGTTTACTAATGTAGCTCTCTGAGTGTCTTGCTGGAAGGCTCCACATTCACAGCTAATTGAAAGGGACATTGTCATCAGCCAGGTGACAGCTCTAGGTGTGAGCTGGGTAACTGTGCCGGTTTTGATGCCATGTCTTCAGGGAGCTGTCTGTCAGCATAAACTACAAGGAAAACATTTCCCATTATATGTGACACATGCTGGTCTTGATGCTAGCCATTTCGCTGATCTATGTGCTGACCGGTGTGAGGTTGGGTGTGCTGTTCCATGTGCTGATCCCTGAACCGGTCCATGTGTTGTTCTATGTACTGATCCATGTGTCATGGAATGTGCTGCTCTGTGTGCTGATCCATGTGCTGCTGGGTGTGCTGCTCCATGTGTTGTTCCGTGTACTGATCCATGTGTCATTGGACATGCTGCTCTGTGTGCTGCTCCATGTGCTGTTCCATGTACTGATCCATGTGCTGATGGATGCGCCGTTCTGTGAACTGATCCATGTGCTTCTGGGTGTGCTTTTCTGTGTGCTGCCCTGTGTGCTGATCCATGTGCTTCTGGGTCCATGTACTGTTGGGGCGTGCTGCTCCGTGTGCTGATCCATGTGCTGTTGAGCGTGCTGATCCATGTGCTGTTGGCCGTGCTGCTCCGTGTGCTGCTCTGTGTGCTGATCCATGTGCTGTTGGGCGTGCTGATCCATGTGCTGTTGAGCGTGCTGATCCATGTGCTGTTGGCCGTGCTGCTCCGTGTGCTGATCCATGTGCTGTTTGGCGTGCTGATCCATGTGCTGTTGGGCGTGCTGCTCCGTGTACTGATCTATTCACTGAACTTTAGTCAGGTAATGGTATGTAGCTCAAAACTGAAGCAAAAATTACCCAGTGCAGTGAAAATGTGGTTAGACTCCATTGGATATTTTATACTGAACTTGCCCTAGGCTGTTAAACCTGTGGAACCGACAGCTCAGTGCAGCCACCAGGCACATTCGCACAGCCAGGTGGCCCCCCCGCGGGTGCGGCTCTAGATGGGAATGGCAGGCAGTAATTAATCCATGCCTCAGCCGGTGGGAGCCGCATGTCAGTGAATATTTAACGCAGCCGCTGGCTCACCAGCTCTGCCTTCCATTAGAGCGCTATTCACTGTCTACTACTTTCCAGCTGCCTCTCTGGAGAGCTCAGCACGCTGTTAGATACTCCCATTTCATCACATGATCAATTATGAACCTCCTTCCTTTGAACCTGAGATGCAGTATAACAGTACAACATATATTCACCAATCTCATCATGGTAATTTTCTGCCTTGTCCTCGTTGGGTCGGATAATTTTAATAAACTCATTGTGCTGATTAAAATAAATCACTAGAAAGATTCAATTATCACTCCTTCACTGGATCAGATGAATAGGTAATTTTACTGTAGTGCTATTCAGCCCCATAACTGTAATTGAAAACTGCCGCATCATTTTTCCCTAACTTTTGCCATTAACATTTAGACCTGAAAGTTAATAAAAGCACCAAAATGCATGTGTAAATCTCCTTTGTTTTAAATTCAGTAAACATTGAATCAGAGTGGGGCAGTGTGTGCCTCAGTGGGTTAGGATTCTGTTCTTATGACAGGAAGTTGTCGGTTCAAATCCCATGGTCAGCAGGATGATTTCAGCATCGTGCCCCCAAGCAGGACCCTTAACTCCGACCGCGCTAGGGACTGCGAGATTCAGCATTCTCAAAAAACAAAACAAAACAAAAGCCTGTATGTTGCTTTGCGTCTGCTAAATGTAGCAAATGCCAATCTGGGATTTAAACAAAACAGAGGACTTGCATTTCCTGGGAGTTTATGACCCCCCTGAGTCAGCCTGTGTTCCATGTGGCCCCATCGTCAGCAGCCAGGGCACCAAAAACAGCTTGTTAGCACAGAAAAGCCCTTCAAGTAGTGGTCCCAAAAAGGCTCTGAGACGATGTTAAATCACAGCTGATGGGGATGCGGTTACCAGGATGACATTCTACCATTCCACACTTGGATATAAAACAAGTGAAGACAGAGCCAGTTCTGCTGATTCCGCACATCCTATTTTAGACTCGGTGTGTAAATATTTTTACATCAAGCCTGTACAGCCAACAGATGGATAATAATAAAGCAGAAAGTAGGACCACTTTGAAGTGAACAACAGAAGGGAAAAAAAACTGAAGTAAAGACACCGTGCTCTGTAGGTCCAGTATGGAAGTGAGCATGGGGTCTCCATGAAGTAAATGCACCCCCTTAGCTGCACACCAAGAGAAAGGGAGATGTACATCTTCTATTAGTGCTTGCCCCCACCATTCCCATACTTTGACCCACATGCTGTTTCTCATCTATGTTTCATACATGACCGATACAAAGAGAATCGGACCTGCGCTACCGGCTGCTGATTCAATCCGACAGCCTGTCACTGGTATATATATCCCCTCCCTGACTCAGAGACACACACCCCAACGCTCAGGGGTGACTTCCTGTCCCAGGAGTCCTAAAGAATAAGACGAAGGGAGAGGGCTTGACCCTCTACTGTCCAAAAGCCGGCCTCTCACTGAACGCTTCACCATCTGGCCACTTGCAGATCCTTCTCCACACACATACATAATTACTGGATCGCATACATCTTCTGTCTTTCTGTGCTCGCATCACCATGAAGAGAGACCTACAATTCATCAGCTGAAAAGGCAGCAGTTGCCTGCTGTTACTAACTGCTTAACCTGAAGTACCTCACTGATAACAAAATATAAAACTATAAGTGGTCTAAGTGGCTCTCTGTCGTAATGTCTTTATGTTTGCTAACAATCAGTACTGTAATAGCATAATATAATAATGCAGCTGGGTGGCACTGGGTGGAAAGTGCTCAGCCCTGACTTCATTTACTTGGCTGTCCATCTGGATTTTAATATGACTTGAATATAGCCTCCTGATTCACTTTACCTGGGGTTGCTTGAGCTCAGATGATACCTCTTCTGGTCATTCCCAATCAGAAAAAGTTGTGACTATCCCATTTTATTTTTACTTTGTGCATTGCATTCCTATTTATTAATTTTATTTTGCTCACATTTGACTAAATTTATTTGCTTATTTATAATTGCTTATTTATCTTAGATTCTCATTCCTTCTTTTCACACTTTCTTTGACCTGTGCCTTAGTTGTGTATTCTATACAGCTTTTCCATCTTTGTTTATTTTAATTGTATATGTGAAGCACTTTGAGCTAGAACATTATTATCGGCAGGGTCGTTTAGCGCAGATTTTCGTCTGGAGATGTCACCGTTTGTTTCTGTGCGGCATTAACTCACAGATTTATTGTAGGGCGGAATGTAGAGGTCGTAAGAGGAAGTGGCTTTGAAAGGGTCCAGCATATCGCTTTCTTAGAAGGGCTATCTATGGAGCCAGAGCTGTTTTCACAGGTCAAGCTAGGCTTCTATTCAACTAATTCTCACCCACATGACTTTAGTTTTGGCTGTAAAATTGGCGGATCTATCATAGTCGGAGGCCATCTGTCCCCTGCACCCGCATGCTTTCATGCATCCCGTCCCCTCTCTTCCAAATGCCCCTTATCTATTTTCCCCCTTCAGACAGAGCCAGAGATCAGCGGACGGATTCTGGACCCAGAGCTGCTCCTGGCGCCCCTGGTGTCTCAGTGAGCCTGCTCTGCTAATTACACTCTTTATTTTTAATTTTTTTTTACACCCACCCAGCAGCTGCCAATGTTATATCACCAGCTGTGTCTCAGGCTGCTTCATCCCCAGGGGTCACTGCCACTTGTCTGTCCCCCCTCCCATTCGAAACATGGACCTGAAGACTAGTAGCCTGGTGCTCCCAACAAAAAGCGGAAAATCTCTGTCATACACAGAGTCGCCTCTGATGTACAGTTGCCATGAAATCGATGCAAATTGCACACGCGGCCATTCAAAATGCACAACTTACGAAGCCAGTCTCATGCCGAGATTGGTTTGTCTGTCGGAGAGGTGGAGGAAACTCTTGCAGTCACAGTGTCTCTCGTCAGCTGGAGCCAGGGAAACGGGTATAAAGAGAAACATGCTCGTGGCTCTTTCCTCTTTTGTCTTGGCTTTCATGACGGCCCATTTTCAGCAGGTGTGAGGCAGAGATGGGGCCAGACTTGAGCGAACAGCTTGGCTGAGTGTCTTGAGAAGCCTCCAGTGTGTCAACAGGGACCCGCAGAGTCACATTCACCACATCATACGTCTCTTTAGCCCATCTCTCAACACGGCAACACACCCGGCACTTTAAGACAATATTTTACCTATACTTAGCAATTATTCAAATGGAAAAACGGAGTCACTAAAATTCCAAATAATCCACAACAGGGAAGCATACCGAGTTCCAGCAAGACCCAGGGCACGCAGGGGCGTGTATGTGTGTGAGAGCATAAGTGTTTGGGAACTAGTCATGCACGGTGGAGGTGTCCTGCGGGGTGTGCCAGAATTCTCAGGACAGGCTGCCGACCTCTGTCAGCTGACCTCACGCGCAGGTCCTGGTAATGTGTGGATGGAATATTATCAGTCTGCACTTTGTTGTGCAAGAATGGAACCCTTATTCGGCTAATTAGCAGTACTGTGATAAAAAAATAATAATGATGAAACATTAATTAATTGCACCACTGTTGAGAAATAGTAAATAATGCTGTTTTGCTCCAACTAAACAAAAGGCATTGGCTTTTTTTTTTTGTCTGGGTACATTGATTTTGTTTTATTCCTTTGTTTTATTGCCTCTTAGGCAATGATTTGTAGCTTTTGGCTTGATTTTTGGATTAGGTCAAAAATAACACTCTTTATGGTCAATAACTTGCATTCTGCTGTCACACCTGCCCCTGCTTTACTAATTGGTTAATTAACTGACCCCAGACCAGGCGCAGAGTCCAGCCTTACTCAAGGAGAGACCAGTGGTCACTGCTCATTGTTGGCATTGCTCTGTGAGCACAGGGCTCAGTAGTAACCTCGTCAGAGGTTTGTGTTTGTTGGGGCTGACAGCGTAGGTCTGTTTTCTCTGTTGTGACTGTCAGTATCCAGCAGGTACTGCCTTGATGGTGTGGGTAGCTCCTGGGGTTTATGGTTCCTGTTGACCAGCATTGGTCCTTGGGTTTCTGGTTGGCTGGTTTCTGTGGCGGAGTCTTCATGATCCCAGGCGGCCGTCATTCCACAGCTGAGGTGTTGTGCTGCTGGCATCCTGTGTCTGGGGTTTTAATGTTTTTGGCCCTTTAAGTTCCTGGTTTGGGGTTTTCCAGGCCTCTGCAAATGAGTCGATCTTCTGTTTTACCTCATCCTGGCTGTCCATCCGGTCAGTAGCCAAAGTCCCCCGGTTCCCTGTTCCCAACAATGTTGGACAGCTGGTCTCCGCAGCCAAGGGCGCAGAAAACCTGGCATGACGGATGGGTGGCCCAGGTAGATGTTCTGGCACAGATCTCATTTTTATGAAGGCTAATGTTTTTAGACCTGTATCCCGACTCTGGGCCATGACCCCTGTAATATCTGTGTTGCAGGACTGTCTTGTGAGTTTGCTGCAGCAGGACACTCGTATGTCTCTGTTTTACAAATCCAATGAAAGGCAAGTGGAGTGACACTGGCCAGCTTGACCGGAGCCTGCCCTCTCACAATCACCTGCAACTGAGCCTGAATTGGATATGAAAACATTTAGAAAGGAACTTCATATTTGCAGTGGAAATAAGGCTTTTATAGTAACCCCTTGTTCAAAACTAGGAAATTCGCTTGAAACACCACATTGATCATTTTAATATCGACTTTTCTCTTACTCAAAACTAAGATGGAACAGCAGATGTTCTCCTGCATGACTTCATATTTTCCAGATGAACTGAAAGATACAATGTGCTTGGCAGAGATGCTCAGTTTGTTCAAAGGTGCATTTGAGAAAGAACATATAGAACTTGCTTATCACTGATAATAACATACCATTTGCTTTCACATTAAAACCACATTAAAGACTATTCCAGTGAAAAGCTAAACTGCGAGCAGACCTGCTTTTGCTCCCATCCAAGTTAATTATCTCTGGTGTGGTCCCAGTCACTGTTGAAGAGGTTAAGAAGAATCAGCAGACCATGTGAAGAATGCTGGGTACTGATTGGTGCGGCAGCATGAGGGCGGAGACATTGCACATGATGCAACCAACAGAAAGGGAAGGACTTTGTTCAATTGTCCTATGTAACTGCTCATGTCTGACAAACTGGCAGCGAGTCGTACCGACTGAATGTCATCGTCACCCACCTATGCTGCTATGACAGTTGGCGTGATCTTTCTTTTCTCCCTCAGCTCCTGCCAGATGTCTTTGGGAGAAGCTGTCGCGTCCCAAAATGACTCATTGTCTGACTAACTTTATCCCTTCACCAGAGAACGCACTGCTGGGAAGCGAAACGTGCCGTCTAGTGCTTCACACCCATTGCAGGAACATCCCAAGAAGGGGAGCTCAGTGATACGGGCAAGACACAGTATCACTCCTGACCAGAAGGTGAGGGGTCTTTCACCCTGCAAGTCAACAGAGACTCAGCTTCTTTCATCATGTGCTCAGCAAACTGTTATCTGGAGCATCCCCGCACCTCACCTCCATATTCAATCCTTGAATAAGCTGATATGATTATTAATGAACACACTTGGGGTGACAGGAAAACCCAGCTGGGCTTAGGTTCATAGAATGTTTCTCTTGACTGTGAACGCTTATTTGCACACAATACAATTGCCTGTGAATATATATTATATACCAAATTTTTAAAACTGTCATTTCATTCTATTTATTCTTTTAGTTCTTTTATACTCATTCTCCTTTTTTACGCTCATCTCTGCTATGCAGAGTATCGCCTGTTATATACACAGCTGCCTCTCCTTATTTCATTCTTATTTGTCTTACAATGACAAAGTCTCTATCTCTTAACCATCTAGGTCAGTGTTTCTCACATCAGTTCTTGGGGACCTCCCAGCAGTCTATGTTTGGGGGGTCCCCAGGAGGGAACAAAAGTTTTGACTGTTTTGGGAAATATTGCTCTAGGTCCACCATTGTCTTCGTTTTAACCCTACTGTTAAAAAAAAGTTAACCGCTTTTTTCCCCAACGGTGGTGGTATTCTTAATTTGTTTAAATGGCTTTGAAATTGAATTATTAAGTTGCTAAGCCTTTGTTAAGCACGTCATACCATACAGAGGTTGAACTCAGTTGGATAATAAGTATAACTACGTTCGTTGAGGGTTTTAACTGTCATGTTTCCTGCTGCCATAGGACTATATTTGTTGAAGAATATCCATCAGAGTAAAAACAGTGGTCATTGTTACAAGGTTTTTTGAACAGTTTCAGCCTTGAAAGTCAGATTACCTCTCCCTTGAGGACAGTGGAGACAAGGAAGCAATTAGACAGTGACCAGCAATCTTGTTCTGGGAGTCAGGAGATGTATGGAGATTTAATTGTCTCTTAATTGCCTTGTTGGAGCACCTGGAGCTTCATTGACAGGCTCAGAGCTGCAGCACAATGCCAAGGACACGGCATGCTGAAGAAGGGCTAATTAACAGCAGTAGCAGCCGTAGGTGGTAATCCAAGAACAGCAGGAGTTTCTGCTTTAAGGCTTCTGGGAGCTTGTTGCTCCCATTGTAACTCTGATTGCTGTATTCTTTTGTTGCTTCTGAACAGGACAACCTAACGCATCATGACTTCACGGGGACCTGTAATGAGGCTTACCTACAAACTCTACTCCTAGAGAGGATCCTGTGAATCAGGACAGACCTTCCACACCTCAGTCCTTGAAAAAATGGATGGAATGAATGCAAAAGGAAAAAAAAAACACCTCATTTAATTTTATATACAAAGCTGCCTTTCAGTGTCACTACTGCCATGCATTTAGCCAGAAAAATAAACTATATTTCACAACGCCATGACACTCCAAGACAGGGGTGGCCAATCTTATCGGCAAAGGGCCGGTGTGTATGTAGGTTTTTGGGGTAACCTTTAGGTCAGCTGAACAAACCCAGGTGTGAGGACTCTTCAGCCAATCAGTCCTCTAATTAATGACCTAATTAGGGAGTTGCAGCGAAAACCAGCATACACACCGGCCCTTTGCGGATAAGATTGGCCACCCCTGCTCTAAGAGGATGGGTGCTGTGGCCAGGTCTTGGCACTGATCTTCAGGAAGAACTGGCCGCAGCTTTTCAGTAGGTTCAGCCCCAAGATGCCCTTCTGCTGAAACGCTGAGCGGGGCGTGAGGGTAGCACCCAGATCCCATTTACTCCACTGGCGGACTCTGCGGCATTGGGATGGCAGAGTGCGTTGGGCGCAGTACATTAGTGCACCTGTCCTCCTTGGGGCAGGTGCCTCCATTTCAGTGGAAAGTCGACATGCCACCTGTTGTTCTTAGTGTCATTTAACTGCCTACGTCCTCAAGGTATAATTGCATTTGATAACTGCAAAGTCTCTCAAATGTGTGTAGTAAGCTAGGGTGTGGTATACCCCAAGTAGACAAGAGACTGCATGTGTGAGGGCTCATCGCAGTCTCATCAAATCTCTGAATTTTCCTTCAGAAGCAGTCCCATCAAATCCAGTTTTGTGCTTGGAACCCTTGATAGGGGTGGATGGAGTAGCTGTTGCTTGTTCAGGATCACGGAACTGAAGTAATCATTTGAGTCCCCTCAGCCATCAGATGATGGAACTCCCCAAGGACTAACCTAAATAACAGCAGACACCTCTGTCATTCATAATATTCCTGTCTATGACCTTCTCTGTTGGAAGCTCACAAGGCCCCATGATTGGTCGCTTTGCTGGGTGAGAGGCAGTGATTAACACATCCAGTGCCCTGCTGACACAACATAAGAAGCACAGGGCTGGTTCTTTGTTGGCAGAGGAGTGTAAAATCTGCTAATTACCATGACCTCCGCTGATCCATGGTGAATCCGCAGATGACATCTGAATGAGGATTAACAGATGAACACAGCTTCACTGCGGCATCCCAGACTTAACCCACAGCCTGCTGCCATACGAAGGAAACTTGTGCAAGATGAACAGCTCCTGCCTGTGTGAATTAAAGCCTAGATATGGCATAGTCAGGCTTGTCTTGATCATATAATGAATCTCCTCTCCTCACCTACTCATTCACATGTAAGTGCAGGGGCGAGCTGGCAACAAAAAGCAGCCCGGGAATTTGCTGCTGACCAGGGAGAGGGTCCCCTTTTGTATTTTTTGCCACTGACTGGGGGGCGGGGCAATTGCGATCAACTGGTTGGCGACTAATAATCTCCTGCAATCGACCTGGACACACATTGGGTGAATCTCAACATGCGTACTTGACCATACTTGTGTTCTCGCATACCTGTTTTACACCATCTTCCGTTGCCGAAGACCAGTTCCAACACTAAGAACACAAGTACAGAGGGCAGTAAAAATGCCCGGATGTTGTTCTTGCCCTGCCCCAAATATCAAGGATACATCGGTTGCATCCTCGCCGAATGAGACCAATCTCATAATTCATCGCACCCCAAGTTCATTCTTGGAAGTCAAGTTAGCAAGACTGGTCTTCTCAAGACCACAAGTTTGGTCTTTACATTCTTGGTATTGAGATTCACCCACAGAGATTGATCAACAGGTTGGGCACCCCTGATATATAGACTATATAATGCTGGAGTTGGGAAAAAAAAGACCAGCCCACCAGAAAATTCCCGAACTTCCTGATGGCCAGTTTCCACTTATATAAGTTTTGGTACCCTCCCCCATAGAATCAGATTGTCCATTTTAGTTAAGACAGTTTTCTGTCATGGAAAACCAGTGACGTTGTATGCTGGGGTGAAAGCTCATGTTTTACTTATACAAGAATGTTCTGAGGACAGAAGGAAGAATGATTGGATCAGAAAGGTGACCAATCAGATTGCAGGGGAAGCGGGTCTAAGCACCTAGAGGAGGTGGGACCAAGACATCTGATTGGTTGGTCCCGCCTCCTCTAGGTGCTTAGACCCACCTCCCCTGCAACTTGATTGATTTTTCCTTCCGCCCTAAGAACATTTGCCCTACGCTTTTTGTGTAAAATTCCCACAAGCTGTGTGCAATAGAAAAAAACAAGAACAGGTGGACTAGTGGCAAAATGAAATAGTCCAAGCACAAGCTCTCCATATTCCTCACTGTCACCTAACCAGAATGTCCATGATGTACAAATCACTGACAGAGTGTGTTGACATTCAACATAGTGTCATGGTATGGGCAACTCTCGGTTAAACAGAAGAGCATACTGGCATAAATCGTCAATCAGGCCAGGAAAATCACTGGACATAAACAACATCAACTCTCCCACCTGTACGCACAGATTTTGACAAAAAAGGCACAACAGGTTTATCAAGATTGTACTCATCCACTTCATTTTGCCTTCCAATTATTGCCATCAGGCAGGAGACTTGTAGTCCCATTAGTCAAGAAAAAAGGCTACAAGCGGACATTTATTCCATCAGCTGTAACGATCCTTAACAAAGACTTTTTTAGATAATTTAATTAGCAGCTCGTTTTATTATACTGGTATCTTATGTCATTTGTTTTAAATCTATTCATTTATGTTATATCTCTCACCTGGAGTAAGCTGGAATGATTTTATAACATATTTTACTTATATTTAGTTGCATTGATATATGTTTATTGTGTATAGTGTTGTTTGTATTGTGTGTTGAGTTACGTCACTGTCAAAGATGAATTTCCATCTGATGTAAATTTGATGGACATTAAAGAAGTATTCTATTCTATTCTCTTTTCAATATCCTTCCATTGCCTATTGCCAAGGAACCCAGCTGGATCCCTTGGTTGATCTAACAACCTGCCAAAACACGCCTGCCAGCGACTGAACCACTGACCCATGGGCAG
Organism: Mormyrops attenuatus; assembly: GCA_026777985.1. NCBI lineage: Eukaryota > Metazoa > Chordata > Actinopteri > Osteoglossiformes > Mormyridae > Mormyrops > Mormyrops attenuatus. The sequence goes on from JAODKC010000038.1 coordinate 17,342,993, forward strand.
CACACACGCCTGTGCACAAAGGTACCAATGTCATGCACAAGCAGGATGTTCTCCATGTAAAAAGATGCCCCAAAACCAAACCTGCTTAATTAAGAGTTTCCTTCTGAGGAAAATGGTGATTTTTCAGTAGAGAGCCCCTTTCATAGTTTAATCCATAGTCGACTAGATTGTGAATAATCCTTAAAGGCCAGAAGGACTATCAGAAATGTGATCATAAGTTCATTGCAATATGGAAAAAGCTCAACTAATTATTTCTTTTCCATGACGTCTTTTTCTTTTCATTATATTTAATAGTAAATACAATTTTCCAGGAAACTCCTGCGATCAGCCTTGAAGGTCAATTATCTTCTATGTTTATTGTTGACTCTAAGGTATTCCTTTACGTTCCGCACGGAGCAGAAATGGGATTTTAAATATCCAATTACTGTGAATATGTCAGACTGACCAACGCTCATTAAAGTCTAATTGTTGTGGCAAATTCTACATCTGGTCTCCACCAAGGTAGAAGGTTTCATTACAGTCATATCCACGTACTGCCAGCATCTTAGTGTCCCTGCATTAATCCTGTCACTTTTGTTCCTATTTACAAGTTCTAACATGAACGTACAAAACAGACCATTATTAACTGCAGAATCTTTATGTTTACATTTATTTATTTGACAGATGCTTCTTTCCAAAGCAACATACAAGTGGGACCTCTCGTCGCTGGCTTTAAACTGGTGTTTTCATACAGACTACTGGGCATCCGTACAGACTCAAAGCTCAATGCAGTCTCAGCTGCTGAGTTTGCCAGAGAGTGGTACTCCGTTATAAAGCACAAACGCATAGATCTAGCAGCTCTGTCTGCCTTAAAATGCCCCATCCCAAAAATATTTTCTGCCTACCTGGGGTTAGGCAGTCTTGTGTGTAAATTTCATTGCTAAACATCCTTTTGATAGACACATTTTTGTTTGATTTCAACATGAAAATTACCTCCATGTTCAATAAAGAATATTAACAAATGCCCCCAAAATAACACATAAGACAATACTTTGAGGTCACAAGACTTTTATGTGCCAATTTTTATATTTTATACAAGTTACTCAGGTTCAGATCCCATCTGAAGGGACCCTGGCGGACTTTTTATTTATTCTGAGGTTTAGCTCAGACTAAGCATGACTCATTTTTCTTTTGGTTTCATTCTATTTTTGCATGTCAGGGGCTATGTGTATTTTGCGTGTTACTCCATGGTAACAGTGTCACAGAAATGAAATGTAAAAATTTCAGAGTGGTGTTAGGGTCACATTACTTAGTGTGCAACTTCGCTTCCTGTAAGCATGCATCCTGTCCAGCTGATATTACTTGTTCTATTTTTACGATGTGTGTGGGATTTGATTAAGGTGCATGTGTCTTTTGGTGTCGTCGCATGACCCAGACAAACAATCCAGGCTAGAAAAAGAGAGGGACTCGTGCCAAGTCAAACAGTGAACAGGTCATCAAGTGAGTAAATATACTGGGGCAGAGGAAATGTTGCAGCGGGCAGACCCGCCTTCCGCTTACCCCACGAAGAGGTTCGTGGCAGCATGGCACACAGCGCTTGCGATGGCAAACCGTGTCGCCGCGCCAGCTATGTGGTAATCAGAATTGTGAAACACCTCATCCCAAAGTCCCGCACTACAACTTACACACTGTATTCTTGCAACATCTCTGAGTTAGAAAACGACAGGTCCACCCTGCAGTCTAGCTAGCTCAAGCTCTTGTGGTATGTTCTTAGAGCTGCTAAGAACAAGAATTCCATGAAATCTATAACCAAAAAAACATCTATAGACAGAGATAGTAAGGGAGGATCATCATAAATCAATGAGCAAATAAAATAAAAAGTTTTATGATGAATAATAAAACAGTGAAAACACTGCTTGTTTAAGAAATGAAGGTAGTGCTACTGTAAAAAGAGTGTTTATTTTACTTATGGGGAACAGTGGTACCTTACTGCAGATGCTCTGATGCTCATTATGTCGTGAAAAGGCACCAAGCATCAGGAAGGTACCTCGTCATTTCTCCAGGCTTGTTGAGAGCTGAAGCTCTAGGAAATCCCTGCGGTATGCTTCAGTACTGCGGGTTAAAGGCAGCCAGCGGGGAACGAGGGCTGCCGGCTGGCATTGTGAGTGCGAGAGCTCGAGGAAGTGGGGGAGCAGGTCATTCTCTGAGACTGTGCCCTCCTGTTCAAGGTCAGCAACACACACACACATCACACAAACACACCACGCACACACACAGACACACACCACGCACGCACACACACGCACAGAAAGAGAGAGAGAGAGAGAATCCACATATTCATATCTTTATGGGGACTCACCGTTGATTTCTATGGGCATAACCCTAATCCCAAATATTACAACCTTAACCCCTACCCAATCTGGTCCCCACAATGCAGTAACTACAAAAACGCTGACACAAACCCAAATTGCTTTAAGAAAACATGCACATGCACACTGAAAAGCCATGTCTGGGGTCATGAGTCTACTAATAACAGAAATAAACTCAACACCGCGAGTAACCGACTTAAGGATGATAATCTAACCTGAGGCCTAACACAAGTCACGAGTAACGTGGTGAGATTAAGCCTTTCAGGGTGTGTGCGCACACATTCCCCATTATAGTTAATCCTGGATATTGGTCTCAATTGCTTGCCGTTACACATCCTTAGCTCCCCATAAACTTTACAGGGACAGTTGGTGAGACTCTGGGGTTCATGTCACAATAAAAGGCAGCTTTATGGCCTGTGACTGTAAAACATGACAAAATAAATAAAATATGTGACTGGCATCTGGAGAATTATATAT
>JAODKC010000038.1:17358918-17378178 GCA_026777985.1 Mormyrops attenuatus
CACTAATTCCACCATCTCAAGTTCATTTACAGAAGAGCCGGAGACTATGTCCCACTGTATCCCAGGTAAATTAAAATTACCCATAACCACCATATCATTTTTATTACTCATAATCCTTATCAGGTTGACTGGTGTGTCTAAATTGGGCCTGTAGTTGCGTGTGTGTGCCCTGAGGTGTGTTGGCGACTGCCCAGGGTTGGTTCCCGCCAGCGCTTATTGTTCCTGGGATAGGCTCCGGTCTCCTCCCCCCCCGCGACCCCCATTGGGATTAAGTGGTTTCAGAAAATGGATGGATGGATAATCCTGATATCGTCATATAACATTCTGCTTTCCTCTGTAGCATTCAGCTTATGCATTTCGCTTGAGGGTACCTGCTGTTCTTAGAATATTACAGCCATAAGTTCTGTGCAATAACAAACCACCTGTTTTGCTGCCCTGATTTATACTCAAATTATGTTTGGCTGATTAGTGCATACAGCCCAGTCGTCGGGATTGTGGCCTTTGTCAGTGGTACCACAGGACAGCCCTACTACAGAACTGAACAGGTCATCTTCGGAATCCATCTACTTAACCTTTCTGACCAATGATTTCTCAAGAAACCACCAATCAAGCAGAGTTGAAGAGTCAGGCAGATATGACCTCTCAGGTTGTAGATCAGATGACGTCAGTGTCACTTTGAGAGCTAAATGATTAACTCTGAATCTGATAAGTCCAGAAAAGGGATGTTTTCAGTCGGTTTGCAAAAAAGCCTACATGAAATGGCCCATATGTATTATTACATATTAATTTATATAGAAATGTTCATGTCCTTGATGGAGCTCCTCCTGTCCTCATGGACTAAAGGATCTTCTAGCTGGCCTTCACTGGTCCTCAGGAGCACTGACGTTGCCCTGTCTTAAATGCTCCCAGCCCTTAAACACAGATGCTACAGTACTGCAGTCAGAGTCCCTGCAGCTGGTCACAGGTTATAGCTTTTGCTCATCGGGCAGAGGGTCAGCAGGTTCCCGTATGTGCAAACCTACACAGTAATACCAGAGCACTCGCGTGTGCGTATCTGTGCGTCTCTGACTTTGTGTGTGCCTATGCATGGGAGTGGCCCTGTGACACAGTGAGGTCTGCAGGTGAAAGAATGGCACGATTGTCACACAGTGTGATATTCGGGAGACAAAGTGGCCATTGTCTTCCACAGAGAAGTTATGGCATGTTCCATGTTCCATTTTTGATTGGCCTAAATATGGCACAATTAGCATAAGATTTCAAATTCTCTGTATATTGCTTCTTTGCTACTTAGACATGTATTTTTTAAGATGGCTGCCCTTTGTATTTCTCTTAAACACACCGGAGCCCAGCTTTGAAGGACTCACATCTTCTTCCATCAAATGGCAACCACCCTGTGGCAGAGGCTTCAAAAATAAGGCTGCATTGAGTGGGATGGAAACAGGCCAAGAGGAATCTTAGGCAGTCAAAGACAATGTTTAAATGATCTTCATATTTGTGTAAAACTATGGTATGTCTGTTAAAGTGTGTCAGCTTAGCCATTTCAAAAGCTTTTCTAAAGTCACCCCAGCGTTTGCAGCAAACATCCAGCACACCCATGTATTTTTTTGACTTGATCGCTAGCACACCTCATATGGCTAATCGATACCTCATTGAGTTATTAACTAATTAACTTAATTAAATGAACTGGTGGTGAAATTTAATTTATACATGGAATGACTGAGGTGCCTGTGATGGCTGCCTCTACAGCCACACAGTTAAGTTGAAGGGAGGTATCATTCATGGTTTTTATGTTTGTTTAGTTTAAGTTGTAGCATATTGATAATTAATATTTCATTCTTTTGTTTCCTTATTTAACACATTTAACCAGTTTACTGGATGAAGCGCGCACATTTAGTTAACTGTGGAACAATGTGTTTGAGTTTAATTGTGTGTTTCTTTTTGATTTACCATGTGGAGTGCTGAAGGGATTCTCGGCTGCTCCAGGCAAAGAGGTGGCCAACATGGAAGCTGGGCTAAATACAGGAAATTGGACAACTCCAACTGGCCGTTTGTTGGGGGTGGAATAGTTTGTATTTAGTTTTATTTTATTGTTTAGGTATATTTTTGGGGAGTTAATTTGATTTTGTTTATTTTGATTGAAGCATTAGTTGATTGTTCTGTTTTGATTTATTTGTGGTATTTGTCATTGTTACCCCTTTTTTGTGTCTTGTGGTTTGGCCAACCAGTATATATAGTCCTTATGGTGTCTTGTTTGGGGAGGTCAGCTTGTTTGTTTAGTTGTATCGTTAGCTGTGTTTTGATAAGTTGACTTTTTGTGGGCCCAAGTTTATTCTTTTGTTAAATTGCTTTCTTTTAGTAAATTAAAAAAAAGGATTTTTCTTCTAATTTAGCTGTGTGCCTCATGCCTGCCATCTCGGTCCCTCACAGTGCCCCTGAGGAGAGGTTCGGGAACTGAAGCCATGTTCATCTAGCCGTCCAACTAGATATCAATAACTTTTTGGAGAACAAGAAATCTGTTTGTTTTTATTGTGTTCATCTCAACTTTGCATATGTTTTTATTTCTGAGCAAATACGTACGTATACCCAGATAAATAGCTGTGAACATTTTCTTTGACTGCCTAAGACTTTTCACATTACTGTATGTCTATAATGTGCCATTTGTCTCACTTGTATGTCACATCTGCTAAATGTGTAAGTGTAAATGTTATGCAGGAAGGCAATAAAATGACCGGCCACAGAGCTGACTGGCATCCTGCGTTCACGGCTGTTCAAATGACCGACCCCGTTACCCACACCAGGGCAGCAAAGGATGCAGTAGGTGACACAGCAGTGAGAGAGAGGCCTGTCACACTTAAAAAGTCATAGCTTTGATATCCTGGAAGCGGTGCTGCCCCTCCACCCATGCGCTCAATAATAGGCTATTTCACTAATTGGCATAGCATAAATTAATTAGCAGTAATAAAATGCACAGGAGTAATTACAGTAAAATCATGGCTGAGTCATATGAACGCTGTGGTATAATTTCAAACTGCGGTTGGATGTGCATTCACATCACTAACTGGGTTAGGCACCAGGATGTGTTTTCATTTTTAATTCAAAGTGCCGATAACCCAAAGTGACATCACCCGCAAGGCCATGCAACACAGAACACGAGGAGCACCTTACCTTCGGTGCTTCTCTGGTCTAGCTGCCCAAATCTCAGCCATGCCCTCAGAACTGGGGGCAGGTGAGCAGGTGACATTTTTATCATCTGCACTCTGCCTGTAAAGGGTTCACCTTTCAAAGCCTGACACCGACAGCAATGGCCACTGAAACCAGAATGATTCATGTCAGGTGTTGGCTCGGGGGGGTCATAGAGTCCACATGATCTTCTTCAGAGAGACATGGGAACACAACATGCTGTGGGGGCTCATCACTGATTCAGCCCCAAAGAGGATGTGGCACACTCCAGTCTCCATAGCTACCTCCCAACACTTCAAGCATGCCAGATGCGCACCAGGGAAGTGCCCTGCCACAGAAACTCCGTCAGTAGATGATAATCACAGGACACGTGAGGAATGAAATCAAAATGAAAACATTTCAATCAATTCTCAGCAGGCAACTGGTTCTGGACCCAATATCCACTACAGATGGCACCTGTGGAAAGGAACATATAATTCTAGTTGTAAACGTTTTCGATATAAGTACATGTGTCTTGAACATTTAAATTAAATCAATTAAATATTGTTGCCCATCCATCCATCTAACTCCAGAAAATTCTCATAGTGGCAGTCAAAGCACTGATTTCCAGAAGGTTCAAAGTCAGCTCCTGTTTGTCTTATCAAGGAGAGTTCTGCTTGGACATCGTGGAATGATTCAGTCTTAATATACTTTCCTATGTTGCCTGTTTGCAAGTGTGCTGAAGTGACCTAGTGTTCTAGCTAGGTAACTTCTGATAGTGACTTCTGGCATGGTCACACCATCCATCCATCCATTTTCAATCTGCTAATCCTGGTCAAGGTCACAAGGGAATCATTTTAATTAAACAAGGGAATTATCAGATCCTCTTAAGTTAAAATGCTCCTTCTTGATAAATGAAGCTGGCTGCCATATGCTTGTTTTTTTGCCTTGTTTTCCAGAGTAAGAGCAGGCAGGGTGGGGGGATGGTCAGAATCACCATGGGGGAGGGGGCAGTAATTTTCACAAATGCATGAGCCAGCCTGAGAAAATAATCAACACTCTGCTGTGAAGCATGTGCTGCAAAGAGTAAATAGCATCACCATATAACATACGCATATGTAGCATGATGTCTCAGTGGTTAATCATGCAGAACGTGGTACAGGAAAAGCCAAGATGGCCTCACTTAAATCACAGGACTTTTGAAACCATTTGGTAAACAGCCCAATAAACCCAATAAACCCAACCCAATAAACTTTAGGCTGGAGAATTCTGAACAATTAGTTTTGTATCAATTCTAATGTTTGTTTTGCAATTTATAATCATGTAGAAGGTGAGACCTCTTGATATTCCATTACAGAGCTGGGTTACTCAGTTTACATCAACGCTGCGGCGAGTAACAAATACCACATACCTACAAAAAGCACGATATTTTACCGAACTACAGTGCGGTCACCCTATCAAGCTGAAATGTTCAAAACCCTCCAAGTTGTAATCGATCAGGAATAACAAGCTGCCGCTTTTCCCCCCATCTCTCTTGTTTCAAACAATACACTCATTTTACACCAAAAACGCAGATCTAATCCAAACAGAAGCCCTCGACAGACCGATACTAAAACACCGGGCTTACTATGAAACAAAAATGAAGCTTTCAGGCCCTCCATTGTACAAAATACATATTTAATCATCTGATAATTTTTTCAAAGGCAACTCACAGTACAGAGGAGATACTGTACATCATTATGCGCTTCCTTGGCTTCAAGCCCACAAGCTTTGTATTGGTAGCAAAGTCCACTACTGAGCTACAAGAGCCGAATGCTCTCTTAGTCATCGTCTTGAAAAAGACAAAAGTAAGAAACAGCCACGGCATGGAGACAGGTGTGCTGATCAGCAGAGGAACAGTTCATCTGAGAGCTGGACAGAAGCTCAGAGTGCAGGTGCTAGCCAGAGAGAAAGGCCCGCCTGTGGGTGTTCTTGCAAGGTGCAGACACACGGATGATGCCGGGCCAATTCCAGTACAAATGGCACATCTTGATGGTTAGTGTCACATCCAGCCCCGCCCTGCTTGTCTGATCCCTGCGTTTTCCTTGGCTGTGGCTGCTAATCAGCCGCGCCAGAGACTTGTTAGTCGTACCTCTTGTTCCTGCCCTCTTGTTAACCAGCCACAGCTGCCTTGCGTTTACTCCTTTGTGAGTCATGTATATGAGCGTGTCTGTCCTACAGTATGCTCTCTGTGCTACCATACCAATTTCTTGCAATAAGCACTCCTGTGAGGGGTTTATTTACAAACAGCTTGCATTTGGGCTGTTCTCCCACTGATTACGTGACAGTCATCCTCTACAGATGGTCAGGAGTGAGGTTGGCCATTGTACACACACACACACACACAAGTGTGTCAGCAGACCACAGCCACAAAACGTGTTCTCACCCAAACACAATAAATCAGCAAATTCATATAATGCATACAAATCTACGGAGCCCACGTCGGTTTAGGCGAGAAATAAATTCGTAATCCGTTCCCACCGTTTAGCAAACCGAGAGCACGGTTTTGTAGTCCGTTCCCAAGGGTTAGCAATCCGTTCACTACTTGTGCTAATTGTTTTCGTTAGTTTGGCAAATCTGCACACCAGACGGTAATTGTAAACCCAAAATTGTCTTTACTCTATTTGACGCGTTACAACTGGACAATCAATCGCGCAGTAAATGGAAGTCTCAAGGGACGATAGGTTTGTCCAACAGGGAAGATAACGTTAACTGGGTCGGCACGGATTGCAAAACCGTGCGCAAGGATTACAAATTTATTTCTCGCCTGATCCCAGGTCGGCTCAGTATAAATCACAACATGTTCATTTATTTTTTTCCCTCTCAAGGCGGATTTTCTGAATTGCGCGACAGCCTAAATAACTCCGCTTATGTCAGAAAGATTTATGAACAATATCGTTATAAACCTTCTTCCAAATACACCCGCTCTTAAACACAAACGTCCGTTTTTATATAAATTATTCAAATAATCATAACACGTTTCCTCGTCGCGTCTTGCCTGTGGCCACGCCCACAAGCGCGAGCCGCTATTGCTATGCCAACGGCGAGTTCATCCGAGGCGGAGAAAATCCACGTGCGGAAACACCGACCGAGAACGACAGAACTGCGCGAGAAACCAGTTTGTATTTGTTGCACTTGCTATGTTTACAAAGGCAGGATATATTCCCCCTTGAAGAAGCTCGCAATAAGTTGTCATTTCTCGACGGTGAAATTAATTCATCCTCCGATGAAGATTGTGATAGCGATAAGGATTTTTTAAAGAAGAAATTGTTTTAAGGACTAACATAAAACAAGTTGATTGTTCTTAATCATGTTAAAATAGTTACCGATTTCCTCAATCTGCTATACTTATTTCTATTGCTTTCAACAAATAGAAAAACTACAAATTATATATGTTCTTGTCTCATTTCACACTGACATTCAGCACTAGATGGGCCCGTTGACAGGCTGATTTGGTTATGGGTAGTTCCTCCCAGGTGAAACTCGTTTGTATTCATGACCACAGCTGTTTTATCCGGTAGAGACAACTGAACAGAAACAGTGACATACTTAAGTAATAGCTCTTTATTTTTTTCAACGAAATGGAATTTGTGAACATAAAGATTTTGTGAATGACTGTGTTCCAAAGTGTGCTGGAAATTGACCAGTTTATGATTTTTGACTTTACTCTAGCATGTTTTCAAAATCAGTTTTACAAAATGTACTTTTCAAAAAAAAAAAAAAACAACATAAAAAGAAAATAAAATCTTGGCAAAATACTGCTACCATATTATTGTAGCTGTGTTTGTACTAAAAACAAAATTTCAGGTCACACTGAATCATTGCTTTTTGCTGCTGATATATACAGAAAAGTCAGAGGAAGTCAAGACATCTCCAAAGTGTCTCAGAAGGCTTTAGACCTCAGAGGGGTATATACACTAGTTGCCAAGCTAACGGGATAGCCTATAGCATCGTGAGGCATTGCAAGCATTTCAAAACCAGCAAGCTCCTATGCTGATCCACGATCAGATTTCCCAGCCCTAATCCTAGAATTAACCTATAAAAACAGGTCTTAGGTCTGCAACAGCTTATAACAACGCATAACTAGTGCACATTCAACCAGTCCAAGAAGTCGAATCACAGACGTTTAATTTAAAATTCATTGGCACATGCAATCAAATTTGTGCGATAGCTATCGATTGGTGTAAACTGCTGAGTGCACTGCGCACTTGATCATAGCGTTAATTTAAACCTATACTTGATATAGGGTCACGAATGAGCTGGCAAGGTAAAGATTGGGTCGCAGTGCAAAAAAGGTTGAGAACCACTGAAATAAAAAGTGTACACACCCCTGTTAAAATGCTAGGTTTTTGTGATGTAAAAAAAAATAGACCACAATAAATCATTTCATTAAACTGGTTGCATAAGTGTGCACACCCTTAAATTAATACTTTGTTGAAGTACCTTTTCATTTAAGCAAATGGACTAATGTCATTGCAGTGGATTATGAGTGCATGCTGCATGCTAATCCTGTAAAATTTTAGGTCACTAGCTTGGTTTTCTGCCTCATTCAGTGCAATTAACTGAATAATGAGTATTCTTACTCATTTATGTCTTTGCATCTCCCACCACAGATAAACACAGGCTCACAACACTAAGCCAGATACACTCGGAAAGAACTACCACCCCACCACAGCCTCAGAGGACCAAAGAGCTTTGTTTCATTTTTTCACTTACTGTAAAAGTTTCCACAGAAAGAGACACAGAACATTTAACAGAGCCTCTGTGCCTTTGTGACCCAGGATACCCCAGTATTTGTTCACATTCTAATTAAGTAGGAGGTTAATGGATTGAAAGCAGCTTTGTTCTGGGCTGTTGTTGGATGTTGGTGATATGAGCTCAGAGGTGGAAAAGTCAGGTACAGAAAGTGCAAATCCAGACCAACGTTTTGTTTCGGCCAACTGGTTAATTACTCTTTGACTGTGACTCTTTATACTCAACTGGTTGTTTGAAACAAAACCTTGGTCTCAATTTTTGTACCTCTGTATGGGTTGGAGCTGCAGACCAGTGGCTGGACCTTTACTGGACCAGATGTGAACGCCACGGAATGCTAATCTGCGCCAGAAATGCTTGCTTATTGTTTAGAAAGTCAGCGTTTAGCCCTGCCATTGAACTGGTGAGTTTTGCAGGTTCTGCCTATTTTACCTTCTGTACCTCTAAAGCAGGGTTGTCAAACTGCAGTCCTGGAGGGCCGAAGTCCTGCACATTTTTGGGTTTCCCCTCATTTAACACACCCGATTCATCTCCTTGTAACTCCTTGTGCTATTTACCACACAGCTTTTGAGCTGAATCATTTGTGATGGAACAGGGAAAGAGCTAAGCTACACAGGGCTCTGCCCCCCCAGGACTGGAATTTGACACCCCTGCTCTAAAGGGTGAAAAGGTGAGAGCAAAAATGAAAACTGTTTTTACTGAGGAAATTAAGAAGTCTTTCTTCCTTTAGAAGCAAGCTGTTGTTTTCTACTCTTTCCATTGTTTTTGGATTCTTCTACTCCCAGGACCTTCGAGGATGTACTAGATCTTCTACCGGCCTTGGCTCTTCTCAGATGCGAAAACCACCCTGGAAAAGGAACCCTGCTGTCTGGCTCTGAGGAGGTGTGGCATCATAGCTGCGCCTTCTTACCTACCAGAGCAGAGATTCCCAATCCGGGCCTCAGGGACCCACAGACAGTCCATGTTTTTGCTCCCTCCCAGCTCCTGGGAGCAAAAATATGGACTGTCTGGTAGGGAACTGGGAGGGAGCAAAAACATGGACCGACTGTGGGTCCCCGAGGACCTGATTGGGAATCACTGTACTAGAGCATCATATACTAAAAATTGAAATAATAGAGAGAATATTAGCATGGCCCCCACGTGAGGATTACACACAAAATCATGAAGCGTTCTGTATTTTTAAGCTATTGTGACTGTAAGCAGAAGATACCAGGTTCACTTCCAACCTCGCTTAGGTCTTTCATTGGGTTTTGAAGAAGGCCCTTGACTCCAGTGGTCCAGGGGACTGATAAGCATGACACACTGCAGATAATTATACATGACTTAGATTCGCAGAACGCATTCTCATCGAAAAATAAATATGTATAGTCGCATTGTACCCTGTGGTATATATCACATTTTATATGTAAGGTAATTTAGGGTCAAAATCACTAGCTGCCAGATTATATATTATGAATACAAGAACATGTCATGACCACAACTAAAACTAAATCAAATCAATCAAAATTAAGATACTGCCAACTGGCCCAATAACAGACACTTATCACAAAGTTTCTAAAAAATACAGACTGTGCATAAGCCTAAGGCAGTCAAAAGAAATTATATTTCAATGACTTTCATGTTGGTGATGTTGGTGTAAACTATAATTATGTCTGTGTCTGGTTAGTCGTTAAAATATCTTTCCAAAATTTGCCCCAGTATCTGCAGCAACCCTCCAATACACCCATGTATTTTTTGACTTGACCATTACCCCCATCTTGTTTGGCGAACTGAAGCGTTGTTCATCTAGCCATCCGACCAGATATCAGTGACTTTTTGGAGAAAGGAAGAAATTCTTTTTTATTTTTTATTGCGTTACGGTTAACTTGCATATGTTCCGGTGTTTAATTGCGTTTTGTCTGAGCAAGTATACACTTGCTGTCCAGATATATAGCTTCAACCATTTTCTTCGACTTGGACTTTTGCACAGTACTGAATATATTAATGGGAAAACTAATAATGTTATGTTTATTAAGGAGTAAATTTTAGTTTAGATTTCACAGAGAACAACTTTCACTCCTCCACTCTAAAAAATGTCTTCATCAATGTTCTAGCACTTACGGGAAAACAGCCATCTCACTGAGAACGAGACCGTTAATGCCAACCAAAAAAATGTCTTACCAGCCATGTCTCAGCTGTATAACTGGTAAACTACCGTATAAGTGTTCTCACACACTCCCATGAAGCCATCCCACACATGCAGTACTTTGTAGTTAAGGCCCGAGATACTTTTATCTGTCCTCAGTTTCTCCCAGTACAAAGGGCCGCTACCTCTGCCATTCTATTTTTACGATGCTCAGGTTACTATGGGAACTCTCTCAGAAGCTACTGATATAAGGGGTTTACAGAAAGAGGAACTTAGAAAGAGCGCTTCTGCCATTTACAGTGTTTGATAGGTGCACGTTTTTATCAACAGGAAGTCACGGAAATGGTAAGAAGTGCATTTTAGTCTTGAGCAAAGAACAGAAGTCATGGTTTGCGGAGGTATTAATCAGGAACTAACTGAAAAACTTTTTAAAATAAAAAGAACATGAATATGAATTCAGAAATATATAGCCTTTTTACAAACATTAAAAATGAAGTTATGTTTAGCAGAATATTTTAAAGCCAGTCCCATCAGCTTTGTTGAGAAAAGTGGTTATGGAATATGCATGGATTTTAAAGCAAAGTAAAGTGACATATGTGACAAATATGATTAAGAAACACAGTGGGGGTAGAATCCTCAAATGTCTATAGTCATTAAGGCATGGGTAGCCTTTTGCTCAGATAAATAAGAAATGAAGAAAGCAAGTTCTGATGTCTGTTTGCTGAGTGTCACCATGCAGACTGTCTTATAATTCATATAACTCTGGTCATATAATCATGACTCAAACAGCGGAGTATTGCAGAGGGGAAAAACAGGGTACAAACAAAGAGTTCCAAACAAACAGGTTTCCAAACAAACATGACAGTCCGACACCGTCGATGCCTCAGCTCTGCAGAGCACCCCAGTTCATCCAGCACTAATGATCCAACCTTTCAGCTGTCTGTCCAGGCCTCATAGCACCAAATGAGATCCTCTTCTCCACGGAGAAATCCAATTACTGAGAGACAATAGCTACAATGCTAAAAGGCTTGATCCATAGTGAGGGCTCTCACTTCCAGACCCAGGAGCCTGAGCGCCCCACACCTTGTGATACACATCACTGATACTCTACTGGTTGGATCACTTATTGTGCAAAGTGTGTGAGAGGGGGTGAGAGAGAGGGGTGCTGATGAGTATGGGTAGTGTACAAACACACATACACACACACACACACACACACACACACACACAGAAAATGCACTCTCAGTGGCGTTGGTTGAGTACAGTTGGGCCTATAGGGAGCACACTCACACACTGTAAACACACTCACATAAAAGTTTGAGTTATGATGGTTTGATGGATGGATGGACAGACAGACAGACGGACAGAAGGATGGATGGATGGATGGTGATATCAGTGGCTTTTGTCACTGTTACGCCTGCATTCGTGATCTGCATGTGTGCGTGTGCGTGGGCAAGATCACAGCTTGCTCTGACTGGACTGCCTGTCAAGGAACTCCATGCTTTTCAGATAATAAGCATCAAACACTGGATACAAATAAAGACAGAGAGATAGAGATGAGGGTTGGATTGAGTGGGGCTGGTAGCTAAACATGATTAAAATGATATTGTAATCTGTTAGGAATCATTTTCAGTTATTTTATTCAATTTAGTTCATTTTTATTTATATGGCTCATTTTCACAACATTACGTTGCCTCAAAGCGCTTTGGAGCACCCTCGCCCAAAGCCCTCAGTGAGCAAGCCAGAGGCGACAGTGGGAAGGAAAAACGCCCTAGAAGGAAGAAACCTTGGGAGGAACCAGACACAATGGGCAAGCCCACCCAATTTTGCAATTTAATTTTGCAATCTCAGCAAAGTTTGTCTAAATATTTACACAAATATGTAATAACAGGTGTGAATCTATCTAAAAGATTTTTAGAAGTATAAGCTCATGAATAGTATTAGCTCAAATATTACATATTATAAATAATTATTATATATGTCTCCTATAAATCTATGTGGTCACCGTAAATAGGTTTCTGCCTTTGTGCGCATCGACAACATTCAATATATGTAGTTCACTTATTTGGCTAATCTAAATGTGTCCTCTGGTGGCCCCTAGCGGCAAAACTACATAATTGCTAAAGATTACTACGCAAGGGGAAAAAAACCGCCTTTCAGAAAAACCATGCGATCAGCAGGCTCATTGACCTGGGTAGGCCTTTGATGCAGCCTTGTACTTGGTCCCCACATTCAGCTCTGAATGCTTGTCCAACTCTGTCCAATTGGACTGACCCTCTGTCCAGGCAAAGATGGAGGCTATGACAGGAGTATAAGGAACTCAACTTACTCTTAGTGTTTTAGCTGCAGTCGTGGGGTCCTTGAGCTAAGACTATTTAACATCAAATGTGATCAGTCTTTAGCACTGGGAATTAAAAACTCCTTATTTTCTACTGTATAGACCCACTAAATTACTCCCCAAACAAAATCTTTGTCATTCCGCTATTTATGAGGTCCCTCATTGCCTGGTAGGTACCTGCATGTTATTTCTTAGTCTGCAATTAGTTGATTTATTTAGAGCTATGAACAGCAGCACACTGGCAATAAAAAGAAACTTGGGAATTTGCTGTCAAGTGGCTCCAATTTGATATATTACCCCTTTTGTATATTTTTCCAATTGAGGTTTTATAGGCTACATAATGTTGGGGTTGAAGAAGAAAGATCGGCACTGACAAGACCAGTTCGCACCTGGTTACAAACCACATTATCATTGAAGGACCTGCCTTTTGCGTTCTGACAAGTGGTCACAGTCCGGAAGATCAAACCAGAATTTTTTTTTTATTGCAGCAGTGGCCCGGTGCACGTGCAACTCCAGTAAAGCCACAAGTTATAACCGCTTTTGTGATCAGATCTCCCCTGTACAGGTAGCTCTCCAGAAATGAACAGATGAGCTTCTCCTTAAGTCGCTCCCAAATCACCCTTGTCATCTGGCCACCTTGCATTTTCACCACTGAACGAGTCTTCTTAGATATCTTTGAATCTTATCAACAATGACATTTGAAAATGAGGAGAGGTAGTGCAAGGATAGTCATCTGATATGCCTGGTTTAGTTAGTATAGATTGAATGGATCAATTTTCAAGGATTCAAGTTAATTTTACAACATAAATTCCTTTCAAACGGGGTCATTCCATTAAAGTTAGTCCTATTAAAGATAACAAAAATTATTGCATATTTAAAAATAAACTAAATATAAGTGCAATGCTCGCATCACTTTAAATCGAGGTAGACGGCATATATTAACCTAGATTCGAGTAACTGCAGTGTTTAGTTCAAAAAGCAAAATAACTACCTCAATGAATGAAGTTGGTCAAATTATGTAACTCTTGTTCTCATTACCATATTTTCCATTAACTCTCAAACACGATGTGTTTGGATTGAGATCCTGTCATAGCACTGTAGACCATGTAATTAAAGAAATTATGCTTCTGGGAGTTAATGATTTGGGACTTGTAAGGTAAGCAGTTTTACTCCAGCTGAATCTTCTCAAACTTGATGTTCTTCTCTAAGGACCAAAACCATTTCAAGTAGGCGGGGTGAGCCAGTCTGCTAGTTGAAGATGGTTAATTAACCAGTCAAGAAGAAGGAGCAAGAAGCCATGGAGACAAGTTCCAACACCCCTCCTTTATCTCGCAGGCGTGAAGGAAAGGGTGGTAGCGTGGGTGAGTGGGTGGCACTGCTGCCTGGATCTGCAGTGTGCGCATGGAGTTTGCACGTTCTCACCATGGATTTCCCCTGTGTATCTGGGGCTTCTCCCACAGGCCAAAGACATTCATCAGAGTAACTTGTCTCTAAATTATTTGTAGTTTTACTGGGAGAGTGTGTGCCCTGCAATGGCCTGGATGTCTGAAGGGAAAACACAGATTTTGTTGCTTTTCACGCCAGGGGTATCTTCAGAATTATTTCTCTCAACCAAACAGTTTTAAATTGATTTATGTTTGGAGTTTCATGGTTCAACACAAGAAGTGAAAAACTAATTAAACTTTTGTATTATTAATGACACATTCAAAACAATGGTTCAGTTTAATCTGTAGTTTATGATTAAATGTTTGTTGTACTTAATGAGATGTAAATAAGAATAACAGAAAAAAAGTACCATGTCACGAGCGCCAACCCGAAAGTTAGCGCTGATGTCTCAGCTCTTCACAGCTATCCCAACTAGGGTTGTTCCATATACTACGTATTCACGTACTACCCACGACGGAGTACGTAATACTATAAAATAGGCCATTTTTTCATTTGACGGACCGACTCCCATTTTAAACCACGAACTGGCGGTGCTGAAGGGAGATCGCAACTTGTGGTCCGGTTTGTACTATAACGAGTGCGCTCAATAAGAAAACCTCGTCGGTATTTACTGCCACCACCTTGATTTATATTTAAATAACCTGAGAGGGTCCAGCCAAATAAGGACGCCAAAAAAATCTTTTATTAAAGACTCCACAGATAACGCAGACCTTGCCAAGAATGTTACTAATTCAATCCCACTCCACTCAAAATCAAAGTTTCTCCTACAGCCTCGTTTCATTACTGCCAGCCGTACCCCCCCTTCCCAACTTGGCGTCCTCTTTATAACCCACCCCCCAATCCCAGTCACAGGTGTTCCTCATTACCATGCAGGGAACGACCACACCCAGAGCCGTTCACTACAGTACGTTTACGGCTGCATTCCGCTTTTATTTCATTAGCCAGTGCCTTGACGTACGCAAAGCGTAAAGCAATTAAAGCCTCTTGAATTACTAAAGTGATTCAGACAAATGCTATTTGATATAGCCCAATCTAATGCATCACACATGAAGCAGGCAATTTGCAAAAGAGCTCTTGAGTCCCATAAATTTATCGATTTAATTACAGCATGTGCATCAATGCACATCAAGTGGCATGGGCCATATAAACCTGATTGTATTTATTATCAAACTAGAAAATATAGCAGTGAATGACTCGATTATATAATAAAATCTATTATGCGACAGAATTGTGCAATGAAGCAATGTAAATAATTTGTTTATCACTTAAACATGTAAAAGTTCAAAGTTCTGGCTTATACCCATTCGTCCGTCTTCCATAACCGATTACGCAATACAGGAATATTAGTTACTAAATATTATATTGGGAATAAGTTGTAGTCTTATTGTAAATGGTTCCTAGTTGTTGCCGTCCTTGGGGATCTCCCTAAGGGATGGAATCAGTGTGCGAAATACGGGGGGTATTTATTGACGGGTATTTCGCACACTGGATGAAATGATTGTGGGTAGCAAGGAACCGAAAACTGGGGGTCACTGAAGGAGGGTATTAAAGGCGCCATTTGCTGGTTTTAACTTTATTTTGGTTTGGTTTGGTTTGGTTAGAGTTACGGTTGCGCATGTTTATAAGGCGTGGCTGTGGCCGAGACCAGAGCTGAATGGACTGGCATATTAGTGAAATATTACGATATCATTCTTCTATTAAATATTACTGTGCACTTCCGTGGTATGCTCGTTAAAAATGTGTGTTTCATTTCGCAATCCTGATATCTGTCTTAAACTAAAATGGTCTTCATATTAAATCCCATGAAGCTGTTAAGACCGCTTCATGCACAGCTTAGGAATGCGCCATAGCGGTGACACTGAACTTTATTTCTTACGCACACTGGCACAGGGTAACAATACTGATGCATGCCGTGTAAGCCATCTATCCACGCCCGCGGGAATGTGACACGACGACGGCTGAAGAAACTAGGCGACACGAGTCACAGGCAACGACAGGGAAGGGGGGAGTGAGGAGGAGGAGGAGGAGGGAGAGAATGGGAGAGCGAGGCAGTGAGGAGGAGAGAGAGAAGGGGAGCGCGCTGAACTGCCCTCCAGGAGAACATCGCTACTGGAGACAGCAGCATCAGCACCAGAGACGCGAGCACCCGCGCTTCCAGAATAACTTTAATATGCAAGGAAATAAAGTACAAGTTTGACATAAGAAACACTCAAGTTACGCTTACGATCTCTCGACTCAAGTCGAGGCTAAGTTGTGGGTCTTAGACCCGACTTTCAAGGTTCCCTTTGAAGGATGTGGTGATAACTCCGGCCTCAAAGTGGAGCCCCGAGTGTCTCGGATCAGCGCGCTCCTCCAGGGGCTCGGAGGCGCGCCTGGCACCTCTCGGTTCTTGCCCGGATTCGGGTCCGAGTCTGAGGCGACAGGCTCGGGGCGCCGAGCCAGGAGAACGCCCTCCACTCGGACCAGGATGCCGGTCATGAGAGGTTTGCTAGCCCCACAGAATACCTTCCTCGACACCATAGCCACCCGCTTCGATGGCACCCGTAAGTAACCAGCTATACAAGTATATTAAAGAGCTTTTGTAGCCGTCGCTCAGGTAGATGAATTTGCATGTGATGGAGCAGGTAACCTGCAGCTCCTGTCTGCCGAGTTTCTGTAACACACTCCTGGCGCAGTGACAGTTAATCTGGTTTATATTGGGTGATGTCGCTTTGGTTAGGAAGACGGCTGAATTCCTGAAATACCTATGTGCAGGCGTAAAATACTTCACTGTTATCATACAGAACGTGTTTTTTACAAAGAAAATATACATCGTTTTAGATATAGACAATTTGTATAGAGTATTTTTTTTTATTAATGGACAGATGATAAAAGTAATTTCAAACGACTTTTTAAGAAGGCATTGTTGCTACTGTGGGCGGTACCGCTTCGGGGCTCCTCTGTCAGCAGAGTCCCCCCCGGATAGCTATGGCCAGCTCTAAGTACATGGTTAACGACCTGCAGCTGGTTTCCTGATAACAGATTTCCCCGTTAATGATATTGTAATGTACCACAACACGACCATGTAAAGCGCATTGGGGTGTCTCTATTGTGAAAGGCGCTATATAAAAATTAAAAGATGGGTTGGATTAAACCGCAAAGACATTCTAACTAACTGATGCGGTGGAAGGTTCTGATACATTTAGTTTACTCTTTGCAAAATGTTATATTTAAGTATCATGCATAGACGTTTTGCTAGATTTTAACGTTTTCAGATCTGTAATTCGTATAGAGTCTGGTAAATCGAGTGCACAGATGGCCGTGTTACTAAAAACTGGCGTAGATGGACCATGTCTGGAGTCAGATGAGTTTTAAGCGAGTCGGACATTTCTCTGGCAGTTAAATCGCGCTGACATTGACTGGGCCCTGTGGATTACAGCCAGCTTTGCTGCAGTCAATGACAGCTGAAAAAAAGGCATCACGGGGCAGTGTTTGCATCTTAATGTTAAGTTGTGGCTCTGACTCACAATCACTGTAAAATATCAGCTGTGCGTCTTTTCTCTTTTTAAAATGTCCTTTTCCTGGCAATAGGCATGCTGTTAAGCGTTCAGCTCACGGCAGGAGTTTTAATCCTTTAACGTCTGGGTGTTAACCTTGAAGACTGAAAAGCCTTACTTAAAGCGTAAACATTTTGGTTATTAGAACACGACCATATAAAATGCTTATTACGCTTAAAATCCGCCTGAAATCATTGATATACTATAAAGAGCGATCGATTCATTTCAAGTGTCCTTTATCTCCTTAATTGACAGGGTTAATGAATCTATACTTGAACCTTTGCATATTTCCATGCCATATATACAATATTCACTATGCTTGTCCAAGACTGTGGTCCGCTGAAGATGGGCGTCCGCCATTGTGAAAAGCAGAGTGAACAAAATAAATGGTTGCAATTAATTCATAGGCTCAAATATTTTATGCATTTTTATAGCATTTCAATGCCAAGCGTTCCTTTTCCACTATCTGGTCCTTTTCTAATAACGGGGAAAATCGTGTTTTAGTTACTTATTTGTCCTTATGTTATGCAGGAATACATCAAACATTATCACCGAAGCGCAACACTTAAGTGTTGCCCTGCTGTTGCAGAAACACAGCGATTTAGAAAAGTGTTTAATGCCGCGTCAGCTGTCTTCATCATCGCACCGACGCGGCAGCTCACACGAATGGCTCCTGATTCAATCCCTCTGCAATCCCACTGCTGCGCATTAGCCAGAGTTTAAACCCCATGCTGTGACCCAGCCGCAGTGCACAGGAGCAGAGCAGCGGAGCTCAGTTCATCGCTGAGGGGACTGAATCAGCCCAGTGGGCCCCACAGGCGTGACATCGGCCGAGGCACCTGCCAGTAATATCACCGTGTGGCACTTGATCCGATTTCAGCACCATCATCTTTATCTCATTGTCACATTAACATACCATCTGAAGCAAAAACTGCAGTAATTACATACCATGACTAAAATTATGCTCAATCATTATAATTAACTTCCTTTGATGTGAACAAGCTTTAGCCCCCTGCACGTTCGCTTATTTAGTGCCGAAAAAGTAACTGGCGCTCACTAAAGAAACTTATCGTGTAGATTTTCATTAATTCGTTTATTTGTCTATTCACACGTAGTGGGCACAGTTTATTTCCATTCCAAGCACATAAGTCCAGTTTCATGCGTCAAGTTGGAATTATGCTGTTAGAAATCTTATCCACTTTTGGTGTAACACGAAGTGGAGAAGCTGCAATTATAAATACACAGGATGAATGCATTTTGGACCAGGATTTCAACCCAATGGACTCCTGCTTTGTGGGACGTCTCCTTTCCCAGCCACTCGTCTTTGTTCTGTTTCCCCGGAGGCTGTCAGCCAGCGCTGTCGTCCCATTTGAAGTGCTTTGATCTGATGTGATCCATTTCTGTTTCCTCGCTTCCCTGCCTGTTTATTGTTCGTTACATTTTCAACCACGAGGCTGGATGTTCGTCACCTCTGCTGAATCAGTCCCCAGATATGGGGGACGGGGAACCGCCGGGCTCTAGGGCGGCTCAGAATGTACGGATCATCTCCACCTCTGTTCAGTGTTATCACGCCGAAGCCACTCTGCCCTCTTTGCTTCGTGGAACAAACACAACAGAATTACCTCGGTGCTTGCGGAGGTTTTCGGAAGCTAGTTTATTTTTATTAGTTGTCTGGCAGCCGCTTTTAGCCGAAGCTGAAACAGAACTGGTTGCCCCATCAGTCATGAATTTAGTGTGCTTTTGGAGTTCAGTTGATGTTCTCCACAGCATGTAGAGCCCCCTGCTATAAGGGTGGTGGTCCAGCTGATCTTGAAATGAGAGCTATGGAGCAGTGTGACCTTCTGTCTACGGGGGTGGGGGGTATG
>JAODKC010000038.1:17378278-17393619 GCA_026777985.1 Mormyrops attenuatus
TACAGACCAACGGTACGGACAAGCTGTTGGTTGGGATTTATGTAGAGCTTACTGCTTCTAAATGTGCTGTTTTTATATTAGGTGATAATTATATAAATTCAGGTTTCAGATGCAAAATTTAGATATGAGTAGAATATATTATTCCCTCCTGGTATTAACCAGGAAATGTGCAAGCACAAAGAAACCTTGCTTCCAGTGAAGACAAACAGCAAACGTGTGAATATGGTCACTTTTAAAGCATTGCTAAGCCTTCTGTACGTGTTATATGGGGAACGTGCAGCTGACCCTGGCTGCCCCTTAATTCTCTGTCACGCTGCTCAGCTTTACTGCTTTACAGACTCCTTGATGCGATTCACTTTCTCCTTAAAGCTAAACAAACTTGCAGGTTCACAGTGCTGAATGCAGTTTTTCACTGCCAGCTGCTTTCCTTAAAGCTTTATCTGCATGTCTGCGATGATAGAAAGGGTACCCGGCAGACAAGTCAATCATTTCTCAGCTCACAGAGAATGAACCTTTCTTTTTGTAATGGCTAATGGTGATATAATCAGTGTTGAAACGGCATGCTCTGCTTGTCGTTTTGTGTTCAGCAACCTGTGGACTATAACTACCTCTGCAGTATACTAACCTGCTGTCACATCCTGTCTGCCACGTCTGCCTGCCCCTCCTGTCTCCTCCTTCACGTGGCCCTGATGGGCCACACCTGGTACTTGTTGCCCTGCATTAGTCTATGCATATAAGTGCTTGTTTGTCGCATCCTCAGTAGTCTGGTCATTGACATCATACAGTCTTGTTGCTTGTGCCCAGTCCTCCCGTTTTGATCCCCTGTGATCCCATTTTTTTCTAATCTTTGTTTCTCCACCATCACTGCCCCCCGAGTCCTTTGTCCCTGTGGTCATGTTACCTATACAGTATAGCAGCCTGTTTAGTACACCAAGTAACAGCCTGTTTAGTAAAGTGAAAGTGATTGTCGTTGTTGATATACCACAGCACACAGTGCTCAAAAACGAAATGTGTCCTCTGCATTTAACCCGTATGTGACATAGTGACATAGCAGGGGGCAGTTAATTCAGCATCCGGGAAGCAGTGCTTGGGGGCAGTACTTTGCTCAGGGTACCTCAGTGGTACCTTGCTGGTTGGGGATTCGAACCAGCAACCTTTCAATCACAAGGCCACAGTATACCAAATAAATCAGAATAAGCCAAAAATATCATCAAATACAATACAAATTGCCCATTTGTGTTTAAAAGAAGGATGTTCCATTCTGTAGTGTGTATGATGTAATGAGTATTTTTATGATTTTTGAATCTCAGTTTCAAGGAGAGGATGGGGAATCTCAGAGAGGTGGGGGAGCATGTAGTAAATACAAACAGGGTCTGTGTGAGAAGCTTTTCCCTGCTACTCGATTAACGGTGAGGCTCTGTGCTCTTACGGGTCCCATTTAACTGGAATCTCTTAGAAACGTAATGGGACAGTGTGCACTTAGAGATACATTACAGCAGTTTACAGACACTTTGAAGAAGATTAAATACACAGCTGCATTGTGGGCATGAAAAGGCAGGTATCAAATCGCGGAGGCTTCTCTTGGCCGCTATCTGCGCTGTGGCTTTTAAAGGCCATCGTTTTCCTTCCGTTTGACAGGCTTATTCCATACCCTGTCCTAGCCACCTGCTGAGGGAACTATGGCGGGGTTGGGACTGGGTGTCGATGCATGTAAAATTCACCCAGAGCCTCAAGTGCGCTGGGCAAAGAGAGCAAAACCTCATTAGAGGAAAAATGAAGGCGGTAGACGGGGTAGATGCAACAAGTCGGATGAGCTGAGCTGTCTGCTGACACGGGAGCCACCATTATCCAGGCTTGTTGTGGAGCTGAACAAGCAGAGGTTAATATGATGGTAATGAGCAGAGAGTGGGGCCAGACTGGAGTGCAGGGATATGGGGGATGGATATGTTCATCCTGGGGAAGACGGAAAGTTTGAGTGTGTAAACAGCTCAGGTTTAGAAGTGGACATGAGGGAATCGCACACTTAATCGGCATGGGGCTCCAGAGGCTTGGTGAACAAACAGTCCTGTCTCTGTGTCTCCCAGGTTTCGGTCTGTTCTCTGTTACTCTCTCTGGGTAGGATGGTCCCTCAGTTCTGGGTTTTACTGCCGAGCTGTCTATAAACCTCAGGTACTGCTGCTATCGCTCACAATAATTGCACATGGCAGTCCAACGGAACATCAAGTCGCCAGCAGAACGAGAACACAGATGACAGATCGTCGGTGCCACGTTTTTGTTTTATGGAACCCAAAGCGGGGAGAGCTCAAAGAGCACAGAGCCGCACTGTTTTCTCACACTTAAGGGTTTCCTTTTTGTTCTACCACTGTTGCCAGTTCCCTGTGATTCTGTTGTGCTACTGTCGAGGTGCCAGGGAAGCATGAGACAGAAAAAGTTCACTTACAAATGCGGGATGAAGTATAAGAATTATAACATGTACTGTATGTGTACTTGTCCATGGCAGTAGCACTGGGGCATCATCCGCAGCTTATAAGTAAATATTACGCCCAGTCTTCATTAAATTAATGTTTAACTGATGTTTACTATAGTATTGTTCAAATATTAATCCCAGGGGTTGTTGTATAGGACCACTGCATCTTCCCATCTCTCTGTCAGTCCACATGAAACGCCCAGTACCTCTGAGTGACTAGGAGTGCGGGTTCACACGCCCCCCAGCCGCCCTCTTTGTGCGGGGATCTGAGGCCAAGGCTGGCTGTACGGCCAGGCCAACATGACAGCAAAATGTCACTCAGAATTAATGACGGGAACTAGTGATGTGCAGAGATTTTTTTCAAATAGAGTGGCATGCATATGGCTGACCAGTACATTCTCCTGATTGGGGGGGGAGGGGGGGGTCGAGGTCAGCTAGTACTTTTTCTCATTTGGGGGAGTCACCCTCAGTAGAGTTTCTGTGATCATTGGTCATCGAAAAAGGGCACTTAGAAGTTCAAATTGGGGGGGCTCTGGGATCCGCCAGCCCCCTGACGGGAACAGAAAACCAGAGGAGAACCTGAATACTTCTCTCAATCCTATAGGCTGGTGAGCAGTTTATCCTTAAGTCCTCTTTATGGTGTGGTGCTTGGTGGGGGGGAGAAGAGGCTTGTGTGCATCAAGGATGCTTAGAGCAATTCTGCCTACTATAAGAAGACTGTGCATGTGCTCTGCTTCTTGCTTGGAAGTGTATATTTGTGCCACTAGGTGGCAGTATATATACCCCAGCCCAATTAGGCCATGTAGTTAACAATGAAATCTAATGAAAGTATGAGACGGTACTCTCCGCCCGCTGGAGGGGGTCAGAATGGTGTTACTCATGTATCAGTCCTGCCTGAGCCCTGAATCTTGTTTACTAATGCAGGTTTATCTCCTGAGAGGCTACTCAGGAAGGTGATGACATCTTTGGGGGTTTAGACTTCTTTGCCGGCGTGTAGACATTTCTTCATGCCCGTGTGGCATGTGTTTAAATGGCAGCGTGACATTTACCGAACTTCACTTTCAATTACTGTTGCAAAGGTCCACAAACTAGATTTGCAGACTGGCACCATATGTGTGTGTGTGTGTGACGACACAGGCCTGTGACTCTGACAGGCTTGTGAGTGTCGCTGTACACCAGGCCGCGCTCTGCTGCCGGCTGACTTGCGCTGTTGTCTCCTTTTTAAGAGGATTGACACTAGAATATAAGGAGGCTTACAAGCAGAGGCGGAACTTTTACAGCTACTGAGATACTCACCCCTGAAAGCTTCAGGTTAAATCCCAACACAGCAACCTTGATCAATTATTAAAAACAAAATAATAATAATAATAATACTAAAAGGGGCCATTCTGATAATTGTTCTAGTCGATGTGTCTGATTTTTTGGGAAAATTTGAGTCAGCTGCTTGACCAATAGGTCCAATGATTTTATTGGTTTATAAAATACTGTTATATAATAACCAGCTGTATCATACAGCTGATGAAAATCGATCCTGACTGCTCATGACATTAAACCTGTAGGTGGTCTAAGCCCTGCTGCCCCAGAGGCCTTTGGCGGATCATTAAAAGAGGAACTGCACAGTGGAGTGGAGTATGAAAGCAAATAGCTAAAATGTGCAAACAACTGGCTTACTGATCTCTGCAACAGCACATCTAATATTTCAATATTTCACTCTACAGGCCATTAACAGAACCTGTTTGGACTCTGCAGTCTCGCTTCTTCACTACAAATGGGTGCAGATATACGTTTTTTTTTATGTCACTTTGGATGACATGCACGGTAACTCAGATAACTTTAATACAGCATACCCACATTATTGGATCCATGCTTATGAAACTAACCTCACAACACGGATGAAACATAACTTAGATTAGTCATGTACTGTCTTCAAACAGAATCTTAGATGACAGTCAATCACGCAGTTTCTATAAAATGTGGGGACAAAGCAAACAGATTTATATGTACACCATTCGTAATGCTCCTATTCTTACTTCTCACTGACATTGCTTAAAACTGCAATAAAAGTTCTTTATGAATCGCCATGGCAATTGACTGGACGTGCTAGGATTGTGTGGCTATAGTCTGCCCAGGAGGACAGCCCTGGTGAACTTGAGCAGTAAAATCCCACTCCGGCACCAAAATACCATTTTCCAGCACACAGTTTTAAACCTCTTTGATGCAAACCGGTAGTAAAATTGCTTATTGCAGTGCCTGTTCAGTAATTTTGAATTTCACAGCAATTATTAAAATTTTGAATGAATATATAAATTTTTGGGTGTTGCACATCAGAGACCAGCAACACTCTCTATTAGAAAGTGAATATAAAATGACTTTGTTCTGCACTGTAGTTGTTCCATTAACACGTTTTATCGTGTCTTTTTTATACATATTTTACATGAATATTTTATGCGGCGTTCGTAAATGTTCTGCTTCAGAAAATTACTGATTCCTGGTCGCTGGTTGTAACTGAAAAACCAAGTAAATCCAGCTAAACCCCATAGTTGACAGTGACAGCTTGGTGGTCTAGGCCAGTATTTCCCAATCCAGTACTCGGACACCCACAGATAGTCCGTGTTTTTGTTCCCGGAAGCTGGGAGGAAAATGTGGACTTATTGGCAGGGAGTTGGGAAGGAGCAAAAACATGGACCATCTTTGGTTCCTGAGGACCGGGTTGGGAAACACTGGTCTAGGCTGCGGCACTGCACCGCTGCAAAGGTAAAGTGTAGCAATCATGTGTCGGCTCACTTCACCCATCTGAGGACAATGGAAAACATCCAACTCTTGATGTCACATCCGCTGTGCCCATCCAGACAGGACACATTATTCTCTTCTGCTCCGGAAGACACCTCTTTTCACTGATGCATCATACAGCTGGCAGCTGATTTTTTGAAAAGAGGCACACTTAATGCTTTTGGATTGATGTCTAAATGTAAAAGTAAGATCTGGGATCTGAGAGCATGTCCCTGACACCGACGGGCACCATCCCACGGAGGAAAGAGAAGAGTGTTGACGTTTCATTAGACACGGCCTTTTCCGCATGAGCGTCGAGGCCTCCTCGCACGTCGCATTACAGCCGCCTGCTGCAGATGAGTCACATGCCCCTCAGGAGATGCATCTTTGACAATGGTGCAGCCGTTTCCATGCGCTGCACCTTAGCGCCATCGCAATGACATCACAGCTCTCTCCCGAGAAAGTGCCCCCCTCCCCCGATACCACAAGTCCTCTTTGCATGGTTCATGGCGGTCTCCACCATAGGCAGCTTCAGGAGAGGTAGAAGAGTGTGCTTTGGTCATGGGGGGTTGGGGGAGATGCTTAATGGGCAATGTGCTGGGCATCTCATTCCCAGGGTGATTAATGAGTGAATCTGTCGAACCTGTAGGTGCACATGAGTGGGATGGGGTGCACCATCCCCTGTTCCTGGAGTTTGCTGGTTGAAGCCACTGCAGAATATGGTCAGCAAGGGGAACGACAGACAGCCCTGTGCACATCATTATCCTGCTGCTTTTACACCATTTATTACCACCTGCTTTTCCTTACGCCTATGTTCCCTCTCACTGACCAAGCCTGTTTTTGATAATATAACCAAAGCACAGAAAAGGACCTACAAAATAAGCTGAATATATAAGTGAGCCATACGTCTGCAGATCTCCGTGCAGAAAATACTTTTTCCAAAGCTGATAACAATATGAGGAGGCTTCACATGCTACAAGTAAGTCAGTCTAACCCTGGCAGAGCGTTCCCTCACTGACAACTCAGGGGCAGACCACATTTTTGAGGGCTTTGAACTCCATTCATCCATTTTCCATACTCACTTGTCCTATCGTTTGTCAAAACGTCCTCTCATTGATAAGCACAAGAAAAACTAATGGATTTAATTTTAAAAATGAAGTCTAAGAGTAAGCATTAAAAAAACACTGCGTTTGATTAACCGAGAAGAGGAAGAGAGGAGGAGATGTGTCACACTGCAGATTCCTCTTCACCTTGCTCTTGTGTCTGTCTTTATAATAGGTGTCTAATCCTGTCTGTAAATGGAGCTTGCCGATTTCTGTGGGTGGGTTATCTCTGTGGGTGCAGCGTGTTCCAGGAGGATGGTTACACTGCGTATTTTTGTCCACTACCACACCCCACCCTCCAGGGGCCTGGCACTGCTCCTGCTCTGGGGGCCCAACCCTGGACCATGGCTCTATGGCTGGAGCAGTGTGGTTCCCCCAGGCGTTCAGAATACCATTTACCTCTCATAAGCTCAGCTGGAGCCTGACTGCCAGGCAGAATCAACTTGAGGGACACATCTGCAGAGCCTCGGGGCGTGGATGGAACGTAAGGGCGCATGGAACATGGGGAAACAGGATGTTGCTTTCTCCTCAGGTCCCTGGGCTGGGGGTAGCGTGCGGCTCAGCAAGGTTAAGCTTCTGTGCCTATAATAGGAAGGTCGTTGGTTCAAATCTCAACAGAATAGTTACTTCTCTGTTGGACCCTTCAGCAAGGCCCTTAACTCTCTGAAATGTTCAAGCGGCGCGTATTAAACAGCCTGACCCTGTGCTCGGACCCTAGCTTTGCTCTCAACTGTGTGTGTGTATATATATATATATATATATAAATATATATATATGTGTGTGTGTGTATGTGTATGTTTCAAAAGGAGAGCAAGATGGGGTATGTGAAAAGAAGCACTCTGCACCTGAACTGAAACTTGTGCAAATGGAAAATAAAACATCATTTAAACCGGTCTACTAGAAGATGACACTATATAACCACTGTATGTAGCTGTCATAGGTGGGTGTGGTCAGTTACCTTTCCATATAAGTCAGGCTGTGAAGCTGACCCGGTAAATGGGTTCTGTTAAATCTCCTGAACATATGCACTCCGTCCACTTCATTAGCTACACCTAGCTAGTACTGGGTAGGGCCCACTTTCACCTTCAGAACTGCTTTGATGTCAGATGAGAATCCATTCTGCACACCGCTATTGTACTGAGCTGGTATTTTTTGCCCTTCTGCCCTTCCTGTTAGATTTAATGGCTGGCCATTCTCCTCTGCCCGCTCTCATTAACAAGGTGTTTTTGGCGACAGAAATGCCATTGACTGAATATTTATCACACCATTCTCTGTAAACTCGAGACACAGTAGCGTGTGAAAATCCCAGGAGGCTGTTTCTGAGACGCTGGAACAGCCGCGTCTGGCACCAATAATCACACCGTGTTTAAAATCGCTTCGGTGTCGCTAGTGCTTAGCCGCACAGTAACTGAGCCTCTTGACCCAGTCTGCTAGCTGCATATATTGCGTTTTGGCTCTGTGACTTCCTGTTTGGAGAAGCAGACTGTTTGCATTAACAAGCAGGTGTGCTTTATAAAGTGGCCACTGAGCGTACTTTAGCATTCTCTCAGATGCTCAGTCATGCAAACACTCCCAAACATGAATTTAACATACAGCTATAGGAATGCATACTGCCGACGCCTGAGGATTTACATACGAACACACACTGAAACGCACTCGTATGTCCATCAGGCAGGACACCCCACTCACAGAGGGGCACTGTGAGTCACATCATCAGCGTGTACCGAGCCCTGAGCTTAAAATCTCATGATGTGATTTTTGTTTGAAAAGTCCTGAAATAGCACGGTAACGTGGTGCGTTCAGCAGACAGTGCTCAGGGGGATGCACTCGCTCTGGCACAGAACTTGGCATTGTACCACCATGAGTGGGTTTCTGTATCATTATCGGGGCTACAGCCATGTTCTGACACCAGACAGGTGACTCTTCTTTTCCAGCCCACCCGCCCCCCCCCCCAGCCGACTACAGCGTTCCGGTTTAGAGGGGTTACAGTTATAGAAATGACTGCAGTTATAAAAATGGAGAAAATGATTTCATGTTGCCAGTTTCCCATTTAAAATGATAAATCTTTTCTCCCCGGTGCATGAACAACATGCTGCCGTTCTTTGTTTTTATTTTTTTCACAAAATTAAAACCCACACAGGAAGTGGGAAAATGATTTCTTATGCCTCAAATACTTTGTTTAAATGTGTGGCAAATGTGTTTGTTTAAAATGGTTGAATGTCGTGATCTAAGTCAGCTGACTGTAGTCCTATTTTAGAGTTACGTGTATTAATTCTGACAGTCAAACTACTGTCCTGGCGTATTGTACCATATTGGTACATTCTCTGATATTGACTTACTCATGATTGATTTATCTGTAATTCATTTTATATGCTTTAGATATATTATTAATGTTAACTGTTAGCCCCTCAAAAGTTGGATTCATCTCAGGTGTCTGAGTGGATCCAGAGGTTGCCCAGGTTTCAGAAACATGTCTGAGTAACGTGGGGCCACTTGAAGTCCTTTAGGTTCTACTGATGTTTATCTTAAGTTAATTAACATCATGTTTGTGAATCAGATCGCCAAGGGGAAGCAAAGGGAGAAGAGCAGTCAGCCAGCAGTGATCCGTGTGATGCTTCATAGCTGACTGCTAGGTACGTTGACGATGGTAGCAGTATGACAGATAGGAACCAAATTAAGAAAGCACCTGCTTGCTGAGACCGACAAGATTTTCTAGTCTGTCGAAGAGGATGTGTGGATTTATGATGTGAAAAGTGGGCCGAAACACAAGAACAGGCAGAGGAAGTCAGGGGAGAGAAGTCATTTATTGCCAAGTGCAGTTTGAGAGCTGTGGTATCTGAATCCTGACTGGCACCTGTACAGTAATTTGTGCTTCAGCAGGTATCATACTTTCATTATGAGACGACACACAGCTTCTGACATTATTCTGCATTCAGATTTTCCTGAGGCCTATAACTAGATGCAGACCCAGTTTAGGATTCTCTATTAGGGTCTTTATTATTGGTGTCTGAAGAAACCTGGGAATGTGTCCAGTTAATAATCTATCTTCTGACCACTAATCCATTGCAAGGTCATGAGCGGCCAAGAGCCTATTGTAGACAGCATAGGGCACGAGATGGGACATCCTAGATGCGCTGCCAATCCATCTTAAGGAAATCACCTGCAATGGGCAGTTTATGACGGGCAGTTTGCCTAAGGCAGGGTTGCCTAACCCAACTCCTAGAAATCCACCATCCTAGACAGCTTAGACGCAGCCCTAATTTAACACACCTGGTACAGATAATCAGGCCCTTCAGTAGCATCTCAGTATTAAAAGCAGCTTAGCTTCAACATAGGAGCAGAGTTGAGCAGTCCTGGCCTCACCTCATGTTTTGCACTGGGAAAAAACTTATGCGACATGAGGATAACATAGCAGAGCAAGTCGCGGCAGAAAATAATGATTTAAGCATGTCGTCTGTCATGAGTTTTCCTATTAAGCAGTAGCTGCTTCATCTGCTTTGTAGCCATGGGATCCAGTAGATCAGTGTTTCTCAACCCAGTCCTCGGGGAACCCTGCACAGTCCACGTTTTTGCTCCCTCCCAGCTCCCAGCCAATCAGGAACACCGAATATCTGGTACAGGTGCGCTGGGAGCTGAGAGGAAGCAAAAAACGTGGACTGTCTGGGGTTCCCAGAGGACTGGGTTGGGAAACACTGCAGTAAACAAGTAGGTGGTTTAGAACGGGTGACTAGCCTCACCAGTTTACTTGAGATAAGAACAGCAAATGAGTCAGTGAGTTGCAACCTTTGTTTTGGATGCATTGCAGACCCACTGGTTCCAGTAAAGCACTGGGCTCTGGGGTCAGGAAGAGGCCAGATGATGAGTAGACCTTGGCTTTGCCTTTGTGCCCATTGTCTACTTCCTGAATCCCATCTATCCATCCATCCAACCACCCACCCATCCATCCATCCATTCATCCATTTTCTGTGACCGTTTGACCTATTCAGGGCCACAGGAGTTCCAGCAATAACCCAGAGGCTACAGGCAGAACTCACTGAATTCCTTTTTTAAGATTCTGGGAAACAAAAATCTGGGAGGTTTTACACTCCTTTTCCTGGAAGCCACACTCCCCCATCTTCTGTGTCTGTTCCTGTTCCGTTATTCCCGTTCCCTTCCCTCCATCTGTCTGTCCCCCGTCACCACCCACATGGCTCCCTTAGGTCTTCTTTTTCGATAATAAGTGTTCAGAATCAGAGGGTTGTCTCTTTCAGGTAGATGCTGTCAATTTCAGGCTGACTCTCCCTCCTGTTGGTATCTGAATTCCCCATTGTGTCCATGACAAGTGCTTGGAGCTGAAACTTTAACGTCCTCTATATAGATGTATCCTGGACGCATTCGACAGATAGTTTGCATATGGCCTTGTATCCACTGTGGGTCCCTTTAACAATGTAACAATTTCAAACCATCTCACCACAAAAAAGTCTCAGAGGGCCTTGAGGTCTACCGACTTGTTCCTTAAACATTATCAATAAATGATCACATATAATATTCAAATCATCAGTGAACTACTGATCAAATATTTATTTAGCTGAATATTTTAAGTATATCAGTTTATCTTTAGTACCTTGTGGCTTCTAAGACTTCAGCTTAGTCCAGTCCAGTTCCTTAAATCTCAATTTTTGAGAATTTTTCAGAAACTAAAAAGTTACTAAGCGTTATTTTGAGAAGCCAATCCATTTATTCCAACTGTAAGCATAACATTGTCACCAATCTTCAGGCAGACATAGAAAATGGATTGAAACACAAAGTTGCTTCAGTGTGGTGTGATTGTTGCATGGTTTGTTTGATTGTAATGTTTTTTTGTACCTGCTTAGCCTTGCCGGTGTGGCCGTGCTGCGTAGATCTCCATCAGAGCTGCAATGAAACACCATGGAGCCAGGCGTCGCTTGCAGCACTGAAAACAGCCTGAGGGAAACTGAGTATCTGTTCTGATTAAGGGCAGATCTGAAGTGACCCGATAGTTTGTCAGTGTATCAGAAAGAGTAGGGCAAAGTGCGGGTCATTGTTTCTCATGATTTTAGGTGCAATGGAAAGTCCTTCCCGCTGTTATGAATGTAATAGTACCAGTTCTTCGGATTTAAAACATTCTGTTCACATTCATAGCTGTACTTTTGAGAAACTTCATCTTGCTGGTGTTGCATATAATATAAATATTTTGGTTTCAGTGTTCATGTTCATCATCCAATTTAAAATGTGTAATTGCCGTTTATTTAGCCCCTGTTGCTTATAGCACAGACCCCAAGTGAGTTTTAAGGCTGCTAACAGTTTTGTTTCCTACAAATGATACAACTGCAAACGTTACATCGATTTTCAGAAGGCCTGTTCGTGTGAGTTTCTCATTGCTGCTTCTTTATTGCTGCCAGCAAAGTTCACGTTTTATTGCAAACACATTTGTTTGCTTTCCCTCTGTCCCTGACGGATGAGAGCAATTTTCCGAGAAGTTCAGCATAACGGTGTGACTGTTTTCAGGCCAGCTGCAGTTCAGCTGATAAAGCGCTGGATAAAAGACTAAGGGCTTTAAAGTGTAACCATCTGAAATTGTGCCGCCACCTAGTTAGACCCAGAGGCTCGTGCATCATCAAGATCACTGCTCAAAGAGGTGACATCTGCAATACTCTATCTTGAATAAGCAATATGACAAACCGTGCACACAAGTCATCACTCCCCTGTCTCCAGGTGCTACAAGATGCCAGCGATGTCTCTCATTAATGACGTTTCTTTGGCACTGAGATGAAGAAATGTGAATGAAATGACAAATGGACTGTTTATTCTTAATCAAACTTTTAGGCTAAATTGCCATGAAAAGTAAAGTAAATAATAGCTGTGAAAAGACATTCCTGTATCAGCAGACCGAGAGGTCATCATGCAACCTTTTGTACTGGAGGTTTGTAGGAAGAAAATCTTGTTCTGCCCTGGGAATTTGCCATGTTATCAACATCTGTATCAGTGACACGAAACTATCGGGGGGGCAATAGCTCACAGTGTGTGACCGACAAAGACAGCTGCCATCTTTTAACCGTCAGGGCAGATCACCATGAAGAAAGAACTGAAATAGAAAGGAATCCTAAACACAGGAAGACAAAGGATGGCCGGCAGGTGGGGTCTCAGACATGAGACCCCAATAACAGAAGAGACGGGAGCTCCATTGCAGGCAGAGTGTCATCAGGCTTTCAGACACTTTGACAGAGCTTTTATGGATCCCAGCTAAAATAATGGTTTAACTGGGAGAGGACTATAAATAACTCAGATAAGCAGCTGCAACATACTGCACCTAACCCCAACCAATCTCCCCAGAGCTGTGGGCCTGGGCTGGACAGCTTATGCAAGCTTCCTGTGTGAGACCAGAGGTTCAGACACCAACACAGAGATGATCTTCCTTTGATTAGATGATACTCTCATCCAGGGCAGTCTTTAGCCATTCTTTACATGTGTTACAGATAAAGTTCAGATAATTTGGTTTGGACACCTTTCTCATTGTTTAGATAATATATATATAGGTCATTTATGGATTAAAGCCTGTAGGTTTCTGGTCAAATCTGCACTTTATTCATCCTGATTACGTCCGTATTCCTAAAAGTACTTCACTAGTTAGGAAGTCATTGAAGGTGAGTACAAAAATGTAAAGAAACATCTGCTACCCATCACCACCCCACAACTGCTTGATGAGGATGAAGAAGTGGTGTTCTCTGCTGGCTGGCGGCATCTTCAATATCTCAAATTAAAGACTTCACGCAACTTCATGGCATAATATATTTATCTGTCTTCTCACAACTCTTGCGCTGAACGTACTAACAACAACCCGAAACTCCTCCAAAGCCTTTGTCTCCATAGCAACACAGGAACACACCGTATGCTCCTGTTGCCAAGCAACGTAACCTGATATATCCCAGGCGCAAACTGCTGACAGTAAATAAGAGAGACAGAGACACCGTCTTGTACTGAAATCCATGGGGAGCACCACAAGACAGCAGTTGGGTTTATGGGTAATTGTATGAAAATGAGTGTCATAGGGTTGCCATGTAAGTAGTTGCCACAAAGTTCACTCTCCTAATCATCTTTGCTATTATTATCATTATTAGTATGGTTTTGGTGTTGGAGATGCAGTCCCAAGTCCTGACTTTCCTTCTTGACTAATATTAATGACCTGGTTCCATCTCCTGTAGAATCAGGGCCACATAGTCCTGCATATCATCCTCCTCTAACGGCGGGAGAGTGATCTGTGACTCCGCCCATCAGCTTAACAGTTAACATGCCAAAAACAGATTCTTACACTACAGTTGCCCATTGTGGGGGAGGTGTGACACGATCCATCTCCAGGGGCTGGAGAAGGCACCAGCATAGAGAGGGTGGGGGAGCTCTGAGGGATATAGCAGCCCCCCCCCCCCCTTCCTTAAACTCTGCTGTGATTAGTATCACCACAATCCTGTCAACATCACAGCCTTTGGAATCTATTTGTGTCCCACTCAATGTTTTTTTTGTTTTTTTTTTTTACAGTATCTAATTGCTCTATGGCTTGTTTCAAATGAGTAATTGCCACGCGTTTTTTTCTTAATGGCTACAAATTAGGGATCACCACATGCAATGTCCACGGGCTTCTCAATTTATGTCACATGTTTTATATTTATATATTATGTACCCCACAATGTGATGAACACCTGTTTTTTTTTACATTGTGGGGACCATTTTTCAGGTCCCCACAAAGATCTGTGAATGCAATCAAAAAACTAAAAATATCTTGTATTTTGTTTGGTTGCTTATGGTTAAGGTCATCATGTAGGGATTAGAGTTATCCACATGGAAATGAATGGAGAGTCCCCACAAAGATATGAATACAAACCTGTGTGTGTGTGTGTGTGTGTGTGGGTGTGTGTGTGTGTGTGAGAGAGAGAAAGAGAGAGAGAGAGTGAGAGAGAAGGATAATGCTTCACATTCCCAGTTCCACAATGCTCTCTACCTGACAGGTCTTTACTTGACAAGAATGGTACGCTAAACTGCTCATTTACTGATAGGTTAAAATATACCTTTCTGTCTTTATGAAACCATGTGAAGGTCAGCATATTAGCATATGGGACATTGGACAACAGACATCCATTACTGGCCCTTTGTGACATATGCAGGATACAGGCCTGCAATTCATGCTTCAGCAGGTATCATTTGCCATTTGACGAGCAAGTAATTAATAGTCTGTGTGTTTTATTTTTTAGCTGACTTCAGACCTGCTCAGCTGCACTCAGCTTGAGCAAATGAGGCTGAAATTCAAAACAGCCGACAATTTCATCTGGGGCTCTGTGGAGGAATAAATGGCTTCTCTGAATTCTGGTTATCAAATTTCCTGTTGTGGAGGCTTTTGGTCAATCTCAGCATGGTAATTGATGTGGTAAGACCTGGTTGCCAGCCCCATAGAGAGTTACAAAGCCTTGTTGTTCGGTGAGTAACACTGAGACTGCTTCATGGAATGCTGACTGGGATACTTGGCCACTTCCTCAGTCTTCATTCAGGCCCCATTATGAAGGGATTTTAGGATGAACATAGCCTCAGCTACCTTGGTCATATTAACCTGGTATAAAGGGCCTCCCCAGAAGGTTGGCAGA
Source organism: Mormyrops attenuatus (assembly GCA_026777985.1). NCBI lineage: Eukaryota > Metazoa > Chordata > Actinopteri > Osteoglossiformes > Mormyridae > Mormyrops > Mormyrops attenuatus. The sequence continues at coordinate 17,393,248 of JAODKC010000038.1, forward strand.
TAATAGTTCTCCAGAGCAGTGTTTGTTAACCTGGTGCTCAAAGACCCCCAGACAATCCACATTTTTGCTCCCTCCCAGCTCCCAACACACCTGTACCAGGTAATTCAGATTATAGCTCAGACGTGGACTGTGTTGCCGCAGCACTCCTGCTAGTACCTGCACTGGCCTGGGGGAGAGACTTTAGTCTGGGTTGTACTGTCTGCTCTGCAGGTTTTCCAGCAACTTAAAACATGCCAAACACATTCTGAGACTGAGGCCAGTCTGCCTGTGGGCTCTTAATTCCTCTTTGGCTAATGCAGGGGTCTCCAACTCCAGTCCTGGAGAGCTACTGTCCAGAAGGTTTTCTATCCTACCTGGCTTCTGATGAGCCAC
>JAODKC010000038.1:17393719-17406961 GCA_026777985.1 Mormyrops attenuatus
TGTTCCTGGTATTTACCTGAGAAATGGTGTGGCTCATCAGAAGCCAGGTAGGATAGAAAACCTTCTGGACAGTAGCTTTCCAGGACCGGAGTTGGAGACCCCTGGTCTACTGTAATCATGCATGTGCCAGTAATGTTAATGTGAAACAGCTGAATGAGTCTTTCAATCAAGGAAACAAAGCAGTCAGAGCACAAGACGAACAGAACTATTTAGCAGAGCACATGAGCCTTTCAGTTTGAAAGTAGTTTGTAAAATCTGAAGTAATTCAGAGTGTCCTCCCCGACATGGATTGGGTGGTCACCCTAAATGTATGTGATGCACAAGATGCAGAGGAATGCAGATTGGGGGGGGGGTAAATCGCAGACGTTGTTGGTTGGAACCCTGTGGGATACTGTATTCTGAAGGCTGGTGTGATGAAGCAGTACTGCGCAGAGTTGGGTAATTTAGGTTCAGAGAGTAAAAGTCCAGACCGGGATTTTGTTTCAACCAACCGGTTGAGTACACTATAACTGTGACTCTTTACACTCAACTGGTTGGTTGAAGCAAAATCTTGGTCTGGACTTTTACTCGCTGGACTGGAATTATCCAACTCTGCTACTGCGGTACCAGAAGAAGCAACATTACGCAGCTCAACAGAGTGAGCCCATGACCCTTCACTTCCCTGTAACTTTCCAGGCCTGAGACGGCAGCCATTGCTTTGTCCTGAAAGCTAAGTAGCCCTTTTAAGAAAGAGACTTACCTTGAGATATCCTCAGCTTCTGCCAGCTCTGCTGGTGAACTAAGTGCATTTGAAGGCTGCTTTTAAGGCCTGCAGTCCATCACATGGCTTCAGCTCCTCCATGCAAGATACGTTGCACTTTGGCTCAGGTGTGAAAATAGCAAATAGTTCATAACCAATAGGACTGCATACTACAGAAAGAAAATAAAGCATATATTAGATTGTCATATGTATTAAGTACAGGATATACTAAAAGATAATGAAAAAATAACTAATAACGGAAATCAAGATGCAAGAGTGAACATTTTCAGGGGTGTATTATGACACAATTGGTTGATGAAAATTTGATGAGCTATGAAATAAAGCTCAATAAGGAGAACAACACTGTCTGCAGCCACCGAAACATGAAGGGGGGCAGCCATCTTTAAACATTACCATAGCAACTTGCCCATAGCAGAGAACAGAGAGATCTCTTTCCCTGTGAAGATGAAAAGCGAAAAGGGCAGGAAAAGTAAATAAATGTAGGCTTCATGTGCGCGCCGCTTTTATCTAGACGCCTGCCTTAGCAGCGCTGTCGCGGCTAACATGCATGGGCTCACGCGTGTAGCTAAACGCCGGGATAAGCGATACCTCAGTGTTTTGGGTGAGAAGATGAAAACGCTGAATGACTGTGAAATGGATGTAGTCAAACAAGGACAACAATTCTACCTAGTAAGATGTAAGGAACCACGTGCGGTGGTGGAAGTCCTTATTTAAACTAACATGTTATGACATGTGCAAAGACTCTTTCAAATACCATTAGCAAAATATCATTTAACTTGTTTAGGACGAAGACAAAAGAATTTTCAAAATCCTTTTCAATTCAACTAATGTTATATTAAAACTCCAATCTAGAAAAAAATTAACTAACTGTTAAAGTGCACAAGGATGTGTTTAAATTGGGGTGACCAGTCTGACCCAGAAAGGGTCGTTGTGTCTGTGGGTTTTCGCTGCAACTCCCTAATTAGATTACTAATTACAGCACCGATTGGCTGAAGAGTCCTCACACCTGAGTTTGAACAGCTGACCTATAGGTTACCCCAAAAACCTGCATACACACCGGCCCTTTGTGGATAAGACTGCCTAGCCTGCTTTAAATGATTCAAATGAATGGAAAGCTAGGAATTTTATGGACCACATTCAGGGGGATGGGATGTATCACATTTTAAACATTAGTTTGAGTTTCACATTAACTAAATATAACCTTCTATGTGAGTCAGCTTGGTTTTCTTCCAAATACAACAGAAGTGTCCACATTTTATGGTTAAACGCTAAGGAATATATTGAGTAAAGCCAGATGCACAGATGCACTTTTATATAACATATTGCCAAAGGAATATATGTCTTATATATATTTGGCTATATATATTCTCTCTAATTGACGGTGTATATATTACGCTCAATATGAAAGTATGGTTTGGTATGGTCTGAAAGTATGGTCTGCCAAATGCTGTAAATGTATGCATTATGCACCGTGAAAGGATCATACACACAAACCCAAGTCTCACAGTTCAGGTCCATACCAGAGGCATACGGGAAGTCAGTCAAGAGTAGATGTAAATGAAGGCGTGTGACTTAAACCGCAAAACGGCACATGCTCTGGCATTGCTTACCATGACAGAGTATTTTCTGGTCCTGCCTCCAAACCTAATCTCAGATAGAGTAGCATGAAGACACTTAGGTCAGCAGACCGACACACGTGACACAGTAGCTACTGTAACTGAAGGTGCAAAGTTTACCTGGATATGTAGTTGTATAGTATAATTTGCACCTTTTTTGACTCGGCATTGAGGAACATCCCTTTTGGCTAGTATTAGGTACTGAAAATTCAGTCACGCAAGTCTGTGTCTTTTACAGTGTGTTGATGCAGTATTTATGTTTTCTCACATTTGCATTTTGGTATTGTGCTACAGCATGCAGGTATAGTAGGCCACACACATGCTCTTCTGTGATCCTGCCCTCCTCCAAATGGTTTAAATCTGCCATCACCCTCACCCGCAGCCAATCTATTAACCTGTTAAAGCTCAATACTCAGTGCTTCTTTGCTTAGTCTTATATATGTTTCTGAATTCTTGGTTCTGTATTTTGGCTTTCTTAGATTTCCTCTTTGGTTTTAGCACTGTGAGTCCATCCAACATTATATACTTACATGGTATGTATTGACCTTTCACGTAAAAAATGCTGTATGTATACAGTCGGATGTACTGCAGTCGACATTTTGCATACAGTATTACCTGACCCACAGCCTGACCCCACGCAACATCACAACTGCTAAAAACTATCAATGAAAAGAAATACATATTTGAGTCGACTAACAGGGATGGCATTTCCTCCGCCATCTGAGCAAAACTTCCTGAGCAAGCGTCCATGGGTCGTACACTTTGGAATTTTGCAGAATGTCATCCAGGTACTGTTTCTCTACAGTCTCATCAATACTGAGGATTCAGTCTACATACTATATTTTGCCTACTACATAGCAAGGAAGTATGTGATTTCGGATGAATGCTGTGTCTTGGTTCCTGTTTCTTGATTACCCAACACTGTTTAGTTCTATAACCTCATGTTAGGTGATTCGTTATCACCACGGCTCAGTAACTCACAGTCAGCCTCCCCGGCTCAAAGAGGAAAGAGCTGACAGGTAGAAGACCTGGCGATGTGGGCGGGTGTGTGTGGTTTGTGACCTTTTGTGAGGATGCCGTATTAATGAGTTTATACGTTCTAGAGCTCAGTCCCCGTGTTGTGATGATAGACTGCATAATAGCTATTGTTTATGACCTCCGCGCCCCAGGGTATTTGTGGTCTCTTTGAGGGGGGAGCTCAAAAAGGAAGAATTTTCCAAAAAATAAATTTGCAAAGAAGAGTGTTGTTATTAATATTGGCATGTATGATCAGAGGAAACAGCGTCTCAGGTCGGATACGCAGTAAGATGCATGTGAGCTGGACCCGGCTCGGAGAGATTTATTTCACAATGGCCATGCACTGAAAATCTCACATCTCTAAAATAACTGCAGAGAAGAATGGCCTGGGCTGACGGTCCTGAATGTGTGACTGTCTGAGTGTTGCTGTAAATTCCAGCTGGGAAAGTGCACTGGTACCAGTGAGTGAGACATTTTACCCAAATAGCTTCGGGAAGAATATGGATTAATAATGATGCAGTTAATCATTAACAAGATTCTGTGACCAGCTGCCCTGGGTGTCTCCTGCCTCATGCCCTGTAGTTCCGGGGATTGGTTCCAGGTATATCAGGACCCCACATTGGATGGTTATCATAGGTTTGTTTTTTTTGTCTGTAAATAAGTCTAAAAACAGCCAATTACATCTATACGTCTTGCATAATTTGTTCCAGCACAATTGAACCCATTTGTTTTTTGTTTCCATAATCTCACGGACATACGGAAATTCTGAAATGGATGTGAAAGGTCAGCTGGAGGTCAGGAATTTTAGTAAATATAGGAATTATATTTATTGTGTATTCAATACGTGCATTTAGGGTTTACTGTGACCTTTGCTGCTTTTTATCGCTGTCTGACAGAATAAAAGCACGGACACATTGTATTTCAAAACCAGCAAAGTTCACAGTGAGACACGCTGGCCTACTATGTAAGAAATTCACACGCAAGTCCACGGTTCTTCAGTAGCAGCCTTTCCATTGGCTCATTTAAGGTATTTCATTCATGGCCACTTCCTCACAAGACACATCCCCCATGGTGCCATGGAAAGTGCAGCAAAATGAGCTGGAGAGGTTAATTTGCATTTACATTTTAGCAGATCGTGTTTATCTACATACAGGCATCCCACAACTTTTCATCACAGTATAAAAAACACAGAGCCGACCTGGGAATTCCCATCACATATTTTAATCACGATTCAGTTTCTGTGTTGACTGCTGGCCCTGCAATCGCTCTATTAAAAAGTCATCTGGTATCTCTCCCTGGCTGAATACCACTGAAATGCCTTCATTCTCAGCCGGTATTCTCCACACCCTTTCACATGAATACTCTGTGAGTAAATAAGCTGATCATATAAGCTGGTAGCTGGTGTGGAAAGTAACCATGTAAAATATCATGGATGAGTGTCTTTGTGTGGTGGTGCAGTGGTTAGCACCTCTAGGACCAGGGCTCAAGTCTCCACCGGGGTGTAGAGTTTACATGTTCTCCTCATGTCAACATGGGGTTTCTTCTAAGTGCTCTGGTCCCCCCCCCACCAGTGGCTAATTGTAATTACCGGATGGCTTATATGTGTGACTGAGTGGGGTGTGACTATGTCTTGCAATGGGTTGGCCCCCCATTCTGGGTTGTTCCCTGCCTTACACCCATAGCTTCTGGGATAGGCTCCGGCCCCCTGTGTCCCTGAATAGGACAAGCAGTTCCAGAAAATGGACGAATGTCACTGCAGAATCAGTACATCAGTAGAACAGTAAATTGTCAAAGCTGATTTAGAAATGTATATTTTTGGTTCTCTTAGCCACTGATGTGTTTTCCAAAGCTGCTTGTTGTTGTGATGTCCGTTTTACACTGTTAATGATGTTTCTCCTGATCTCGGCCTCTCTCTCTTTCTCTACCAGACAGTAACTTTGTGCTGGGGAATGCCCAGGTGCAGTCTCTCTATCCCATTGTGTACTGCTCCGATGGGTTCTGCGACCTCACCGGCTATGCCCGCGCCGAGCTCATGCAGAAGAGCTGTGCCTGTCACTTCCTGTACGGGCCTGAGACCAGCGAGCGGCTGACCATGCAGATCAAAGGGGCGCTGGATGAGCGGCGGGAGTTCAAGACAGAATTGGTGCTCTACAAGAAGGGAGGTGAGATGGTCCGAGCAGGACACCACTGGGGCACCAGTGTGCGGTTTATGGAAGGAGAGAAAGACATGGAAGGAAAAAATAAGATTCTTTTTATTTGCTATTTGTACGACTACAGGAACCTGAGGCAATTTGGAGGAATGAGGCAAAGTCGTGGATGTATATTATCAATTCAACTCCATCTCTGTGAAGGCACATTAAATAGAGAGACTAGCAGAACACATGTTATTACACAGTAAATGAAATTCATATATTCTGTTGCCGGTAGCAGTAACAATCTGGGCAAACTGAAATGGCCTTGTAATTGGATTGCTGATGTCGCGCTTAAATGTGACCGTGCCGTGCTCCTGCGACTGGGAGTAAAGCTCAGTGAGAGATGCCTTACCTATTGCATGTAAGCTCTTAATCCCTGGAAAGACACACATGTCGTTGCTAGCAATTGGAAAAAAACAGGGAAGATGGCCCAGGTCATGTGACTAACAGTAATTAACATACATTAGAATGCATGTGAGGATGCATGAGAGTGAACCAGCTGGGTGCTGGCTGACCCCGTTCTGAATGAGGTCACCTAACAGACTGCTGGAATACAATGGCCCACAGAACAAGCAGGAATCCCTGTGGTTTCGAAGAGAATAATCAGTTTGGAGAAGGTCCTCTGGGGAGAGAGATGGTCCAACTCTACTTTTGCACTGGACTCTGAAACCTGCAGGTGGCTCATGTTCCTGTGAACTTGTGACACTCTCGCTGAAGGACAGATGACGGCACCAAGGCACCAGTGGCTGATGTCTCCTTTCAAGTTCCAGGCTTTATTGTCCCGTGAACATAGAGACTGATAGAGGCAGAGAGACTGATAGAGGCAGAGAGACTGATAGAGGCAGAGAGACTGATTGAGGCAGAGAAACTGATAGAGGCAGAGAGACTGATCTTATCTCTGTTGGGCTCTTGAGCAAGACCCTTAACCCTGAAAACTGCTCCAGGGGTGTTGGATAAATGGCTGGTCTTGCGTTCTGACTCAAAACTTTGCTCTCAACCTGTGTCTATGTGTCTCATAGGAGATTTAAGCTCTATTTGGATGGGATTAGTTTAACCTGGGGACGTAACGTAATTGAAGCAGCGGTCCGTAATTTTAATCCAGTCCACACCTGCCAAGCCTCCAGAGTAAAAATTCAGGAGCAAATTACCTTAGGTATTTCAGCAAACACAGGCCTCTTTCAGTAATAGTAGGCCAGTCCAAACTGTGATCTTGGTAATAAGGTCATGTCAATAAAGGCACACCAATTAAAATAGCACTTATACACCAAAAACAGAGCTTGAATGGGTACTGAGTTTTTCACAAAAATGTCCGACAACCAATACCAACAGACTCTTCTGCGTCCATGTTTTCAGTAGCTGCAGAGTAGCGCAGCCCTGCTGAGTACACCAATTTGCAAGCTACTGTGTAGTTGGGTGGAAAAATCTGCTTTTATAGTGTTTGATTAGTATGTTAAGGGTAGATCCCACAAAATAATAAAGGACTCAAATGTGGATATAGAAAAAGTAAGAGACACATTAAACACACTGGTGAGTCACACTGGCTAAAACAAACATATGAATATCAACACATGTACAGAATGTGAGTCATACTTGTGCTCCACAAATGCACAGAAGTGCACAGTCACACGTTCGTGCACATTCATGACGAAAACGTGCTACCATGGCCCAGAGACATCTCAGTGTTTGTTCCTCATGCTTAATGGGTTTCCTGTGTCCTGGAACAGGACGGTGAGCCGCTCTTCTCCACCCTGAAGGCTTCATGTGATAGTAGCTGTAAGATGGGTGTGTCCTAGAAGCTTCTGCCTTGACTTTCCGTTGGTGTGGCAGGTACACAATTCTGGTGTCTCCTGGACATTGTCCCTATCAAGAATGAGAAGGGGGAGGTAGTGCTGTTTCTGGTGTCCCACAAGGACATCACTGATAACAAGAAGGACCAGGAATCAGAACCAGGCCCAGACATAGGTGAGTGAAGGGATGACGAGCAATCAAAGACCAAGGTGATGGGAACTGTGGGAAGAAGGGGGGTAGAACTAAGCGGAGAGGGTAGTTGAGACATCGTAATGCATGGTGACAGAAACTGGCAAGACTGTTTGGGGGTGGCTGCAACGACACCTCATGCATCTATTCCAGCCTCACCGCTCATGACAACCTGTGTGTCCCTAGATGAGGAGACAGGACTGAACGTCCACCGCGTCACTCGTCCCTCGGGCTTCAACGCCAATCGCCGCCGCAGCCGGGCCGTGCTGTACCACCTGTCGGGCCACCTGCAGAAGCAGGACAAGGGCAAGCTAAAGATCAACAATGTGAGACTCTCTTCTATGTGAGGCACCGGAGGTTGTCGCAGTCCCTGAGCTTTGTTTCCCTACACATAGACGTGAAAAGACCCCCTGCGTCATGACACAGCCCCAGCTCTTTCTCACCTCTTTTTTATACTCACTGTAAAGACTATAATCTTCGTGGACTCGTAGATCACTGTAATGAATTATAAATGACAGCTCCAAGACAGTACTGATACATTTCAGCTCATAAATTCAGAGTTATTAGTTATGACTCTAGAGACCACAGCTGATGACTGCCTTGAACACTTCTGATATTCAAATGTGCAGGCAGCCCCCTTATTTAAGGTTGTTGAACTAATCGCCATGCTGCCAAGTGGAAATCCCTGGGATCTGGGCTAGCTGGTTTGATTTACTGACATATAAGCTCGCAATACTTTTATGTCATTGAGACTGCAAGAAGGCTCTGATAGCTTTGCATGGGGTTATCTCAGGTCAAGTCCTATCTCAGATGTTTTCTGTTTTACGTGGAACAGAAAATGACTTGCTTTAGTTGACAGATCTTTGGTATTTGTGCAGGTGTGTTCGTATGTTTGTTTCCCTGCCCGTCTGACCTTTTGGTTGCATCTGTCCGCCCAGAACATGTTTGGTGAGAAACCGGCCCTCCCAGAGTACAAAGTAGCCGACATCCAGAAATCCCGTTTCATCCTGCTACACTACGGCACCTTCAAGGCAGGCTGGGATTGGCTGATCCTGCTGGCCACGTTCTATGTGGCCGTCACCGTTCCCTACAACGTCTGTTTCACAGCTGTTGGAGGGCGGAACGAGGGAATCCCTGCCTCCCGCAGCCCACCCAGCGTCAGTGACATCCTGGTGGAAATCCTTTTCATGCTGGGTAAGGGTACTATAGGTGGGCGCATGAGCCAATTAAACCCAAGTCTATCTGGGTGTAGGCAGGGGTCCGTAAGTCACTGAATGTTGACTGGGGGCGTTTGATAAATTGCCCAATTTAACTAAAGATATAACCTCAACTGCCATGTATGTATCTCACCCCTTGACTAGTAGGGATAACCTTTTAGTTCCTTATCACAGCTGTACAGTGATCTGTACCAGCCACCTAATTTGACCTATTTGATACATAGCGGGGTGACCACTCATGTTCTGGATCGATCAGGCCATTGTACTGCATCTTTCAAATAACATTTCATCCAAGAGACTGTGTTCCTACGTAGCACTGCTTGGTTTTTCAGCTCTTCTCAAACACCTGGGAGCCTCAGAACATTGTCAGAGGTCAGTTTAAATCAGCTAGGCAGCTTATTGTCTTAAGCACCTCACAGCCCAGTTTAAACAGCGCCATGCACTTAAATCCATTCTGCACATCATCAAAGAATAAATAGTTCTAGGTTCTGCACAGTGTCAGGTCTAGTTCTAGGTTCTGCACAGGGTCAGGTCTAGTTCTAGGGTCTGCACAGGGTCGGGTCTAGTTCTAGGTTCTACACAGGGTCAGGTCTAGTTCTAGGTTCGGCACAGTGTCAGGTCTAGTTCTAGGTTCTGCACAATGTCGGGTCTGGTTCTAGGTTCTGCACAGGGTCAGGTCTAGTTCTAGGTTCTGCACAGGGTCAGGTCTAGTTCTAGGTTCTGCACAGTGTCAGGTCTAGTTCTAGGTTCTGCACACTTTCTGATTAAAAGTTATCACGCACTATATAGGTGTTTAACAGCACCTAATTCAGTCTACCTTTTCAGACTTCTAACTAAATTTATTCCTATTCTATTTTTCATGTGCCTGTTAATTTAATTTACAACTACATCTAATTGCTACAGTCACAGTGTTGCCCATCAGACTAAACAAACTTAGGAAATTTCTGATAATTAGATTTCTGATAAGATGTTTATTGATTATTTAAGTTGATGATGAATAACAGACATGTTATGTTTCTGTATTTACATATCATTCTGTATTGTACAGTATACAGTGTTTTAAATTATTTATTTCTTTGTATTTTTGTTTAAAAGTGAAGGGGATTAAACCGACAGAAATTTTGTTCAGTAAGACTGTAAAATGTAATCCACACGTCCATCTGTTCATCTCCCAAGTGCTCTTCCTGGTTAGGGTAGCAGGGATTCCAAAAAAGCACATGCTTAATGCTTGTTTAAGTACATAATTTGCTTATTTAATGGCACACCATACCACTCTGGAGTGCTATGAGGTGCACAAGCTGATTAAGCTCTTTAACATGTTCCCTAGTCCCTACATGGGAAGATGGATGGATGGATGGATGGATGATCGTCGACTATAGAGCATAAAGAAGATATTGTAGTGTTACACAGCCACTGTGTGTTTCTGACAGACATTGTCCTGAACTTCCGTACCACCTACGTCAGCTCAACGGGCCAAGTGGTATACGATGCTCGTTCCATCTGTGGGCACTATGCCACCACCTGGCTGTTTGTGGACATGATTGCTGCGCTGCCCTTTGACCTGCTATATGCCTTCAACGTCAGTGTGGTGAGTCTGTCCTCCCAGTGTGTGACCATGGCTACTGGGGTTAAACATTGGGGTATACACTAGCTTGGGTCCCCCATCTCAGGAGGTTGCATGAAGCATCAGCTAATCCTGTTTAGGTGCAGATTAATTAGGTGGATTGATGGCATACAGAAATGACAAAAGGAACAACACTGCAGAACAAAATATGAAGGGATGCCTGGAAATAAACCCCAAATTACTTGTATAGACTGGTTACTACCTGCATCTGGTAGACCCAGGAAAAACGAGAGTCTGTTAACAAATGATCCGGTGTAAATGTGGTCTGCTAAGTGCAATGGAACGGACTTGTTTTGAAATTCAAATTAACCCATATTCCACACTCTGGTGTTCACCTTTTGACTTCTCCTCCACACAGTACTTTGGTGTTCACCTCCTGAAGACAGTGCGGCTGTTGAGGCTGCTGCGCTTGCTGCAGAAGCTGGAGCGATACTCCCAGTACAGCGCGGTGGTGCTGACATTGCTCATGTCCATGTTCGCCCTGCTCGCCCACTGGATGGCCTGTGTCTGGTACTTCATTGGCCGCCGTGAGATCGAGAGCAGCAGCCCAGGGACCTGGGACATCGGTGAGGGCTCTCCACATTTTGCCAGTACTGCTGGTCATCCAGCCTTGGCCTTAGCGGTGTCATCCTCCTTCCCCATCCTCTCTCTCCATGACCTGAAGTACCGAACCCTTAGATCTGCTCACAGGGATCTGAGGATCACATAGGGGCTCCTCCTCATTCATATCAGCATAAATGGTGTCTGTAATACACAGCAATGCAATGTTGCATCAACATCACAAATGCGAGACCCAGTCTGGCACATTATGCAAATGCACCTGCCACACGCAGCAGTGAGAGGCTGGCGGAACATTGCCAAGCAAAATCAGTCTGCTTACTGTCACATCTGAAAGTCAAATCATTCAACATTCATGGTTTCATAGCTCCTTGCCCATGACTCTTGGTGGCCTAACTGTATCCTCCCAGCCACAATGCTCCTAGCGTCCTATTACAACTAACATCACCCCTTCCCACCGTTATCAAACTTTGAAGCAGCCTCTGATTTGATAGGCTCACTCAGGCCATGTGACCTCCGCTACACCAATGACACTCTCTCCTTGTCCTGTCACTAGCTTACAGCCATGGGACCCGTTAGCAACACGGGTGTGACTCATTACGATATCGACGGCCGGCCCCCCAATGCTGGAAGAGAGGGCTTAATAAGTTTGAGGGAAAATGTCAAGGCAGCAGCTCAGCTGACATTAAAGCTGTTGAACCATGACCAGGAAATGATCCTTTAATAATGAATAAATCTGCACATTATGAGGTTACGTAAGCGGAGCTCTTGATCTGTGGTGCTGTTTTGTAGGTGATAATGGTGTTAAGTGGACTGTGAGGGTTCTGTCATGCCTACCTGTGGCTGCTAGCTAACACACACACACACACACTCCCTCCCTCCTCTTGCTCTTTCCCTAGCACTGTCTAACTCGTCTCCGGGGGCTTGCTATCATCCCTCCAGGTGACTCTGTGGTGTATATGTGAAGCGCACTTCAAAGACAGCCTGAGAGAGCTGTTCAGCTCCGTGCTGCGGCACAGAGTCTGAACCAGCTTCAGGGAGAGGATGGGGGTGTCCAGCACAGCAGACACCATGACGTCTAAACTCTGTCATGGGAACCTGCAGAGGGAACCTTACTGGGAGGATTCAGGGGTTATACATTCCCAGAGACTCCTCCTATTCATCCAGCAAATAATGATATAAGTTTTTTATTCCCTAAAATTATTTAACACCCTGCCTAAAATTTAGAAAAGTTGCAAAATGTAAACATGCTCTTTGGTTACAGGTACATGTTAGAGTCCAGACTGTTATGGGATCATTCTGGCCTCCTTCTAGGTTGGCTGCACGAACTCGCCAAGCGCCTGGGCACGCCTTACTTCATGTCCCCTCTGACCTCACTTTTGGGAGTCACCGACCGCACGGACGGACTCCCACCTAACAGCAGTCAGTGGAATTCATCAGGGACTGAGTCAGAGAGGAGGGCGGTTCCCGGTGCAAGCCAATGGAATGAATCGGAGGCGGAGCTGGGAGGTGGGCCCTCTGTTCGCAGCTCCTACGTCACGTCGCTCTACTTTGCGCTCAGCAGTCTGACCAGCGTGGGTTTCGGGAACGTCTCAGCCAACACCGACTCTGAAAAGATCTTCTCCATCTGTACCATGCTTATTGGGGGTGAGTGTTCTTAGGGCTCGCCGGCCCTTTAAAAAACGACTCCTGGCTGCTGTCCATCCGCTTCAGCATTCAGCAGTGAGTCCATGGGGCTGAGCTGTGGCAGACACCGTCCCTTGGCAGCCAGGCATGGTGCTACACACTCCTGAAACTCTGCGTCCTTCCAATATGCTGAAAGATCTACCTGCTTTGATAACTCAGAACTATTACGCATTATTTATCTGGCAAACAGTACAGCAGCATATTTACGGAAGCCATGTACCTTGCTCATGGTTACTAGAGCAGCACCTTGTTGACAAAGTGCTGTTCTTTAACTCGTACACAAGGGGCAGTGTCGTATGGTAACATAAAGGCAGAGGAGGCTGCAGCAATGGGCAGCTGGTGACGGGGAGTCACATGTCCAGCCAGGTCCGGTGGGGGAACCTAGCAGCAAATCAGGAGCCTTCTCTGAGCGCCAGAAGTTGGCGGACAGCGAAGCAGGAAGTTCTGCTTTGGGGGTGTCATGGTAACAACAGCGATCCATGTACTCACGTTACATAATCAGACATTAATTATTAGGGAAAACGGGGGGGGGGGGGGGGGGGGGGGGGGGGGGGGGGGGGGGGGGGGGGGGGGGGGGGGGGGGGGGGGGGGGGGG
>JAODKC010000038.1:17412695-17425468 GCA_026777985.1 Mormyrops attenuatus
GGTCAGCCTCCCTCACAGAGAGGCATCGACTCTGATGGTTATTCACATGACCACGGATAGCCTCCCTCACAGAGAGGCATCGACTCTGATGGTTACTTACATGACCGTTGGCCAGCCTCCTTCACAGAGAGGCATTGACTCTGATGGTTATTTACATGACCACGGTCAGCCTCCCTGACAGAGAGGCATTGACTCCAATGGTTATTTACATGACCGTCAGCCTCCCTCACAGAGAGACATCGACTCTGATGGTTATTTACATGACCGGTGGTCAGCCTCCCTCACAGAGAGGCATCGACTCCGATGCTTATTTACATGACCGTGGTCAGCCTCCCTCACAGAGAGGCATTGACTCTGATGGTTATTTACATGACCGCGGTCAGCCTCCGTCACAGAGAGGCATCGACTCTGATGGTTATTTACATGACCACGGTCAGCTTCCGTCACAGAGAGTCGTTGACTCTGATGGTTATTTACATGACCGGTGGTCAGCCTCCCTCACAGAGAGGCATCCACTCTGATGGTTATTTACATGACCGTCAGCCTCCCTCACAGAGAGGCATCCACTCTGATGTTATTTACATGACCGTCAGCCTCCCTCACAGAGAGGCATCCACTCTGATGTTATTTACATCAGACAATTACACATTTGGGTGGAAATATCACAGTCAGGGTAAAAAACTTTAATAACTGGTTTAGATGGCCTAAATTGGCATTTGCTTGACACATTCATCTGAGATTGTCACTGCAGTGTAGCTGTTTTGTGTATTATGCTAATTAGAGCAAATGCGGCAATTTAAGGCTAAGTAACAGCAGTTTAAGTGTAGGAAAACTTTATTGCATGGGTAAGTATAACTGAGGGGGTTATGGGTAAATCAGGGAGAGTGAGGGGGCTTATGGGTAAATCAAAGAGAGTGAGGGGGTTATGGGTAAAGCAGGGAGAGTGATGGGGGTTATGGGTAAAGCAGGGAGAATGAGGGGGTTTATGGGTAAAGCAGGGAGAGTGATGTAAGTTCTGTTAGGAAGCACAGGACTGATAAATGAGAGTGAAATTTTCAATGCCACTCAATTTCCCATAATTCCCTGTCTTGGTGTGGTTCAGGCTTTACTACTGTAACTCGCACTGGATCCGTACACATAGCCGTATGGCTGCTTCTCGTCCGCGTGCCTATTCCCGAGTCGTTCCATGTGTGACTGTATCCTGGCCGGACGGCATGTCTCTGCAGGGAAGGGTGACCTGATCGGATCGGACTTCCTGACCAAGGAGCAGGTGATAAAGACCAACGCCAACGTGAAGGCGCTCACCTACTGCGACCTGCAGTACATCAGCCTGAGAGGCCTGCGCGAGGTGCTGCGCCTGTATCCTGAATACGCACAGAAGTTTGTCAGGGAGATTCAGCACGACCTCACCTACAACCTGCGCGAGGGCCACATGGCCGATGTGAGTCACGCCCACCCGCCTGCGCGTGTGCGTGAGTGTGTGTGTGCGCACTGTCCTCACTGATGTACGCTGTGTTCCTAAATAGATCACATGTGACTCTCATCAGATCCAGCTGTATCTGCTTTAGTTAAGAGGTGATTAAAACGTGATGTACTTTCCTGCGTTATAAATCCACACACACTCTTAACCATGAGCATACGCACGCACACGTGCACAGATACATGCACAGAGTCACACACACAGCGCTGTCAGATCGCTGTGCAGCCAGCAGGCTCTGCTCTGGTCTTCCCTGCTGCTATTTTTAGCAGTGCAGCACCTGCTGCTGCTATTCCTGTCCTCTCATGCCAGGTGGTGTGTGTGTGTGTGTGTGTGTCTGTGTGCGCGTGCGTGTGTGCATTTGTGAGCATGTGTGTGTGTGTGTGCGCATGTGTGTGTGTGTATGTGTGTGTGCATGTGTGTGTGTGTGTGACTGCTGATTCCAGCTGCTGTTTGCATATCTCTGTATTCAGTATTTGCAGCCGCCCTGTTTGACAGGAGTATGTCCCTTTGTGTATGTGTGTTTGGGGGGGGTTATGCATATACTACGTTGTATGGCAGGGATGTGGGGTTGAACATGCAAAACATGCATGTGAAATTCTCCCTGTGATCTCATGGTTTTTCTCCTGCCATCCAAATACGTCCTCACAATGTGAATAAAATCAGTTATCTTGACGTTGTGAGGGTTTTTCCTATAGAAATGGGTGGGGAGTACCCACAAAGATGTGAATACAAACATATCTGTGTGTATGAGACTGAGGTCTAAAACTTTCTTCTGGCTCGGCTCCAGAATTGCATGGGGTGCATGTGTGCATGCCGTTTTGTGTGCTGCGTGTGTGCATGCCGTTTTGTGTGCTGCGTGTGTGCATACCGTTTTGTGTGCTGCGTGTGTGCATACCGTTTTGTGTGCTGCGTTTGTGTACCTCTGCTATGGGCACAGAAGCCTGGACAACAAGTGGCTGAAAACACTTAACTGCGAATTTAAACAAGGCATTCAGGCAAACCTGGGGACGTGAACGGACGAGAGATCGTTTCCAGATATGATGTGCTTTGCATACCAAAGGGCTGACCCAGAAGGTGCAGCCCTACTGTACTCACATGGCTGATTCATTTAAAAGCCATCGAGCGTGTCCATCGATTGGTATGCTGGCTCCTTATTGATTTCAGTCTGTAGCGCAGGAAGAGAGGAAGTAAATAAAGTCAGTGGACAGAGTGGGAGAGTTTGTGCAGCCCTGAGCCAAAAGGACGAGTCTGCAGGGAGAAAAACATTGCGCGCACACACACACACACACACACACTCAGGTATCTATATCTTTGTAGAAACTCTCCATTCATGTCAAGAGGGAAAGCCTAATCCCAACAATGACAACCTTAATCCTTACCCAGTCCTGAAATATGGTCCCCACAATGTCAAAATAACAGGTGAATATCCCAAAAATGAAATTAAAAAACACACAATTTTAAAGTTCTCCTGTTTTGAAGCCTGTTTTTTTTTTTATCTTTTCCTGTTTTTCCTTTATCCCATTCTGATTTTAAAACAGAAAAACCAAAAAATGCCGTTGTTTTTCCGGTTTGATCCCCACAGTGTAATATAAACATAATCCACAGTGGGTGCAGTGGATGGTGCAGTGGGTGATGCAGTGGATGGTGCAGTGGGTGATGCAGAGCCTGGCAGGAGAGGAAGGGAAAGTGGGGCCCGCTCACCTTGGGCGACCCCAAGCAGTTTGGCCCACTCTGAGCACTGGCTCTGCTTTGGGGAGCTCACTTCCTGTTGTGATCATTTCCTAAAACATGGCTTTAGGAATCTTGGAAAAGCTGAACTTTTTATATGGTGACCCTGTACTTGGTGAGTTGCTGGAGGATGGACGGATGGATGGATGGATGGATATTTTTCATCACTCTGACCCTTCAGAAAGGGGCAATGAAAAGAGGCCTTTGGCTCAGCAGAAGTTGCTGTCCTTCTCCTGTGTTTGCTATCTGTCTGCTTTAGATGGACAGGGAGAGTAACGGCAGCCTGATGAAGAAGCTGCCTTCCATCATGGAGGATGAGGAGGGTGATGAAGAGCAGTACCCCTCACCAACGCCTCAGGCGTCCCGTCCCTCGGCACGGCCCGGCCGGTCGACGTGCTCGCCCTTCCGCTCGCCGCTGGCGCCCACGCGGCCCTTCCAGCAGCTAGCTGACCGTACCCGGCCTGCCAGCCTGCACATCCCCCTGCTGAGCTATAGCGGCGCTCCCTCTGAGCTCAGCCCCAGGTAGGACACCCCGCTCCACACCAACCATCCCACCAGGAGGCACTTCAGAAAGCAGACTCTCAGCAATGCCCAGGACGTTTGCCCAGGAGATGCACCAGAGGTACAGAGAGAAACACGGGGAGTGTGGCTTAGCGGCCTAGCCTGTGTGTCTGTAAGCAGATGGTCGCTGGTTCAAACCCACCCTCAGCACATCTGTGGGTGCTCGAGCAAGGCCCTTAACCCCCACCTCCTGGGGCGCCGCTACAGGCGGCAGCCCTTTACGGACAACTTACTCTACAAAAGTTGAGGGAAGCGTAAAAAGAGAATTTTCCCACGGGGATCAATAAAGTATCATTTATTTATTTATTATAGAAACATTCCTGTTATCTTGGGCAGTTGACTAAGGAGGACTCACCTGACCCCTCAGGGTATATACTGTAGGGGGCATTCTGCTCTGCTGTGATTGTGTCAGGAGAATTATGAGGATAATGAGAAATATTTATTTTGAAGTGTGGCCATTATGCACAGTGAAAGGATGAAGTGAGGCTGAGCAGTTATTTGCTACAGAAGTAAAAGCTTTGGTTATTCTGTCTGTAGGGTGAACAGAACCGAATGGTTAATGTGTATTTGATTAACCGACACGTACCCAGAGCTGTAACGATAACTGTGAAAATGTGCTGGTAGATGGAATGTTATTTTTTACGCTACACTGCCATCTAGTGGTAAAGTGCTGACTCCAACCTTCAGCTTCATGTAAAATATACACAATATACACACACACTGGTCTCCACGATGTTTACTGAGAGATACATGGGCAGTATGTCACTTGCCACTGGTGAGATTCAGTAAAGCAGCGCAACACTAAAATAACAGCCAAGCAGCCGCCAGAACACGTAAGCACAGTCATAGTGTTGGTCTCCACTACACATACATGACAGCATTAATAACAAATGCATCCATGTTGATGTAATCATGCTTCATTCCTGCATGATGCGAATGAAAATGTGAAAAGGCGTCGCGCATCATGAGCCCTGAAGTGGCCCTACTCTCCGCAGGTTTGTGGACGGCATCGAGACAGAGAGCAGCGCCAGTTCGGCACACAAGTTTGAGTTCAGCCCCAGCATGACCATCAGCAGCCCTTCGTCCGCTGGCCTGGGTAACCCCACCTGCCCTGGTAAGTACAGCAACCGCACTAGGAGCACAAATTCAGACAAAGTCATGTCCCTTGATCCTTCACTCGATTTTTAATTGTTTGATAATGATATACGTTTTTGAAAGCAGTACATATTCTGTATCGACATGCCAGAACACTTGGAGAGATTGCAGAACGGATGACATAATGGCTGCAGACTATAATAGAGATCACGCCCACCTCACTCCAACTGTTCTGCGTTGCCTCCTCCTGTCAGCCTCTTTGTCTCGTGTTTTCACTTCCATAAGCACTCAGGCTAGGTCTCTCGGGCTCCGCGGGACGATAAGCATCTATCTACAAAAAGCAGATCCGCGACCTTCCAACCTCCCCTGTGTGTTTGTGTGTCTAGGGAACCGGGAGCATGCAGAAACCAGGCAGAGCCTGACCAGACTGAGCCAGGAGGTGGGTGATCGGGCTGGTTATATGGCTGCCCCCCCGAACGCGGAAGTCAGAAGCCGCGAGGGAGTAAAAATCAGGACCCCTTTAGCGCAGGCTGACAGCAGACAGCATGAAGGAGTTTTAACGCTGTAAACGATGCATGGTTGTTATAAGCAAATAATTACTGTTGTGATCATTGCTGCAGTCAATGGGAGGTTTGTGATGTGATGTCCCGCATCTTTGCCCCACCCCTTTACAGATCGGAAGCCTGTGCCAGCAGGTGTCCCAGCTCAGCCAGGAACTGCAGGAAATGACACGTCTGCTTCAGCCTCTGCTCCTCCTGGGCTCCCATCCGCTTCTCTCAGCCCTCACGGCCGCACAGCCTCCATCTTCCTGCAGTCCCCAGCAGGCCCCGCCCTGGGCCCCTCCCCCTCATTCCCCACTGGACCATAGTGCCTCTGGGGCAGGAGGGCCGTCCGGCTGCCTCGTACCCTCGCCGTCACAACCCAAGGCCACTCCTCCACCAGAAACGCCTCCCTCGGGCTGCTCTGGGTGTCTACCTCACGCCACCTCCTCACCAGGGGCAGCGTCCACCAAGCTCTCCTCAGCTCCCTCCACCCCAACAACCAGGCTCCCCCATCCACCAGAGGATCAGTGGTTACTCACCTCCCAAAGCACCTCCTCCTCCCCCCCGCCGCTCTCTTCCTCTCCCCCCACGTGTGCTTCCCTTACCCCCGAGCGAGGCGCTCACTGCAGGGTCCTGCTCTCTCTATCTTCCACCCAGCAAGTGCCTTCCCCCCCTGCCACTCACTGCTCTGCACCTCCATCTTTCAGCACCTCCCCTGGAAACCAAAGCCTCGGGACCAGCGCCTCCTGCTCCTCTCCCACATCGCTGATCCTGCGCCCGCCTCGCATGCCGCCCCCTTGCTTCTGCCCCTCCACTCACATCCCAGAATCTCCCTTGGACTCGCTCATCTCCTGGCCTCAGCTAACCCCCGGCCTCCAGGCCACAGAGACTAGGCTGCAAGGACCGTTAAGCGAACATGTCTTACTGATCGACAGTGAGGGTCCACAGTTGTGAGACATAGGAGAGTTACACAAGTAGTCACGTCAGTGGGGGCCTGGGGCGGCACGCCATTGTCCTTAATTATGTCTCCAGCTGCTCCGGAGAGTCACTCCCCTTATCTCGTTGGTCAGCTGCACCTGGACTAACCTGCCTTTCCACCAATGACATCTCTCAGAGAAATGTGACACACCCACCAAGGACAGTCATATATCCTTCCGAGTTGTGTTCAGATGAGGGAGGCAGCTGAAAATCACAGCATGATGATAAGTGTGGAAGAGCACAGCAGAGTTTGCCAAGCCTTGAAGCAAGATGGTGCATTTTTGGTCAGGAGAAGAGGAACCATTTCAGGGTTTGGTGCACCTTGCAGCAAGAGGATTGTGGGTTTGAATGTGCAAAGCATGTATGTGAAATTCTCCCTGTGGTCTCATGGTTTTCCTCCTGCCATCCAAATATGTCCCCACAATGTCATAAAAGTATTTTATTTTGATGAGGTGGGGGCATTTTTTTCAGTCCCCACAATTTTCTAAAAATGTATGACTGCTATCAAAAAATGCAGAAAGTCTGGTATTTTGTTTGGTTCCGTATGGTCAAGGTTGGGGCTGGGTAGGGGTTGGGGCTGGGTAGGGGTTAAGGATGTCATTGTTGGGATTAGGGTTACGCCCATAGAAATGAATGGAGAGTCTCCAGAAAGATATAAATACCTAATCTCTCTCTCTCTCTCTTTGTGTGTGTGTGTGTGTGTGTGTGTGTGCCCGGCTGCCCTGTGATGCACTAGCATTCCATTCAGTGTTCCCCATACCCCTGTAGTAGATAAAAAGTTCTGGAATATCAACACATGCATGCAGGCACAGAGAACTGCAAGGAATCCAAAATTTCCCACATAGCAGCCACGCTATGAACCACCTTGTCCCCTTACACAACACAACTGTAGTCTGTTCCATTTCAGAAATTTCACAGAACAATTTCCATCATTTGAGTTCCATCAGAATTTATTACAAAACATGGTTAAGAGTAACAACGTATTTAACAGCTAAGCCGACTGATATTCGTGGGGAGGTTTTCGAAGCTGGCACACACTCTGGTTTCTACACTGGAATGGGGAGAGACATCCAGTAAAAAGAAGCACACTGCGGAACACAGAAAATGCAAAACATAATTAAAATGGCTGGCACAGCTTCTGGTTTATATCGACATTTGGAAAGGAAACAGAGACAGGTATGTAGGCTAATGCTAGTAAAATCGAATGTCCAACCAAAATTTGTTTTACATCGTAATCTACCCCATCACTCATGTTTTGATATGACTCCTACCAGCCCTGTGGGGGCTGAGGCTCAGACCAATAGCCTTTGGTGCTTTTTCACTCTTTAAGACCGTCCATTCGCCTGTTTCGTGCCTGAAATTCAGGTTTATTGCAGTGAAGTATTGCATGGTCAGAGGTACCTGTCGCATCATTGTAGATGTCGTCACACTTCCTACACGTTAGTTAACCGATTTACCTTTGTGGATGGTTTCCCCGGTGCTGGTGTTCAAAGACCAGTGTTTTACCTCAGCTGAACAACTGAAGAACTAATGATATTACCCTGGAGTCCTAACATGGACTTTGGGATTTGGTATCTTCTGTGTGTGGGGTAGGAGGTGATCATCTGCATGATACAGTCAACTGCATGATGAATGTGGCATTAATGCCTGGGATGGGGGGGGATTTAAGACATTTTATCAGCAATGGTTACAAGAAATAAAATGCGTTTTATATGAATACAGCCTTCTGTGTGTTCTGTTATGCGGAGAGCACAGCCTACCTGGATGTGGTATTCACTCAACAAAAGTGGTGTAGCATCCGGTGTCCTGCCCCGATCGTCCGCCCTTTCGTGTGCCACGCCCCCTCGTTAACCTCATGTGGATTCCCCCTGTTTACCAGCTGTTTTCTGTTGTTGTCATTAGTGCATTGTATTTAAGTCTGCGTTAAGTTCATTTCCCCATTCTGGTCATTAACGTTCGTCTTCTGGTTTATCCTGTTCTTCGTTGCTTCCCTGATTAAAGTCCTCGTTTACCTGACTTCTGGCTTATGTGCGGTTTCCCCGCTCCGTGCTCGAGCGAAGACGCAACATCCGGATCCTAATCAGCTATCAAGTCCTCCGGTGGTTACATTTTTACTTAATTTTAACTTAACAGGGGCCTTCAAAATGTTGGAACATGATTGGATTGGTCTGGGATAGGGGGCCAACATGGGGACCCAAAATCTGTAGTGGCGTCCCTGCCTCGGCCATGCTACACCCCTGATAGAACAACAGTTATTTCAAGCACTAGAAGCACCTTGTCTTGGCTGCTGCAGCCGTCCTCAACATACACACAGGCTTGTGCAGAGTGAATGTGCTGTCTGAGACTGCGTGACCTCGCTCAGCCTCGGTGAGCACAGACACGCCAGCACCTTGTGTGGAGCGAGTGGCTATCAGCTAGTTAGCATCACTGCACTTCACAGCTGCTTTATCCACAAGAAGGCAGGACTCTAGCTGCCTCCGTGGGCGTAAAGAAGCTGGCGTGGCTGCAGGAACAGAACCAGACAGAACCAGGACAAGAGCTTGTTTACCTCAAATCTGGTTTTGTTTTTCTTGGCTAATTTTAGTGTTTCAACTTCTTCTTCTTAACAAACTTTTAAATATTTACTCCAAATATACATGCTTCTTGTTTTCCATCTCTCCCTGTACCCCCACAATGTCTTTCTCCTTCAGATTACCTGTCACAGCCACCAGTCTCACTGCAGATGTTGGAGCTGTGGAGCGTGGAAGCCAACTGAAGCTTCACACTCAGGTGTCCCTGCAAGAGGGTGAAGGATGAAAAGGAGCGGAAAAGACTTTCCCCTCATGCAACACAGGGTCATGGTGAGTCTATAACCGTTTTCAGGAAGCAGAGGGCCATCCTGCTTTATGATGCCAGTTTATTGCAGATCACACATCATCCCAACAGCGATTCAGGGATACCAGTTCAACTGTTTGTTTTTAGATTGTGGCAGAAATCCTTTCCAAATATGGAGAGAACAGGCAAATTCACATTTAGAACTGCGGGTTGGGTCAAACTCACAACCCTGACTCATTACACTACTCCAGAATGTGGGCTGATTGCTGTTTAAGTTAAAAACAAAAAACGAGAGTGCAATAATCATCCAAGTACTGTTACTTTGTTCTTAGAAACAGGCTGTAGACAGTACCAGTGCTTAAGCCTTGCATTACCTACTATGTTGAGACAATTAGCACATACAACCGGCTGAAATGAGACCGATGTAGCGCAAAAGCATGTGCACCTGCAACTACACTGTCATAAACTGTCAGGTTGAGACTGCTTTCTCAGACTTGAGCACTCATGACTCAAAATCTTCCTGGGTCCACAGCCTGTATGCAGCTTTAGCATCCCCCTAACCCTAACCCCCACCAGGGGGGATCCCCCACGATAATTTTTTCCAATAAGTTTCCAAAAATAAGTATACGCAGAGCCATGGAGAGAGTGTCACGTCAACTAGGTTCACTCTAATAGACCATTTTTTACAGAAGGGATGGATTGTGGAGACTCAGTAGTTCCCAGTAGTTAAACACTATTGGCACAGTAGAGTCACAGCAGAATAGACCATTTGTGAAGCACTTTTAAGTGGTAAGATGTTGTAAAAAAATCAGATTGTATATTATACACACACCAGTATCAAATTTTCATGTGCATTAAAGCATGTTAGTGGATTATCCCCCATTAAATTAGTAGATTTAGGGAACACTGACAGATAAAAAAAAATTAGACTAGGATTCTGGATAAAGTTAGCAACACATGACATTAACCACGAACAGCATATTAACTGAAAATTCCATTCTCTTAAAGCTGTTTCATCCAACGTTATAAAATTAGAGAAAAGGGATTCTAAACACGTTTTTTTTTTTGCAGGGCGGCGGGAGTTAAATATCAGCTAAATATAACACTGGAGCAGTTTGATCGTACAGTGGTGGGCAGAGGTAGTGAAACAAGGACGATCAAGTTACTTAAGGAAGAGCTATTTTGGTGATTATATCGCTATTGATATGGATTTAGACGGCACATCTAAGACATCTCAAACCAAGCATTACGTACACTTCCCAGTGGTGTGGTCTTTGTGAAAATGTATAAATTCAATGTACAGTATATTGGATAAATTTAGAATATACATGATTACCTCACATTTTTTGTTGTTTTTGTTTTGTAGACTGCCGGTGTTCTGTCGAGTTGAGCTACTTTGTCGAGTTTGGCTACCGTAGTGCTAATCGATAGCCCTAACCTCAACCCTTACTCTAACCCTAACCCCCAGAAAACCCCTAACCCTAATCTCAAAACGGTGGAACTGCACATGCGCAGAAAGGCTCGATAGCACGTCTAGATAGGTAGCTCAACTCATCAGAACACTGGCATATAATGCCTAACCGAGCCGCTTGATTTCTTGATTAAGTATTTCTATATGTAACACCCCCTTGTAGACAGCTAACCACACCACCCCAATCAACAACAATCAACGGGGTATATCGAAACAAGGGGGGGGATTATACCCCTAGAATTGTATTTGCACAGGTTGTTATAAAAAATACAATTTCTTTACTGAATACAATTAAGAAAAAGTCAGACAGGTTAGTCATCCAACAGATCAAAGACATTAAACAAAACAAACATACAAAGGACATGCTAAGCTACCAGGTCCAAGCCAGTTCAACCGCTAAGATGAATCACTTAGTCTCTATACCACACGTGAACAAATACAAGCACTCCATCCGCTACACACAAAAGAAGAAGAAAAAAAAAACACCCCCCTGCACAGCAACCCCCTACAATAACGATTACGTCAGTGAATATACTGTACTAGGCTCAAGCTTCACCGCACATCAAACTCACCATTCAGGTAATCTATCGTTACACACACCCTGCGGTTAACCAGGTTTAACACGACCACAACTAGCCAAGCAAAAAGGGGGGGGGACGGGACGAAGAAGACAAAACAAAAAAAAAAAAGAAAGAAAAAAAACCCTCCAACAACCCCAGCGTTTACAATATACAGCCCACAGGTTGGAGGGCCAAACGAATACAACAATACTATAAAATTTCAAACTACAAACATAACAGACATACTCCATAGAGAACAGCAGCTAGCGCAAAACACTGTTACCATTCCAATAGCCAGCGCTCGGTGGACGCCGTTTCAGCAATCCACCCCCCGTCGGCAAACACATACACCGCCGAACGCTTACCGCTGATCACAGCACCCATAAAAAACGCTGACACTCACAATAGCGAAGCTAACAACCCTCAAATGATCTCTCTGCCAGGGCCAAATACCCCTTTCAGAAACACCACCTGACCCAAATCAACACTTTTCTGAGCCCCAATTAGTGACGTCGCCAGAGCGTACAACCGTGGGAAGGCAACAAACACAAATGCCTAACTGACCACCCAGCAGGAGAACAAAAGCAACAAAACACCAAGATGTCCCCACGTTACATATATATCTTCTTAAATAATTGCGCTGTGCCCATTAACCACCAGTGCCTGTACAGTAAGCGAGTGACAGCTATTCAACGCGAAGTGCAGGTGCGAACATTCTAATATAAATTAAAATTTACCTGTAAAGTAATCTGGAAAACCAAAAGGGTGCGCAAGAGTTGTTAACTCAAACTAGTGAAGCAGTATATCGTTACAACAGAGACCGTCTCTTTTCGTATATATTAACAAAATTTAGCACACATAGCGAAAGGGCTCGAAACGCAAAAATGATCAGTTTGCTTGTCTGCCTGTGGACATCAAAAGTCTGATTAAATACTTACTTGGTGCTATACCACTTAAGAATCAGTCCCATGCAAATTTTAATGAAATACTTTTCAACATCACACTAAAATACAGTAGTGTCCGTTTATCCACAGGGAGTACCTAATCCTATACATGCTATGATTTGTCCTATACATACATACTATATTTTATTTTATAAACAAGGGACAATAAGACATTTTTCAGGTCCCCACACAGTTTTGTGAATGCAGTCAAAAAATTAAAAATGCCAAAAATCTTGTATTTTGTTTGGTTACATATGTTAAGGTCCTTGCTCGGGTCAACCTTAACAGGATCCGTGATCACTTGCTCGCCTACCAGTGACCGAAGCCGTCTGGTTTTACACCTAAGAAGTCGACCATCTACCACTTCCTGATACTGAAGGTTCTCATGAAGCGCAAGTGTGAATATCGGCAGAGGTTCTTTGCAGCCTTTGTAGATTTTCATAAAATCTTTGTCATGTGGTGTCAGCGCATGCTCCCCAACCTGTGGTGCCTGCGCCTGTGAACTGTGGTGGGGTGCTTGCATCTACACTGCTCAAAAAAATTAAGGGAACACTTTGAAAACACATCAGATCGCAATGGGGAAAAAATCATATTGGATAT
>JAODKC010000038.1:17453962-17501506 GCA_026777985.1 Mormyrops attenuatus
CCTAACAGGGCACCAAATAGTACTTATATGAAGGAATCTACATTACAGTGAGTAATACAGACACTCAAGGAGCAACTGAACCAGTCATGCAAAGGTTTGAAAACTAGAGATGGACCACAAAGAGTAGTAGTTATGGTGAGGAGACAGAGAAGGCAGAGAAAGACAAATATGAATCCACAATGGTGAAAAATAGCCAACAGTGATCTCCATTGTTTTTCTGCAGGTGTGATCAAGCCACAGAAGAGGGCACAGGAGGGACTACCAAAATCGAAAGCAAATGAAAAGTGGTCAAAATATAAATTGAGACAATTTACAGCTGTGGAAATAGACCATTCTATATTTTTAAACAAACCTGCATTTTAAAATCATAGCTTAATTGTGGTTCTGCTGACAGAAGGCAACACTGAGCATCAGGATGCTTTCAGGTTCAAAATTTCTGAGACAGCAGTACACAAGAATAAAGTGAAGCAGGAGACACTGAGAATGACCAGAAACCAGATAGTCAAACCGCGGAAGTCACTTTCTAATGCCAGACATGACCATTAACTTATACAACAGTTTCTCATGAATCAGAGGATGTCATCAAGTGACGTTCAAAAGGAATGAGAAACATTAAGTGCAGGTGTGAAGTTCACTGCTAGGACAGTATCGGGCTCCTAGAAGCAGGACTGAAGACCCATAAAGCAAGGAAGAAGCCCTTCATTAATGAGATACAGGGAAGAACCAGGCTGCAGTCTGCAGAAACATATACATTATTCGCAGACTCTCACCCATAAACTGAGAAATGAGTGAAACACAAAATTGTGTTGTGGTCTCAATTTTTTCCACAGCTGTATATTTATAAATATTGTTCTTTTTAATACTTATTATGTGTGTTACTCTTGTCTGTACTTTGTAATGCATGTTTCATGAATTTTCGCAGAATCAAATTAAGGTTGAGGGCCTTTTAACTTCCAAAGTTAACATGATGGTTGATGTTATAGTGACTCAGTATGTGGCTCCTGAGAGGTGCCAATTATAAAATTACCCACCCTGATTTCACTGGAACTAAACTGCAATGTTACCATGGTGCTTAGTAGAGGTGGATAATTCAGGTCCAGAAAGTAAAAATCCAGTCCCAGATTTTGTTTCAACCTACCAGTTCAGTTCTCTCTGACTGTGACTCTTTATGCTGAATTGGTTGGTTGAAACAAATGTTGGTCTGGATTTTAGTTGTATAAATTGTGAATCATGGATTTCTTCTGGGTATGATATTGGACATATCTGTAAGATGAAGTTCCATTTTGATATGAGTTGAAGAAATACCAAAATGTTAGGTTTATACACTTGTTTTATGTGTTTAGTTAGCTTAAAAACTGCACTTCACTCTTTAACAGTATTGCCTACTAATATTATGCTTATTTGTTCATTTTTGGTAACATTTTACTTGAGGGGGTACTTATTCCTTCATAGTTCATCAGTAGTTCACAAAGGTTGACGGCATCATTAACAGTTAGTAACAAATAAAGTAACAGATAAAATATACGTCATGATTTATTCATGATTCATTCATTCATAATCGAACACGAGATCAGTATTTCACCTTAGTTCATGTTTGTCCTGTTTAAATAACAAACTAAAACTAACCACAAGGACAACTAGCACTAAAACTAGGAAGACATGTGGGAACCAAGCAAGGGGTAAAACACTAATGACACAGGAACTAACACACAGTAAGAACTATGGGGTAACCACTGAACACCATTAACACAGGGCAAACATTCACAATGACCAACTCACCCATGTTCAACTGCTGTTCATATGGACCAGGGAAGAACAGGAGCTGATACTGACATAAATGCTAATATAAGGTGCAAACAAAAGGCAGACCGACCGCTAAATATGTCTGTAAATGGTCCCCGGCACGGTCCCCTTCCCAACTTTGCTGTTTGTCTCTCCCGGGGATCAGGCTGTGTGTTCTGGTTTGGAAGGACATCTCTCTGTCCCCACTCCACAGGCAGTACCTGGGCTTTCCAGGTTAAGTCCTAATGTGGATGTTCTCTCTGGTCATCTTGCTGCATCATAACAGGCCAGGGAATATGGTGGAGGTTTCTGCCTGGAGTGTGAAGAGCCCTTTCTGTAGTCTTGTCGACTACTGCTAAAGCTCTCCCAATGAAACAGCCCACCTGATTTGGATACTCTGTCATTGTTTTCCAGGAATGATGTTAGTGGCAATGATCAAGCCTGGAGTTTCATACTGAGCAGATAGTGTTGACTGCAGTGGGTCTGCAGAAAATGCCCCCATCCAGGATGCCATGTTCGTATTAAGTGAAGGATCATTCACAAATCTTCTCTTGGGATCAGCAACTGCCTCAGCACACAGTGTTCTTAAATACCGGAATCTTATTTTGATTTTCACATGTCGGCTTTGAGTAATTGTGTTAACACCAGACCATCGAAAAATTGGCATCTAACTCACATGTTTTTTTTTTGCCTGCAGAAAAAGTATGGAATTTTAAAATGTTTCGTAGGGCTGTCTGGTGCCCCCATCGTATTCATCAGTTTTAACAGCCTCACAATTATGAAAGTAAAAAGCAAACTTAGATACATGATTGGGAGGATGGATGAAAGCGATCCGCTATGAGTTAGCGTTTTTGTTGGTGTAGCTATGGTGAAGAGGTTGGGAGGTACCCGCAAATCACATTTTTGCAGTGACAGGCCTATTCCTTACCTACAGAGTTAAAAATGGGTGTGATATTCACGTAGCTGATCCCATCTTTTTGGTAAACTGATTATTATTCAGTTTCTTTTACATTATTCCTATAGTGTTATTTAGTTTCAGTCACCTGCGTGGTATCTGTGATTTTGTGAGCCAGCCCGTAGAGAGAACACTCCTACCTCCAGCACACTATTTAAGGACTAGGCTGGTCATTGGTGCCACCTTCTGGCCATGCCATGTACTACACGGCTCAATGCTGGTATTGTGTGTTTTTGAATCAGGGGACTAGCAGAAGCAAGATGATGCTAACTTGGCATAACCATTCACCCGGATTTCATCTGGACAATCTGTATGATTGTTGCGATAGATATACTGTTCTCAGCTTCCGTAGTATGCACGCTCAACTGCTCTTCATGGGTATCCTTTTCGAGCTTTAGTCCTTTTTTGACACGTGTCTAACTTTTTGAGCCTTAGTCCTCTGTTTTGGGCACAGGTGTCCTCCTTTTTGAGCCTTAGTCCTCCTTTTTGGACACAAGTGTCTTCCTTTTTAGTCATGCTGGTGGTCACCCTATACTTACTACAGAGATGCACAATTAATCATTGGCCATACATTGTTAAAAATACAGTTAATATATTAAGGTATCTTTCTAGCTGTTGCCCAGTAGCCCATATAACAATGAAGAAAACGGACTGATAAAAAGCCCGTCCCATAGCCATCGTATTGTAAACCTTTTTCAGGTCTAAGTTTTAGCTGCATCATGGTGCCTTGGTGTGAGGGGGTGTCAAATTCCTGGCTTAAGGTTCAGAGTGACCTGCAAAAGAAGTTCTTTGTTTGTGTCCCCGTATTTTTATTTTCCTTCATGTATTCACAAAGATCAGTCCAACATGGGGGAGTGTCACGCCCCTCCCAACCCTCCTACCACCCAGATACACAATGAAATATCTATCTATGAAGGGGCCAAAACTCAACTGCTTACAGGCTTCCAGCTTCCTCATACACAGCGAGCACCTCACAATTCTCACCACTGTACCCTCTGCACTGATTACCCTTCTCAAGCCTCCTCTTACCCTGCTCAAGGTTGTATGACAAACGTGCCGAAAAGTGCTGAAGCACAACAAATTTCTAGGTGAGACTGAAGGTGATCTCAGCTGGTGTTTATAGGTGTCATCAGACTACTCTACAGCCAGCCTCGGAAGCCCACAGCTCAGCTCCCTGTGGGAACGTATCTATTGGTCATTGATTAGGTTGACTGGATCGGTGGACAAAATGCGTGTTACTCAACCCCTACACCTTAAACAATATGGAACAATACAATTCTCTGCTTTATTCAATATTGCTTATTATATTAGTATTATAATAATATAGTTATAATATTCACACAGTATCATATATAATGCCACTTTGAATTAACATTCCAAAAGAAGAAGATGCATAGAAGCTGATCCACAGAAGCATGTAGGTCCGCCTGGACACACATAACCATGATTTGAAAGGTACAGGATCAGAACCAGCACTGGAGGCTGACAGATGTGTAAAAATGTGTGCAGTCCTCCAGGAATGCTGTAGCTATGTTCAGCATGGGGGGTCAGGCTTTCACCTCATCAACTAATAGAAGAGGTGGAAGAGATCAGGAGACTCACAAACAGGTATTTTAAGTGTGTCTAGCTTGACTCAGTGTCTGATGCAGGTAATGGGGTACCCCTTACGGGTCCTTCATATAATGGGAGCAACCCTTTAGACTTTAAACTAACCAGAGTTTGAGCAAACTTTATGCCGTCTCCTTGTACTCCATCACCTGGACTAAAACTAAACAACGTTCCCTCCACCTGTCACTCATCAGCAGTGCTTCGTATTTTTAAAAAAGGCTGTTACTTAAATTTATATACTAAAAACTAATGATGGAAAAAAATGACGCCTTGTGAACCATTTGCTGTATTTTTTGACCCCACTACTAGATGGTGCTTTCTTTTCAGAAAAAGAACACAAAGCATGCCCCCAAGCAAACCAAGAGCACCATCTAGTGGGGTCAAAAAATACAGCAAATGGTTCACGAAGCATTATTTTGTCCCTCACCACTTAAAACCTCCCAATGGTGCTAGATAATATACAAAATAGCAGGACATTTTATTTTCTTATTGTCCTTTGGAATTTCCACCACTTTCTAGAG
The DNA here is from genome assembly GCA_026777985.1 of Mormyrops attenuatus. Lineage (NCBI taxonomy): Eukaryota > Metazoa > Chordata > Actinopteri > Osteoglossiformes > Mormyridae > Mormyrops > Mormyrops attenuatus. Next base: position 17,458,829 of record JAODKC010000038.1, read on the forward strand.
ATGCTTCCCAAAGACGGCATTCCCAGCCGCTCGGGATCACCCTCAGGGTGCAGCAGGTTTGGGGCCTGGAGCAGTGCCCTGCAGTACAGCCCCATTAGCTAGCACAGCAGCCCCAAGAAGACTGGCCATTCGGCTCCTGAAGGTTTACCCCCCTGTGCCAAGCAGCATACGTGGGGTTCTGGGTGTCCATCTTTGGCATCTTCTTGGCTGGAGAAAGATTACTGGTTTTAAATAAGTCTGCTGTGTTGCTACCATATATACAGAATATTATAAACAAGCTGAACACAGGTGCAAAGGTTGTATGGAGAATGATCCGGTGCATAATCAGCAAACTTTATTTGAATATGGGGCCCATGAGGCTTTTGGTTGAACATTCCTGGAATTTATTACATGGGCTGCACCACTGAGCACCCCTATGGGGGCGGGGCTTACCAATAGCCAGGAACAGCTCATTGACATTCATGGCGGTCTTTGCGGAAGTCTCCATGAACAGCAGGCCAGCATCTTCCGAGTAGGCCTGACCCTCCTGTCACACCGGAAAGGTGAAGAGATGGGGGTAAGGCCATCTTACAACACACACCATCTCAGCCTCCATGTCAGTGCTGCTGTCATGTATGATCATCTAATACTCATAGCTAAGCCTGGTTCTGGACAAATCCCGATACTGAAGCACATCCTTCTGAGCACGTATTGCGAAATTAAAACTCAGAAGCACATGCTGTAATGCCATCATTAGAATAACCATAAATGGATTTTGTACACATTTTGCATATTGTTAAAATCCACAGGTTTACTTTATATGTTACTTTATACATTTAAGTATATTTTTATGGCACATACTGAGTTTCAGTATTTTTAAGGAAACTGTAAATTTATCCCCATCATTTGGAATTTCTGGGTCTGGGGAATGGGACAGAATAGTAATGAGCAAGCACCCAGCTTCCAGGAGAAGAATTGACCCCCCTGACCATACTCTTTCTGGTCACCAAGTGTCGGCCCCCCCAAAGGCCCTGGCTGTATGAGCACCTCATACTCCACCATGCGTCGGTCAGCCAGGTCAGCTTTGTTCCCCGCCAGGGCGATAACGATGCTGGGGCTGGCTTGCCTCTGGAGCTCTTTCACCCAAGCCTTGGCCCGCTCAAATGTCTCCTGAACAGAGAGGAACATTTCTGAACACACTCACTTGAGGGGGGTGGGAATATTTCTGAAGAAAATACTCTGGAGAGTAAAAGTCCAGTCCAAAATTTTGTTTCAACCAGCCAGTTCAATACTCTGTGACTGTGGCTCTTTATATTCAAATGGTTGGTTGAAACAAAACCTTGGTCTGGACTTTTACTCTCTACATCTGAACTACTAACTTCTACTTGTGACGCAGTCAGCCTACCGGTTTGGTGATGTCGAACACCACGATTGCAGCCTGAGCCCCTCGGTAATACATGGGAGCCAGACTGTGATAGCGCTCCTGCCCTGCCGTGTCCCAAATCTCAAACTTGATGGTTGTGTCATCTAGACATACTGACTGTGCCAGAAATGCAGCTAGGACCAAGAAAGGGGAGGTTGGGAAATATCATCACAGCAGGTGAGGGATGATTTGCTTATGAAGTTCCCAGCACATATTAATCATCAAGAAATATGGAATACCGATCCTGTGAATGTATGCTTTTCTCAAGCTTGCATTTGGTCCCAAATGCTCATCAATTGTTGCGAGAATATGATACTGTGTGGTCTTTCACGCTTAAACTGAACATTCTGAAGTTTGCTGAGAAATCAAGTTTTAATGCTAACCTCCTCTTGCCTAGTGAAACCTGAGATTTCGATGGTTATCCTGTTCTCCTATGTGCTCACCTCCAATAGTGGTCTCTTGGAACTCGTCAAAATGGCCCTTCACGAAGCGCAAAACCAGGCTGGACTTGCCCACTGCCATGTCTCCCAGCAGCACCAACTTGAACTGGCAGATCTTCGTCTGCTGTGGGGTGTCATCCTCAGTACTTCCTCCGCTGGCCATTAGGAGGGGTTCCTCAGAAGAGGGGGTTCTGTGGCCAGCCTGCTCTTTTCACTGTGTGACTCCACCTCTGTCCTGCTGTCACTCTGTGCTTCTGAAACAACAACTAGCAGGTTGCTGATGTTGCTAAAACGAGGAGAGCTCCAGGTGGCAGGACCAAGAGGGGCTCCTGAAATACACAGCCTACTGCAAAGGGACAAAGTAACAAGTGACGTTTCACGAAACATTCCAGCCTGTTACATTGCTCAGACATCATGTTTGACATGTTATTACTGTATCATAATTATTATTACCATCATTGATTATTTTCAGATAACAACCATTGTCCTAAAACTGGAATAACCTGTGGCCTGTCATTCAAGGCACTGAAAGAAAAGCATATTCAGTAAGCAGCATGCACTTCCTGAAAGTTCACTTCTCTTTGTAGAGGAAGTCAATGTCCCACGTCTTTTCTGCAATCTATGGACACACTGTGCCAAACTCTGACACTTCCGTTTATTACACAACATGCAACAGTACATGAGGACACCAAGACAACGTTATGATGAACACCATGCAGGAGGAGCATATTCTGTTGTCTTCTAAACATTTCAGTATGGGTCCAAATTAGGAATTGTGGTCTGTTTTCACACTGAAATTTCACAGCCAGAACATGTTTTTCGATGATCTCTGAGTCTTGGCTGTGTTTATATTATCAGGAAAGTTAAAGCAGCTGACAAAATCAGTTAGAAATTCACAACCTCCAGAATCACGAAAGGACAGCGCGGCTGCCGGGCAGAAGGGCAGGACTTTGAAACCTTACAGATAAAGCGCAACACACCCGTGGGTATCCTGCAGCGCGGAAATATACCATGCAAAAGTCTGCAATGACAGCAGCAGAGTGAGGGTATTTCAGAGAGTCAGCGTGTGTCCGTGTCAGTGTGTGTCAGTATCTGACTATTATGAGAATCAAAACTATAAAAATAACGAACAATCTGAATTTCAAATTCAAAGCAGATGAACGCCTTAGTACAGCCGTATTGATTCTAGGAACGCAATGGGGAAGCGACAAACTGGCGTCCGAACTGGCGCATCAACGTACCTGCAATAAAACACTTTTAACGCCAAGACGAATCTGTCTGGGAGATGAGCGAAGACCTTTGCCGAAGGACAGACGGACAAACGGACGGCGCACGGACGCACACGCGAGCACTGCCTCCCAGCAGCCGGCAGCTCTCGGCACTGGACTCCCGAGCGCTGTCTGCTCTTCCGCACATGCGCACTAAGCGCACCATAGGTTTGAACCGATGGCCGCAAGGCTTTGAAAGGCATTCACACATGTGACGTGCGATTCTTCATTTGTTTAGTCAATGAATGAATAAAGCCGGCAGTATGACAGCAGACTGAAGTGACTTATTCCATATTTTCATATTCCTGTTTTACTCTAGATGACAGCCATGCACTGTCTACGAAAGGTTAAGAGTACATACTGTGATTCACATGCTAGAAAACAACACAAAACATTCATTTTATTAGTTATACAATATGCTCTGTAACAGAGAATTCCAGTTTAACTAAATGTCGAAGAATTTGTAACCTCACTCAGCGTCTCCATACTGTTACACTGATTTTGTGATGCTTTTTACATGTCTCAGAACCACATGTGTCATAGCATATAAAATATTTGTATTTGGGGTTGCCACAATGACTAATCAGGCTTTACTACTCCAAAGTTATTGATTTTGTTCCCATTCCATGTTTGCATTGGTGTGTTCTGGGTTCTCTAGTTTTCCTCCCACCGTCCAAAAATATGCCTTTAGGCAGAGATCTTATCATATAGCTGGATCATGAAGCTGCCGGCTTGGCGATGTGGGTAAGAATGAGAGGGAGATAGAGAGTGCAAGAGAAAGAGAAGGTGGAGTGTAACAGAGCTGCCGAAATCAGCTGACAGGTGTTTATATCGCTATAGTTTGGGGGAATTAATGGAATGTATGCATTAGACATTTATGTAATTTCTGCATTGTAATTATTGCTTTGATGTGACAAATACATTTTAAATGTGCAAATATGGGTGCTCAGGGAGTTGCGCTGTTTCCTCCCTCTCGTGCTGCGTGTGGAGTTTGTGGTGCACTATGATAGACTGGCATCCATTCTGGGCTCTAACCCAGCCTTGTCCCCCTATCCCCACACAGGCACACACGAATCCTGACCAGAATATGTGGTTAGAAGATTATAGGGTGCATGTATGCCCGGAGGAAAGGATTTAGCTGTGTGTTTCTTTCTTTCTTCAATAGTATGAAACAGAGTAAGTTCAAGAACTGCCTCATCAGTTTGTCTTGGTTTATTAAGTATGCTACCAGATTAATTGTTTTATTTTATTTTTTTTTTTTACAACATTTTCCTATCCTCCGGGGCACTTTAATGCCAGCCCTTATGACGAAAATTACGCCACAATCGCCGCGCGATGTCGCACCGCTGTGTACGAATACTGCCATCACCTTCCCCAGGTGACACAGTCTACTGTCACAGCATCACCTCCCATCTGACAACTCAAATAGCCCAGGGGTCTCTGATCCAGCCAAATTCCCTGCTGGCTTGGTCCAGCAGGATGACGGCCACTTTGTATTATTTATTGCCATATGCTGATAGGAAGCAAAATGCAACTTTTTGTTATGCCAGCCTAAACCAAAGATATCCGAAGCCCATAAAGTTATCGAATCCACAAAATAAAAATAAAGAAGACTTTATTTTTTTTCCATAGGTTTAAATATTGAACATTAAATTCAACCTTGTCGTAAAACAGATGCTAGACCACACACACTAAATTAATTAAAATTATAACCATTGCTAGCAGAGAGTACGCGGGATGGGGAGGGGGGGGAGGGCATTTCCATCGGAGGCGGGTCCGCCGGCGGAAGCGGTAAGACTGCGTGTGAGAGCAGGAAACACCGTTCTGACACAGGAGCCGGGTATCTCAGTCGGGCTTAGCGAGACAATACTTACTGATATGGCTATCGGGGCTGTGAATCTGCGCTGCTTGTGCTTCTTACTGCTTTATTTCACGGCGACAGCCTTTGCGGGGTGAGTAACCGCATAGCCGGGCAGGCGCGGCGCTGCCCGCAGCGGTGATCCGCGTCTCTTGCCGGTACACATGTTGTGCTCTGATTGGTCTGCACGCTGCACGGGCTGCTGAGGCCAATGGGAAATATTTCTGAATATAACATTTTATACTCTGCATGCTAGATATCCTCAGGGTGTACGTGTTAAAATGCATTCAGTGCTGATGTTTTCCGCTTCTCATAAGTAGGCTTCGTTGTTATCGCACAGTAACAATGACAGCACCTGCAGCCCGCATCTATTCTCCCACGTAATTTTCTAATTTTAATATGCTTGTTTGCGGTTAATAACACACCGTTACATTAGATGGCCACCCATCACCTAGCGCTTACACGGGTTTCTCCTCTGTGTGTAATAATCCTTTCCTTTTAGATGGAGCAGAGACGGGGACTCCTTCCTTAAAAATAGTAACAGGGAGCAGCTACTCCAGTTTGTATTTTTCAATGGTACATACCCATAGGCTGAGCCTGTCACCTTGGATTTATTTAAAATTAGACTACGCTCAATACATCGCTTTAGCGCTTACAGGCGCTCAGAGTGGATATTTTATTAGCTCATGGTCGCTGTCACAATTAATGAAGTTCATAATCGTTCCTAGGCGTGATTTCTACAAAATCTTGGGTGTGAAGAAGTCGGCATCAGTTAAGGATATCAAGAAGGCCTACAGGAAACTAGCTTTGCAGCTTCACCCGGACAGAAACAGGGATGACCCTTCGGCTCAGGACAAGTTTGCGGACCTAGGGGCGGCATATGAGGTGCTTATGTCGATAATCGATGTCTAATCATGCATACTGGGGTTTTAACCTGCGTAGCCGGCTAACCGCCCAAGTAATCGTGGTGTTTATACAAATATGACCTTGATCGTATTTTAAAGACTTCATGTTATTTAATACTTAACTGTTACAGCTACTTGTATTTATGAATGAACCTCCAGGCTAAAACACCGTAGTTCAGCATGACTCGGTCTACACTACCAAGAGGTGTGGTTTAATTGCGCTGCAAAACGTTGCGGCGTTCCGATTGGTGGGGTGAAATGTGTGGCCGCTTTCTATTGGTTCTTGCCTTCAGGGTGATAGTTGAACCCAGATCGTGGCTGCGTGAAAACGCGAAGTGGATTATTCGAATACGACATGGCGGGATTTAATTGTACGTTCTCCTCTTTGAGTGGTGGAATAGCTGCAGAATTTAAGTCCAGGAAATAACACATTTAACCCACCGTAGAAACTTATTTGGCGAAGACTTACTTGGGAATGCGTTTAAAATGTTTCTACTCAACCAAGATTTACTGATCAATGAACGTCGACATTAAAATGGTTTGTGATATCAGGTTCTCACGGACGAAGAGAAAAGGAAGCAGTACGATGCCTATGGAGAAGAAGGTTTGAAGGAGGGCCATCACAGCTCGCACGGAGATATTTTTTCCAGGTCAGCAGTGGTATGGAAGCTAGATGGGGAAGGAGATGATAAAATTCTACATATACAAATGGTTCAGTGTTTTCCAACCTGCTCCCTGAGGACCCTCCGACAATCCATGGGGAGCTGGGAGGGAGCAAAAACGTGGACTGGCTGGGGGTCCCTGATGACTGGTTTGGGAAACTGCTGCAGAGCTGTGGATAGGATAGATCAGGGTTCTTCAAATCTGGACCTCGATTTCAAATCCAGGCCTTGTTTTCAGTTCTCCCAGGTAGTTAGTTTAATAATTACTGATTCTGATTGGCCAGAGGCTTCACACCTGGCTCACAGGTAGAGGAAGGCTGGAAAATCAGCAGGGCTCTGACCTTGAGGACCGTGATTTGAATAACCCTGGGATAGATACTGAGCTCTGTGTTTTAGTCAAAATTTTCTTTATAATTTCCTTATAATATGAGACAATTCAGAATAAAATGTTAAATATAACTAATCTATGTATATTTATGTCTTTTGCTGATTTATTTTTGTGTTGGTCTCAGTTTTATAGCAGCATTTCTGAATACACATGAGATCTGATGAGTGTCATGTGATATGTGATCCTTACTTTGCTAGCAGTGTGAAACTTGTACTTAAATTGTATTTCCTCTTTGCATGTTGCAGCTTCTTTGGTGACTTTGGGTTTTTCGGTGAAAATCAGCGGCAGCAGGACCGGAACGTCCCCCGGGGAAATGACATTGTGCTGGACCTTGAGGTGACGCTTGAAGAAGTCTACTCGGGGAACTTTGTGGAAGTAAGTCTCACATGTGTGCCTGTATGGAAGATGATTCCGCTGGGAGTCGTTATACCCTTACGTATTACACCATTATAAGAGCCTTCCTTTTTCACCAGCTTCAGCACAAATTCCTTTCCTCGTCTTCCTCCATTTTTCCTGCTCAGGTTGTGCGTAACAAGCCTGTAGCCAAAGAGGCCCCAGGGAAGAGGAAATGCAACTGTAGACAGGAAACGAGAACAACACAGCTGGGACCTGGACGCTTTCAGATGACCCAGGAAGTCGTCTGCGATGAGTGTCCCAATGTGAAGTGAGCTTCCACTGTTTCTGTAGAGATCTGGTCGCTGCACAGTGTCCTTGTCTCACTCTGTTGTCCCAAGAGTGGAATGTTGGTTCTATAAATATGAGAATATGACTTTTGAGAGTCTCTCTCTCTCAACACAGGATGGTAAATGAGGAAAGAACATTGGAGGTGGAGATTGAGCAAGGTGTGCGGGATGATATGGAATACCCCTTTATTGGAGAAGGTGAGCAAAGGACTCGCATGGGAATGCTGCAGGTGGGCTTGGAGTTTTCGGGAGATCCAGCTTCAGTGTGTTTATTACGCAGAATAGCAAAATTCTGTTGTAACAATGTATTGGTGACACTGAGATCCTGTACTGGTGATGGACAGATGGATGGAGGGATGGAATGAGTGAGGAAAAATGCTGCCAGGAAGCCAAAGAACATCAGTAGACCTTAGATCTGTAAGCAAATTATTAACTTGCCTTTACTGTCCTTGCATAATCGTAACACACATCTGTCGAGCGCACTTAGTCTGAATGTCAAAGATATAAATTTATTTACGGTTCGAGCTAAGTCAGTGTCCCAGGTTTAGTAATACAGAACAATGATCACTCAGCCCTGACTGTTGACACACACATCAGACTGAGTTTCTCTGTCTTCTTTCCTATCCTCCATCAGGTGAACCGCACATCGATGGAGAACCAGGAGACCTCCGCTTTCGCATTAAAGTGATGAAGTAAGAGTGCACTGTGTTCTGAGATGTTCTGTTCATACTGAAACAGGAATCTAAACTGTTTAACAACTACGAGGTGTTGAACTAGATAAAGCTGAAGTCCTCTCTACCTTTATGAGAGTGGACACATGTTCCCCTGCACAGAACCGTAGTTTGGTTCTCCGTAGTGCTGGAATGGGGGGTGTCAGCGGGGGTATGGTGAGAGTAATGTGTGACCGGATGTGCCAACAGGCACCCGGTGTTCGAAAGGCGAGGAGATGACCTTTACACTAACGTCACAATCTCCCTGGTGGAGGCACTGATGGGTTTTGAGATGGATATCGCTCACTTAGACGGACATAAGGTACGTATTCATACAGACTCTCATATACGCTCCTATCAGGCTGAGAATGAAAGCTGAGAAGCGTACATGGACATGTTTACCTGCCGCCCCCCTCACCTGTGACATGGACAATGTTAATGCTTTTGTGACAGGTTCACATTGCGAGGGACAGGATCACCAAACCTGGAGCCAAGCTTTGGAAGAAAGGCGAAGGGCTGCCCAACTTCGACAACAACAACATCCGTGGTTCCCTGATTGTCACCTTTGACGTGGAGTTCCCCCGGGAGCAGTTTGACGAGCAGCAGAAAGCAGGTGAGGGAAGTGGGTGGGGGCACGGGTGGGAGGGGGCTGTTGGATGCCCTCCCAAATGTCACCATGCTCCCCATTCAGACAACATTCTCATTTACGCATGTCTACTGAGCCTTACATTAATGGGGCAGATAGTGCCTTATTCTGATGGTTATCAGCAAACTCCACTCCTGAACAAGATGGGTGTGTCATCTAAAGACTTGTGCTGTTAACATCATATACACAAGGCATATTGAAGTTTGGTGAAATCCTTGGGGACCCACAGTCGGTCCATGTTTTTGCTCCCTCCCAGCTCCCTGCCCAGCAGTCCACATTTTTGTAAAAAATTAGGACTATCTGTAGGTCTCTGAGGACTGGACTCGGAAACGCTGATCTATTAGGTTGTTTTTCTGCCTTCCCAGTGGTATATCATGGCCGGTATTGTTCATTTAATGGTTACAACTGGGTTTTGAAAAAGCAGATACCATTTGGAATAAAAATGGCCCTGAATATCAGACGGCATGTGCAATCATCTTGAGTTATTTTTGTGCCCTTTCTGTTTACCCATCAGCTTGAAATTCTGTTATGTTGTGAAAATAAGCTGCAGCTGTTTAGTCAGAGGGTTTAATCTCTTAATTACAAGAAGTTAAGCAATAAAGTAGAACTTATTTAAACTGAAAGTAGACTGTGTTTAGTCAAGGAACGTTTGTAGAAAATTCCTAGTATGTTTCTTTATGGTACTTCTTGTTATTATTATTATTATTAATGGATGTCTTAGCACTATCAATATCAAACAGTTCTTTTTTTTCCTCTATCTGCACACACAAAATGCCAAATATTCATTACAGAGTAAAAAATATATTGTTAGGGGAGCAAATTTACAGTTGCCGTGACTGAAACTGCATTTTGAAACCATGCCAAGGGTGTGACTTTAGAGTGCTGGCGTATCCTAGGATAGTGGGATGTGCTGGTGTAATCGTGCAGCGTGCGTTAAGGTAGGATTAAACACCCTCCAGAGTGAAGCGTGCAGAGTTTTTGTTGTGACCTTGTAACCTTTATTGACCTTTCAGGCATACGGCAGCTGCTGAGGCAAGCTTCAGTACAGAGGGTGTATAATGGACTGCAGGGGTACTGAAGACCCAACTCCCCCGAACTGTTCCCCCACGCAAACACAGGAGCCTCCATGCGTGGATCTATTTATTTTTAAGACTGTACTCAGGATGGCTGGATTTGTATGTTCTCTTTTCATTTTTAATAATGTGGGCCTCTTGTTCAGTTTTTTAATAGTACCAGTGCCTCTGTTACATGTAAGGATCACCGTTAGATTTTTATTTTATGTTTTTAATTGTTTTTCTTTGACTCATACCCATTGACTTCAGTCTGAAGAGATTGGACCTGTGAGCTGTCAGTTTCCACTGGTACAAACAGACAAGGTTGCATTTTAAATGAACATGGGTGAGATGAGCCCCTGCTTCCAAAAGGGTGTCCTGCACTAGCGCCCTGTGAGATCTTGTGGGTCTTTTTGAAATGTCTCCCATTTTAATCTTCTAATTTGTTCCAACAACGAAGTATGCTTGTGCCTGATGATCGCCACCAGGGAAGTGCGCTGTTTGCACGTGCCGTCTCTGACCACCTGTGTAAAACATGCCAGCAGACAAGACATATTAAAGATCATAAGAGGATTAAAAGGTTTTTCTTACCGCCTGGGTCTCTGACACATTTTCCTGGACTCCTTGCTGTCTTTGCAGTGCTGTGTTTTACATAACAGTGCCCACCCTTAGCTATACTGCCCAATGCTCAGTGGGATTTTAGTTTGTTACGGTACCTGTGCTTGATCCATTCCACACGCACTGTCCTCCTGACACAGGCCTACACTCCCCTGGCAGGGTGACTCCGGCAAAACGGCAATACGTCGACTCACATACTCATGCAAAAGCACAATAGATTTCTGCTGAATTCTAAATACTTAAATGGGCGCTTGTTGACAGACGCTACTGTCCCTGACGCAGCTTTTTGCATATACATTTGCGTTTTGTCTTGCTGAGCCATTTATTACTTATGATGGTTTTATTGGACGCTAAATAATTTAACCGATAACTTATTTTTTATTACTGGCAGGTAACAGTAAATAATTAATGCGCTAATGTGTTTTTGAACCGCAACGATCAGCAGGATCATTCAGTTACATTTTAGATCAAATTGACTGTCTGCTAACCTCGCTTCATACTTTTCCATTCTATAGTCTTTAACCAACCTTTAATCTATAAAAGCGTTTTCCAGACAAGCCATGTTTGCCCTTTACGTGGGGGTGTTTTTATTGCTACCATCTTAATGGCAGACAATACTGCATCTTAATAAATACAACGTTCTTAAATGGAAGTTGATAATCTGCAGTTACCAAACCAAGACCAGTAGGTGGCAGCAGCACATAACGGTTGTCTTGAGTTTCGCTGAGAATCGTGTTAGCGGCGCCCGTGCTTAACCCGCCCGAGGACATTTTAGAAATACATCCCCACACTTCATAAACCGTACAGAAGTGGCAGGTCTGTAACTTAGGGATCTATTTCTCCTGTATCAGTTTGTGAGTCCAAAAAACGAAAACTAAGAAATACGATGCGATTAGAAGTAACCTTCTCCTGAACCAGCTTAGGTGAAAATATAATGTGCTTTTACAGTTTTCTGGTTTGACTGGCACCAATGGTAGTCGCTTGATGACCACAAATATGGGCTGTCCTTCTTAGCCATCAGACATTGTCCCAGTTTGGGGTTTACGGGGGATCCTGAAACACACGGAATTTCATTTCGCAAAATACTAGAGGCTGATTGACTCGTAGATTTTTGAAGATCACGGGGGTCTCCGGCAGAGGGAGCAAAACTACCTCAATAATTGGATATAGATAAAGTCAACTAAACCAGGAGTTTTCTGGGGATCTGTTCGAGCGGTATATTTAAACACGTGTATATTAGTAGACTGTATAAAAGTAAAAATGAAAACGCTGTTCGGATTCGGATAAGAAACGCAGGTGAAATACTAGGGCTTCTGGCGCCCTTCCTATTGGCTGACGCCATCGTGCTGATTTGCATAGACCCGCCCAGGCAGGGTTTCCTCTGCCTGTGACTCCAAGCAGGTTACAATTGGGAGAAAAGACGCGCAAGCGGGTGTCTGTCGGACAGCCTGGGTACCAGGACGCAAATGGAGCTGTGATTAATGTAAGTGAGGGAAGGTCTCCTGCAACAGACGAGCCCGTTTTAATAGTGGGTACTCCAGATTCTCAGACAGTGTATTACAAAAGCGTCCTACCTATTATGAGTTAATTAAATGGCAGTGTCGCTTGCGTGCATGATTTTTATGAATTAGCTAGAATGAACTAGTTTTGAACTAGTTATCAGCAATTTTTCTTAACCTTTTTTAAGCAATTAAACTAAATAGCTTACCACTTCTGACAAGCTGCTTGTATTTGAATGTTCTTTTGCAGCGTTTTCTCCTTGCTTCCAAGATCATCGAAGATCACAGCAAGTCCTCCTTACACAGAAGATCTTGTGCCAACTTGAGCTGTTTCTAAATTTCAGCCATTGGATCCTTTCCAGCTTACATGACTCTGACTGTGAGGACCTTCGGTTATGTCACCAGCTTTGCCGGAGTCCTTCGCACTTAAGCCCTCTGGGGCAGAGAGGAGCTGGCTGCACAGGTCTGGAGCTACGGCCCCAGCTGTGAAAGAGAAGCTGTCTCAGCTTCAGCCCAGCAGCCTGCATGCAGAGCAGCAGGTGTGGGATCGAAGAGTTCACTGCGTTTCCCAGCACTGGACCCTGGTCAGGCGGGCCAAGCTCATGCAGTGCCGTGTCAGGGCTCTCCTGGGGGAGCACACCATCCAGCACTTCATCCGCCAGCTGAACACCCTGAGGGAGCGGTGTCTTGAGAAGGACGCACTCCCAGCATCCCCTGGTCCTGTACCACAGGAGTCGAGCTTCCCTGGGATTGCAGAAGCTGGCCTCACCCCTGCTCTTCAGGGCCAGGGTGCCTCGAGGGACATCAGGCGCCTTGCCAGCCGTGTTGAGGTGGTCATGAGAGAGGCTCAGCTTGACTCTGATGCCACGGAGAGCAGCTCAGATGAGGAGCCTGACCGTGAGGTGACACCAGGACTACAGGGGGCGCCGGTGTGAGTAGCAGATGGATAGAGCAGCTCCTTTCTGTAGGTGTGGCCTGATTGTCGATCACGGCATCCTGTGAAGTGTGTAAATGATAGAGACCCCAGTGTTGTTTTTCTGAAGAGCACGTTGGTTTGGTTGAGCTCTGTGTAATGTGTTATTTCTCACTTTTGATGCACCATATGGACACTGTTTAATACACTGACTCTAAAAGCATCATCATGCAAACACGACACTTAAATTCATATTCACTGGCTTGGCAGACACCTTGCTCTGACATGCCACTGCTTATGACATAGTAGCCTACATTTTTCTACAGTTATACTTAGACAGCAGAAGTTTACATTCCTGTTGTAGGTGGGCATCGTGTGAGCTGTTAAGATCCAATGAAACGCTTTCCTTATTTAGACTGAAAGCGCAGGGTTCAAACATCACAGCATGCACCGTGCTGCACTGAGAACACAAAGCACTGCAGAGATGTATAGAAACACACAGAGTCCTTTGGTTATACTCTGCCGGTTTTGGCTTTTGCCAGAGAACAACTGCAGAGCAGCGTTAGCGTCCAATCGCGTGGCAGCATCGGTTTGTCTCAAGCCTTGTCACCTCTTCACTGCTACTTAACATTCTTGTCTTCTGATTGCCATCGAGAGCACTACGTGCATGTCCCATCTTGCTTGGCGGCCCTAACCTCCTAGCACTCAGAGCTTTTCTTGATCTGAAGGACCACTCGAGTAGAAGAAATAGAACCATGACTGATAAAAGCCTGAAGCCAAAGTGACCTGCACAGCTGAAAGAGACAATGCGAGCGCAGAGCTTTCATCAAGAGCAGCAGTCATGTTTGATTTGGAGTGGGTGGGTAGCTTTGGAGTCACTCCAATCACACTGGCAGATAAGCGCCAAATCAAGGACAATATGGCTATAGTCTCCTCACTCCCACAAGGTCTCGTCCTTAAGGCTTGACTATGAGAAACAAGGCAGGATTAGAAAAAACAGCTTGACATACCATGGAGGACATTATTCCCCTCCCCTTTCAGAGTCAAACTTTCCATAATTTAGAAACAGGCACCATAAATTTGACATGGTTACTGTTCTGGTGATGAGAAAGTTTAAAATGCTGGCAAACAACAAATAATTTTGGATGCCTTTAAGAGCACATCCACACAGCCTGGAAGACAACAGAGACCAAAATGTAAGAAAGGCTCCCTTCTCTGTTCTCTGTTCTCTAAAAGCTTTCGTGTTGTGTGTGATGCTTTCACAAGCATCTTACACTTTTTGGTGTGATAATCATCGCACAGAGAGCATTGTAGTCGGGTTGTAGATCTCACTACAAGTTCTTCAGTCCCCTTAAGCCTGAGGTCTTTGTTGGTTTAGCAGGCTCCGCATTTAGTGGTTGCAAATATGTTTCCTCATTTGTCTCTGGGTTTTCTTTCTCCAGGTTCTGTCAATATGGTTTAGTATTTACAGTAAAATGGGTCCCAGCGTGAGTCAGGAATTTGAGGGGAATTCGTGGACCACAGTGATGTGGTGTAAGCCTGCCCGACTGCTGGGTCTCTGGCTGTTTCCTCTGCTGTTTTCCTTGGTTTCGTGTTGGATTTATTCACCATTGAGATTCTGCTGTGAGGCTCCCTGGCTGCTAAGACATTTGCCCTGTTGTCCAGGTTGCTCGCAATGCTTTGGGGAGACCCTTCAGCCCCCTTCCCATGGTCCTCTCCCCTTGCCTCTAACATGCTCAGCAGGCTCTGGCATGGGGACAGTCTTGCTTTGCTAAGGTTGTAACCCAATGCTATGCTAATTGGTGCATGAAACTGGGAGCAGATGGTTACCAATACCACGCGCACATGTCCACTATTTATTAATAAATACACTTTGGCCCTTTACATGTATCTGAATGACAGCTGCCCAGATACACTTTCCTGTACGATACGCTTCGAGGAAGCTAGAGGGGTTCCATTCATCTTGGGGATGCCGGTTCTTTCTCTCTGCAGTCTGTCTGGGTCCTCGTTCTTCTGGTCACACTGCGTATCTGGCACGGAGACGTTTCTGCTCATTGCAGCCCTTAGCTGGCAGGGATAATCTGGGTCTGGTCCCAGTTCAGATGGCTATGGAGGGCCGAAGGGGTCCTGGGGCTTTCCCCGGCTCCGGGATTAAGGGATTTCCCTGGACATGATGGCTAGCCCAGTGGGCGTGAGGGGACTACAGAGTCAGGGACTGGGCTGAATTGCTCTGCAAGATCACAAGCCTTTTGCCTGGTGAAGGAAACCGCTCCCATCCATCCATCCGTCCATCCATCCATCCACATTCTGACACTGCTTATACTATTCAAGATTGTGGGGGTCTAGAGTCTATCCTGGACGCTACAGGCGCAAGGCAGGGAACAACCCAAAGGATGGGCCGCCAACCAGAAACAGCTCCCTTGTTGGGCAACTTACTGTATGCAGTGTGGAGCTGTGAGGACAGCCTGACCGGAAACAACAGCTCACACAGCGATCCACCGCAATGGGGCTGAAAACAGAACCTCACTGTCCCCTAGAGAAATGTGTGACTTCTTCCTTTGATGTGAAAGTGGGTATTTTAGCTGCTAAGCAGGACAGGAAACTAATCCCAGCATCCTCTCTGTAGCTGTAATAGATTGTTGGAAATGGAATAGCAGTGATTTGGGTGCTCGTTTTCAATTTGTGATCAAACCCAAATATGACCTGTATATCCAGCTGTGTTTTAGTTGTCATGTCTGGTGGGGTTTGGGCTAGGGTTAGGGTTAGGGTTAGGGTTTGGGCTAGGGTTAGGGTTAGGGTTAGGGTTTGGGCTAGGGTTAGGGTTAGGGTTTGGGCTAGGGTTAGGGTTAGGGGTAGGGTTAGGGCTGACCTGCTATAGTTTGGCCATGATGTCAGTGTAGGGATGGGTACTGGCTACAGGGGGCGCTCTGATGGAGTCTCTCCATGCTGACAGCCGCGGCGGGCGGGAGTGGCGCTGGCAGACTGAGCGCGCTGAGATCGGCTGCCGTTGGACCTGGTTGCAGGTTCGGCTGGCAGAGCTGGGAGCCCAGATCCAGATGCTCGATAACTTTCACAGGAGGATCGTCTCCAGCAAGGTGGGAGCCCAGAACAATGCCAGCCTTAGGCAGATTCGTCACGGTTCTGCTGCTGTTCAGCGTGGCCATTAGTCTGCTCACATGGAAACTTTCTCTATTTCTAGTGAAAAATAACTTCTATAAACATCGTTCTTAATCTGTTTCCTGTAGTTAAAGTATCACCATTTTATGTATGATGTTGTCAGACTTGGACGCTGTGCAGTGTGTAATGATTAAAAGGGGCTTTCCTCCCATGGTACTTCCTCGTTGTAGCTGCTGAGGAAGTTTCCTGGTGTGTGTGTCTCCCAGGAGCGGGTGGTCCTGGCAGAGCCACGGTCCTCGGCAGGCGACATGGTCCAACAGGCGTGCTTCATGCAGACGGGACCCTCCCCTGCTCATCCCTGCTGCTCTAATGACTCTGCCTCCGATCTGGAGGCAGAGCCCAGCAGTCCCACGCGCCTCCTGAGGAACATCGAGAGGCAGGTGAGGCTTCACAGGCACACAGCTGGAGCTAAACCCCGGTTGGCTTACTCTATGCTCCTAAGACTATCACACCTACCTATGTCATTCTTTGAGTTTCTGGGGTCAATGAGACCCCTCTCGTAATTGTTACTGGCATTTTCCCTTTAACCATTATCACCTTGTTCACTCTCTCTCGCTTTGCCTTCCTCAACCATAAATTTCCTCAACCATAAATAGTGAAGACTGAGCGTCATTGTGTTTGGTCAGTGCTCTGGGCAGTGGATGAGTCACATGGTGGAGAAGTCAGGAATGTAGCAGTGGTGGGATGGATACAGAGGTGTGTACACGTTTTACATAAAGCATGAAGAATGCCTGTTCAGGGGTCAGAGGTCATCAGAAGGGCGGTCTGTAAACTGCATGGGGACAGTAGTAACCTCGCCAGATAGCGGGCAGTAACGTGATACTGGTGTGCCTTTCAGAGCGCCCAGCTGGCACAGATTGTGAGCAGGCTGTGCTCGGCCCCCCTGACCGTGCCAGAGACCACCCTTCCCAGCAGGTGGACCGACAGGAGCAGGTAGGAGAAACGTCCTATGATCTTACTGTCCTTCATTACCGAAAACCTATAGCCCAATTACCACAGAGTTATTTAGCAGCACAAGTTAGCCTCTCCATCTGACCAGCCTGTCAGATTGGGAAGGAAGATGACAGATGACAACTAAGCTAATCAAGTGTTGCTTAGGGGCCTGAGAAGACTTGGGCGGCCCTGACTATAATGTACAAAAGACGAACATCAAAATTGCTAATCAAAGTACATCATAGATTTAGTTTTAACTCAGTAGGGCTTCTTCACGTCTATTGTAGATGGAATTTCAGGTGACGTCATGTGTGTGACATTGGCACATTAGGTTGCTGATGGACTCTATACCATATGACTCTCCATGCAGACATGACTCCTTTTGTTGAAATTTAGTTAATGTTTAGCTAATATGAAAAGTAAATTAGTCCAGTTAGCAGCTAATGAATGAAACACTAAGCCACCAGTTAGTTAGAATCTAGAAACTCCTTGTACTTCGATCATTGATGTTACTCATGTTGGGGCTGCTGGAGTAAATGAAGACCCAGTCTTTACCATCCAGACGAAAGTAAAGGCAGTAGTAAGATTTGTGTTTTAGTTATATTTGTTTTGTATATTAAATTTAGGGCCTTGTAATACAAAAATGATCCTTGGATCTTTTTTTTCGTCTTCCAGGAAGAGGTTGCGGGAGGAGCCTGTATTGGCTGCTGTTTCCCTGATGTGTTCTGCTGAAGTGTCTCTCCCTTTTTCAGACAAGTTCATCTCAAGAAGCACCAGGGTCGTTGCAGGAAGTCCAGCCAATCAGCTCGTACACGCCCCCTCCTCACCTACCACAAGCGCCGCCTCTTCACTTTTGACCCCCGATGTCCAGGCATGCAGCAGGTAAGAACTGAACCGGAGTGAGAGGAGCATCCAGTCTGCTGTCTGTGGTTAGCTGTGGCTCGAGCTGGAAAAGGGAGTCATCCCAGGTCATCCCCAAATGGCAAACAAGCCCCACATTTTTATGGCGTTGTTTGGCTTAGCCTTACATTCATTCATTGCCCAGCACCAGAAGTGGGGAAAGTAGGCTAACCGATAGCTTAAAACAATGAGTCCTTGACAAATACATGCCTCCTTGTTTGTGCTAAGTTTAAGGAGCTGCATTTAGTGTTTTGTGATATTTAAATATGTCAGGCTGTTGTGGGGTGAATGTTTGAGGGTGGTAGCCTGCAGTATCATGCTTTCACGTTGTGTGAGTCCTGTCTGAAACATATAGCTCTATTTGGATGAAAGGGCAGAATTTCAATCTTAGATGTGTATTTGTGTGAATTCTCACTATCAGACAAGTGATCTCTGGGGATGGTATCTTTTTCTGCTGTGAAATGGTTAGAGAAGCTGATTTCATCATTACTAATTATATTCACAGATTCAGTGCTAACTAATAGTAGTGGAAATGCTCATTTAATTTAAATTGTTGCAGTCACTCTCATCTTTGGTATTCATTGGTGCCCTCTGCTGGTGGGGAAAATTCAGCCCAGACTGTTTATGCCCTTACTGCCTGCACAGGAGCCCAGCCTCGCTTGCCCGCTCTGTGAATTCTGCCGTCCAATAGCTGTGAGTGCAGAGCCCTACTGCTCCAGAGAGGCCCCCTTGGGAGTGGGCGAGAGAAGGTGTCCGGAGCTGATGGGGCCACACCCAGTGCTGTCCCTCTCCTCAGGTAAACATACTTAAACAGGTAAACATTCTCAGTATCCAGGGGAGCAGAATTTTTGTGGCAGACTCCGGACCCCAAATAAGAATCACTTGCTCTCCACGCTTTAAGCATCCATCTGGTTCAGGTTTTCCGGTGTCCTGCTTCATTTTTGGATCCTGAAACATTCTGTCTCATCTACAGAGACTCCACTTTCCCTCTACCTCCAAAGTGCTTTCTGTAGAGATGCCAGGGTCCAACAGCTAGCCCTGATTCGGATAGAGAAGTCAAGCCCATGTTTTCTGCCTCCGTCTAGGGATGCGGTATTTAGGACCCCACCTATGCTTGGTAAGGATCTTCAACAGGTCGACCTTTCCATCTTCAGCTGTCATCGCATTGCTGTCACCCAGATTGCTTCGTGAAAAACATTCACGAATAGTACCTTGCTGCACTTCCAGCTCGAAGGCCCAGCTTAGCTAACAGTGAGATTATGTGGTCATGGCTGGGTTCTTTCAATGCTGCCCAAACCTTCGGTTTTTGAAAAGAGTCGTTCTGGTCAAGGTTTCTTCAGCAGGGGCATCTCTGTGACTGGAACCAGATGGAACCAGGAAGCTCCAGCCTACAGGGTTGAGCCTGTGATCTTCATCCTAACTGCTGTATACTGTAAACCTGCTGTATGGGCCTCATTAAAAAGAGCTGCCTTATGCTTTGCTTCTCCATGTCTGGCTTGATGCACAAAGCTTCTTCTTCTTCTTCTTCTTCCTCTTCTTCTTCTTCTTATTATTATTATTTTACATACACATATGCATATACATATCCATATCATTGCCTCCAGTTGCCCCAGTTCCCCTTTAAGACAGGGGCGATGGAGGAACAGAGACTGACGCAAATTCTGCCGCCATGTTCTTGTATCTGGATGTGTTTACTGCTTTGCAGCCAGAGATATGAAGATGTTTGATGACTCTAGTATTGTCCTGGCTTATCTGGGCTGGACACTCTGTGCTAGCAGTGAGAGCGGGCGGCATTGTTTCTGTGTGGTGTGGTCCGGCCTCCAGCTAGTGCCGAGGGCTGTTCTTAGCGTCCAGTCGCGTCTCCTTCACTCTTGAATATGTGTCTCAGGAAGGTAGAACCTGCCTAGCCTGTGGGAGAAGTGCTTAAATGACTGCAGGATTAGGGCTTTTTGTGATTTAAGATAAGGTGGGGCCTTGGCATTGTGGAATCCCCTGTGTCTTTCATCCCCTAGTGTTCAGCCCCAATCTGAAGCGTCAGACACCCCACAGAGAGGGGTCTCCTTTCACCCAACGAGGGCGGAGGAAGCGGAGGCACTCAAACAGGAGCTCAGAGGGTAAGGAAAGAGGCTGCCAATCATGTAAGAGGGTGGAGTAAGATGGTGGATATCCTTGCATGTGGTGTTTATCAATACTCTTAGTTGTTAAGTTATTCACAGATGTTAGAATCCAACCAAAGGAACCCGAAGGCATTGATACGAATAGGGCACAGGGTCTGACCTGCATGTGCTTTCCGTGTGGTGCGTGCCCACAGATGCAGACCCCTTCAGTAACCCTTCCACAAGCACGGAGGACAGCCATGAGGAGGTCACGGTCCCCCAGGGCACCCTGACAGAGACGCTGTCCTCCAAGCAGGTAGGCTGCTTAGCCTTTTGGCACAGAGCCTGAAAACATCTGCTTTGATTAATTACCAGGGCTAATTACAGCTCTGACACTGTTTCTGTGATTCAGTACTCTGAGGTTAGGGATCGTTAACCGCATGAAAGCGCAGGTACAGTAACAGTCAGAAGTTTGGACACATCTACCCATAGAAAGATTTATTAGTAATATTCTCTACGTTTTAAAGTATAAAGACATCAAAACTATAAAATAACATATGGAATTATGCACTAACCAAAAAAAGTATTAAACAAAAAAATTATAATCTGTTGGGGTGGGGGCACCTCCATGGGTTGGAACTCAGAAGGTTGCCGGTTCAAATCCCATGGTCAGCAGAGTGATCCCAGCATTGGGCCCTTGAGCAAGGCCCTTAACCCCAGTTGCTCCAGGGACTGGCTGACCCTACTGTCTCCTCTACGCCAGTTTCTTGATGTGGCCTCCTGGGATGCTTTTCCGGCATTTTGAATGAGGTCCCACATATGCTGAGCACTCATTGGTCGCTTTTCCTTCACGCTCTGGTCAGGCGGCCAGGTAATGTGATGTGACACTATCACTCTCCTTTGTAGGCGGACTTTCACTGTTCACTTTCACTGTAACTTTTCACTGTTACTTTATATTTACCGTTTAACTTTGTGATGCAGAGGTGGGGAGGCTTGGGCCGACGTGGAGGGCTCTCTTTTGACATCGATGATGTCATCATTCCCATTTCCGTGGCAACCGCAACCAAGAGGGAGAAATTGCAGCAGAAGCATATCGTCACACCCAGGTACTCTCACATATGGCCACTGTACCACCATAGCGATAAAGACACCCATTTATAAAGGCCACAGTCCCAGATATTAGTGTTATTGCAGCACTACAACACAGGAGCCTTATTTGGACACACATTGATTACGCGTTGTCATGGTTTCTAAGGTTCTGCAGATCAGTTTTTTTGCATACTTGTCAATGATCTGCATGTCAGCAGGTTGGTTTATCATGACTTAAATTGGGCCTAATGTCTAACCCAGAATGCTGGTCCGTTCAGTTATTTCTGCACTTCTGCCTCAAACAGCTGGCGTGTCATAGAGATTGAGCCTCTAGATGCTGGAGAAGAAGCCCCTGTAGGGGTAAGGCTGTAGCCGTTTTCTCTGCTGGGGAGATGTTATGACGACCTGTCTCTGTAATGGGGCAGCCATCCAGAGTTTTAAAGCAGGTAGATGATTAAGAAGACGATAGTGACAGAACACAGGTCTGCTGGTTTTAATACTTTTAATACAGTCGGTCTGTCATGACAAATGTGTGTAATTTCCATCATTATGACACGTTTCAGTTCTGGTGTCTCTGGCTGCCTTTCCCAGGTGGAGGCGCTCTCAGACAAGGTCTTCGCTTGCAGACATCTGCCATACGAGGCCGCAGAGAGGCTCCGTTGGTCCTCTGGGGAGTGCGGCCAGGGCCAGAGGCGGAGTGGCAGGTGGGCAGAGCTGATTTGAGTCGGCTGGTGTGATCAGTGCGAGATGTGGAGCTGTTCTCACTGCTACGAGCCACTTAGTGAAAAAGAGCCTGGTCCTGCCCTAGTCGCCAAATCGGGTGTTCAATATGCTCAGTACAAAAATAAAACCTTTATGTTATTTGTACATAATGGCACTTGGAGAGTTTTCCAAACCCTCCGTCACGCCCACGCTCTGGGCTCCGTGTGTAGAATTTCAGCATCGCTTAATTCGCATGCTGTTTTATTTGTCCCTAGCAGGAGTGCAAATTAAAGAGGACTTTAATTGTCTCTGACAGGAATCAGCTCTTCCTGCTCATGGTTATACACACTTTGTTTACTTATTCTCAGTCCCTACTGTTATTGTCTATAAAACAAAGTTATTATCTGTCTGCTTGTCCTGTATTCTCAGTGGAGGCTGGGGACTGATGACTGACAGCCATTCTGCACAACTGTTGGCAATCAGAAAATTCATTAGTACCATTATTTAGAAAATGTTTTCCTAAAACTTGATGGAAAAATATTCTGTTGCACATACTCGTGTTATTGTAATATTTAGTTGCCCTGGATATTTTGGAGTTTAGGTGACTACAGGCAGTAAATCCATACGTATGAGTCATGGATCTAGCCCTTTGACCCTCTGTGGAGCTGCTGACCTGGTGGCCCCTCTAGGGGCCACAGAGGAGTCCTGGGACTCCTGCCTTCGTTTTTGTTTACCTGCAGTTCTTCTGCATGATGGCCGACATGTGGGGACAGTCCTGCCTGGAGCGGAAAGGCCCAGAGTGACCCGTCTGCGCAGACAGACAGTGACTGCAGATGATGTGGAGGACAGCAGACAGCTTCAGTTAGAGGCGTCACCGCTGCCCATGATGGTATTAGGGGTGGCAGGCGAGTTCCCTCCTGGCAGAATGGCTGCTAATTCATGGTGAGCAGCCATGAACATGAAGGATACCAGTGTAAACTTCACAAATTTGCAAAAAGTAATGCTGAGATACCAAACTGCCAAAACTGGATGCATGAATTGTAATGGCCAGACGAGACTTTATACAATTGTTTTAGAATTTGGACAGTTTCTTGTTTTTAAAGTTTTGATCCGCAATCTGAACATTAAACGCTTTTCTAAAGATAATGCAAGGTGCACCTGTGATGTTCCTTCAATTGTGTCGTGTCTAACGTAGGTGGTTCAGTTGGCGTGTATTTTCAGTAAATTGACTCTGATTACAGAGTTGATGGCCGGGGCAGCGTGAACAAAAACACAGAAATCAATCACACATCACAAATCAGAACAAAAGCACGTGTTAGTGAAGTGTGCTTCCTTTAACTCAAATCGTGGGTTGAGGTTCTTCATATTGATACATTATCCTATCCTATCCTGTTCCATCCCATCCCCTCCCATCCCATCCCATCCCATCCTGTTTTACAACCATACAATAAGTAATTCTTCAGGAGTAGACATAGCATACGTAAGCATGCTTCATTACGTGCTTATGTGTGTGATTTCCGCGAATCTGCTACTTGTTTTGTGTCTTCCTTTGCCCTTGTGTCTTTTTGCCTGGGGCTTGTTAGCTTATTCAATGCAGATTAATACATAGTTATGTAACCTATTATCTAACCTGTTACCCAGCATCCGCAATATGTGCCGTGCACAGTGACTTTGGTGTCAGGTGGTACCTCTGAGAGATGCAAGAGGAAGAGGAGGTCTTGAGCCCTAATGGAGGCTCACCGGCAGTGCTGGCCGCTCTGGGTGCGGTGACAGCGTGGCCTGTTTTGGCCGTTTTCCCAGCATGCAGCACAGTAAGAGCTGAAGACCAGGAAGCAGCCTGGTGTTTCACAGCTGTGATGTACCAGTTCGCTCTGCATTCTTGGTGCTTCTTACTGAGTACCCCTACACTCCTTTGACAGACAAATTCTTTAGTGACTGACTCTGGTTGGATGCTAACATGATACTGGGTAGTTGTGCATTTACTTTAACAGTAATATGTCAAAATAAGCTGAGTCCAGGTTTTACATATTGTTTCCCTGGGATACATGAAGTAACAGACATGGAAAATCATTTCGTCATCCATCAACATGGGGAAAGTGATCAAACTATCAGAAACAGGCAGACCTACTTAAAGCAGGTGATGGGTACAAAAATCCATAAACGGTTAAATAAACGACTAAGCGCTGTTAGCACAATAGGCAGAAAGATCACAAGTGCCACCTCCACACTAGCAAGCAGCACAAGGACAGCATTGCAGAGAGCAGCCCACAAAGTCAGACGGCTGCGGTGTAAATATAAAACACAATATAGAGGCAGGTCTCTGTGGCTTCTGGGCTGTTTGGCTGCCAGTTGTACTGGGGCTCCGTGACACAAATCCCACAAAGAACTTTATAACCACTAATTTGCTTGCTTCTGGGAAACCAAGACTTTCCAGCAACACGAGGACCAGATATGTAACTCAAAATCAACATGTGCATGTGAAATGCAAAAATAAAACCAGGGTTAATCTGTCTCTCCACTTGTCTCTGTCTCTGCAATATATCAATGTGTTCTGCAACTTTATTATATTTCTTTAAAAATTGGCTCAAGGATAACAATAAGAGTGGCTCAAGGCAGGGAGGTAGCCGGCAAGGGATGCCAGGCCATTGTGCGACACACACTGTCACGGTGCAGGTTATTGGCCTGTCGGAAGAAGCCTGCGCAAGCATGAGAAGAACAGAGCAGGAGGTGCCAGTCAAACTGGTGGCCCTGCAGGTTTGAGACCACACCATAAGGTACATATATATTACATGATTATTATGTATTACATTATTTGCACTACTGTTATAATTTACAGCAATTCACTCTGCATGAATCATTTCAGGCCCATGAAGTGTACATGGTGTTTCATATTTAAAATAATCATAGAATTGTATCATAGATCAATGGCCTATGTCATTCCTAATGGCTACATTTCACTCTCAAACAGCAGTAACATGATGGCTGTATTTGTGGAAGTGTACTGGAGGTTAGATGCACTACCCTGTTGTAGTACCAGATGTAATCAGATGGTGACACTGTTGTGTAATGACTACATGTCAATACAGTTTCTAATATTAAGTCAATTTTATACCTCATTTATTCATCCAAAAGAAAATGAAAAAAAGTCTGCATTTTGCACTGATACGAAAGAGCGTGTTTCTGATCTTAATGTCCACATGCACCTCATGTTCCTTTAATGATGTTGGGTCAATCACCGTGTTCAGCTTTTATTTAGCTGTTACCCTGTATCTTGACATTTCTGTTATATTTGTTTTGCGTTAAACAGAATCAGAGGGTCTCTGTTTGTGGTCTTCAATTGTTTTTTTTAATTTTAATTGCCACTTACTCAAAAACACGTTATGTCACTTCACATTTACTGGAAAATTCTGAGAAGGTTTCCTGTTTGAGGGCAACATGTCCAGCTACTACGTGGAGACTAGGCCGATGCTTTTAACTGTTAAGGCACCTACAGTAACTTTTAAAAACACTGAAGCATTGTACAATCTGCCCCATAGACTTCCCTTTTCAGACTATCTATTTTTGTTTTGTTTATGTTTGCACAGTAGGGCTCACCTCAGGACTCGGCCTGTTCCACAATTCAAATCAGTCTCTCCTGCAAGATGGCCGCCGCTCTCTTAGGCTCTCTGTCAACGGCTCTCTGTTTGTCATGCTTGTCCTTGGACTGAGAAAGACAAGAGCCTGCTGCTCACCATCATTTAGCTGGAGATTGTGCTGCTTGATGAGCCACAATGACATTTAATTAGGTCCATGAATAATCTCAACCTTTTCAGAAATAATGATCAAGATGCATGCATCATTGAGAACAGAGACCTTTTTCTTATTGATGGATTGTGGAACAGTGGTGTTTATTTTTATTAAGAATGACAGAGGAAAAGTATATCCAGGGACGTGCTTGCTTAGAAAAGGGAAATCTTGCATATGCTTATGTCAGCATAAACGTGCATTGAAGATAGAGGCATGTGTCAGGGAGTTGGGTGACATGTTCCCTATTTTTCGTGCTGTTGATGTTTGACACAGTGTCAGTGTTTGTTCCTGGGCCCTGGTGGTCATGCTGTAGGTCAGCGCTGACCCCTAGAGAAAGCCAGATACCATTGACTGCCAGTTAGTTCTGATCTAGCAGCTGGAAAGGTCTGGGCCCAACCCTAGAGTGTGGCACAGCCCAGCAGAGCTTGGATGAAGGCTAGAGGCCTTTGACGTCCCATTGAGTCTGTGGTGTTTCCCTCTGCTGAGACTGAACACAAGTGACAAAATGCACAGTAAGGCCAAAATATGAGAGTATGTCTCCAACTGGCAGGCTTGCTCATCATGCTGCAAGACCTGCAGGAGGGGCTCCTTGGGGATTTGCAGCAGATTAATGCTTAAATGGTGGCAGGGGAAGAGCGGTGTCGCATTTAAACTCCCCCTGGGTGAAATTTGAGCATCCTAAAATGTGTAAACTCCCTTGTAGATGGCACCTTGGTGTTGCCTGCCGTCATTCCCTCGTGTGGTCATGTGACTTTCCGAATCCACCCCGCATACGTCCCATTGCCCACAGCCTCTGTCAGACTGCCTGGCCATTTTACAGCACTTCTGTAAACAAGTCTACCCTTTGCTGTAGACTCACCAGGCTGACTAATGTGGTCTACATAGATACAGATATGGATTCTATAGATAAATATTCTCGGTCTGGATTGCTCTGTAAAACAGGCTCATGATTAGAAAACTGTACCCTACTACAGTGGTCCCCAACCTTTTTGCCACCACGGACCGGTTTTATTCCGTTAACATTGCTGCAGACCGGAGAGGGTGTGTTAAGAGATGTGAGTTGTGAGTTGGAGCAGGTCACTGTAAACATCAACACTAAGCTGTCACTGGTAGCCCAGTGCCTGGGGAGTGATGAGGGTATGAGGAATTGGCAATCTGATCTGGACCAGTGGCTATGCCCCCGCCATTACACCATCCCAAACGCCTATACAGGTGTTGTAGCCATGGCAACACTAGTGCCTCTTCACGTGTGAAGTGGAGTAGCACCTCTCCCATTCTTCTTGACATCTTGAAGTTTTCCGCTCAAAACTTGGTACTTGCAGGCGACATACTGGAAGTTAAGCTCCAACCTTGTGTGCGAGCTCCTGATCTACCAAATAAACCATCATCCAAACATTACCAGGGAAATTATCAAATCACATATGCACCACTTTTCAGACTGCCTCTCTGTTCTCTCTGTTATCTTATTCAGGAGTGCCCCAGAAGTGTTGGGACCTGCCTAGCAGCATTCATAATTCAGTGTTCATTTGGAATTAGGCTCAAGGGGGCGCTGTAGAAAAATTAAGACTTAAGAAGGACAATATGGTGCGATGCTGACACAAGCAACTATGCTGCAAATGTGGCTAACTGACCTCCCACATCACCGTGCGCCAATGAAGGTACATCTTTCAGCTTTTAGTGAAAGTCAGTATTGATGTCTGAGAGCAGTATTTGCTGTTTTCCAGAGTGACTTCCTTCAGTTGAGTGGTAACCTCAGTGTAACTCTTTACAAGAATGATTCTTAACACCAATGTTTCTTTCCCCCAAGTCTTAATAAAGACTAGTGGCACCACGTCATGCAAATTGTGTATTTTTGTTTCCTCACTATGCTTGTATGATGGTGGGCTTTTGAAGTTGTGTGTTCTAGATACTGGAGCAGCAGCCCAGTAACTCTGGTGTTTTTCCTGTACATATTACTGGAAATGATACATACAATATGTACACGTGTTTTGGGACTGCGGGTGGGAACTCAGCGAAAACCTGCATGCACACACAGAGCTGGGGGAAAAAATATGTAACTCCAGATGCACTAGAGCTGTTCACACGCAGAGCAAGGCGTGTGGCAGGGGCGGATTCAGGAGGAAGACTCAAATATTCATCATTTCATGGTATGTGGGGCCAGGGAATTAGGTTTCATTCCTGGCCCCAGGAACGAAATCAGAGTTGAGTAGGTTTTTTGGTCAAATGGTATAGTTTATTTGTGCTACAAAATATCGTTAATTCTGTTGAGGAGTCACTGAATCAGTGTTCAATTTATTTTACAGACCTTTACATTGGTAAATAGTCTCTGCAGTATCACTCCGAATAGCAGTTCACTCGTGAATGTGGTGTGTAGCCTAAATCTGTTCTGGAAATTTCCATGTTGTCGCCAAAGGTTAGACTATAAAGAGAACTATCAGACAACACTAAGTATTGTAACCTTTATGTGAATGGTGTGGCCGTTATGATAACCAGTACTTATTAGAAGATATTTGTTTTTCTGTTTACTGGTTAAAGACCAGCGATGCTTTTTCTACTGTTTTTCCACAGGTGAAGCCTAGCGTTTCTGTCCCTGTATTAGTATATTTACGGCAGCTAACGTGGAGGGAGGGGCCAAGGCGTTCCTTATGCTCCGGCTTGGCGCTTCACTCCGGGACGGGGCTCTCAGACGGACCGGCGGCATCGACCAGGTAGGAGATGTAGTTATTCCTTTAAATGAAAAAGACGCATTTAATCCACAGTGACTGACTGTGCAGCGGATCATTGAAATGCTACGTTTGTTCATTTGTAACGTGTAGATAAGCGCAGCGAGAATGAAAGGATGCTCTCGCATTGTGTGCTGTTGGCAGCTTCATCGCATGGAAGAAATAGGTTTAGTGATCGCTCCTCTGTACTAGGCATGGGCTGCTTGCATTACTGGTGAAAACAGCCCTTAACATGGCTTAGAGCAACATGTGCAGAATGTGCTTTATTGCGTTAATAGGATTGCCTATAGAGGGTCTGGTTGGTGTGATGTGTCTGATGTATATGGTGTGTGTGTATCTGTGTGTGTGCATGTGTTGTGCATGGTGCTTGTATGTGTGTGATGTGGAAAGGCGCAGTCCAACCTTATCTATCCCCCACCGGTGCGGTGCAGTCGGAGGCTCGGAGCGCAGGTCCAGCAGACGTGGTGCTGAAACGCAGGCTGGCCGCGTCCCTGCAGCCCCCTCCCCCCCCCCCACGACACCCGCGCTGTCCTGCGGAGAAGCGCTCCCTAATGTGTTTATCTCACCAATGTAGTCCCGGTAATCTTTAAATAGAAAAAGGAGATTAAAGATGGTTGGTGAGTGAAATCCCGGGGCACCCCAGTAATCGATCGCCCAGAAATCCCATGTCAGTCTTTAAACCCGTGCTTGCGGTTAAAGCGTTACTGAAATGGACCGCCAGGTGCCGGCACTTTAAGACCGGCACCGAACCCTGCATTGCGTTCCGTCTTTAAGCCTCGGGCTGCGGCTTTGCGCGTCCCGGCTCATCCAGACCGACGTCGTATGAAGCACAATGCAGCTTATTCATGAGCTGCCTGTGTACCGGAACCCGGCGAGATCCCCCGGTAAGGCAGGGATTTCTGCTGGTCGATCACGTTCATACTGATGCTCATAGGTATATTGAAGCTTTCGCCTTAAAGCATATGATCCAGTACCGAGGCCGTGACAGAACCTTTAAAGGGACAGGCAGTGTCTGGCACCAGGCTGTAGCCTTAAGAGGCGCTTTCTGAGTATAAGCTGGGCGTTTAGATCTCATTTGGTAAAAGGGCAATCTTACGAAAAAATAAATAAATAAATAAATAAAAAATAATAATAATAATAAAAAGCACCCATTCGTCAAGGCAGAATTTTTCGGTTTTGTGGAAATCTTTAGTCTGACCCATTTTTGGTGCCGGTGTCTGACTATGCAAAATCTTGAACTTCTCCTGCTTAGTACTGGGTTTACGTTAAGATGCCTCTGTGGACCTTGGTATAAAATGTAGGTACAACTGATTTGCTTTTCTGGATTTTAATTAATAGTAATTAGAACCTTCATTTTCCTAAAAATGTCTCTTCTGCGAACACTGCTTTGTGCTTATTCCGAGAACATTTCGAGAACATTGCATAAATAACAGTATTGCTACTTCTTATATTAGAAGCACTGCAGTAACACACGTAGTTAATGATCGTAGCAGAATAGTAATACCCTCTTTCACTGGTAACATGTCCCAGGGCTTGTCGGTTCCAGCTTAGCTAGATACCTGATTTTTTTCTTCTGTTTTCAACCTAAGTGTCACTGATACACAGATAACATTGATTTATAGAGTCACAATGAACAGGTAAGGGTGAAAATAGCAAACAGGTCTGGATCTAAGGTGAACAATGAACAATAAGCAGAAGAGATAGCAACTGTAAACAGACTGGATGGTAGATGGAGGTTAAGGCCCTCCTCTGCTCACACCTTGTCGGAGAACAAGAACATCCCAGAAATCATTTAGGTCTGCATTCGCCTTTTCCTGCCTGCCCTTCTGCAGCTCTACTTTCTTCAGGGGATTCAAAGCTACGGAATGATCTGCAAACATCTGGCAGAAGCGGCCCTGGCGCCGCAGCAGTGAGGAACAATCTGCCAGGAAACATTTCCCCTCCTGGAATAAGCCGAGGTGTAAACCAGTGTGTTCGCCGCAGCCTTTGAGAAGGAGCAGCTCCCGCGGTCAGGCAGATCAGCCAAACGGGGGTCGGCAAAGTGCATTAGGGGAAATGCAGAAGCTTGTATCACACCCCCGGAGCCTGTTGGTGGTAGGGTGGGCACCCTTACCTCAGCACGACCTGAGGTCGTTGTAATTATTGGGGCCAGTATCTGGAATCGATCACAGTCACAAGATCACAGGAGACTTTGGCTGTCGGGGTAAGGGGGCGGGTTGCCCTACTGACATGAAGGTTTCTTCACTCACCTCTGTCACCAGCCAGCAAGCTCACTCCACCAAAACTTCCTTGATTCCTGGAAGCCTGGTGTGCAAGCATTTCTTTGTGCTGGGGAGCGAGGTGGTAAATAAACGTGAATGGTAATAACCAGCTGTGTGTGTGTGTGTGTGTGTGTGTGTGTGTGTGTGCCTCTGTCTATGGGTCCGCTGCCGTCCATCTGTGCAAGCGGAGCTCTTAGTCCGTAAGATAAGTTAAACTTTATTGAACGCAGGGGGAGATTCTTGTGCATAAAAGCAGCATGAATTTTCCTATGGGATCAATAAAGTCTGTCTTATCTTATAGACTCACACATGCCTATGTAGATGCGTGATCCATTCTGGGGTGGTATAGAATGTGCTTCTGCTGAGTCAGACCTTCTAAGTGTTCTTCGGTCAAAGACTTTAGAACAGCTGTCACCTCCTGTCTGTTAAACAGGCAGTTTCTCATCTGGGGTTGCCCCTTAGACGCTCGTTTTCCTGTCTGAGCAGGTGGCAGCGTTGAATGCCATTAAGGGATTCAGGAGGTGGTATTTCTAGGGTGTGGAGACTTTCTAGAACTTTCTAGAGTGACCAATTTGTCTCACAGATCTAGACTTTTATACATTCTTATAGCAAAGCATTTTATGGCCTTTGAATTTACAAAATATTTGTTGCTTAAGGGTTCGGCACCACAGCCATACTTTTTGACTATGGTCCAGTTTATTGAACGCTAGGCTGCCTCCCACACATCTCTATATAATCCACCCTTCGTACATCAGTATCGTCTGCTTGACTGAGTCATCCTACTTCATTCTCTGGTGACGTGTGCTCTGATAGGCCCTGAGAAAAACTCTGGAGTGCATAAGTGCTTTTGTGTGGAAATGGGTCCGTTGTACTGGATTTGTTGTCTTCCATGGGCCTTTGCAGCATTTGAGCTGGATCAGTATAGAGGAGTCCCTGAGAGTCAGGGCATGCGGTGCTGCTGCAGGCCTGCTATCGTGAGCGTGTTTTATGGCACAATGAGCTTCAGATTTCCCCCACATTGAAATGCACTCAGAGGAAGCAAAGCAGGGTGTCAGAGCCACCTCTCCAAGGTTGCATCAAAGTCTTCTCCACGTCCCACTTAACCTCGGCCTGATTAGCATGCAGCCATTCACATCTCATGTGTCATTCCCTTAATGCATCGTAACTTAATGGATGAGGTCTCTCCATATCCTAGCCAGTCGAGTCTCTTATTCATTCACCATTGACTTACGAACTAAAAAGGACAGGTTTGAGTCCCACTCTGGGTGTTTCTGTTCTCGGAGACATTTTGCTTTGCGTGGATTTATCTAAAAATCTGCCTATATTACATTGTAAGGTTTAAGCAAATTTTATTGGGTAAAAGCACAAGCCAATCAGATAAATGATTAGTGAATAATGGTGACTGATAACAGCGGATCCCAGCTGCCTCAGTAAGTGAAACTAAATGCTCTCTAATTGCTGCCGTCTACCCCACACTGTTTTGGGAATTTTATAGGTGTGCTGCACAGGTGTATGGATGTGAATGCGAGGCGGTGAATTTCAAAGCAACAGCACTTGTCTGGGCTTCAGGATCACCTGCTTTTCTTGCCGTGAAACTGTATCCAGGCGTTTCGGGCCCTTAGCGAATGTTCATGTTGAGAGAGTTTCCCTGAGATGTCAGACTCGCTAAACCATTGGAAACATGCTCTGCTGAGAGGCTTGTCAGAAATATGACGTGGTTATGAGTAACAGTGTTAGCTTACAGTATCTCAGGGTCCAAATAAAGCCAAGATTCCCCACTTTCATTTTGCACGTGCACCAGTATGGTGTAGCGGTCAGCTTCCTGTGTGCTCAGCTTAGCAAGAGAGAAGACTTTGGGGGGAGTGCTGACTGTGGGGACAGGGGACTGGGAATATAGCTTGTTATAGGGATGCCCCAGTATTGGAGCAACTCTTTGGAGCCATGTAACTGTGGGTGCAGTTCGTAAATGACAGGCCGTCCACAGGTTACGAAAGAGATCTGATCCCTAAGTCTGTCGTTAAGTCAAATTAGTAGGTAAGTCAGAAGTCAGAAAAATAGTAATGGAGTACATAACTATAATTATACAGTAATAATAAAGATAACTACATATGGTACTGTACTGTACCTTGAGCTGATGAACCGCTGAAGCTGTGCAATGTTTTCAGGTGTCACAAAGTAGTGTGTGCGTTCATTATTACGAACCGTTGTATTTAAGCTGATTTTGTAATATAATAGGCAACATGGCAGTCTATTCGTAAGTATCAACTGTTCGTAAGTTGGATGTTTCTAACCCAGGGACTGCCTGTATTGTGGCTGTCCATTAGCTGTCTCCATTCTCAAGGTGACCTGTTCCTTACCAGCCGAATCTCTGCATGAAATTGGGTGGCACATGGCAGCCTAGCACATGAGGGCGCTGAGGATTTGGACAACACAGGTGGAGTGAAGTCGATACAAATAAGTGAAGCTCAGCAATATCTGTGTTTTACTGATTAAAGACAAATTCGCCGTGTAGGTTTATAGCTGCAGCGGCGGATGATTAATTACATTCCCCTCTCGGTATCACTTACTTTAAGTGAGCGATGTAAAACGCCCGGTGCTTTTGTGAGAGTAATCCTACCATGAGTCAGGTTGCAGGTCCACTGCCAAGGGCTTTGTGACCGACACCGTAAGCTTGCTGGGTTTGCAGAAGTTCAGCGTGAAGCAGCCATATGGGTGAAGGCCGATGTCCAGCCGACCCTCCAGGGCAGCTATGTGATGATGACACCAGGTTAACCACAGGGCATAATTGGGTGGTGGGTGTGGTCTCGGGCCTGTCAGATGTGCATTAATGACTTTCCGAAATAGACATCGAGGTTCTCAGGTTTGCTTTGCATTCTGGTTGTTCTGTGGGTCACATGAGCAGGGGTGAGTCTGCCAGTGCATTGCCGGTTGCGAGGCATGACAGTGAGGTTCACCAGTGTCCCCCCCTGCTCCACAGAGTGAGGTCCTGATGTCCGTTGTGGTAAAAGCATGGCCGTCTGGGTGTGTGAAGGCTCCCAGGACTGGAGGTGCGGGGTCATTTGGCTTGGCACCCGGTGCCATTGTAAGCGCCGGCTGTGATAATGGCTTCCAGCCCAAGCTTGATTTCCAGCCAGGCCTTTAATCCATTAGCCAGGCCTTTGCTTGGAGCCTGTAGCCCCTATTAGCCATGCATAGAAAGGAGAGAGGCATCCCCAGGGAAGCAGAGTGTGTGTGCTCACAGTTTCCAGATGTGAGCACCGAGCATTAATAGGTGCTTGGTCCTTTTTCA
This sequence comes from Mormyrops attenuatus, assembly GCA_026777985.1. Classification (NCBI taxonomy): domain Eukaryota; kingdom Metazoa; phylum Chordata; class Actinopteri; order Osteoglossiformes; family Mormyridae; genus Mormyrops; species Mormyrops attenuatus. The sequence continues at coordinate 17,492,829 of JAODKC010000038.1, forward strand.
CAGGAGTCACTGGACAACGGTGCTTCTGCACTGGGCTCTGCTCTAACACCGAGTGGGCCTCGCTCTCCTCTCAGGCGGTACCATCTCTAAGGTCGTGCTCCAGTAGAAGAGTGACGGATGACCGCGGCTGTTACAGTTAAACCGCGCAGGCAGGAAGTTTAGTGTTTTATTTGCCCCCCGGGGCATTTTGAGATGCCGCTAACATCTGGCACGGACAGTCAGCGGGGCCTCACAGGAAATCAGCACTTTGCGGACACGTTTTTTTTTTTTTGGGGCTGCTCTGATAGGCTGTTTACCCTAAGCAGACAATCCTGATCAGTACAGCAGCCTCCAAGTCACTTATCTGTACATCTCCAGCACTTGGGCTCTGCCCAAAGGACCTTACTTTCATTTTGTTGTTTAAAGTCTGTAAAACGTCCGGTGCTCAATTGAACTGCATCAGCTCCTTATGTGAACAGCTGTCTCTGTGACTTAGGAGGATGATGGGATGATCTGTCACACATCTCAGTTTCAGGACTTTCAGTTCAGGACTTTCAGTGAACTGTTGGAAGGGATTCGAAAAGCTACGCCTGATAAAGCAACAGGCAAAGATTTTCGGTTTCCATCAGAAGATGGTCTATGTACGAGGACCAAACCTTGACTCCCGCAAGCTTCTGTGTGTGATCTAAGGGAAGCTTTATATACACAATAGACTGGACAACAAATAAAGATCAAATCCCTAGCAAACTGCGCCTAACGCTTCAGTTACTGTGTCAGCAGCTTCGTGTGACGTTCGGTCTGAACGCCGGCAGTGGCGCTAACTGATTTTTTACAGGTGCACTGTGGAGTCTATTCTCATCACTTGCGTAATCTCTCGCTACAGCAGCTGCTCGACACAGGGGCTATACAACACCGCGGAGGGCGGTAAAGAGCATCCTGAGCATTAGCGTTACACGGCTCCCGTTCGGCTCAGGAGCTGAACGTCACATGGGCCGCGTTGAGAAGGACTTCAGTCAGCCTGGGCAGCCTCTTTTCTCCCTCCTCCCTTCTGGCGGAGGGTACATTATGATATGCACTCGGACCTCGAGATACAGGGCCGGCTCTTACCCTCATTTACATTTACGTTTGCTTTATTTGGCAGGCACTTTTGTGTACAAACGGGAGAATGTTCTCAAACAAGGGTTCTGTTGCGTACGTCCGTTTGAGGGCATTGTCATGCCAAACTGTTGGAAGGGATTTGAAATAGCTACATCTGATAAAGTAACAGGCACAGAACTGTAGGTTTTCGAATTCCTGGAGATGATGTGCTATGTACCAGGGCCAAACCTTGTCAAGCATGTAGTTAGGATCAACAACAACTGCTAATGGCACCACAAATGCCGCCAGTTAGCACCCCGTCACTTTGTTCCCTAGATATGTGCTTATTTCCTCTGTGGTCGTGTCCATTTCTGTTGCTTGTTTTTGGCAGCTGTACTTATTTTGTGTTAATTTTTTTTTGTCCTGTACTTTTCTGGCATTGTAAGTAAGACTGTCATTGTACACATGACAAAAAAAAAATACTTTGAACCTCGAACATCATGTAGATCAGGCCTGGGCAATTATTTTCTGTGGAGGGCCAAACCTGGGCTTCACTATGTCAGCAGGGGCCATTTTTATTGGCCCGTTTCGTGTCACAGGAAAGTTACAATGATTGACTTGTTAGGTTTTACTTTTCCCCTTTTATGGAAGTACATAAAGAAATCAATAGAACTAGTACATTTTTCATGTTTAGCTCATATGTATTATTAATTAAAAGAACGATTTGTGAGCAAGAATCTTCATAGATTTGACCATAAAACTTCATCTGTTTTCTTTTCATTTTAATAATCGTGCAGCCCAGTAAAAACTGTGTACCTGGCTCTTGCTCAGGTCGGATCTAGATGCTGACACAGTTCTGTGGCTGAATTTGGTAGCCAGACATGCTTGGAGCTGGTCAGCCAGGCAGTATTCAAGATTCTCAGGACTGCCTTTGCTTTGGTTATCAGTGAGACTTCTCAAAGGGACTGATGGCGGCAACATGACGTTGATGTGCATCGATTTGGTTGAGGAAGCACTCTTTGGTTGCTGTTTTTACTCTACCTCAGAAGGTAAATGTGTTAATAAACCAGGGTTTCCCAACCCAGTCCTTGGGGACCCCCAAACAGGACTGGGTTGGGAAACACTGTGTTAGACTATGACAGACTTTTTTTGCTATGTTAGATACCATGTGGGGCAGTCAATAACCCATCAATAAGTAGATAAGCCTCCTCTTCACCGAGTTAAATAAATATTATATTGCTGCCCCTTAATCACCTAAAACCAGTAGTCCTTTGCATCGTTCTGGAAGTCTCCCATTTGTGTTTTTTCCAAACTACCTCTTCTACAATAATTTTGAATATCCAAATTCCAAGTGTTCCTTCACTTCAGTCAGGCAGGATCAGTCAGTGGCTGAGCTACACGTCTGTCTCCAGTATCTTTGATTGCTCTTCTTGAAATATAAACTCGCTTTTCTGAGACCCATCATCTGCAGCTTAAGACCTAATACAAGTAAACTAGCATAGACTTCTCTCTCTCTCTGGTTTCCATGGCGCTGAAATCCCCATCAGAAAGAATCCACAGCTTCCATATAAACAAAGCCCCCTGGCAGGTTATGAAACACACCTACGACCATCCGGCTAATATCTGAACCTATAGGGTGCAGAAGCAGGGTGAGGCTGGAGATCTGCTATTGGAACTGACAAGAAAGGGGCAAGAACCTAATCAGAAAAGCCACAGCGAGCCCTGAGATGCCACCGCACAACTCCATGGAGCTCTCCACTGGAGTAACTCTCCCTCCACATGCCATCCGTTCCCTCTGCCTAAGAAGGCGATCCGTCCAGTCAGAGTGACCCGGGCTTCATTACCTGAGGCATCTGTAAGCAGGGGACCGGTGATCAATTGCTATGGTAACACCGAGTTCATCCTTATCTAAAACTGTTTAATTACTCTACCTACTTCCAGCTCACAATGTGTGGTTTCTGTATATTCATATTTATGTGAGCATTTATTATGCTGTTAATGCTTCACCTGAATGCATGTGATGCTCAGACAAAGGTGACTAATCTTTGTCCTAGAGACCCTTGTCTAGAGATTTCTGTTCCATCACAGCCCTGGTGATGGAACAGAAATAGCTCTTGACCATAGCTGGCTTTATTGTCATTTGCTTCTCTCCCAGAATGGAATTCTATCGATGCTCTTGGCTGGCAAGTTTGTCCACAGTTAATATCATAAGCGCATTCGTGAAGCTCAGCCTGTTTACGGAGTATGTACTCACACGGGGTAAAACCTTATCTTGCTTTCCATCACTTTTAATAACGGGATGTTTGTAGAGCTTTTCGCTGATCGTAGTGAGCAGCCACTAGTGTTGTATAAGCATGGACCCCTTAGAGTCTGTATTACCAGCGTGAGCCCTGCAGATATGTTCTCCGGCCCCCTGTTGGCCGTGTGGCCCCCCGCCTTTGTGAGGAGGCTCTGGGAGGACGGGCCAGGCAGCTCCTAACTGCTCCCATAGAGGCCCCCGATCCAGTTCCCCCTCATCACTGTTAGCCATTCACATGCTAATCGTAAGCCATCTGCCCACGAGGTTGGTTTCCCGGCTTCCTGAGCACCCCCCTCACCCTTCCTACACCCGGGGGGGAGGGGGGGGGGCTGACCTCTTTCTTGTTCTCCCTCTGTTGCACCTGGGGTGGGAGAATTTGTGGGGGACGCGCCGGTCTTTCCTGCTGGTTGGCCTCTCCTAGTACCCTGGTGGGCTAATCAGTTATGACTGTGACCATGCGTAAGCCAAAAATGGCTAGTTCTTACTTTATCTGTAGGTGTTTTTTGTACTGTGGTTTCAGGTGCCTTTTTTAATTGTTGGGGCCGTCTTCAATTGGATTGTGTTGAAGCAAGCTAAGATAGATGAATTTTTGCTTCATTTTTGTCCCTGTGCATTTTCAGATCCCCATGGGCACATGTTGCCATGCATGCTGGGGGTTGCCTAGGAAACACACATTTACTTCAAAACTCTCAGGTTGGCTTGGACAGATTGCTGATGGAGTGGGAGGGGGGGGGGTGCATTAATTGTGGGTATGCGTGTCGTCATATATCTTTTTCATCTATTGCTTTCTGATTGAAACACACCAGGGCCCACAACAGTCCCCCCAGAGTTCATTTTCTCCAGTCTGTAATTGTATGGTCTCCATAGCAACTTGCCATCCACCAATCATGGACAAACAGTGTCTCCGTGGATTACAATGACACTCTGCAGAGCCAAGGAAACTGTCCGGCTTGGCAGAGCAGAATTGGGTCGAGGCAGAAATGCTCCTGACAATAATTAAGACATTCCATTCTTCTACAAATGCTAATTTAGTAAGGGTTTAGTACAAGTTCATCTTTAAAATAAACCATTTTTTTAAGGAAGTGAACCATAAATGTGTTCTGCTGACTCTAAGTCTGAATCTAATACAGCCTTTACTAAACTATTTAGCAGGTGTAACAGACGCAGTTAAGGGGTCATGCTGCAGCCAAGCCTGGGACCGTCTTAGCTAGAATATGCCCTTTTTGCTGCAGTAGCAAGACAGGACATGGACTTCAAAAGAAAATGGTGAATGAATCCTTCAGCCTATTGTGGTAGAATCTAAGTCTCCTCACCTCTGCTGATCACTCTGTCACGGTTCACTTGGTAGGAACTCACGGGTCTTCAGTGACACCAGGAACGTCTGGCCAGAGCCTTTGGAATGCTCTTGACATACGGTACCAGTCAGAAGTTTGGACACACCCTCTGTTTTAGCTTTATCTTATTCACCTTATAGTAAAAGGTCTCAAGGCAGTTAAGTAATACATGTCAAATATTGCAACGACCAAGAGAAGTGTTCAACATCTCAAAATTTTCTCACGTTTTAGACTCTTTAAAATAGCCCCCTTTTGCTTCGATGACAGCATTGCAGAATCTTGGCATTCTTTCAAACACCTTCCAGATGTAACCACCTGGAAAGTTTCTCCAACAGTCCTGAAGGAGTTTCCACAAGGTCTGGGCACAAGTTGGCTATCCTGCTCTTGTGCTTCGATCCAACTCATCCCAAACCAGCTCTATAGAGTTTCGTTGGGGGGATCGTGGGGACCGGGTCATCTGTCACAGCACTCCGTGTCTGTCCTTGTTCACAAGGTAATACAATACTTAGGTGTGTCCAGACTTTTGACTGGTACTGCACATTAGTGCAGATAATGTTGTCTAGCTGCTAATGCAAGGGTTATGGAGCGTGAGGGGTACTGGAAAACAATGTAAAGGTACCAGGAGGCTGGCATTGCCTTGATGGGTGGATGAGGATAGAATACAGATGACAGCAGGCTTGTCCCCAGTGTCCTCCACCTGCCACTCATTCTTGGTCATTGAAAACCTCCACCTTTTTCCCTTATGATGACATCTTTTGTCATCATTTATCAGTTTTTGCTAGCATGCCTTGCTGATAAATGCTTCTTATCACCATGGAGACCAGCTCTGTGGATGTGGCCATGGAAACGGAGTCTATGCACCTTCATGACAGGCCTCCCACAGCTTTCCAGATGAGCATCTCCGCTTCTCGGTCGGCCAGCCGCAGTCCTTACAGGTGATGCGGGAGTTTATCGTGCCATATGGGTCGCTCACGGTGTTGAGTTGTGTTTCATCCATGCCTAGTTACACATAAACACCTTTGAAGCTAATGACACCTGCGCGCCGGTCCTTAGGCTGGTGTTTAATTAGCGCTGAGGTGTGTGAGGTAGTAGATCTTGTGTCTGGTCTCCTCTCTGTAGCATGCATAGACAAAATACGGTAATTTCAGAAGGACACAGCTTTTTGGAGACCGGAGTAAAGTGGCTGTCCAGAGGCAAGGATTCTGCTTATTTGGGTCAGTACCCATCTATCTGCCCAAAAGCAGAGATTCTCCCCCTAGCAGCATGTTTCTGTTGTTGTTTCTGTTGCTGTTGTTTCGTTATTATACACCAAGTGTCCGCTTTATTAAGTACTCTTAGCCAGCACCAGGCAGCACCCTGTTTTGCATCCAGAACCACTTCAATTGAGCTTTCAAAGAAGAGAATGGCTACTGTACTGAGCTGTCATTTTTGCACTTGACGTCTTCCCATCAACTTTAATGAGCCTGGCCAGTCTCCTCTTACCTGTAAGTCTTTCATGGCTGATTTTGATTATGATTTTGTTATATTAATGGATGTAATTAAATTAGAGCATAGGTGAAGAAGAACAGATTCAGTAACTGAATTGCATGTGATTAAAAGTGCTACTCCTCTCACTCAGCCGTGGATGCTCCGGTGTCAGCTGGGGGTTGTGTTGTCATGAATGCCTCCTCTTTGGCGTTTGGGTTTTTATCGGGGAAGCTGCTGTCGGCTCTCTTCTGAGACGTGTACGACTTCAACGGCCGTTTGCTTCATGGCGTAAGGGAACAGCCACTCTCTGTAACAGGCCTTCATGGGGAGCGCGTTGAGAAAGACAATGTTTGAATGTGAAGCCAAAATACGCTGTTTATTCATCCTTTTCATCCGACCGGGGGTGTCCAACCGGCATGAGAGGAACGTTTTCTGAAGGCTCGAATGCGGTGCCATTGTGGTTCGAACGTCCTGAATGAGACGCAGGGCTCCGCATAGGGTGGGCGGAAGCCGTTCTTCTGTGCATTATGAGTGGGGCAGGAGGTCTTCTTTGTGAGGATACTACGCGTCGTTTTAGCGGTACTGAGCCTTTAGAGCAGCATGGGAGGGATTCTGCTTTACTGAAGCAGCTTAACACCAAGGGACTTCACTGGCATCTCCCAAGCGTTCCAAGAACTCCTGTATTCAGAAATGTTCTCCAGCCTGCACGGCTTCTGCAGCGAGCCTTACAGCAGTCATCTTTACTCTTAATTGTACATGATCTTTAACTTCTCCAGTTGTATGGAAGCTTCTGATGTTTTCAGTCAGTACTCCTGATCTTCAGAGTAATAAAATTCAGTACAGTGGTGCCTGCGGTTCACGAACACAATCCGTTCAAAACAACGCAGGGCATGCTGGGACATGTGTCACGCCAGTGCTGCACTTGTATAAAAAAGGAATCTGGTCAAGTGTGATCGTTAACCAAATTTTGTACGCGAACCAATGCATTTTTTTCATAAAATTTTTGGTTGTGGACCAAATTGTTCGTAGACCACAGTGTTCGTGAACCGCAGTCACCTCTTATTACTTTGACCTCTGTTTTTCCGTGGGCCATTTTGTCTAATGGCTGTTGAGACAAAGTTGTAGACTTCATGGTCTGATGTGTAGAGCACAGTAACAGTGCACATAATTGTGACGTGTACCGTGGCAGTGTGGCTCGGTGACACGTTCGGCCAGCCCTGGAACACACCTGCAGAATCTCACACGCAGACGTGACAGAAAATCCCCACTTCTGCACTGTGTGAATGTCTGAGATGAACAGGAGCGAGGAGCTTCTGAATCTTCCCACAGCGTCCGCAGTTGGCTGCCATACAGCAAAAAGAGCAACAGGGAACGACTTCTGAAGGCTGATACACAGAGGGTGAAAAAAGAAATGGTGAAGAGGGCCAATCAGAGTTGGCCGCCCCCTGAATGTGACAGGCATTCTGGGATCTTTCTGTTTTTTGGGTCTCATTCTATTAAAAATATATCCTGGTAAACATATTTAAACACACAGGCAGTTTAGTTCATGCCTGACACACAGGTTCTGTTGCAACAAACAAACTGCTTTTGATTTGTTGTTGGATTGATTGACCGATGTCTGTGATGGTGTATTAACACAGTTGGACAGTTTTGATTTCTGCCTTTTTTTCGGGGGTGGTGTTGTCTCAGCCCCCTAAACCAGTTGATCTTGTTTTTAACATTCATAATTATTTGAGCTCACTGAATTATAATTATCAGTGTCTCACTGAATCACAGATGACTCACTGCCAAAACTGTGATGGTGAATTTACAGCATAATTAGCCTTTATTCACTCTGCTTGTCTTAATGCTTATTGTTTATAAAACCGCAAACCAAGTGGGCTCTTTAAATGTGTGTGTATGGTCCAGTGTCTGCTCCATCAGTCTTACTGCGCAGCCATCGGAAGCCGATGCATCTATAATTCCTGGAGGATAAGTGTCTCGCATTGTAAGGAGGTCAGGGGTCAGGTAGAGAATATTAACTGTTAAGGCTAGGCTAAAAACGGCTGCCGGTGTCACGCGGTCTGAATAACAGTATCATGGAGATACTGTGATAAATCGGGGAAGTGGTTCAGCCGCTACGCTAATGGCGAGGAACAGCACAGACGTGGGTGGAAATGCACAGCGCTCCTCGCGTATGTAGAGCTCGCCGTTATGTAATCCGCTGGCCCCCAGCTACACCATCCCGTCCCTACAGGCCCTCTGCACCACCGCTGTGCTGCGTACCGGAGCCGCCGGGACCTTGTGTAGGTCCTCTGTCGCATGCTAATTGCTGTCCGGGAACCGGGATTAGGGACGACTGGCCAGGGTTCCAACTTTAGAGCTTTGAATGGATGTGACGTTTAATATTTGCCTGTCTTGTATCAGCCCCCCCCCCCCCCCCCCCCCCCCCAAAAAAAAAACCCCCCCCCAAAAAACCCCCCCCCCCCACAAAAAGGGGGGGGGGGGGGCCGGGGGGGGGGCCCCAACCCACCCAAAAAATA
>JAODKC010000038.1:17504954-17519113 GCA_026777985.1 Mormyrops attenuatus
GCTTGGCCCCTTATTGTACCCACTGCTGAATCCGGCATGTCTCCTTTTTTTAATTAAGTCCTAATCTATCTGAATTATCCCGAGCCTTAATGCGTCTCTCAGTTATTAGTCACCTCACCTCTCTGCACTGATGACTGAACACAGATAATGATTAAGCATGTCAGTTAATGAACAGGTCGCCACCGTTGTCCTTCTAATACACAAGCCGAGTCACCGCAGGACTGATACTTCAACGCAGAACCACCCCATCGCTAAACCTCGCAATACCAGCCTCCTGCTTTCATTCAATGAACGCATTGTGAGCAACACGATCATTATATTAGCATGCCTCTGTACACATATATACAAAAACAAATTGAATATGTAGTATATGGGTGTGTTTATTAGGTCGATTATTCAGCAATATATGTGATTATCAGTGTGTTCTCTTATTGGTAGATATTAGAGCTGTAACGGTATACGTACTCATTGTATGCTGTTTGGTACATCGTTTTTTGGTTCGGTACACATTTATTGACACGGACATAACATAAATTCACAAGTATATGTTCAACATGGAAAACGTTATGGTAAGTGTGGCTGTCAGTTGGTTATAGATAATGCTGATTGCAGTCAGTCATAATTGGTTGTTTGCAAACATTTCAGTTTCCCAATAAATTGGACTGGACCAGCACTTGAGAGAGAGTGATAAGACCAAGGCTGTCTGTTATATCAAACCCGAATGTTCTCATACTCATTTGAGACGACATCATTGGAGCGTTTGTATGACCGCAGCAAGGCAGAAATCACTTCTGCAAGTGCGTCTCCCTGTGCCATGTAAGGCGCTGTTGCTAGGAAATTCAAACCCAGCAGAAAAATAATTATGGCTGCAGAGGTGTTTATCGCTACAGATATGCAATCGTGTTCTGTAGTTGAGAACAGGACATTTAAATGGGATGTAGTTCATTAATGTGGAAATAAGTGCCTCTTAGGTTTTGTATTCAGACGCATTGCCTTTGGTTTACAGCTGTAATTATTTAGGGGTGTAAGCACGTAGTGATATGGACCACTATTGTTTTTGTTGTGTTTGTGTTTGCAGTTTTAATAATAAATAATTTCAAAACAGATACTGTTTTCCCCGCTGCACCGAAATTGCACAGACTCATGAACCCAAAACCGAGGTTTTTGGTGAACCGTGAATTATGTACGCCTTACATCTGACTGAGGCAGAGAAGGAATAAGGAATGTAGTTTGTAGTTTTTTTTGTATGTTCTGTGTAGTTTAGGTGCTCCTAGACAAACCTGGAGCCTGCAGTCGGAGCGGCGCCCCCTACAGTGCCGAGTAGGGTAACACTGAAGGATTTGTGGAAATCGGCTGTAATGCTGTTTGGGCTCCCTGCGTGCAGTGACTCCTGGTCACATTCTGCCAGTGAGCATGATTTAATGAGGATTAAGTCGTTTGTTTACACTGCAATACATGAGCCTGCATATCCATTTGCAGCTGTTAAAGGCAGCAACTCAAGTCTTCCTCCCCCACAAAGATGAAACACCCACCAGGCTCAGTCTTGAGGCCATAGATTTGAGCAGAAGACTGCATTGGGGTGGATCGATGCTTGTCAGACTGGGACTTCTTTACTGCCCTTTTACTGCTGTTCTGCATGTGGGGACTGGAGTAATACCCAGGGATTCCCAGGTCATAAAATGTTTAATTTTCCCAGGTCAGTCCTGTTTGACATGTCCAAAGTTCCAAATGACTCAAAATTTCCTCCAGTTTGCTTTTGCCGAATAACTATGTATTGTAATTAACTGGGCTGTAGAGTTTCACATTGGTCTTGATATGTTTTGTGACCGATGAAGATATGAGCGAAATCCTCATATTGAGCTGGTTCTGTTAGATAGCATGGAGACCATGTGATCTAACAGAGGAGTGTGATTTTGCGAAGGAAATCTTTCAGCTTCATACAGAAGGGAGAAGGTTTTCATGTGAGGAACCTTGATGCTCACTGCAGCTTGATTAGTCACAGAAAACGAAGTAATAGTAAAGGGTACAAAGTCAGAGGAAGCCACGGGCAGATGCTTTACTGAGACACTCATCATTTGAGTGTCTGCTATATTGTCTTATGACAGGTGAAAATTTCACACTTCTCAAATTCTCAGACTGGTCACTAGTTTCTCTCAGACTATATGACTGTGCAATTAATCAAATTTCACTTTCAGTTACGATTTCGGCTTCCAGCGCTTATCAAAACAAAATCATCAAGATAAAGCAATTATTGTGCCAAAGGACAATTATTAAAATAAATAATAAATAATAAATAAAAAATAATTAAAAAGACACGTTTTTTAACAACTTCAATAAGTGCATGATATTTCCAAACTCAATGAGAAATCGTGTTAAATAATCATAATTTTTGATCTAAATAATCATGATTATGATTTTTGCCGTACTTGAGCAGCCCTACTAGACTGGCTCTGCTCAGGATTTTTGCTAATGTCTTATTAGCATTATGTTTTATGATTTTTGGATTAAAAATATGAAATTATCAAATGCAAATTTGCATAAAATTTTAGTAATGTAGCTCTTGCTTGGAGTTCATTTTTATTTGCTCTCAATATCTGTTTGCCATTATGATTAGGAAAAAAATTAAATTTAGTAGAATCCCGCCATCCATATTTATGTTGTAAGGACAAGAAAGAACAAATGGTGTGATTTAGCATGTGGACCTGACCCTAGTCTGGATGGGAGTAGGAACCGGAGCAAAGTGACAGCGGGTTGAGTAAGGAATAGTGATGTGGTTATCTGTTAATTTTGAGTAATCGTTACTACCGAGTACTCGGCAGTCCAGTATTCGTTACTTAATACTCGTTACCCAATACTCGTTACTATTTTGGTTGGCTATGCATACAACAATGAATGCTGCTACCTATACTGTACCATAGTCTCTTTTTCAAAGCAGGTTCAAATACAATCAAGCCATTCCCAAAATCACTGACATGCAGCAAGGCAAAAATTCAATTTTGACACATTGCTATATTCTCGGTAGTCATTAACCCAGTGAGGTGCTGTGAGGCTCCTTGGTTATCGATGTCTTAACCAATAAATCTTATCCAATTCTTCCCCGACAGTTTTGGTATGCTTGGGTAGACAGTTTAGGCAAGACCTAAACACACCCAGAGGGGACTGTCTGAGGCCTGTGTTAGAATGCAGAGAATCTGTCCAGAAGCTTTCATAGTTGTGTTTACTGTGCTGTTTCTCTGGGGAAAGCTGGGCATCACTGGGGGCTGGAAATCACAACATCTAAAGTGATTAATAGTATATGTGCAGCCCCCATTTTTATGGATCACCCCCTCCAGTGAATGGACTCTTGGCTGTCAGCGCCTGATGTTTAGAGCTTGATTTCTAGATGGGCATGGACACTTTTTAACAGGGTGTTCTGTGCCCTGCGGGAAAGCCCCGGAAAGACCTGGAGAAGCAGGACACCTCCTGACAGGGTCTGAAGGTCTGTCCTTTGCTCAGTGTACAGGACAGAGCAGTGTGCACACTGTCCCATGTGTCATTCTCTAATTGCTGTCCTCAGGCTGTTTCACACCCTTGAAAATGATAGGCCGTGCCACTCCCCTCTCACGAAATGTCATTGGGCGATGGTGTGCACATCGAGGAGCTGTCTAAATGTAGGTGAGATTATACAATGAGATTTTTTTATTATACTATACAGTACTGTGCAAAAGTCAAAAGAAATGTTTAAAGCTATTTATCTTGGCAGTAAGTGTATATTTGCTTAGGAGAAAAAACACAATTTAACATAAGAACATATGCAAATTACAATGGGTGCCTCACACCTACATTCCTTGGCCCCTAATTATCATTAACACAATAAAAAGTAACACAATTTTTTTTCTGCTCTCCCAAAAGTTACTGATATCTAGTTGGATGGCTGGATGAACATGGCTTCAGTTCCCAAACCTCTCCTCAGGGGCACCTCAGCCATTCCATGCCTTCGTTAAATTTCTCTTCCTTAAAGATCTCTTAATCAGTGAACTTAATTAGTTAAATAACTAATGAGGTATTGCTTAGCCAAACAAAATAAAAAATACATTGGTTTATTGGATGGTTGCCGCAAATATTGGGCTCACTTTAGGAGAGGTGTTAAAATGGCTATGCTGATACTCTGAGAGGCATAATCTCACCAAGATGAACAGCATTTATGCATTATTTTTCTTTGATTGCTTAAGACTTTTGTATAGGACTGTAAAGTAATGCCCCCCTCCTCATTTTCTTGGCAGGCCTTATAAAGAAAATGATGAAATATAAACCAGCCTATCAGAATGGAGAGTGATGGGTTGTAATAGTGGGCGGGACCAGGAGCACAAAGACACACCCAAAGACACACCCACACCTGGGTTTATTACGATATTTAGTCAATCTATCACATTCACATACTGCCAAAGACAGTTTAACAAAAATTAAAAACTAAAAGATACATTCATTTTAGCAGATTTCTCGTCAGTTAGTGTAAACTGCAGTTTATCTTGAAGATCTGCAACATTGTGTGAATGTCTAGTGTTTCCATCCATTCGTCTTTATACATCAGTTCTGGGTGTTTTGAAACTTAAAAATAGGACAATCCATATGGAGTGAAGTGGTACAATGAATTACTGAGGTATAAATGAGCATTACATGTCTTAATCTTTTATTGCCTAGCAGTGTACTACACATGCTGTGTGCTTGCCAGTTGAACACACGGTCTGAATTAGAGGGGACGGTGCATTCTGAGAACACAGCTTTTTTTTGCTTCTATCTATGCTGACATTTTGCGGCACATAATAATTATGAAACAATTTTCCTTCCACGGCTGATGTAATGCGTCACCTAATGCATTCAGCTGCTGCTAATTTTCAAGGGGCTTCTGGATTTAAAACACGGTGAAATGGCAGTAGGTGGTGGTAAATTACAGGCTACGTCTGTGCGTTCGCTGTAAGGATGTGGGCTGCGTTTGCAGGGTGTGGACCTACTGTATGGCGGGAGTTAAAAGATTAACATACTGGGGTAGGATCAGAAGGCTAGTTTCTTTAACCCAGGCCCAGCTGAAGAAACCACTCAGCGAATCAGAGATGACTCCTCCCCCTGTGTCACACAAGCCCCTCCCACCCCCTTGGACTACTAGTGACATGCACTAATCAGCATTTCTGATCCAGAGAGGGCCAGGTTCAGGGTGCGATCTGCTGTCGGTCTGTGTGATCCGGTGTGTATCATGACCTTTCTGTGAAGCCCTGATCGGCGAGTTGCTGAAATGATGATTCCTCAGTTTTCATGCTTTCTTTCTGGATTCTTCCACGTCTTGTTTAACGGAAAGGCCATCGGACTGAAGCCCCTCCAGCTGTGACATCTCCATTCGGGTTCACTTCCGCTCCGACCTGTTCTGACCGTGTGAGTCAGTTCTCCCACATGCGTTCACCCACGCGCTTATACATTTACAGTCACTCACAGCAGCCTACACACATGCACACCTACGCTCGGAAAACCGGGAAGCGGTGCCCATGGAGATAACGGCATGGAGACACAGGCTAGCCTGCTCTTCGCCATGGTGCACAGCCGTGTTGTGATTTGTTTAATAATCACAGCAGCGCTCCGCTATGCCTGAAAAATAAGTGACAAATCAGTAAAAATGTGGAGCGTCGGTGCTTGTTGTGCAGGAATGGCCCCAGAACATCAACCCAGGCTTCCTTGCCTCATTATGATAAAGCCGGAACAGGGACACTAATGTGTGACATCCAGTGGGAAACATAAAGCGTACAGAAACTGGGGCCTGCATTGGGTGAGCAGCTATGGAAGATGGAAGACTGGAAGAAATGCACAATTTGCAGAATATTCAGATTATAGAAGCAGCTGTTAGAATTTTAATGTGAGAGTGATTCCTTCAGAAATGAGCAGCGTTGGCTGATTTAGGTTTGATGATAATCCATAAAGAGCCATCATGTAGATGGCGAGCTGTACAGTGAACTATTACCCTTTCTGAAGCTCCTACTACTGTAAGGTTCATTTGGCTGAACCTCTACCTCCAGTAATTATTCGGTCAACTGATATGCCTGACAGGGTCACAGCTGTCATCGGGTTTCTTCTAAGTAAAATCTGACTGAAATCTTGCTGTTAGCTGACCGTATACTTGAGGTATGTGAAGATGGCGCTGCCCACATTAATGCATGGTGTGAAATGCTGAGGACGATGGACATACACAGGAAACCTCTGACTGACTGGTGTCATGAATGGCTTCTGAATGAACCGTCACATCATCTGTCAGCTGTCGTTCATCTGGTAGCAGCAGGACTGCAGGGTGATTAAAGGTACATTCAAGGTAGTTTTTCGGGGATTTGTGAGCCTCAGGTTCCTTCATGAGCATGAAGCTCCTTCCTGAGTTTGAAGCTGCTTCCTGATCTTGAAGCTCCTTCATGAGCGTGAAGCTCCTTCCAAATCATGAAGCTCTTCATAAGCATGAAGTTCCTTCCTGATCTTGGAGCTCCTTCATGAGCGTGAAGCTCCTTCCTAAGCATGAAGCTCTTCATAAGCATGAAGTTCCTTCCTGATCTTGAAGCTCCTTGCTGATCTTGAACCCCTTTGTGAGCCTCAAGCTCCTTCCTGAGCCTCAATCTTCTTCACGAACCTCAAGCTCTTTGTTAGTCTCATGTTCCTTTGTTAGCGAAACACCGGTTCTATGGAGGATTTCCAGTTGTCTCATTGCCATGTTGTATGAGATGGAGCGGCCCCTCCCACCGCACGAGGAGTAAAGAAGGTCAGTGTCAGCAGATCTCTGCAATCTTGCTCAGTGTTGCTCCTGCATGCTAATATGCTGAGAAAGGCGGTGTGATAAAGCCCCCCCACTGACAGCCGGCTGTTGTCGCAAACCCGCATATTGGGTCGGAGTCTCACCCGTACAACGTACAAAGTTTAGTGAAAGGTGTTACTGTAACTGTAGCGTGGTGCAGGTCTGGGGGGCAGTGGGAAGCCCTGGCTTGTCCCCGTCAGCTGGTGTCACGTGGCCCAAACCCGGTAATCCCGCCGCTCTCGCTGCTCCTGAAAGGGCCGAGGGAGTCAGAAGGACAAAGAAAAAGAGAGCATGTCATCTACCCCTGATTTTTCCTAGAAAACAGTACAGCAGTTGGGCCTCCGGCTTCTAGAAATTTCCCTACGCCAATTCCTCCTCGCTCGACCTGCGCTGTCTCTCTCTCTCTCTTTCATTGAATTCTGTCCTAGGGGTTTTTTTTCTGTTGCCTCCCTCATTATTATATTGCCCCCTCATGTATGTGCGTGTGTGTGTGTGTGCGCACGCGCACAGGCACACAGAGCCCCTCCCCCTCCCCGGGCTGCACCAGACGCTGGGATCTGAAGGTGCCGCTCCGCTCGATGGCAGTGCCGCTGTCTGCCATGACTGAGCGCCTTCACTGAAGCAGCCCCCCCCTCCCTTGCCACTCCCACCAGACTTCTGCAGTTGACAGCCTCTCGTTTCCTTGTCCTCACCCGCCCTCTCTCTCTCTCTCTTGTTGCAGGTGTTTGGACCAATTCTCCCTGTTTCTAAGCGGATTCTCTCTCAGCTCCCGTGCCCCCCATCTCCAGGTAGGGCTCCCGCCGGCCTCTCCGCCTTCCGTCGGCTCTGGCTTTGGATCTGCTGCCTCTTTGCTGCCTTCACCAGTCTGCCTCCAGTGAGCACTAGCTTATTTCTTTTTTTTTTTTAACCATCCCCCCAGCTTTTCTCATCTTGCCTATCTATCCCTGTTGCCGTTGTGGTTGAGCTTTGGCTACTGGCTTACTGGCTCAGCCGTGGCATATGTCACCCTCCTCCCGCCACCGGCGGTCCTGTCCTGCGTGTGAATGTGTGTGTCTTTGTTCGTGAAGGACTGTCACTGAGAGACACGAAGCACAAAGCTTAGTTGGCTGTGCCTGCCAGGCTTTGGCAGGTAATCGGTTGATTGATGCCTCTCACTTGGGGTCCTGAGGTCTCTCGGGGGCGTCTTTGACGTGCCTGATGGGGCTTCTGCAGCCCTCCGGCATCCGTACTAGGGGGTTTTCAGGGAGTGTCTAGACAGCATTGATTATTCAGTTGGCATAACCGTTCGCCAGCCATCACAGCTGCACAGGAGCCTCAGAGACGGTTTGTGTCTGTGGGCGTGTCTCTCTGTCTGGTTCCCCGTAATTTTCTGGGAGAGGCAATTTCCCAGCTTTGGCTGTGATAGCGCAGGGCTGCATAACTGTGTTTCTGTCAAGTCTGACACCATCCCCGTGCTGAGCTGTGGTGGAGGTGTTGGGGGGGGGCTGTCCTGGGATGTGTCTCCATGCAAATCCCTCAGAGAGCTCCTCTCCACCAGGGCTGCTCGCCCCCTGACCCTCGAGACAGCCGTGCATATGGGTCACGGTATTGTGCTAAATGCCAGTCCGATCTCTGCTGAAAGCCTTTTAATTTACAAGTAGGCCTTTTATTATGGGAGGAAATGGTTGCGTTCGATACCAGACCAGCCCAACTCCCTGTTGACATGATTAGACCTTCGCTTTGGCAGCCGTCTGGCACTGTGCCGCACACCGCTTCCAAACCACCCCTCTGGGCAGACGCTTTAAATGCTGGTTCTGTGTTTCCTGTGTTAGTCGGTGGAAAAGGACCAATGCTATGCAGGAAAGCCCATGTTACAGGTGCAGGAAATCGGGAGATCGGGACGAGGGCCCTGGGCTTGTTATTTCAGAATCCGTAAGAAGGCCGCCCATTCTCATGGCTTGTGTCCCTGTGGCTGGCGTTGAAGGGGGTTAAGGATGCCCAGCTCAGACGGGGGACAGCGGTTAAGGCAGGAAAAAGGCAGGGCACTTGTCTGGTTACCAAGCAGCTACCAAGCCACCATCCCACAAAGGGGCAATTGTTGTACCCTTACATGAACTGCGAGGCTGAACTTCCTGTAAATGTCTCCTCGTATAAAGAAGACAGTGTGTGAGTCACCCTGATGTGAAAAATATAAAGTGTAGTATTGTGACTGATGCAGTGCTGTGGAGATTTCGTGACCTGATAAACATCTCGGTACTTCTCGCTTGCGTGGCCAGCTGGAATGGACAGCGATCTCTGGGAACCATCGTATACCTCGGTGACGGAGGGGCCAAAGGGGGCAGGGGTGTGTGGAGGCAGACCACCTCCATGCTGTTCATAGACAGCTGGGGACTTCATGGTAACTATCCACATGCCAACTCAAGGCTATAAACATCGCATCACAGGCTGACTGGCCCTTCAACAGTGCTTCCTCCTGGTTCCCTGCTGACATGGAAGAACTAGGTTTGTTTTGTGATGCACAGATAACGGGTTTGGACGGCGCTGGCCAAGCTAATGGGATCTCGAGCACAAAATGATGCAGAGAATGAGGGGAGGTGATTCAACACCAACACCAAGTCAGGTACATCATGAGTGTGAAGTGCAGTGTGACGGTATGACCACAGGATGGCCTCCTATGGAGGTTCACGTCTTCCCTGTATGCTGCCTTACGATCAACAGTGCTGGATTACTGCCACACATGTATCATCACCAGTCAAGGGATTTTACAGTTGCTGGCCTGTAATGGTGTTATTAATGATTGCGGTATATTACTACAAAATAATGTATGATCTGGAATAATTATCCAACAAATTGGTTGTTGAACACATCAAAGTGTTTGACTTAAATAGTGAGTTTAATTCAAGTAAACATTATAGCCATGTTTAGTATACATTGTGACTGCCTTATGAAGCTGTCATCTATAATGCACTATAGATACCTTCATAATGCTGTACAAAGCATCCTTAATTGTTATACCGACCATTGTAGTGCATTAAGGTATCTATAGTGCATTATAGATGACAGCTTCATTGGAGTTTATCAAGTATTATAATCAACGCTATAATACCTTATGACTGTAAATAGAGGATGCTATAATGCTTTATTAATTCATAGACCAACAATTAAAATGCATTATGAAAGTATCTATAGTGCATTATAGATGACAGCTTCATTGGAGCATATTGACTATTATAATCAACACTATAATAGCTTATGATTGTCAATAGAAGATGCTATAATGCTTTATTAATTCTTATGCCAACCATTATAATGCATTATGAAAGTATCTATAATGCATAATAGATGGCAGCTTTAAGTAAAGTGTTACCAATTAAACCAACTGATCGGGATTGAAATCCAGTTCATGGTTAGTGCTGGAATTAGGGTTTGGTTTGGGGTTTGGGATCTCGCTTGATGTGTCTAAAATACAGTGGCAGGACAGTTGGTCATTCGTGACGCCATAATGGATTTTTTACTTCCCAGTATCCGCACTCTCTCTTTCTCCCTTGTGACTCCCATCTCCTGACGCAGTTAGTGTTCTGTTCGACCGGTTTACTGTTTAGCTGCTTTTGTGTAACTAATAGGACTCTACAGAGTTTTGCTAGTGCTCTTATTTCTTACATTTAGAAAAGAGTGTAGGAGGAGAGATAATGGGTGGAGGTGAAGATGCCTTTCAGATACTGTGAAGTTGTGCTGGTTGTGATAGATACAGCAGGGGTAGTCATTAGCCAGCAGGCGGGGGAGTGGGGGGCATGTCCCCTGGATTTGAATGTGCAATATATAAATATTGTGCCCCAAAGCATCTTCATTGTTTGGGCAGTGTGTGTCTAGGGAGGGCTGGGGGGGCTATTTGGTCTTTGGTCCCTACTTCCCTCTTCACTGACTTTTGCCTCAAGCTTCTGGCCTTGAGGAACTCATGAAATATTTGGACAGCAACCTTCTAGCTTGAGTTCTGTGCCTGCATCAGGCCCTTCTGATCCCTTGAAGGACTTCTTTCCATGTCCCAGTGAATGAATCATTCCCACTAGGCAGTCCTTGCATTAGGTAGTGGCAAGTAAGCACATCAACTGCTGGCCTAAAACTCTTCAGATTGAATATATCATTTCTCTGTGCAGAAATTTCAGATTTAATTTTATTTGCTCTTTTCCCCAATCTATGCTTTGTCCAGGGATTTACATAAGTTTTTTGGTTAGGAAGTACAGTACTTCCAATATCAGCCGGTAATTTGCAAATATGTGTATTCCCAAATTTCCTAATGACTGCCAAATTGGAAGTATTGGGACTTCCAACTTAAAAATTTGCAAAAATGAAGGAGATGGAATTATTTTTGTACTTCAGTTACTTTAATGAACACCTTTTTTTGCGTCTCATTATTTCAACATTGGAATTTTTGATCGATAACTGATATACTTTAGTCTAATATTGCCAGTGCCGGCGGTGAAACTTGCCAGCGCTTATTGGCAGAGTAATGTTACATTGTTTTGTATTCTGTGGAAAACAGAAGATCAATCTGCTGGCCAGATTACTACCTTTTGGACATCACGATATCCCTCTCAATAATATATTAGGTGTACTGCTAATCTACATGTCGATTTGTGGCTTATGTAAATGCCCATAAAGTACCGAAATGCCAGGATCCAGGCAGATTTTTCTGGGTGTAAATACATTGGTTTGCCCGTTATCTAAAGCCCTGCTTGTCATTATTTCTTTCGAAGAAATGTAATGAAATTAAAGACGATTTTTCAGTAGTTTGACCAAAAATATCGGTCAATTTCATCCTCATTGGTCAATTTCTGTTTTCTAGAATTGAGTTAACTGAGTTCTGTTTTCATGCAATCCTGCATAACCCTCATTAAACTAGGTGCCAAAATAAGGCTGGAGATTTATAGTGAAATCCTACATCCATGGTGTGGAAATATACTCAAGGCCCCCCACTCATCAGGTCATGGGGTACCCCAGTACCCATATCCCAAAATATATTAAAAATAATGATTTAATATTTTTATGTCTTTATTTGGTATCAAAATAAATTCTGGGTTATTAATCCTAACCTGCAAAATGTTCTGTTTTTTACCTGCCAATATCTACCAAGATGCGGAATTTTATCCTTAGAGTAATTGCTGTGAATGTCTGAATTGGTCTGTTTGAATGCTGTCATGAGCAAAGATCATTAAAAGCCTTTCCGGTCCAGAGTCTGACCTGTTGGGCAGAGCTGTAGACCAGGGTTCCTCAAAAATTCCAATGTAAGCAGAAGATTGAATTATCCTCTCTAGGGAACTTCAGTTTTAAATGCATTCTTCTCCGAACCTTGAAGACTAAATCGATGGCTCGGTGATGATCTGTAGGGAAGTAGAAGCTCTACAGCAGAGTCATTTATTCTGTAGGACCTACATTAGGAAGATCTATATATAAATGTAGCAGAGTGTTCTGGAGAGAGGTTTGTGGTCTCTTCTGAGTTTTGGATCTTTACTCAAGGTTTTAAGCGCAATCCATTCCGACTGTGTAATGACCACAAGCCAGTAGAACAGTCCATATTTGCACACCCCACCCCTACAGAAGGTTTGTCGGTGTGAGGTTCTAGCATAATGTTTGTGTGTGTGTGGGGGGGGGGTTGGGGACTCAGCAATGTCATCAATATGGCTCGTCCCTGCTGCCAAACGTGTTCAGTCATTGAGTTTTGGAAGCTGAATGTATGTGAGACCTTACCCACTTCTCTGATGCATTAAACATGAGCTTACAGGCCTGCTGGGAGATTAGGGCGACTCCACAGGGGCAGGGGGCTGAATTATGGATGTGCTCCTGTCCAGTACCTTCAAGCGAACTTCCTCTTTAAAAAATAAAAAACATTACCAGCCCCTGGGGTTCTTGCATGAACAGCGTTGGCAGCTGCCCCCATCTCGGGTGGCGTGTAGCACCACGTTGGAATGGCTGGGGAGGGGCCGGAATACTGGTCCCACGGAAAGGGGAAGTGAAGGGAGGTTTGGTGAAAATGAAGTGCAGTGTTAAGGATCTATAACTTTCCTTCACCAACTCAACGTCCAAGGTGCAGAGGTCTTTGGAAACTAAAGGAGCCCTTGACCACAAGCACACCTCATAGAGGTAACCAATGTCTGAGTGAATTTTTAAAACTAGTTTCATTAATGAATTAAGTGAGCTGGAGGTGAAATTTAACAAAGACACGGAATGGCTGGGGTGCCCCTGAGAGGTTTGGGAATGTAAGAAATTCCTGTTAGATTCTATTGTTTTACTCATAATTTGTATAATGCTCTATTACTAAATGGTGTTTTTCGGTGTCAGAAAATATACACTTAGTACCCAGATAAATAGCTTCAAACATTTCCTATGACTGCCTAAGACTTTTGCACAGGTAATGTATGTAAGCCAGTAGCCAAAAACATTGCTGACTCTCTCGGATAATCTTGGCTGTGTTTTCTTAGCGAGTGGACGGCCGTAGGCCTGCTGGATTTGTGCGTTTGCTCTGTTCTGAAAAGTGATGGCTGCCGCCTCACTGGGGTGACCTTTTGTCTTACAGAAGTGGGGGCGGGGGGGTCTGCCTCTGGCTGCCTGCCTCGTCTCGCCATTAATGTCTGGAAGAATCCGGCTGCGATTTGAGTGTACAGGCACCGTCACCCTGAGTCTGCTTTACACTACGCCATGTTTTCCATGTAGAAAATGCCATCACATAGAATATGTAGTTGCACCAGTCGAAATATGTTTTTTAACCAATTATTGTTTCTGAACAGTTTTTTTTAGGTAGGAGCTGTGTGTTACAGGGCTCTTGGCAGTAGCTGTGTGTTACGGGGCTCTCGGCAGTAGCTGTGTGTTACGGGGCTCTCAACAGTAGCTGTCTGTTACGGGGCTCTCAGCAGTAGCTGTGTGTTACGGGGCTCTCAGCAGTAGCTGTCTGTTACGGGGCTCTCGGCAGTAGTTGTCTGTTACGGGGCTCTCGGCAGTAGCTGTGTGTTACGGGGCTCTCAGCAGTAGCTGTCTGTTACGGGGCTCTCAGCAGTAGTTGTCTGTTACGGGGCTCTCAGTAGGAGCTGTGTGTTACGGGGCTCTCGGCAGTAGCTGTGTGTTACTGGGTTCTCAGCAGTAGCTGTGTGTTACGGGGCTCTGGGTAGGAGCTGTGTATTATGGGGCTCTCAGCAGTAGCTGTGTGTTACTGGGCTCTCAGCAGTAGCTGTGTGTTACGGTGCTCTGGGTAGGAGCTGTGTGTTACGGGGCTCTCGGCAGTAGCTGTGTGTTACGGGGCTCTCAGCAGTAGTTGTCTGTTACGGGGCTCTCAGCAGTAGCTGTCTGTTACGGGGCTCTCAGCAGTAGCTGTCTGTTACGGGGCTCTCAG
>JAODKC010000038.1:17519213-17531644 GCA_026777985.1 Mormyrops attenuatus
TGTCTGTTACGGGGCTCTCAGCAGTAGCTGTCTGTTACGGGGCTCTCAGCAGTAGCTGTCTGTTACGGGGCTCTCAGAAGTAGCTGTCTGTTACGGGGCTCTCAGTAGGAGCTGTGTGTTACGGGGCTCTCAGCAGTAACTGTGTGTTACTGGGCTCTCAGCAGTAGCTGTGTGTTACGGGGCTCTGGGTAGGAGCTGTGTGTTACTGGGCTCTCAGTTTGTGTCAGAAGGCATTTTAACTGACTGCATTTCATCAGATTTTACTCTTAACAAATTGCACCTGCCACTAAACAGGACACAGGACACCCATGTGCTTCGTTACAGGATGTTAACACTGAGAAGGGGGGCGTGGCCGCCGTTATCTAGCAGGGTTCAGATGATCAGGATTAGCCAGGTTCCTTTGTCCCTCATTCTCACAGTGTATACATGTATGAAGTCGCTTTTTGTTTTCTCTCCTTCCAAAAGAATAAGAATTTAGTGGTCATTGTTGACACACCACAGCACAGCAATGAAATGTGTTCTCTGCATTTAACCCATATGTGACGAAGCAGGATTACGAGTGTGCTTCCCTAACCATTAAGCCACCACTCCCTACTCAGCTTCATGAAAAGTTTTGACTGATACCGATAACTGATAAAATTTTGCCTAATATTGCCGAAACCGATAACCAACTAACCTCTGAGCTGCACAAACTTGTAGCGAACCTGTTGCTAGTTACTTTTGAAGACGTCACCTATGTGTGTAACAGCCACATCATGTAACACGGGCCATGAAACATCAGCGAAGCAGCATTGACTTGGGAAACTGTAGCCAGGATTCTAAGTGGTGAATAAGTCAATAAAATCCCTCATCCTCCACTCAGGGCCAGTTGACACTCATGTGGTGTCCTAGGCCAGCTTGGATGACTTGGGCTGCTTGTCAGTAATGTTGCTAAGTCGGTGTCCCCTCAGAAGCTGGTGCCCTAGGCGGCTGCCTATTTCACCTGATGGGTTGACCGGCTTTATTATGAAAAACAGCTAATTATCCCAGGTGGCAATAACAACCCAGATTGACACATTGGACCTTCTGCGGCAGCATGGGTGGACCTGGACCCAACCAAATGAAACTCAGGCCCATTCAGCATTCAAAGCGATCGATTCAGTACCTTTGTCTGACAGATATGTGTGTGCATGGTTAGATCAATCAGAGGAAACGTGCTTGTGTGCTATTGAGAGGAAAATAGATTTTTCTCTCTATCTGTTCATTTGGTCTTAATAATACCTGGGTCATTTAAAAGTACGAAGTTGAGTCTGTAGTGTGATTTTGTCACCAAGTGAATTACTGAACTGGACTATCTGATTTTCTGCCGGCCCACCCACACTATGATATCTGTGTCCACTATTGCATTGGACCAATGGTGATGCCATCATTTTTAATGAACCCCCTCATGGCAGGGGGATCTGTCAAGACCAGTAAAAGATGTTTCCAGAGACACATGGTTTCATACAAAATTTGACGATGGAAATTTCGTACAAAATTTGCATTGAAAATATGAAGGAAATTAAGAGCTAACTGCATGTTTCATGTTGTTATTTGCCCTGTAGTGGCTGTGTGTGTCTCCAGTTTGGTCCTTGTGTCACCCCCTATGAGTGGGTGTTTGCCTTCTGCCTGCAGTCACAGTGACACTTGAACCCTGATCCCAGTTCCTGTGGTAGCTAGTTATTTCCAGAGCCTCTGCTCTGACGGTACTTTAGCCATACGTGCATTGGTATGGCTATAGATCTCCCCGTTAGTAGATGGTACTGCTGAATCTACACCGATTGCGGAGCAAATCTCTGGGTGTGTAAGGACTGACCCGCAGTTGCTGTGTGATCCCATGTCCAGCCTCCCGCAGAGTGAGATGTTGGCTGACCTATTTATGGTGGCATTTTAGGGTCGCATAACAAGTTCTGTCTGCCACGTTCACTCAAGTCATGATCTGAAGTGCAGCCCGTGCAGATAAATGTTTCCTTAATGACTTGTGGAGGAGTTGGGATGGTCTGTGTCAGCATACTCTGTACAAGACGTGGATTTGAATTATTTGCATCATTCAGACTTGCTGATAGAGTGGGTTAGCTCATGGGAGTTTTACTTACATAAAAATGTTCCAAGGGCAGAACGAAAAATGGTTGGTTCAGAGGGATAACCAATCAGATTGTAGAACAGGTGGGTCCAAGCAACTAGAGGAGGAGGGACCAACCAATCTGATGTCTGCAATCTGATTGGTTATCTCTCTATGTTCAGCCAGCATCTGGAACATTTTAGTCTAAGTAAAAATCCCACAAGCAATGGGCTAGCATGACACAGCAGCATTCGTCTAGCCACAAGTCCAGAAGAAGAATGATTTCTGACTGAGGCTGAAACCTGCCTATAACGGATGTGAGAGCATGATCTTCATAGCCATCTCTTTTGCTTTCTCTCTCACAGGTGTGAATTGGAGGCTATCTTCAGCTCGTTCCCCTCTGAGCCCGGAATCCTCCAGAAGAAGTATCAGGACTCACTGCTAAGCACCGGGAGCCCCGCCTCGTCAGGTGACGCTACGTGCCCAGTGACCCTGTCCGCAGATCTGAATAGTGTACGTGCTGGAGAGTCAGCCTTAAGATTAATTGCACATGTGGGTGAATAGTGTATCTGTTATTTTATAGATCTGGTTTGTTTAATTTATTTTGTTTAAAAACGATGCTTTTAAATGTAGCTTTGTTGACCTAAAATGTTTGTCTCACTCGGTAAAGCGGGCCAGCTTGACACCGGACGTCTCTTGGGATTTCAGGAATTTGGTAATGGGGCAATTTTTTTTTGCCAATTATTTTGCTATATTGTTGAAAACTTTATAAAAGCATTTCCATGTAACGGTGCCCACCTCACCGATACATCTTTTCCAAAGCAGTCTGGTAAAGTGGTGGCAGATACGGTTCAGTAATACACTGCTGGTTTAGTGTTTAACCATTTTACAAGGCAGATAGACAAAAGCTCTTTATTCCTATAAAAACATGGTGGCTTGGTTTGTACACCACCCAGAAGGTCAGCTAATACCACCCAACTGTGCCACCATTCGGTTTTAACTGCTCAAAACTGGCAATTTTATAAGTGTGCAAGCCAGCAATAAATTCCTAATCTTAACAAACTTCACAGTTTACCAGGTGCACGAGTACTCTTGGTTGTGATGTCACCAATCCAGCCCAGATCAGTGAACTTGACTACATTTCTTGAAAGATAAACGGTTTGCTGACCGCCATAGTGGGTGAAAGCTATACCTGTTAGATGCTGACTGGCTCAGCATCCGTGCAAGATTGGGCCAGGTATCTGACGGCCATCCAGCGTTCCTTAACAGCAGTATGAGGTTCCTTCACTGCAGCAGGCTACTAATTGGCCTGTGTGACCCTTGTGCAGTGGAACATACATGGAGACAATGATGGCCAAATGCCCAAGGAGCTGAGTCATTGTGGCCAATCTGAGTCACTGTGGCGTGCGGTTCATGTTTGGGTCTTTGGCAGACGTGGGACCCCCAGATCTATTTACAGCACCCCCCCCCCCCTCCCCATCAGTATATTTCAGCTCTGGGCAGGAGTAAGGACAGCAGGGTAGCAGGCATGCGAGAGCACCCCCACGTCACAGTACCATGAGTCAGAGAGCCCCAGGACAGGCTGAGTCCCCCCCCTTCCTCAGACGGACTGGCCTGCTGATGGTGGCTTTTTGGAAGCAGGAAAGTGTGGGGGGGGCAGCAGACTGTGCAGAGATCCAAGCCTCGAAGCGTTGGCTGCTAATCATAAAGCTAAAAACAGATGGTTCAGTGGAATCAAACGGCCACCAGGTACGCTGGTGCGCACGGCGGAGGAGGAGGGCTGGTGTGGCCTGCTCCGAGGGAGTGGGGGAGACTTTTGACTGGAATGAGTGAAAATCACTGGTTATGTGGGTGTGTATATGGGCCCAGAGACGCTCTACAATGCAGCAGTAGTACCAGCCAGGGCCAGGAGGGGCGGAACAGGGGGCGGGGCTACTGCTGGAGCAGAAGTTGAGTCAAACATGAAAGCCAGAGTGCCGTATGAATTAATGCGAGCAGAGCGCTGCTTAGCGTCAGTCTCAGCCCTCTGCTATTATTACTCATGAAGTAAATCTCACTGAAATTCAGCTTCCATACGTCCCCACATATAAGCAGTATATGGCAGTGCGATTTCACTTGCTGCTCTGCTTTAGATTTTCTGGGTGTTATGAATGGTTGCATTGCACTTGATTGTGAAGCAGGCCTTTGACTTCACGTCCAAACCCTTACATACCCACTCCAAGACCCGTGTGCCATTCCCGGTCAGGGAGACAAACCAGGCAGCGTTAATGGCTGATCCCATCCATCACTTTTGGGAAAGTCTTTGCTCCCTGTCAGAAAGACTGCCCTCACTGGGTTGTAGGGGGCAGCTTCGTCTCACAGTACTTGAGCTGCATCTCGCAGCTTACATTTCACAGCAGTGTTCTTCTGCAAGTCGTCATCATCAGAGCCATGGCAACCATAATCAAATCAAATCATATCAAATCACTTTTATTGTCACATCACTAGAACTAGTGAACTAGAGGGTGAAAGTCTTGGGTGATGAGTTTTCCGTGGGTGGGAGCTGTTAGGCCACTTAGTGATTAGGCCAGTGTGTGTGTGTGTGTGTGTGTGAATGAGCGCTCCCCAAAAAGATATGATTACACGACTGTGTGTGTGTGTGTCTGTGTGTATGTCTGTGTGTGTGTGTGTGGGTCAGGAATATATTACATGTTATTAGGAATTATTACATATTACACGCTTTTCTTTTTAAGTTGAGCGAATCAATCAATGAATCAATAACGAATAACGTGCAGCCGGTGTTGCTGCTAAGATTGTAAGAAAGTTGATAAGTGATGCTTCCACATCTCAGTTGTACCAAGCTTCATGTCACTTTTTAACTTAAGGTCAGTATCCAGTGTACTTTCTGATTGATTCTTACAGTTTATGAACACTGTCATTTTAATGAGTTCCTCTCTTACCCTGCTGGTCATTTCTGATGAATGAATTTATGTAAATGTAGATGCTTAAATTCAGTTCTCTTATATCTTCCTGTACAAATCAAGAATGAAAGATCTTTTACTAATGTCAGACAGTCGATTTTTTCTTTAAGTCTGTCCCACCTCTCATTAAAGTTGTTAAACGTTGTGGTTGTGGTCTCCCTGGAGAAAGTTCACCTCTGCACCTGTTGGGCATCAGAAATGTAGAAGAGGAGCTGAGCTCTTGGCCCCTCGGATATCAGGCCTGCTGTCCCTGTTTTCATTGTAAGGAGATGCAGGGTGTCGGGCTCATCTGACACTGAAATAAACAATTAGAGTGGTGGTGGTGGTGGGGGGCTGGGGTCAGGTGTCAGCCTACTGGAAGCCCCAGGACATGTAGACTGAATTATTAAGGTGGCAGAATGGGGTTACAAGGACCCCAAACCTTCTTTCCTGTTGCTGCAGGTATTCTACACAACTGCACAAATCGAAACTTTTTGGATAAGCAGTGTTGCATTGCAGTGTTGCATTACAGAATTAGACCAATCCATTCTTTTTCCATTCCCACTAGTCCTATGCAGGGTCACTGGGGTCTGGAGCTTATTCTGGAAGCTATGGCCGCAAGGAAGGGGAATAACCCAGGATGGGGCTCCAACCCACCACAGGACACACAATACTGTTCACTCACACATTGTTATTTGTAAAAGCTTCACTAGTGGCACAGTGGCTCAGTGTGTAGCACTGTAAGTTAGGGGCTCAGATCCATAGTTCGTTCTCTGTGACGGACTGGCATCCTGTCCGGGCTGTATTGCTTCCTGGGATCCTACTTTTTCCCTGTGATGTTGTCCAGAGTGGATTGAAGGCAACAGTGTAGGAGAGACTTTGGTATGGGGTGATAAATTAATAATTTAACTACAAAGCTTTAATTATCATGGGTTATGATGAATCCAAATGAAATGGTGGGGAATTACATCCCCCTCGTCCCTTTTGGTTCCTACACCCCTGACTGGAGATATTATAATTTTTGTCCCACAGTCACAGTCCTCAGTAGCTAAGGAGTCCTCCTCTGTGCATTTAGTAGAAGTATCTGGCTGTACCTTATGCCACGCAGCACTGTCCACTCTCCCACCAGAGGTCTCGGTAAGGAAAAGCGGCAGCTCACATTGTTATTTATTCGCCTGGGCAGCCTGGAGCTCATGATGGGCAGCATAGGGCACAAGGTTAGCCAGTTAGCCAGTTAGCATTGCTGTGCCAGTCTAATGGAAAGAATAATTTTGCATTGTTAAGTCCTGTCATCGTATCTGCCCTAAAAGCACAGGGTAACATTTCTTTGCACTTCTCACATACTTGCTGTAACGCAGTATTTAAGATTTATTAGTCTTAATATTAACTATCCTTATATCAGGCCTTGGGTTTGACACAATACCTAGCAGAAATTAAGGTTAGTATTTACCTTTGTTTCTGCCTCCGTCTTTGTTAGAAGAGCGAGGATAGTGTTGGCACGACTTTCTGGCCCAGTCTGTGTATAATGTCAAAGACTTCCATTAGTGTGGCTTTCCTCTGTATCTACTCCAGTCTTTGTCTGAAGACAAAGGCTAACATTAGCATGTCCTACCTTTGTTTCAGTCTCAGTCTTTGGATGAAGCCCCACTCTATTGTCAGCGTGCTCTTAGTCAACTTAGTCTCTGCCCCCATTTAGGCTAGTCTTAGTGTGCTGGATTGTTTGAAAGCCCGGCTGAAGTGAATTTTGAGCTTTGGGATGTGGGAATGAATGTGTACAGAATAAAATGTACCTTTCCCAGGCTGGCCTCCCATGGTGCACCACTGTGGCCTGAATGTCACAGGGATGTCATAAATGCACCATCCCCTTTTCCTCCGGTGTATTAGAGATGTGCTTTATTATTCCTGTCATTTCTAGAGTTTCCACCCCCGCCACAGTACCCATACCCCACTGGGCCCCCGAATGCTGTATATAAACTATGTGTTTTCAACCCATCCTGTTTTTTTCGACAACCCCACACATTCATGTGTCCAGATCACATCTGAAGAAACGGAAACGGTTATACTTAGAAAATCTCTCCCACTGATCGTTTTGACATCACCCCCCGCCACATTTTACCGGTCCGTGAAATTTTTGCATGAAGTCATCTTCAGACAACAGAAGGTTGGGAACCCCTATTATAGACATCTGCTGTTCACTCGGGGACATTTGGAAATGGCAATTTTACTTTTCTCAAGTGTAAGCAAAGTTGAGCATTGCATGAACTTCCAAAGACTGTCCACCTGAACCCTTTCTGCTTCCCTGGGTGCTGTAGGGCTTCTCTGGCGATGTTAATGTAACTTCTGGAGGACAGTGATGGAGAAGCACTTGTAATGGCCCCTCCCACATGGCTTTTGTCTGGAAAGATAGCCAATATACCAAGTAAAAGGATGTGCATCCATACTGCATTTAACATTTAAGTCATTACAAACGTAGATAAATGAAAGCTGGCACTCTAACATCCATTGGCCACTTAAAACGAACCAGAAAAGGGATCTTTGGCATCGATTACTAGACAGGCTTTCTGGGTAGGTGCAGTTTTTGCATTTCCTGCCTTTTTTTGCAGCAGTGACTGCAGCAGGCTTTCTGCATGGGTCAGCCAACATGTGGAGCACTCGGACAATTGGGGGCTTCCTGAAGGGCTTGATAGTAACAGCAGGCACAGAAAATGGAATCACTGTGGTAAAAGCGCAACTACTTGTTTTGGCTGACTCAGTGAAAAAAAGATGCGCCTTGGCTCTGCACAGGACTGTGGCGTTCTGCCTGACCCAGTTCTAGCGGGACTGAAGGAGAGATGGAGCAACATACAGTGGACCTCACCCCCCCCGCCCCCCCATTCTGCCCTCTGTGTCATATTACACATGAATCCAGGCTTACAGAATACACGACGCCATGCTGACCAGGATTTTTGCCATTTGGAAGGATCAAGCACCAGATTGTTCTATTGCTAATATAAAGACTTTTTAAGCCTCATGTAAATGGCCGAATAATACTTTTATATAACACTTTATTAGAGGGCACTGGAGGCAGAAGGTAGAGCACATCCCAGCAAAGGCATTATCCTGGATCATGTGCATTCCTACTCGAGGATTCAGCAGAACGGCAGTTTGATGTCTCTGTGGAATAACGTTGGTGAAAGGATGCAAGCTGATATCTCCACAGAAGATTCATCCATTCACCTTGTGACACAAGAGGCCTCTAACCTGGTCAAATATCGCCCACCTGAGGGCCCCTGACGTGGCAGTGAGTTGAATGATGACATGGAGGGCTCTCTGCTGAACCTGAGCAGTGTACCGGAAGCTGGTCCTCCTTGGCTGTGAGCTTGGAGAGCAAGCTGATGACCAGTTGCACCCTCAGCGTGGTAAATGCCACCACACATTTAGGCCAAACAGCCAATCCCATGCACCTGTGTTGAGCAACTAACAGATGGTAGCTTCAGTTTTATAAGCACTTTGTAATGTGTAGCGCACCTGAGCATGCAGTGGCTGCTTCAAGTGTCTGATAGCAAGTAGAAGACATGGAGGTCGTTAGCAAGCCAGCTGAGTGGTATGCTGTTGGGGAAGCAGGAGTCTGACTGTATTAAACCACTCAGATGTACAGTACCAGTCAAAAGTCTGGGCACACCTACTGAAAATCATATGTTTCTAACAAGGAAAGAGATGGAGTGCTGTGACAGATGACCTGGCTCCCACAATTCCATGACTGACTAAAACCCTTGAGTTGGTTTGTGATGAGTTGGATGAAAGAGTAAGAGCAAGGTAGCCAACTTGTGGAAACTGCTTCGGGACTGTTGGAGAAACTTTCCAGGTGGTTACATCTGGAAGCTGTTTGAAAGAATGCCAACAGCCTGCAATGCTGTCATCGAAGCAAAAGGGGGCTATTTGGAGTTGAACACTTCTCTTGGTTGCAATATTTGATATGTATTATTTCATTCCCTTGACTATTTGACTGGTACTGTATATTAGCCATGTGGACCAAGACTGTGTAAAACACAGACAGCTTTACAGAAACGTGAGAACTGGACCATTACGGGGGCCTGTATGGAGCCCAAACCTAGACCTGAGTAAAGTGTGTCTTTGGGATGAATTGGAACACAGAATTAGGGCAAGGGCGGCTAGCCTCTGCATCAGTGGACCTTACATAATAGTTTACAGGAGGACTGGAGCACAGCGTACCTTCAGCAGAAACCAGTTTGGGTAGATCCTCCTACAAGTGGAGTATATGCACCACATCTTTATTCATGGTGCACTCAGCACTTCATTTAATTCCACCAACACTCAGTTATTAAATATACAAGTACACACATAGGCCGAATGAGTCCCTCACTGGTACGAATCACTGGATGCTGTCGGACTCCAGTGCACAATCCCACACCACCTCCTCCATGGACCCAGGGAAGCGTGATAATTAACCCAAATCGAGAGGAGCCCACAGAAAGGCTAGCTTGGGGAGCTGTTTAGGGAGAACCTGCACCCCTGGACAGCCCATGCCTGGAGGCTCGCGCTCCGTACGGAAGGTTCTGTAATGTAACGTCGTCCAGGCTTGTAGGCCCTGCAGCTGCAGGTTCTTGGGAATGATAGCAGAGCTTTGGCTGCTCATTCAGTAAGCTCTGCATGGCCCCTCTAGTGAGATAGCAAGTAACAGACTTCCAGAGGAATAACTGTATACTGGCAACTAATGGTTATAAGTGGTGACGGTAGACGGCTGGGTTCACCAAAGGCATAACTTTAAATGTGCAGTTTTTTATCACTAGAAGAGTTTGCCTCCCTGATTTATGTTCCTTAAGGTTGGACTGTCTGCCTTTCATGTCAAGTAAGATGAGGCACAGCCTTTGTGCCGTGTCTGGAAGGCACAAGCGGAATGAAAAGGGACCAGCTGTCCCTTCTGGGGATGGGGTGGTCTGTTTTGGAGGACATGGACTGTGTCAGGACACGTGGCTGCCTGCCTGCCGGATCTGCTCCTCATGCTTGCCATTCCTGAGACTGCTGGCTAAGCATTGTGGGATGTGTGGATGTCAGCCCGGCTCAGTGTTTGCAGAAATGTGACTAGCAGCAAAACCCAACAGTTAGTGGCTCCAGGTTTGCGTTTATGGCAAAACATGGGTCGAAACATGAGTAGCGGCAAAACCGAGTCCATTGCAAAGCCTTGTTCATGTCTTACACTTAGGCCCTTTTGAAAGCTCGTTTAAAGCTCCGTGTGCTTTTTATTGATGCGCATTGCTCAAGGATGTCTTGTCGATATGCTGCTCTTTACAGAACTTGCATCTGAGGCTGAATTTCCTGAATCAAATTATCCAAACGATGAATTGAATGCGATGTAATCTCCTAAATGAGCCACCATCGATCTTGAATCTGATCCATCCGTGCCTCACAAGCTAAACTGAATAGCTGTCACAGTTAGCACATAGCGTACGGAAACAGAATCATGCAAGCAGTAGCATTGAAAGCCTAGTCTGTCTCATGCATGTGTCCCTACTCAGCAGCAACCAGCGGTATGGATCCGTTGCCATGTCAACTAGGCCTTAGAAGTAGTTGAGCGAAGAGAAGTGCTTATGAACCAGGAAAGCCATTAAACATGTGACTCTATCCCCTGTGGAAATCTGCCTCTGTGAATCATATTCAAATCATCCTGCTGTCATTTACCCGGAGTTCCACTGAGATGAATCTTGGACTTGGAGCAGAGACCAGCGGCTCATTGTGTCGAGGTCAGGTCAGCCTTGGGATGCTCTCCGTAAAATACCAAACACCCCGGTGGAGATGAAGTCGAATACCCAGGCCGGCAGACTCTCTATATTAAGCTGCTAGATGTTCTCCTCTGTTTGCTTACACCTCACTGGATTTCACCATCCGGAATCTGGAGCGTAGATCTGCTTGTTAATCTCATAAAGGTCAGAGTTACGTTCACTGCTTTCAGGTAGATTGGTTCTGGTCTTCACGGCCCAAGGAGTAACACATTTAGTGAAACAGTGCAGTTTACGCTGCTTGACTCATGCCTTGGGCTGATCCTCTTATGCCTGTTACAGCACTGAATTACAGCTCAACATGAAACTGGTGCCTGCAGGGAATTCAGGTGTTCACACTTAAATATCCACTTTAGAGCCTATTTGTGTATTTGACTCTTTTATCTTGTTTAATTCTTATTGTAATTAAAAATGTTATCTAGAGGGTCATTATAATTTGCTTCAGTAGTTTTGATTCAAAAGGTTAGGCTTTGAAATTAGAGGTGGGAAAGAAATTTGGTATTAGAGTCATTTTTCCAAGGGGCGGAAAAGCTTCCTCTAATGTGTGACGTCAGGGCGGGGGTGTGAGATCATGATTCCAGTATCCCGCGCTGACAGCACCAGGTGCTCCCAGCCCTCCTACTGTCACCTGCCTCTCCACAACCCGCTGATGAAGGAACCGTTACAACGTGAAAAAGGACATTTATGCCAGTGCACATTTTACCCAGCAGAGGTCAGTGTGTCCACCTGACCTCAGCATATCTCATGCATTTTCCTCTGTTTAAATAAGACATGTAAATAGATAGCGGTAATGGAATTTCAGTAAAGTGATGAGTCATGCAATTTATGATACAGTTCAGATTTTATAATAATAATTATTACAGTATCATGGCCTGATAGTGGTGGTGGTAGTAAAGGGTGTGGTTACATGGAGGACTTGTTGAGAAGTCAGAAGGCCCTGGGGAAGGAACTGTTCAGGTGCCAGTTGTTCTGCTTCTCAGAGACCGGTAGTGTTTCCCAGAAACGAGTTTCCAGAACAAATGGTGACCTGGCTGGGAGGGGCAGCCGGTGACTCTTGCCGCTCGTCCCCTTGTCCTGCAGTTGTGCAGATGTTCAGTGGAGGACAGCTTGCAGCTAATAACCTTCTCAGCAGAAGGGTTCGCGGTGTGCAGAGAGCACGTGCAGCGAGCGGATGCAGTGCCGAACCAGACCGTCGTGGAGACTGTGGGCCGCTTTCCATGATGGCTCCACCAGAATAGGTTTGGAAACCTTCCTTCACTGCCTCAGGAAATATGCCCCCTACTGGGCTTTCTTATGGTGAGGGAATCATGTGCTCGTCCTGTTTGAGGGAGCTGGAGATGGTGGTTGCTGGGACCTTGGCTGTTCACAGCTGTATTGTTGGGAGGGGGGGGGGCGGGCTGTGTATTTTAAGGAGTTCAGGGAAAAGCAGGCTTGACTGAAGAAAGTATCAGCTTAGCCCAGCAGTATAAAAGCTTTTTCTGATAGGGCCCCCCCAGGGCTGATATATTTGTCCTGATCCCTATACACACACTCATTGTAATTTGTTTTATTTTAATTTATCAGCATCATATAATGTGTACAGGCATATAATGCATTTAAAGGTTGCAATTTTGAAATAGGTCTGCCACTAAACCC
>JAODKC010000038.1:17557323-17581089 GCA_026777985.1 Mormyrops attenuatus
CACACACACACACACACACACACACACACACACACACACACACACACACACACACACACACACACACACACAGAGACCTGTACTCATATCTTTGTGGGAGCCATCCATTCATTTCTATGGGCATAACCCTAATCCCAATATGATGACCTTAACCCCTACCCAGCCCTAACCTTAACCATAAGTAACCAAATAAGATACAAGACTTTTGGCATTTTTAGTTTTTTGATTGCTGTCACACATTTTTATAAAAATGAATTTCCCCTGGGGGGTACCGAAAAAATAGTCCCCACAACGTCAGAATAACAGGTTTTTATCAGTGTAGGGACATTTGGTTCCCACAATGTAATGTATACCTGGACCACACACAGACACACACTCACACACACACACACACACACGCACACACGCACACACGCACACACACACACACACAGACACACACACACGCACACACACACACACGCACACACACACACACACACACACACAGACATACCTACACGCACACACGCACTATACTACATATATATCTCCTGCTTTGAATCCACAGCGCAGGTGGTTAAACAAATCGTTTATCTAAGTATCATATAAATGGTTTCCACATCAGCTGATGATAGCTTTACTTCTATCCATAAGGCATCCGTGGTCTTTATTTGGTAGCATCTAAACATTCAAACTTTTATTGCTGCGATCAGTTGAGGCAGTTAGTGCCTGTCAGTGACTTGGCATAGGCTGAGTGAAGCGAGCTCCATCTCCAGGGATTAGAGCCCTACCGGTTCTCCTCGGTCTGCTTCTGCAAGAGATACGAGTCCAGCAGCCCGAGGCTGGGAAAGCTATTTTAATTGCTCAGTCCTACAGTTTTCAGCCCCCACAAAACAATCTGGAGCAAAGCCGAGTCCGGCTGAAGACGGAAATCTATCTTCAGACTTCCCACTTTTTACCCTCAGTAGCTCTTTAGAAGATCAGCTCTCTTCATACTGCTGGTTAACTGTCGTCCCACCACCAGTAGCTTAACTCTCCTAAATGTTTAAGCATCTTCACTGTCTGTGATGTGAAATTCTGCTATGAGAAACTCACCTCCCATTGCTTCCTACTGTGACTGTCAGGGATGTTGATTCGCCCGTCAATCTAACTGCTCGTTGATCCACTTTTAGTTAAAAGGGGAACAGGCAGGACAGCTGTTTTGCATGTTTGCCCGCAGGGAGCATCATCCAGACGGCTGTAAATAAACAGGCCGGCTGATCTTAAGGGATCCTGCTGGTTCTGCTGCACTGGCTTTTGACACATCGTTTTGATTTGATCATGAATATGGTGTGTCTTCATTTTTACGGGGGCGTCACCTTACAAAATACATGAGTCATCATGTTGTGTGTTTCGTCAAGCAAAGAGCTGTGCAGGATTTTAAATGTACATTTTGAAATATGAAATGCTGTAGGTTTTCTGCTACTGTAGTTTTTTCTGCTGTAGGCAGCCCGTGCCCCCCCCCTACACAGGACACCAATCCCAAGCACATCACTGACATCACACAGGTGCACCTTTTCCCTGTGTGGCTCAGTGGGCCAAACCTCCCTACCTGTAATCAGATTTGCTAGTTCAAGCCCTGCCTTGGTACATCTGTGGGTCCTTGAGCAAGGCCCTAACCCCCAGTTCCCTGG
This sequence comes from Mormyrops attenuatus, assembly GCA_026777985.1. Taxonomy (NCBI): domain Eukaryota; kingdom Metazoa; phylum Chordata; class Actinopteri; order Osteoglossiformes; family Mormyridae; genus Mormyrops; species Mormyrops attenuatus. The sequence continues at coordinate 17,558,979 of JAODKC010000038.1, forward strand.
GTACTGCAGTGGCCTGCTTGCTCGCACCTACAGAGAGCATGTCAGGGGAGGTGTAAAGAGAATTTCCCAATGGGGATCAACAACGTTTTATATCTGCGACAACCCTAGTATCTGCACAGCATTTTTTTACTGCAAGTCTTATCTGCTAATCATTTATTTCAAACATAGCACACAGCAGATCTGCTATTAACGAACCAAACGTTTCATACGCACCACGTTATATGTGTAATACGGTAACATTAACATACATTGATTGATTTTCATTGGTTTTCTAAATCGATGAAACAGTCCCTAACGTTCAGCTAACATGACTTGTATGTGAAAGTATTTCCTCTGGATAGACAGGGCCGGATTGATAGTTTTAAGGGCCCCCGGCCAGGAGCGCGCACGCTGTCACGCCAGGAAGAAACGCAGCTGATTGGTGGCTCACGAAATTCGGAAAGGCATCTAGCATAGGGAAAATGTTACCTAAGCTTTTCAGTGAGTGTCATACTAAAAGATCAATATACAATCGTATTAAATTGCATTAACTCTTTAAGAGGCATTCGTGATTGGGACATAGCTCAGCTTGGTGTCCCCCAGAGGACAAGATGCCCCTGGGCACCTGCCCAAATGCCCATATGGTCAATCCTGGGTGTGGAGGCCCTTTCTGTTGTCTTTAAACATTAACCCCACATGCACTCTGTAATGCAGCTGACTTGACAGTGACCTTGCTGCTCTCCGCATTTCATCCTGAAAGCACCTTGTTCCTCCGCCATGCCTGCCGCCTGAGTAACCTGGGCCTTGGCGACGTTCAAATTAACGAGCTGCATCTCTCTCGGTTACATAATAGTTTTATGCAATTACCCTGGTCCCTGTACATTACGATTTGACTGTGGTTAATTTGCACGTCTCTTGGTAAATCGCACCGCTTACTCACCGCTGTACATAACTCAGAACGTGTGGCTGAAAAGTGACACCGCTGTGAGAGGGGTGGTTCTCCAAAGCTAACCCGGCGTCTAAAAGGATCCGGGCCTTGGCGGTCAGGCCAGGCGGGGGATGGGGGTGTCACATGTCAGGTGCTGTGTTGACGAATCTGCTTCAGCATACCCGCTGTGCTGTGAAATCCTTCAAGTCTGATGATAGGTGGCGCCATTGGCCAAAAGCATTGGATTTTAAGAGGTTCTGCAGAGAGTTTGTCATCTTCTGCTCTTTGGCCTGATCCCAGACCCACTTGATGTTCTTTACCAGGTCCACAAACGTCTGCAAACCAATCAGAGCTCAGCTTTCTTCCATGATTGAGAGCCAGGCCTCAGATTTGCTAGCTACCTTTTCATACTCATGCTTTGTTGCTTTCAGGTCAGATAGGTTAGCTGGTGTTAGGTTTTCCTACATTATCTGTATCCCAAGCCCAGTTACCCCCGGCGCCCAGGACTACCAGGAAGCCTTAGCCTTGTCCACGCTAAGTGTGGCTCTCTGCCAGTGGCCCCAAGGCCTAGATTTTTGAGCATGCCTAATTGCCCCAAAAATCACTTCACCTGGCCTACATTCTTTGAAGATAGTTGAGGTAAGGGCATGCCAGATGGTTCTCTGGAAGGGCCGCCTGATGGAGGTTCTCCGTCCCTGATCACTTCAGCAGCACCTGTACCCCACAATAGCATCATAAAGTATAATTTGCTGTTCACAGATCCAGATTCAAACCAAGAAGATCGACCTGAGTCATGTGACCTCCAAGTGTGGCTCCCTGGACAACATCCGCCATCGCCCAGGTAACCAGCGCAACTGCCTTAGCTGTGATTATGGCCTGCAGCAGCACCTAGTGGGCTGAAAGATCTTATCCATAGTAATATTTAAATCCAGTATCTGATTAACAGACCAGCAGAGGAAGTACAGTGTGTTCCTCCTGTGAAAAAGCTTTTCCTCTCACCCTGTCTCCCTGGCTCTGTCTCAGGTGGGGGTAATGTGCGCATCGAGAGCGTGAAGCTAGACTTCAAAGACAAGGCCCAGGCCAAGGTCGGTTCTCTGGAAAACGCTCACCACATCCCCGGCGGAGGGAATGTGATGGTGAGTGAAACTATGGAGGTGGTTCAGATGACGCACTGCTGGGATATTAGATAAACTGGCTTATGTTGCTCAGGGTGGCCAGGAGCCTAGGGTACAAGGCTGGGGTTCACACTAACAGGTATGTCAGTATATTGCAGGGCACATATGCATGCACACTCAGTCATACTATCTGGGTAATTTAGAAATACCAGTCAGATATTTCTACCTGACTGGTGCAGGATTCAGACTCCCAACCCTGGAAGTTTGAGGCAAGAATTTAAATAATGCAGAAAGATTTTACAGTTTTATGAAGCTGAATTCACTTTCGCTGAATGGTGCACGGTTAAAATTCCAAGGTCGGCAGAATGATGTCACCGCTGGGCCCTTGAGCAAGACCCTTAATCCCCAGTTGCAACAGTAATTGTCTGACCCTGTAGTCCCAAAAATGTACGTCACATTGGACAAAAGCATTTCCTAAACAAATAAAAATGTTAAAAAATATAAGTGAAGGACAACTAAGCTGATTTTGGCTCAAAACCCCACTTTACCCTAAACATGATGTATATCTTTGCTATAAAAGAGGCAGCATGTAAGAGGAATGATTCCATGACCTTCAGTAGAAGCACATCGGATCAGTTGACTCTTTGCTGGGGAGGGATTGTACCTTTCAGGGTTTATGGGGTCTGGGAATGGAGCTGTTTTGACAAGATCATACCATTCATAAAAAATAAATGGGGATGTGAAGTGGATTAAGGGCAGTGGATCTGGCGTGGGGTGGTGGAGGGGTCATCGCGGGACAGAGCTGCATTTCAGCGGGACACGGGAAAACGCTAACGCCTCTCCTGTCTGCCCCTCAGATCGAGAGCCACAAGCTGACGTTCCGCGACACAGCGAAGGCCCGTGTGGACCATGGCGCCGAGATCGTGACACAGTCGCCGGGCCGCTCCGGGGGCATCTCCCCGCACCGCCATAGCCACATGTCATCCTCCGGCAGCATTAACCTGATGGAGTCGCCGCAGCTGGCCACACTGGCAGAGGACGTCACCGCCGCACTGGCCAAACAGGGCTTGTGAGCAACAGGCTCCGCCCCTTGCTCCAAAAACCCCACCCACCCAGTGACACCCTTTCCCGCAGAAGCCGGCTGGCCTTGTTGTGTGGGAGAGGGAGGGTGGTCCTTTGGGTTTCGGTTACATCAGGAGGTGCATTGTGCGTCGTCTTTTTCTTTCTCTCCTTAGTTTGACTTTTTGTGGTATAGGTAGGTACTGCATCCCCAAACACTGATCCATGGTCAGTTTTTGGCTGTCGGCCTTGAAAAGTTTGGGTCAGAATTAGGAGCTGGGTGGCTGGCCTCGGTGCCCCCCCACCCTTGCGTCATGACCGTCCTGATGCGGTGCTGCAGTTCCGTGCAGCACGTGTTGCTCTGCTCTGTCTGTGCATGGACAACAGGTACAAACGCGCATTGCCAGCCGCCTTTCCTATAAAGTCACACTCATCTGACATCGACTATCTATCCTATATATACAGATATATGTATAAATATATCAGGCTTCTTGTCAGCAACATTGCCACAGTTAAAAATATGGGAGAACATCTCAAATTCCTGTTCAATTGCATTATTGCAGGACTTAGATTATGTTATGATGCGCATGTGTCAATTATAGTGCAAAAGAGGTTATTTTCTAAACAGAACGAAGGATTTTACTAAGTTATTTCCTAAATCATCGAGCGCGATGAAAACTTTGTGTTTTGTAGACATTAGTGATTATGTTAGACTCGTTGATGACTTCTGATGATTTCGAGAGCACCTGGGATCTTCAGTCTGCCTCCCAAAGCGGCAGCGTTCTTTAAATAATCACCAGTGTGTGTCTGAACGGATCTGCCGACAGATTCCGTGAGCCCGCTGGGAGTCGCTGGCCTTGTCCACTGTGAGTTAACCTGGTGTAAGTTACAGATTTCCTGCGATTACTGGCAGAGCTTCGCTGCTCACAGCTCAGGTGGCTGGACACCGAAGGGTTCTGAGTAATTAGTCAACCACGGAGCGTTCAGACCTTCACGGCCTAACGCAAAGTGTCATGACAGGGCAGTCGAAGTGGACTGAAAGTACAGCTGAAATGGCAGAGTTTGCAGTCCTCTCAGAAGGTGTGTTGAAGTTAAAGTTATTATTTATATTCTATTACTGTTCAGTTTAGGGAGCAGCTGTTCTGGACAACAAACCTGCTCCATACTTGTGTCTATTCCAGTGACATTAGATTGCTAGATTTGTTTTGTGTATATATTTAGGGTTAAAAATAAAAAAGGAACATTAAAAAAGCAAACAAAAAAATAAGTCACGTTCACCTTGCATCTGTTTGATAAAGTGTTATGGTATATTTTCCTGTCACCATCTGTGGTATTTGGGAATTCCCAATGTACGGTCTGCTATGGTGTTCTCCTGCCTACCCCTGTAAATGTATTTAAGCGTTCATGTAGATGTGCGCTGTTTCCCCTGTTGAGACCACTCTGATAACATGTGCTTTTAAAAATAACCACAATAAAGACAAAACATCAGCATGATATACTTTCTGGAACAATCCAAAGCACTGACCCACTTTTCTTTTTAGTGCCAAATGTTTTCGTGATGCAGAATGATGGCCTGAGTTGTGTGTATGTGTGTGTGCGCGCGCGTGTGTGGGGGGGCATGTATTTATTACATTGTAGGGACCAAATGTCATAGAATCCTGTTATGTTAACATTGTGGGGACCATTTTTTTGTTATATAAAAATGTGTGACTGCAGTTGAAAAACTAAAAATGCCTTGAACTTTGTTTGGTTATTTATGGTTAAGGTTAGGGCTGGGTAGGGTTAAGGTTGTAATTGTTGGGATTAGACGTTTCCCCATAGAAACGAATGGATGGTCCCCACAAAGACATGAGTACAGGTCTGTGTGTGTTTGTGTGTGTTACCATGTGATGTGATTTTTATACCACACATGAAACCTGGTTTAACAAACACATCTAGAAACAAAAGCACACGCATACACTTGCGCGCACACACACACACACACGCACACACATGCGTGTGCATACCCATAAGTCCTCCAGGAAAGACATGCATTGTGTGAGGTTGCGAAGCTCACCATCCCATGATGCACTGCGATAAATCTGTAAGTGGTTTCCAGAGATTGCTGAATGAGAAAGGGGTCTATGTTTTTCCTTCAGCGGATCATCCTGCAGCGAAACAAATAATTATCAGCCTCGTACGCCACCACATGCTCATTAGGTGTCCCTGCAGCCATGCAGATCAGCCCCGCCTACGGGCAGCCTGTTCAAACGAATATGCTTTGGCCAGCACTGCTGTCCTACATCCATGCAGGATGACGACGCCTAGCGCCTGGACATGTGTGTGACAGCAGTAAATGTTACATAGAAGCAGCCTTCTGCATTTGCAGATTCTGCACATAAAAAGAGAGTGAGTAGTTAGCTGTAAGTGTTTTGAAGATCTTAAACATATGAGTGATCAGGCTGAAATACCTCCGCATTTACAATTTCTTCTCCGTGTCGTTTCAGTTGTCCATCAACCTACATAGAAGAAAATAAAGACAAAAATAGTCCCATTGTTACTGTATTCATCTCACTTATCGCTTGGTTACCAGTTGACTTAAGCACTAAAGTCACTAACATTTCAAACGCTAGTAGGACCAGGCCAATGCACGCCTCGCTTGTGACACGCTGAAGCACTTGAGGCAGGCGATGATCGTTCATTATTGAAGCGGCTTTTGATCTGAAAGCGAATACTGCAAAAGCTGACCGAGGAAAAGAGATGATTCTTGTTAATTCAGGTCCTTTAAATAACACTGCTTCCGAAGGCACATTCCTTGATTATGGATTAGCAGCCTGCAGTAATGCAGTGCTTAGACTGAGAATAACGATGACCGACAATGGAAGTGGCAGTGATATCCATAATGAGATGTCTGAACAGGGTCTTGATATACCTCCTCCCTCACCTCAGGAGCTCCGCCTTCCACTGAGCACGCAGGGCGTGATTGAGTGGAGTTGAGCTGGCCCTGCCCCCACCCTGGTGCTCGCCAAGATAATTCACACCTCTCCTTCGCTTCGTGAGAACGTGACGAGCGACCGAATCCACCCCGCTGCCGTTTGTCCCCCGGCCCCTGCTCCTCCTACCAGAAGCCCTGGAGCCAGCCTGCCTCAGCAGTATCTCCTCATGCTGTTCAGCTTCTTCTCAAGCATTCTGTTCTCCTGTGGAACCTGAAGCTGCTGCAGGTCTTGGTGGGGGGGAGTTCTGTGTGGTGCTGCAGGGCACACTCAGATGATGAGAGTAGTTCTCATGCACTGCTCACAGTCTGTGCAGCTAATTTGCTGTTTGTGTGGATGTTCAGTCAAGCTGTTCTAAACACTTTTAAAAATCAACCCATTTTGTATCTATACATAAATTCACGTTAAGTAATCAAACAGGAACAAAGGGAAAATATAATTGATGTGATCATTCTCTTCTTTTCCCGTTTAATAATAATTCATATAGCAATAGTCAAAAGAAACTGGCGAACAATTTCACATGAGGCTTTGGGAGACCGTCACAAATTGATGGTTGGAGGCTGTTGACACATAACTATGGCACTCGTATTACGGATGGATAGGCAGCGAAAAGGCAAGTATTTTAAAATGTGGATGATATAGTAGCTTAAGAAGTCGGTAAAGCTGACTTTAATGTCAAATCGCGAAGCTTTTATAATAGTTACGGTTTTGTCAACAGCTGATCCAAATAGCAAAAACGGCCAAAAAAAGGCACCTGTTGAAGGGTATTTACGGCTTAATGAAGGGCGATAGCCTGATGTTTCCCCCCGTTCCCTGCGAGTCTGAGTGACGGGAGAGGGCAGCTGCCGTACTGCGTCTTTAAGCCGGTGGCTCTGGCGCTGTTCGCGGAGGGAGGTGCTGAAGCTGGGGATCCGCCGCCGCCGCCGAAGCCGCTCCGTGTCTGCAGCCATTTTCCGCAGCCCGGGCATCACCTGGACCGGCGGTCCCGAGCCGAGGGGAGCCGAACCGGGCCACGATGGTTAAGAGGAAGAGCTTGGACGACCAGGAGCAGGAGAGCAGTAGGGGCATCCCTTTGCCGATCCAGACCTTCCTGTGGAGGCAGACGAGGTTGGTATGGACGCGGCTGATAACAGGTGTCTGGAGAGAAGTGGCTGCTGCGTGTTCGGCATCGGCCAGCCGGACCTGCGCTCACCTCCGGGGGAAGATTTTATTCCGGTAAAGCGGAGTAAAAAGCGCTCGGCCGGTGCCAGTATTGGCCGAGTATCAGCTCCGTGGGTTTCGCACATCATGACGGAGATGTCATCTTGTGCCTCGGTGGTACATTCATGCATATTAAAAATGGAAATAAGAAATATTGCGATTGATTTAAATGGTCTGATTTAACAGATATGTTATTTGGCGATGGAAGACGTGTGCTGTCAGTGGATTAATGCATCAAAATACAAACATGAATCCCTTCTAAAAAAGAACGCCGGGATCCGGCGGGATTAAACACACTTTTACTGGTGTTTTTTTGTCCTTGAGAAAAATGAACTTCCGTCAGGCGTAGGACAGAGGATTTCATAGGCGTTCTGCACGAATTATCCAGGCACGAGTCGGTGGGCATTTAGAAAAATGTCAGTCACATCGGTTTTGCACGAACCGACAGTGTTTGTTCTCCTGTTTGCAGTGCATTTCTACGGCCGAAACTGGGCAAACAGTATGAAGCCTCCTGTGTGGTGAGTGAATTTTATTAAGCTCGTCCGTATAGCTATAAACCCCCGTCCCAACGTTAGCTGACCTCACCCAGCTCTACCTGAACCAGGAACGAGGAATAACGGAGTTAACTCTTATGATGGGCGAGCGTGTTTCGAAGCTGATTAAGAATTGACTTATTTCCCTGGGTGTATTCTCTTTTTTAATTATTATTTAGTGTTTTTAGTGCTATTAAATGCTGATCTGAAATGTACAGTGAAGTTAATCTTCCATCTCAATGGTCCTGGCATGGCTCTAGTTAGCATAGGTGGGTTTAAGGGCATAACTTTGGGTTGGGGATTTGGGGGGGTGGGGGGGGGGGTTGTATTGCCTGGTTTGGATTATTGGGGGGTTAAAACCCCCCCAACCCCCTCATAATTTATGCTAGTGTTTGTACTATAGATCACAAGAATAAGATGCATTAAAGACAACTGGAAATGGACCAGTAATGGGAGCCAGTTTTAGTGACAGTGATACAGTAAGATATGAATAATGAGCTCCCTCGTAATAACTGCTATCAGTACATTGATTAAAATGACAATAAGATTGTGTCATTGAGGACGCAAATGTACCCTCAGTGGCCATTTTATTAAGTACACCTGCTTGTTAATGCAAACAACCTGCTTCTCCAAAGAATGAATCACGGGGCGGAAACTCCGTCTATGAAGCCATCAGACTGGGTCAAGAGGTTCAGTTACTGTGCGGCTAAGCTTTAGTGCACCAGAGCGATTTTAAACATGGTGTGATTGTCGGTGACAGACGTGGTGGTTCCAGCGTCTTAGAAACAGCCTCCTGGGATTTTTCACGCGCTACAGCGTCAACATTCTCGAGTCACATCTGGGTCCAACCCAGCCAAGGCCGCAATTATAATACGTATTGGGGAGGACACGCCCCCCCCAATATTCAGATGTGCTTACAATGCCCCCCCCCAATATATATTATAATTATATCCTTGGTCCCCCCCAATGTCGACTCCATGGCGATGGCCTTCCTCCTATTCGTGTTACTAGCAATGTGGCTTGACACATACCTGCCGTATTTCATCACGGAAACTGTCGATTGCAGTAGATCTTCTGCCAGGCCGTTTTCAGATCACCCCGTCCCCCTGACCTCTCGTTGACTCCAACCCCCCCAGTCCTTTGAGCGTGTCCTGGTGGAAAACAAACTGCATGGACTTTCGCCGGCCTTGTCCGAGGCCATCCAGAGCATCTCCCGCTGGGAGCTGGTCCAGGCTGCGCTGCCTCACGTTCTCCACTGCACCGCCATCCTGCTCTCCAACAGGAATAAGCTGGGTACGCAGCCGACCCCCCCTCTATGGCAGACCTTCTCTAGTGCTGCTGCAGCAAAATGTGTCACACTGACCGCTTCCTACTGTCATCCTTTAAATAACACTGCATTTGAAGGCACGGATGACTTATAGCCTCAAACGCTTGTGAAATGGCTCTTTCTTCCAGAGGGCAGCAGTAGATTAAAGATTTTATTAGGTTAGCCTAGAAGTCCTGCCCAAAAACTGATTAATATTAAGCCCGTGTCGTGACCTCTGACCTTTAACCTCTGCCTCTTGACCCACCCGCCCACCCCCAGGGCACCAGGACAAGCTGGGTGTGGCAGAGACCAAACTGCTGCACACCCTGCACTGGATGCTGTTGGAGGCTGCCCAGGAGTGCCACCAGGAGGCAGGCCTGGGCCATGGCTGGTCAGGCAGCGGAAGCAGCGCGTTCCTGCAGCCGCTGGGGAACCAGGGCTCCCCAGGAGGTGGTCCCCACTGCAGCGGCTCCCTGGACGAGGACGAGCATGCCCGTGCCAAGCTCTTCCATAAAAGCATGGCCACTGTGGAGCTCTTCGTCTTCCTCTTTGCGCCGCTCGTCAACCGCATCAAGGTCCCGCCCGCCCGTCCCATCCCTGGGGACCGCCTGGTATTGATCTGTGTGGATGGGGCTGAATGGTCTCGTGTTGGAGAAATCGATCTGGCTCCCACTTCTCCCACTAACTGGCAGTGTCAGATTCCCATATAAAATGGTGATGCCTGGGAGAATCATTTAATGCATGGTGATGGATGGATGGTGCTACCTACTTCCAGCCCCTTAAACATTATCCCAAATCATCAAGGGGAGGTAGGAATTCCTTTAGATCAGTCGCCCACATGGTGTCCACAGGAGGGCTCCCAAAATATGGGGTCTGGCCACAGAATTCTGTGCCGTATGCCAGAGGATGCAGATAGGGCCTCATCACCTTCAGGGAGATGGAGTTGCAGTGCCAGCCTGTTTGTGCCACAAACTCATTCGGGTGCCTTACGGCTCCATGGTGTGTCCCGCAGGAGTCGGACCTGACCTTCCGGCTGACCAGCGGGCTGGTGATCTGGCAGGCCATGTGGGAACACCGGCAGCCTGACGTGCCGGCCTTCTCCGCGCTCATCAAGCCTGTGAGGAACATAGTGACAGGTGGGCCGCCCCGGGAGCAGGCATGGCTGGGGACGCCCCCTGCCGTTCTGTCCCTGAGCTGTAGATTGTTCTGTTGGGCCGTGACTGCGTATGCAGGAACCCGTGTGTGATTTTAATTAGAGGCTGGTACATGTGCGGCTCACGGTTGGGTAAAATCTGCACTGGGGAGCTGAAAGGTGTTGAGGCGAGTGAACACAGGCGTGTGAAACCCCGCTCGTGTGTCAGTGCTTAATGGCGTTTTGCATGCGCCCTGCCATTGTGTATACCAGCCATCTCTCAGCCTGTTGTGTTCGTCCCCTGCAGCCAAAAGGAACTCGCCACCCAATAACCAGTGCAGCCCCGGTGGTCCCAGCAACCCTGGCCCAATGGTACGTGGCTCCCTGCCTTATGTGACCATCACCCATCTCCTCTGGGATGCTTTCTCAAGGGAAGGGGGTCAGGGAGGGTTTTCTAAAGGCATTGTTAGTTATCCACTGATTAACTCTTTTGGCTTTCTCAGGGTTTCCAGGTGGTGTGTGAAACCACCCAATCGGATTTCTCCCCTGCGCTGACAGGCAGGCAGAGCTGTAGACGTGGCAATTCTGTGGAAGGAGGCGGGCCTTCACAGCAGCTTCCCCGGGACAGGGGGCTGTCGCAGAAGAAGTATGTTGATGAGCACTGAAAAAAGTGCACAAACGGTGGGCCGAGTAGGAGACTGGTCTCCATCTGAGCTGCTTCTTCATTAGATTCTCTGTGTGGCTGGTCTTTCATTTCAAATTGATTCCTGAGTAAGATGAGGCCCCAGGCTACCTCCAAGCCCCTGGTTTCCTGGTGTCTGGCTGTGTGTGCCGCACGAGTGAGGGTGGAGGAGCCTGCCGACACTGGCCTCCACACTCCTGAGCGTGACTCGACACGCCCCAGGCGCCGATAACGGGACCCGCACCGGTTTTACCGGCGAGATAATCGCGCGGAAGTAATCGGGTTTGTTTTCTTGCCCGCTTTCGGCATCGAGAGCTTAGTGGAGCAGGAATATAACACAGCTTAACGCTTGGCTCCTGCTCTCTGCAGATATTGCATCATTTATGACCGGACTTGCAAGTATGGTAAAGTACCACATTTTTGTCACAGATTAAGTATAAAAAGCACATGGTATGACGGGAGCTTGTGTCAGTTCTGCCTCGAGGGCCTTCAATAAGCCTTTTCTCAAATCCATTTATTTGTGATGGCAGATGAACTGGGCTGATTCCACTTTCTAATCCTGCCAGACAGCAGTTAAAGATGTCTGACGCCCGGTCTCATCTCATCTCATTCCATGTCTCTGCTGCGTCAGGGTAAAGTTGAAGGTCACGTCTGCGACTTGCTGTGTAGCCGCCGTGTGCGGAAGTGAGGACGAGACTAGAACAGAAACGGAACCAGTTCAAAGTCACAGAGCCATTCATTCTGGGCTGCTTGCAATAAATCGGGGCTGTCTCTGGGGTCCACAGAAAAACTAATCCTAATAAGCTCAGAGTGGGAACTAATACCATAACGTCATCATGACTAAGCCCCTCCTTCATCTCCAATCCCATATCTGCACCTTGGTTTCCACCAATCAGAGGAAGGAGATGAGGACAGTAAAACTGCTCATTAGTGGAGTGAAAGGGGAGGCTGACTGCTTCTCTCTACTAAAGGGCTTCTTCCTTGGAAGTCCCGGGACCCAGGGGACAGCAGGTCTCTTCAGACAGGCTGAATTTGTTAATGACTTTGGAGGAGCAGGAGTCAAATGTAATCACACCGAAGATATGGGAGAGGGTTGGGAAGGAGCTGAAATATTAATGCTGGGAAATGCAGCTCCAAGGAGCGGAAGGGCTACATGGACTGGAATTAAGGCCTTCATCTGTCTTTTAATATGATGGCCTTCATTTTCCTTTATTATTAAAGCCTAGATTTTTCTTATTGTTAGTGCATAACTGATTAGGGAGGAAGACAGACGGGCAAGGTATGGTGAGGCTGTGGGAAGCAGATAGACAGGCAAGGTAAGATGAGGCTGTGTGAGGTAGACAGATAGGCAGGGTAAAGTGAGGCTATGTGAGTGGGACAAACAGGCAGGGTAAGGTGAAACTGTGAGACAGGTAGGGTAAGGTAAGGCTGTGTGGAGCAGACAGTCAGGCAGGGTAAGGTGAAACTGTGTGAGGCAGACAGTCAGGCAGGGTAAGGTGAAACTGTGTGAGGCAGACAGACAGGCAGGGTAAGCTGCAGCTGTGTTAGGCAGACAGACAGGCAGAGTAAGGTGAGGCACATAGGCAGGGTAAGGTGAGGCTGTTTGAGGCAGACAGACAGGCAGGGTAAAGTGAGTCTCTGTGAGGCAGACAGGCAGGGTAAGGTGAGGCTGTTTGAGGCAGACAGACAGGCAGGGTAAAGTGAGTCTTTGTGAGGCAGACGGGCAGGGTAAGGTGAGGCTGTTTGAGGCAGACAGATAGGCAGGGTAAGGTGAGGCTGTGTGAGGTAGACAGATAGGCAGAATAGGGTAGGGCTGTGTGAGTAGCACAGACAGGCAGGTAAGGTGAAACTGTGAGACAGGTAGGGTAAGGTGAAGCTATTTGAGGCAAAGAGATAGGCAGGGTAAGATGGGGCTGTGTGAGGCAGACAGACAGGCAGGGTAAAGTGCAGCTATGTGAGGCATACAGACAGGCAGGGTAAGGTGAAACTGTGTGAGACAGACAGACAGACAGGCAGGGTAAAGTGCAGCTATGTGAGGCAGACAGACAGGCAGGATAAGGTGAAACTGCGTGAGACAGACAGACAGACAGGCGGGGTAAGGTGAGGCTGTGTAAGACAGACTGGCTTTTTCTGCTTCCCTGATTAATGCAGCATGCACTGACAGCACAGCACTGCAGATCTGAAGCCGTCATCACTGGCAAGCCGATGACGCTGGTGTGGTCGCCACGGCAACCTGGCTACAGCAGGACACCTGACATCATTCAAAATGCACAGACACGTACACTGGAGTGGGGGCGGAGCGCATGTTTCACAGCATGCAGCCTCCTCTCCTTCTGAAGTGCGGAGGCATCAGGCACTCTGCTCAGATATGCTGAACACGGCCGCGGTCTGACAGCGTGACCTTCATTCCTGCACTACAGCACTGTCTCGCAGTCTCCGGCAATGCCGCAAATCCTGCAACAAAATCTCCAAGCATCATCAGCCCGGTCTGGTCTGTGCACAACACAGCTCTAATTCTCATTCCTGTCGGAGCTGCCTTCATGTTTCTCTTCCAGAGACATTATCATATTGTTAACTGTGAGGATCTTCACAGTGATGTACCACATAATTCAGTTCAATGAATTCTCAAAAATAGTGTTGCCAGCATATTTCTCATTTATTGTTTCATAATATTGTAAGCATACTTCAAATTGACGGGGATCGCTAAGTCCCTTTGGAAGTACTGGTATGTGAATTGGACTTTTTTGTCGTTGATGACAAGCATTAATGACAGAGTGTGTGGATTTCAAAATCTGCTTTGTTTTGTGCGATTCAGTTGGATCAGAGTCCATATGGCACAATTCACCGTGTTTTCACATGGCAAGACAATAAACTCGTTGTGCAAGTCTCCCATATGTATCTGGTTCTGAGAGTGTTGGATAAGGAACAACATCATGGCAATAATCAAGTTCAGGGTAGGAGAACGGCTCAAAACAGCTTCATGCGTCGGCCCACAGATCCCACGGCGGCCTTCCCATGATGCAGCGGTCCCGTTACGCCACCTACTTCGACGTGGCCGTGCTTCGCTGTCTGCTTCAGCCTCACTGGACAGAGGAGGGCGTGCACTGGGCCCTTACCTTCTACCTGCAGCGTCTCCGGCAGATCCTGGAGGAGAAGCCGGAGAGGCCGGCTGAACTGCATGCCACGCCCCTGCCCCGCCCACGTAGCAGCTCCATGGTGGCCGCTGCCCCCTCCCTGGTCAACACCCACAAGACACAGGTAATGACAGCAATGGGACGTCAGGGAGACACGGGGCTTCTACAGCCAGGCGCTCTGCTTTCACGCTAAACACATTTTATCGTTTCTTTCTGAATCCACTCAGTCACTGACCAGTCCTTGTCGTAGGCAGTTTTAAATAACAAAAACAACAATAATAATAAAAAACTTTACTTATATCCCACTTTTCATACATGAAATGCAGCTGAAACTGCTTCATATATGGGATTAAAATAAGAAACAAAGACAACGAACTGTATAAAATATGCAATTAAGTCACAGGTCAAAGAAAGTGCTGGAAGAAGGAATGAGAATCTGAGAATAAAAGTAAATAAGCAAATAAATTTTGTAAAATGTCAGTAAATAAGCAAAATAAAAAAAATACATATAAAACAATGGTACATTTTGGGTGCGGGACATCGACTCCTCCTCTCCCCCCTAGGACATGACCCAGAAGTGCAATGAAGAGGAGAAATCTTTGAGCTCTGAAACCTTCTCCAAAGTGTCCATGACCAACCTCCGGAGACAAGCAGTCCCCGACCTCGCCTCTGACCTGGGCATGAACATCTTCAAGAAGGTATGAACATGGCACCTTCTCACACAGTTCTACCTGGAGATTAGTCCTGGAGCTCATGGTACCTGGAAAGATCATAAAGAAGACCTTCTTGCTTTGAATCTGTGAGGAGCCTAGAGGAGAAGCATTGTTTCACTGATCCATGCCGGCTCTCCCCACTCTGTTGTGCTGGGTGCTCGATGCATTAAATAGCTGATCTTCCTCCTCAGTTTAAAGCTAGGCTTGTCTCCTGAGGTGCCTACCAAAGGTCGGCTGAATCTCCTTCCTTCACCCAGTTTAAGAATCGGCGTGAGGACCGGGAACGCAAGGGCTCCATCCCTTTCCACCACACGGGCAAGAAACGACAGCGCCGTATGGGCGTGCCATTCCTGCTGCATGAGGACCACCTGGACGTCTCACCCACACGCAGCACGTTCTCCTTTGGCAGCTTCTCAGGCTTGGGGGATGATCGTAGGGGCCTGGACCGGAGCGGCTGGCAGGCTACCATAATGGGTATGGTCAAGTACCAGCAATAAGGTGTAATCGTTAAGGCCCATTGGCTCTTGGGTGTAAGGAAGCCTGTGTGCCTGAAAGCTCATTCTCTTAGTCAAATCAAAGTCAAATCAAAATAAAAGGCCTAAGCTCACCTCTCCCTGTAGCTCTGAGGCTTAGGAACTTATTAAAAGGGGAGGGGTGGGTTTTTCTAATCAGCCAGCTGGCTTCGCCTTGTTTATCTCCGGTTGCCTTGGTACCTGTTAGATAACTCGGTGAGTCAGCGTGAAAAGTAGGTCAGTCCATTGTGTGAGTAGCACCGTGGGACCATTGCAGCTCCGCTTCGGCCTGATAGGCATATAGAAACATGCCAAATTCAAATAACCATTTTCAAGGTTGGTATGTTTACGTGAGTTCGCTTTGAGAGAAGGGATTCAGACCCCGGTGGTTCAGTGGGTAGCTCTGTTTCCTCGTGTTTGGGTGGTTTGAGTCCCACACTTTCTGTGTGCCTGTGGAGTTTACATGTTCTTCCCTTGTTGCTGGGATTTCATTCTGGTTTTCTCCCATAGTTCAAAGCACCTATAAATTACCCATAATGTATGATTGTGTGTGCATGTGTTTCCTGTGGTGGACTAGCAACCCATCCAGGGTGTACCTCCATTCAGTGTTTCACAACCTAGTCCTCGGACACCCTGAGACTGTCCGCATTTTTGCTCCTTCCCAGCTCCCAGGCAATCGAGAACAGGTATTAGGTATTCTTGATTAGCTGGGAGCTGTGAAGGAGCAAAAATGCAGACTGTCTGGGGGTCCCAGAGGACTGAGTTGAGAAGTATTTCCTCAGTCTTATGCTCTATACTGCCCGGGATAGGCTCCACGCCTACAACCCCCTCAGCACCCTTGATCAGTATAAGAGGTTATAGGATGGATGGGTCAATGGATTAGAAAATGGTTTGCTTTTGGATCCTTTGCCTACCAGTTGTGATCACAGCCTCTGGGCCATGAACGGTGTCCTGAATGGTCCCTGTACCTGCTTGTGCACTCCAGGGAAATTCACGAGGCGGGGCAGCACGGATACGGCTGGAGACATGGACAGCTTGGGCGCCAAGCACTCGCACTCTCACCACACTCTGCTGAGGGACATGCCTGACCACTCCAACAGCCACAGCGACAACACCGTCAAGGAAGGTAAGCGGGCGCCTTGAAGAGAGAGGCAGCTCTCTGCGTAAACTGGAGCACCGTAAAGCAAAATAGCAGTTCTTATATCCTCTGAGTATTTTCAGTTAGCATCTGAAGTAGCCTGATTTTGTTGGGTCTCTATGGCCCCAATATAAACTGACTATTTAAACAGACATATCAAGGCTGAGCTGAATGTGGAAGTGTAAGGCTGTGAGATCAAGGCTAGGGTACAGCTCTGGGCTTTTTCCACCCACTGAAACCTTTAAACAGCATGATGAATTGATAAGTCAGGCTAAAGGCAGCTCAGCAGGCCGCTGCTGATTATTATATGCCTGCAAGCCCAACAGGGCCCAAATGGGCCCAACGGAGCCCAACGACACCCAAGCTCACCAACAAATTCAAGCCTCATAGACTCATGCTGATTTTTTCGTGCATTGACCGGGTTTGGATCAGGCTCAGGCTCCTTATACACGATGCTAATTGCCTAGTTATGTTTTTGAAACAATGCATTTGAATGTATGACAGTGCGTCCATGTGTTCATTGCGTGTGTACAGTATGAGCCTACACAACATCACATCGTAAAGGTTGGTGTGATTTAAGTTGGGCTCAGGCTGAGAAGTCCGGATAATATTCAGACTCGGATCAAGTCGAGCCTGAATGCCATGGGCTTAGGCCGAGCTCAGGCTGACATATCAGGACCGTGCAGGCCTCCTGGCGACCCCCCCCCAACCCCCATCTCCTCCATCCTCCAGTGCGCTCCCAGATCTCCACCATCACCATGGCAACGTTCAACACCACGGTGGCCTCCTTCAACGTGGGCTACGCCGACTTCTTCACGGAGCATGTGAAGAAGTTGTGCAACCCGGTACCAGCAGCTGAGCTGGTCAGTGAGCCTCTGGCATGTGCCAACCTACCCCGCAGTCTGACTGACTCCTGCATCAACTACTCCTGCCTGGAGGAGGGCGACAACATTGATGGCACAAACAACTTCATCCTGAAGAACGGCATGCTGGACCTGACCGTAAGTGAGACCCCAGCAATGGCAGTCTCAAATCTTAAGAAGATGGATAATTCACTTAACATTATATAATTACTTAGTGGTCACCTGTGATCTGAATGGTATTGGGTACAAACCTAACATGTTAGCACCTTATCTCCAAACTAGCCTGTCTCCTTGGTTTGGTCCTCCTTGCAGGCCGTGATGCACGCGCTCTACGCAGTGCTGACCCATGATATCAGCTCACGCATCTGTGACGTGGCCCTCAACATCATCGAGTGCCTGCTCCAGCTGGGCGTGGTCCCCAATGCCAGGAGCAGGCCCAGCCACATGGAAGACAAGGAGAATCATGAGACGCGCAGCAAGGAGACTGTGGGCCAAACCGCCACCACCTCCCCGTGGGGCGTGCCTGGGGCCGCTGCGGGTGCCCCTGCCGGGGGTGGTGGGGGCGGAGACGGCGGCGGGAGCGGAGGAAGTGGTGGAGGAGGTGGAGGAGGAGGTGGGGGAGGCAGTGAAGATGAGGCTAAGAACAACAAAGAGAAAGAGAACAAGGTGGGTGTTTCCTTCAGCCCTAATTAAATCTGCAGTATGGAGCTGTGTTATCCCCGTTAATCACTTGTCAGTGGCCCCAGAAATAGCTGCAGCCAATATGCACATGATCAGGCTGTGTCAAACACCGCTGCACACACGCTGGGCGATCTCTCCTGGCGAAGTGTGCAGAAACAGCTGCGAGTAGGATGAGGGACTGATAAGTTTCCTAGTGTGTATGCATTAAAAACAAAGAGCCCCTATCAGTAAAGATGACAGCCTTAACATTTCTGTCCAACGTCTATTGTCTTTCCATGTTTTATTTATGTGGTGTATGTTCTCTGCCAGGGCGATGTAATCTGATCTGAAAATCAAAGCACCTTTTAATACAAATGATTGTAGTATTGATTTCTATATGTAGCAGCTGCTTGCTATGAAGTGGCTATCCATCCAGGGTGTTCTCCCGCCTTCTGCCCTTTGCTGTCTGAAATCACCTCTCTCCCCAGCACCCATCACATGATCCTGTATTGGACATTTGATGGATATTTTATACAAGCTTTAAAGGCTAAAAAGTTTTTTTTAGTTCTGTCAATCGGGCCACTTTACCATCAGGATCTTCTCTGCAGGGTTTCAAGCTGAATTGAAGATAGGCAGATCCCGAGTTAAGAAAGTCTGACTTATGGACAACTCATACTTAGGAACAGACTGCTGTAAAGGCTATTAAATTAAACATTTGGGTTAAATACAATGGATCATAATAACGAACACATGCATTACTTTGTAATACTCATGAAAACATTGCATGGCTTCAGCGGTTCATCAGCTCAAGGTACGGTACAGCACCGTATATAGTTACTTCTATTATTACTGTATAATTATTATTATTGTGTACTGTATTGTTATTTTTCCAGCCAACATCCAAATTCGACTTGCAGTAAAGGCAGACTTGGGGAACGGATCTCATTCACAACCTGGGGACTGCCTGTACACCAGCATCATCAGATGGACAGGGCATATTGAACCTCATGGGTCAAATTTCTACCAGAGTATAAGTTTTCACCTTCCTCCATACTTTCAGGAGGGTGCCCCCCCACTAAGCACGCACCAGCTGGCCCTCACGATGCTCATCAAGATTGTGAAGTCTCTGGGCTGTGCATATGGCTGCGGTGAAGGCCATCGGGGGCTCTCAGGAGACCGGCTGAGGATGCAGGTGAGATGCTGAGTGTGGAGGATGGCGGTGGAGTATAGCTGTGGGGTATAGATCATGTGGTATGACTGTGGAGTAGAGATGATGCAGTTTACGTAATACACTGTAGGTATGGAGTATGCATGATGTGCCAGTGTGGAGTATAGATGATGGAGTATACATGATGTACTGTGGGGTTATAGATGATGGAGTATACATGATGTGTTGTATGTGTGGAGTATACAAAATGGAGTATTCATGATGTTTTGTGGGTGTGGAGTATACAAAATGGAGTATACATGATGTGTTGTGGGTATGGAGTATGCAAAATGGAGTATACAATACATGTTGTGAGTGTGGAGCATAGATGATATACTTTGGGTGTGGCAGAGATGTACTCTTTATACTACATTCCTTTCATGGTTAGCTGCTTTGAAAACTCTCTCCTTTCACTAGAAACAACTCTTCCGCCCGTTTCAGGCCCAGAGCTGCCTAACCCGGCTCTACAAGTTGGACAAGATGCAGTTCCGGCAGACCATGAGGGAATACGTCACCAAGGACTCTCTCAACAATGTGGTGGACTTCCTACATGCTCTGCTGGGCTTCTGCATGGAGCCCATCACAGACAGTAAGGGGACATGTGTGTCATACCGACATGTAGCACTGCTGAACACGTGATTGCTGTCTTAGAGATAATGCCTTATATGTATAACTCTTTAATGAAATATTTTAAGTAATACGAGATTCAGTGTTTTATTTTAGCAGAAAAAAAAAATTCTGACAAAGAAATGTCTTAAAAACATACTGAATCAAGTCCATCAGCGCAGGTGAGAGGTCCTGGAAGGTGGAAAAATAATCCTGGGTAGATACATTACTGCCCAAAGCTAAAAAGGCTTCCTCAGGCATCATGTCCCTTCTGGTGCCCACAGTCTAGGGAATGTCCTCATTTACACGCTCTAGATTTGACCCAGAAAAAAACATCGCAATCCATCTGAAATGAAATACCTAACAGCTATATTTAAAGGTCTTACCCCATTTTAAGAACTTTAATCTTTGGAGCAGGTTATGTATTTCAGTAGGATATGTATACATAATTTACACCCCAGACTCTCTTCATTTGCTTCTCACCTGTGCTTGAGTCGTGGGATTTGGGTTCCCCTGCATCATGTAATATGTGGGTCTGACCTGAACCCACCCCTCTCAATGTAATGAGTGGTCTGTCCTGTCTCTTTGCTCCCAGACAAGGCTGGCTTTGGAAACAACTTTACTACAGGGGACAGCAAGTCTGTAGCACAGAGCATGGAGACGGTGGTGGTGGGCTGCATGTTCAAGTCCCTGATAACACGCTGTGCTTCCACCACCCACGAGCTGCATAGCCCAGAGAATCTGGTGAGACTTCACCGCCATCAGCAAATGGACACCCATCCAGCCACCTTCAGGGTCACTCAGATCTGGCATCTTCTCGAGATAACCCTTTGAAGTTTTTTTGAGATTAGAGAGACCCTGACCTGATCAATTGTGAAACATCACTCAAGACCAGGATACTCTTCAATGCACGTGTTCACTCACACAGGAACAGGGGCAATAAGTGACCAGCTGAACTCCAACCAAAGTACAGCAAGGGACCTGAGGGTGTATAAAGGGTATGGTAGAGTACAGCAAGGGGCCTGAGGGTATATAAAGGGTGTGGTAGAGTAGAGCAAGGGGCCTGAGGGTGAATAAATGATGATGCAGAATACAGAGTACGCGGAGTACAGCAAGGGCCCCTTGGGTTAAGTGTGTGGTAGATCTAAGGCTGCGTAATGTTGACCTTCTGATGTAATCCATGATTATGTCCTCTAACAGTACTCTAATAATCTGTTTATGAGCCCACACATTGTGAAATCCACCCTTCTTTTATTACAGAAGAGAAACGATACAGCTGAAATCACGAGTTCTGCTGCAGTTACAGTACAGGCATGGCTAAGTACAAGCTTGTGCCTTCAGCACTGACCCAGTGTCCACCGTGACGATAGTGTCACTTACGTCCAGTACGTTTAGCCTAGTTACTATTATCAGGCGCTGTCAAGTCCATGTTGACTCCTGCTCCCTATATAGACATTGTTTCGCCAGAATGTCCTGTCTTCTGTCTGGGTCTTCCTGCATCTTCACTGTTCAGATGGTAACCCAGTTACACCAGTATTATTATAGAAACATACCTTTTGCAATACCACCATGGTGTCTATACTGAATATGCCGTTGCATGATGGATAAATGGGTGAATGGATATGTACTATATATACTCATGGCATTTGGAAATGTGTGGAGTGATTCAAGCCTCAGGGTGTGCAGCGGTTTTTGATCTATAGGGGGAGCACTTTTCTTCTGGAAGCTGGTGGAAGATGGGGGATTGCCAGCATCCCTGGAATGCCATTACCGTCATATCAGCAAGCTGACAGTTGTCAATTGCCACTCCATACCTCTACTTTTGTTCTCCCTTTGTAGTGGGTCGGGAAAGGCTGTGATGCCCCCTGGTGGACATATTCTTCTATTTATTGCACTTCGGATGCTTTTATATTTGGTGAAAAGCAGAGAAAATCATTTTTCTTTGTCTTCTCTCCATGTTTATGTCTCTACACACACCCATGACACACAGGGCCTATACTGTGACATTCGTCAGCTGGTCCAGTTCATCAAGGAGTCCCATGGGAATGTGTTCCGGCGAGTAGCACTGAGTGCGCTCCTGGACAGCGCTGAGAAGCTCACCACAACAAAGAAGCCTGAGGAAAAAGAGGAGCCCAAGCAGACTGGGACCAGAAGGTGTACTTCATTACACCTTCATTACACGTACATAATACAAACTACATTACACTTCCATCACACCCTCATTACACCCTCATTACATTGACATTACACCTACATTACACTTCCATCATACCTTCATTACACCTTCATTACACCTACATAATACAAACTACATTACACTTCCATCACACCCTCATTACACCCTCATTACATTGACATTACACCTACATTAC
>JAODKC010000038.1:17586398-17622233 GCA_026777985.1 Mormyrops attenuatus
AATCTGATTGGTTATCTCTCTGAACCAATCATTTTTCCTTCTGCCCTCAGAACATTTTTGTGTAAGTAAAACTCCCACGAGAGCGCATGTTTCACCATTAGCCCCAGTGACACTGGCTTTGCAGAGCTCCACAACCATGGTGTCAGAAGCAGAGGCTCTGGAGATGCTCTCCTCTCGCAGGCTTGCAGCGGCCACAGCCAGGCAGTAAGGGATACTCTTTTCCGTGACTTTCTGCCAGGGTGTCATGGCTTCCAGGAGCGTCTGGCTGCCAGTCAGGAGGTTATGAAGAACAAGAACGTGGTGAACCTGGGCGCCATCCGGCAGGGCATGAAGCGCTTCCAGTTCCTGCTGAACTGCTGTGAGCCAGGCACCATCCCAGACGCCTCCATCCTGGCAGCCGCCCTGGACCTGGTGAGGGGCCTACGTGACTCTGCAGCTCCCCCGTCAGTCCTATGGCCGTGCCTGTGACATGGGAGTTTTAGTCAGAGATTGCATGCAGGATTAAAATTCCTGTGATGTGTTTGAAGGGTTTTTATTGATTATAAAATCCAAAAGAATTTGTTACAATATTGTCCATTTATAAGGCTTTCCAAGTATTCATTTGTACTGTGTACTTCATGTGAACCTTGTAAACGTCTCAATTAGAGTTGAAGATTTTGGCTGATGCCACTTTCCATGACATCTGATTGCTTGGTCCCGCCTTCTGTAGTTGCATGGACCCGCCTCCTCTACAATATGATTGGTTATCTCTCTGAATCATGTTTACTTCTCCCCTCAGAACATTTTTGTATAAGTAAGACTCCCATGAACGCTCATGTGGCCCTGGGTGGAGATGCAAGCGTGTTTCTGCCCTGACAGGAAGTACTCCTGTGTTGTACAGGAAGCTCCTGTGGTGGCACGGGCCTCCCTCTTCCTTGAGTGTGCCCGTTTCGTCCATCGCTGCAACCGCGGCAACTGGCCGGAGTGGATGAAGGGCCATCACGTGAACATCACCAAGCGAGGCCTCTCTCGAGGCCGCTCCCCAGTGGTGGGCAACAAGAGGAACCAGAAGCTTCAGTGGAATGCGGCCAAGTACTTCTGCCAGTGGGCCGACGTGAGTCAGCCAGTGGTTACGGCCCACCCCTCCCAGTGGTTACGCTCTCACTGCTGCCCCATGGTGGTCTGCACACAGCTCCCAGGGGTGCCAGGTCTGGTCATGTGACCAGCACCTCACTTGTTGGGAGTACTAAGGTTTTTGTTCAACACAGAACCGGCTTTCCTCAGTAAATATGTGCTCTTCCTATGCATCTATCTCCCAACCATTGTCCAATACAGGGTCTAGGGTGCTACACTCTTATGTCTTGAGTTATTTTTTGTGCTTGATAATACATGTTACCTTCAACTCATTCATCAAGACAAAAAGCTATATCTTAGAAACCCCCTTGATGTGTATGTGTGTATGTATTCTTCTTCCTGCCCCTGTCCTAGGCAATCGGTACCCGCCTGAGCGAGCTCTGCCACTCAGACAGTGAGAGTCCCGCCAACATCCTGGGCTTCATCTACGATGAGGAGAGCAAACGGCGCATGCGAAAGGAGGACGAAGAGGAGGACTTCCTAGACGACAGTGAGCCCGGTGTCTCTGACCTCTCACATCGGCTCTGGTGGTCTACACCACCACAACACTAATGGTCTCGTCCTGCAGACACGGTCAACCCGACGAAATGCTGCTGCCCCTTTGCCCTGAAGATGGCCGCCTGTCAGCTGCTACTGGAGGTCACAACCTTCCTGAGGGAGACTTTCCCCTGTCTCCCACGGCCCCGCGCTGAGCCCCTAGTGGTCAGTCTCTTGTCTGGACTGAAAACATTCATCAATAGTTAAAAAAAGTCTATAGCAGGGATGGGCAATATTATCCACAAAGGCCAGTTTGTATGCAGGTTTTTGGGGTAACCTTTAGGTCAGCTGTTCAAACCCAGGTGTGAGGACTCTTCAGCCAACCAGTCCTTTAATTAGTAACCTAATTAGAGAGTCGCAGTGAAACCCTGCATACACATCAGCCCTTTCTGGATAAGATTGCCCACCCCTGGTCTATAGCAATAGTTCTGACCTTGTTGGAGGGGATTCAAATGTTTGTGTGTGGGGGACCAAACAGGCCAGGCTCGGCGGCACAGGGAGGCTTTTAAAGGAAAAAATGTTTTTATTACAAACTTTTACAAGAAGAACGCAACAAAAGTAAACTTCGTTCGTATGTCTGAAAGTTCGTAAGTTGAAAGTTCGTAAGTAGAGGAGCGTCTGTATTTACATTTAACATTTATATTTACATTTAACATTTATGTTTAACATTTACGTTTAATATTTACATATAAAAATATTATTTATGTTTACAAATAGTCATTTTTCTAATATTATACATAGCAAAAAGTTGTGATGATCTTTAACACTGTTTATATGTAATAAAAGTGCACCAAATGTTAAAAAAGTATCAAGTGAAAAAGTGCTTAGTGACTTTACAAATGGCGCCCCATAATTGAGGGCCTAAGCTTTAACACTGTGTAGCTGGTAGAGCTTAGGCCCGATTAGCACAGGAGCCTGTAAATTAAAGCACTCCTGACAACAGTAAAAGCTCTTGACCAGTGGTTTGGGGGTGACAGTAAAATTACCCTACTACTAGAGGGCATCTTGGTTTGAGAACTACTGGTCTATAGGACTAAACACTGTAAGAGTTCAGGTTGAATGCCCATCATGGAGCTCCCTTCCCACTTCTCATTGTCCCTCCGGGTTCCTGTCCTCACAATCTGCTATTGCCATTTGTTTGTTGACCTTCTTATTCTCTGCATGTCTCTTTTTGCTCCACACACTGAAGGCAATGATATCTCACCTGCCATTATCCCAACTCATCCTTCAGGACCTGGAGAGCTGTCGCCTGCGCTTGGACCCAGAGCTGGGCCGGCACCGCTATGAGAGGAAGATCAGTTTCGCGGGGATCCTGGATGACGAGGACAGCCATGACTCACTGAACAGCAGCAGCCACACGCTCAAGTCTGACACAGCCTGTGATGACAAGAAGAGCCAGGAGCCCCTAGGTGAGGTTACAGATTGAACCCGTATGGTCGCGTTCAGTACACTGACAACGACTCATTGCATGGTGCACTTTCACATTAGAGCTAGATGACTATGGGCTGTGTTTGGAATGTCCACTTGTCCACTCACTCACTATTTAGTGTTCACTACATAAAACACTCACTAGGGTATAAAGGCAGACAGGGGTTGATCCATTTCGGACACTAGGGGGATGTTACAGTACGCTACTGCATAATTATGCACCAGATATTAGTGACTGTTATCTCAGTTACATAAACAAATTCCAGAACATGGACACCAAGGTTGCTGTTAATAAGTACATATAAGTACACGTTATAATTGACGTCGTAATGATAAAATTTTGCAGCACAAATCTGTGCACA
Source organism: Mormyrops attenuatus (assembly GCA_026777985.1). Classification (NCBI taxonomy): domain Eukaryota; kingdom Metazoa; phylum Chordata; class Actinopteri; order Osteoglossiformes; family Mormyridae; genus Mormyrops; species Mormyrops attenuatus. The sequence continues at coordinate 17,589,839 of JAODKC010000038.1, forward strand.
CATAACTGTTTACTGTAATGTACCCACCTATGCAAGCATGATGCAGACTGTGTCTGTAACTATGGTATTATATACTAATCTTCAACATACTGCATTAACTGTGAGTTAACGTTACCCATACAAAGCGCTCAAATACATAAAAATTTTGTTTTTAAAGCAGCGGTTGCCCTGCCACTACTGTTATAGCTCATGTTCAAGTATTTCATAACCATGCTACATAACAACGGCTAGCAGTTGCTGTTCTGACTGAGCAAAGTTTCTCAAATATGGTTCCGACATTTACATGACAGCCTGCAATGCACAATGGTCTAAGTAGGGTACAGTTCCCGATGTAGGGTACAGCTTCTGTTCGCTATTTTTTGATGTGACTCATGACAATTTTGTAGTGCAGTATATAGTGAATGAAATATACATTTGCCCTCATGTACGGCACTCATGGCCAGAGTAGGTTGGGCACATTAGCGAAGACGGTTGCATTATTTCTACCGAGCTCCGATGCACTTTGACCTCTGAGATGTGTTAATCCGCCCCCTTGTGGCCACTCTGGCCCCTGCACACCGCAGCTCCCATCAGGAAGATCCGCATCGGGGGTTCCCGCCTGCTGCAGATCAAGGGTGCCCGCAGCTTCCGGGTGAAGAAGGGCGGCTCCCTGTCCTCCATCCGCCGGGCTGGCAGCCTCAAGAGCACCAAGCTGTCCCGGCAGGATTCGGAGTCGGAAAACGAGGAGGGTCTGCTGTCCCAGAGCAGGGACACAGTCACAGATATTGGTAACTAGCAGTAACTTGCTGTCCTTGAGATACTCCTATTGATTCCTGTTACCCAGCAGTGAGTGATGAGCTAGTACCAGCAGACCCAGTGACATCATTGCTACTTTTGATAGCTGAGTTTTCCCTGACATTAGGAGGCAGGTGGCTGAACAGATGTGTGTGTGTGCTTCCACAGGAAGTCCCTGGAGCACCAGTGAACCCAGTATAGAACCAGAGGGACTCAGCACTGGTGGGACTGAGGAGAACTACCACCGCAACATGTCCTGGCTCCACGTAGGTGACACTTCCCCAGGGAGGGGCTTATTTCTGAGCATAAATCAGTGAGGAGGCCAGCTTGGCACTCTCGACGATACTGAAGGTTCTGTTCTGGGATGTCGGCTCTTCGGGCTCTAATGCATTCAGATGACCACACACTGTAACTCCATTAGCCTGCGACACCTATGATAAACGACATGCAGTCGGGCGTTAGCCTCTACCGTCTTCCCATAATGCCCTGCCACACACCCCCCTGTGCCCATTCCGCAGATCATGATCCTGTTGTGCAACCAGCAGAGCTTCATCTGTACCCACGTGGACTTCTGCCACCCACGCTGCTATCAGTACCACAGCCGCTCCTGCGCCCGTCTGGTGCGCGCCATCAAGCTGCTGTATGGCGAGGCGGTGGATGGCCCTGCTGCTAGCACCGGCCCCCGCGCCAAGAAGGCCAAGGAGGTGGGAGTGCCGGGGATGTCCTGGGCACCGAGCACTCGCCCAGGCGCCAGGTTCTTAGGATGCGCACGTCTGCACGTGCATGGTGCTGTTACCATAGCGACTATTGCTCTACCGTAGACAGTGTGTATAAGTCAATACAGGAAGGTGTATCAGGTGATCAAAGATGTGACGCTTTCCTGAAAAGCATCGCGTGACCCTGGGCCCAAGAGTGGCTGCTTTTCTCTTAGGCAATTCCAGCATTATGGATGTGACATTTAAGCTCATATTTGCAAAGTGCCTCCAAACATGGACAAACTTAGTATGAATGAGTAAATGTGAAAATATTTTCAAGTAACCTCTTAGGCTGAATATAGACAAATCCCCGAAATGCATATATTCACTAACATGTTACAAATACTTAGCATTTTATATGTATTATGGATGCGACATCAAACTGATCTTTTCATTAAATGCCCTGCTTTGCATTTAGCCTCTATTTCTGTATCAGCTTTTTCTCACTGTTGTTCAGATATTGGCTTTTTTTATCTGTTATTTGTGGTGGGACGGGCTCTGAGGGAGACGGGGTGGGTGGACAGGGGGTGTGACTCTCACAAAAACCCCCTGTGTGACTCCAGTGCTCAGACAAATCCTGCCTCCGGACACCTTCCATGAAGAAACAGGCTACTGACAGCAATGCAGAGGGGAAGAAGGATACGGGCATGCTCAAGTACATCCGCAACCAGGTTTCTTCACTCACCTACCCAGCCCTCTCTGACAGTCTAACCCTAACCATAGCCCTAACCCAACACCCTTCCCCTGACACAGGTGATGAGCCTGTCGCCTGCACCCCTGTCCCTGCTAATTAAGGCGGCCCCCATTCTGACGGAGGAGATGTACGGGGACGTGCAGCCAGCGGCCTGGGAGCTGCTGCTCAGCGTGGACGAGCACATGGCCGCCGCAGCCGGTGAGCGCCTCCCACTGGAGGGTCTGTGTCACTGCATTGTAAAGCTTCACGCTCTCTGGGTTTGTGCTGATTCCACTCAGTGGTGTAAGTCAGGGTGCCTGTCTCTGTCTTTTTCTCTCCCAGCCGCCATGTTCCTGCTGTGTGCAGTGAAGGTGCCCGACACGGTCACCGACATGATGATGGCGGAGTTCCACCACCAGGAGGCAGGGCAGCGCATAAACTCGGTGCTGAAGTTCTACACCCTGTGGCGGTTCCGGTACCAGGTGTGGCCCCGCATGGAGGAGGGAGCCCAACAGATCTTCAAGGTAATCTTCACTGCAGTGTTCCTCCAGAGCTGTGAATAATTAAGACAGTGCTGCTACTCATCAGTGTGGTTCAGTCAGCGGTGGAGTTCTAACCCAAAACCCATGAACTCATGAGTAAATGGACCTTTCACTGTGTGAAGGACGCAGACCTCCACGTTGATATCTATGTCTGCATGTATTCTCAGATACCGCCTCCAAGCATCAACTTCACCCTACCCTCCCCAATCCTGGGCATGCCCTGTGTGCCCATATTTGACCCCCCCTGGGTCCCCCAGAATGCAGGCAGTGTCCAGGACCCGATCAACGAGGACCAGTCTGTAAGTGCCTCCAAACGTCAACAGCTGAGCCAGACTGCGCTATCATGAATAGCATCTGTGGGTTTGGGAAGACCTTTGAGTGGCTGAACTGGGAGCAGATGTTGCAGAGGGTGTGAGGAGCTCAGTTGTGCCTCGAAATCCACACTAGGAATACAATCGTCTATAAAATTCACAGCCCAGCTTAATCACACATGAAACACATTGTCCTCCTATCTGACTGATTGATCATTGTCAACATTGATGACTATCTGCTGTATCTCCGCTCTTCAGGCGTGTTGTTGACTTGGTCCAGCTTACCGTATCCCAGATCATCTGTTAATGCACCATCCCTCCCCCCGGCCATGCAGAAGTCCTTCTCAGCGCGTGCAGTGTCCCGGTCCCACCAGCGGGCAGAGCACATCCTGAAGAACCTGCAACAGGAGGAGGAGAAGCGGCGTCTGGGCCGGGAGGCTAGCATCATCACCGCCATTGCCATCATGCAGGAAGCTTGCTACGAGCCCACCTGCAGTCCACCTCCAGAGCAAGAGGAGGAAGGTGAAGGTTCTGCCGTCCCACAGGCCCTGCCTCTCTTGTGCGGAAGGGTTCATCTTCAGGCTCAAGTTTTATTTGTCACGTGCACAAACACGCACTGTGCATCAGCGCAGTGAAATGCTTTCCCAGCTGCTTCCGCGACTCGGCTCAAAGGGAAATGCATTAAACAAAGCAAAACAAAATCACATAAAACGATAATAAATGAGATTAAAGATACCGTTAGGGTTCGGGGTTCAACACTTCACTGCCACAGAAAACCAGGTCAGTTTAGTCAAAATATCCTTGGAAAATTATATCATTGAGGTTATGGAAGTTTTGTCAAATAATATAGAGATGGTGTGGCTTCAAGAAGAAAGTTTATCTTAATCTGTGTCAAGGGGGTCATAGCTCATAGCATCCTCAATGGGTATTTCAGTATGTATGGGATACAGGGTACAGTGATGGTTTTATCGGTCTCTAAACATATGGACAGGGCAAAAATAATTAGCATGCAATGAGATGTTCACAGTGTGTGACATCAAGCAGCAGAGAACATGTGACAGGCCAGCACCTGACCAGGTGCCCCTTCTTCCTCGTCAGCAGAAGAAGTGGTGAACCTGGCGTCCCGCCGCCTGTCGGTGAGCCCCTCCTGCGCCTCCAGCAACTCCCACCGCAACTACTCCTTCCGCAGGGGCTCCACCTGGTCGGTGCGCTCCATCGTCAGTGCCGAAGGTCAGCAAGGGGCCGCCGGGCTTAGTGTGTGCAAGCCGGCTCTCAGACACACAGGGGCGTATACAGGGGCGGGGCCACAGGGGCACAAGCCCCAGCTGAAAGCTGATTGGCCCCCCGAGTGCCCCCTACCCTGTCACAACTAAAAACACATCACTAGCTAATGAAAAGATTGTCCCCCACCTTAAAAGTCCTAGAATAACTCCTGTCAACACACATCGGCGATCTCTCACAAATACATACAGTTTTATTATTATGTATAGTTGATGATCACACTGTGCTTATATGAAAGCACAATAGGCTGTAGCATACCATAAGCATCCAAGAGGACTTGGCTGCAAAACGCTGGGCGACCTCCACTTGAGAGACCTCCACTCCTGGCCTGGACATGATGTTATGCAAACTTCTGATAGGGAGCCAGTATCTCCACTAGGAGGCCCCAAATCACATGACCACCACAACAGAGCTGGATATTACATAAGTGCAATTTCAGTGATATTAGTGCAACTTTGGGAACGGACATAAATTAATAGTCTATATTTGCTATTTCGGTGTGAAATTCTCACATTTATCTAGAACGTATTTTGATAAATATCCATCTTCATCATTTTAAAGGAAATTAGGTAGGTGCTATCTATCTACGTGTTCAGCCTACTTAGTTCTTTTCAGCAGTGTCATGTCTGGGTGAGATGTGGAGGTCATGTGATTTCCAACCCTACAGTGGAGGTCCTGCTAGTGGTCGCCCAATGTTCTGCAGTCAGGCTATTCTCCAAACATCTGCATGAGCTAGCCATCCATCTTCTGATCATTTCTCCAGTACAGGATCACAGTATAATGGGCATAAGACATTCTGGATGGGATACAAGTCTATAGCTAATATAAAGATGCCAGCTGGCATCTGTTAAGTGAGGGAGAACATAGGAGGAACGTGCAAACTCATTCACCCATGGATCAGGGGCAGTATGCAAGCACCCTGCCATGGAGGTATGAGTCTATAGTGCTACCCTACTCAATAGGCCACCTTGCCGCCCAGCGTGTGTGACATAGAAAGTTGATGGGCATGTTTAGATACTACCTTCCTTTCGGTAGTCGTGTTGTGTTAGAAGGTTCTGGAACCAGTGACTAAATAGTTGGCTCCTGCTTCTGGCCCTGGCAGATGAGGAGAATACCACGGAACACACGCCCACACACCACGTGCTCCAGCCCCCGCAGGCCGTGTTCCCAGCATGCATTTGTGCCGCCGTGCTGCCCATCGTGCACCTGATGGAAGACGGCGAGGTGCGGGAGGATGGCGTGGCAGGTAGGGCGCGGTGTCCGCGGGACAGGGAACTGCTTCCTGTTATAATGAAAAGTCACATCACCAGGAGCATGTTGGCCAGTATCCCAAATATACACCCTGAGTAAAATGTCTGGCTCTGTAGTCATGCCCAAGGGCTCAATAGAAATATGAATACCCTGGCAGATTCAGGGGGCATAGCACTTTCCTTATAAAATTGGCTGGGAAGGGGAGCATTTTGGCCAGAATTTCCAACCACGTCATGGGTCATTGTTGAGGTAGCCCCTGGAGCTCACTTGTTTTAGGGATGGCTATGGTCATCCTCTGACTGCCCCCCCCCCCCCGTGTGTGACCCAGTGAGTGCGGCGGCCCAGCAGGTTCTGTGGAACTGCCTGATTGAGGACCCGGCCCTGGTGCTCAGGCATTTCCTGGAAAAACTGACAGTCAGCAACAGACAGGTGAGAACTGGCACATGATGCCTGATGTATTACCAGCTTCTACAGCACTTTCACTTCTGAGCACCATTCACTTATTAGCAGATGCTATTTAGATGCCTGACGCTTCCATAACTTTTACTTAAGCACTTAAGTAAGTCATGAAGCTTCATGAACCAATTGCTGTATTTTCTGACACCTCTAGATGGTGGTCTCCGTTCAAAAAGGACTCATGCCCAAAAGCAAACCAAGAGCGCCATCTGATGCAGTCAAAAAATACAGAACATGGTTCAAGAAGCTTCATTCAGCCATCACTAGTAATTCTTCCGAGCCTTGCTTCTTAGCCTCTCCGCTACTTGCTATTTCTATGGAAAGATTCATGCAGGATGAACGTAGACCTAGTAAATTCAGCAGTCTGTATTTTGGTGTTTCCTGCTGACTTTTCCTGACTACTTTTCTAAAGGATGAGCTGATGTATATGCTGAGGAAGTTGCTGCTGAACATTGGCGACCTGCCTGCTCAGACCTCACACATCCTCTTCAACTACTTGGTGAGATGGTGCTCCTTGTAAGCTCTGAACTCCTTTTTCTACAGCCATGTTTGTCTGGGAGTGATGTAGAGCAGTGTTTCTCAGCCCGGTCCTCGGGGACCCGCTAACAGTCCATGTTTTTACTCCCTCCCGGCTCCTGGTAGGGATGGAGCAAAAACATGGACTGTCTGGGTTTCCACAGACATGGAGTGTGCCTATGGCCACATTTGTGCTGCGGTAATATTGAGAGTATACAGCTAAGGTGAGCCTGGTTCTCTACCTTCCCTCATTTCTGGACCTCAGGTGGGCCTGATCATGTACTTCGTAAGGACGCCATGTGAGTGGGGAATGGATGCCATCTCTGCCACCCTGACCTTCCTGTGGGAGGTGGTGGGATATGTGGAGGGCCTCTTCTTTAAAGACCTGAAGCAGACCATGAAGAAGGAGCAATGTGAGGTCAAGCTGCTGGTCACTGCCTCCATGCCAGGTACTCTATAGGTAGCGTGCAGCTAGGTGAAAGCAGTGACATCATAAACCATAAGGCGTAGCAGGTGGGGGGGAGGATGGGGGGTGGTGATGGCAAGTGTCATCACCTTCAGTGGGTCACTGATACCATGTAGGCCGGGTACTGATGCTGTCTTGCATGCTGTGTGCACAGGAACGAAGACCTTGGTAGTGCACGGGCAGAATGAATGTGACATCCCTACCCAGCTGCCTGTGCATGAGGACACACAGTTTGAGGCAGTACTGAAGGTGAGCGTGTGTGACATGGCACCCCTTGTGGCCGGGAGGAGTAGGTGAAGCTCGTGAGACGGTTATGAAGAGCTGAATACAGACTAATATATGCAAAATATAATAAGACAGAGTTATCCTTTGGTCAGAATCAGACTCCTGTCAGTTAATCTTAATGGACTAACGGGAGCTTACATCCCACAGGAGTGCCTGGAGTTCTTCAATATTCCTGAGGCCCGGTCTGCACACTATTTCCTCATGGACAAACGCTGGAACCTCATACACTACTCCAAGGTTGGCTGCTGCTCTTGTCGATGCTGTAATGGGATGGATTTCCCTTGCAGCAAAAGCATGAAGTGTACTTGAACCCCAGCCCGATGGTGGCCGCCCCTTTACTAGCAGGTTCACTGTTCCCTCTACAGACCTACGTGAGAGATATCTACCCATTCCGCAGATCCGTGTCTCCCCAGCTCAACCTGGTCCATATGCTGCCAGAGAAGGGCCAAGAACTCATTCAGAAGCAGGTGGGGAAGAGATGGAGGTCTCCATCCGTCCATCTGTCTATGCAACAGCTTACTCAGTCATGGTTGTAACATTTTGGAGCAAAATCAGAGACAATCAGGTTGTTAGGTACTAGCTGTCAGTCAGTTGTCGTCTTAAAACTTCAGCAGGTTTTGCTTTGCTCTTACTAATGGAACGACGTCCCCCATTTCCCCATTTGGCTGCCTTAAATGCCGCGTGACCTCTGAGCCCACGTGGCGTCTCCCCAGGTGTTCTCCCGGAAGCTGGAGGAGGTCGGCCGCGTGCTCTTCCTCATCGCCCTCACGCAGCGCATGCCGGCCGCACACAAGCAGTCCCACGTCTCCCTGCTACAGGAGGACCTCCTCCGGCTGCCCTCCTTCCCTCGCACCGCCATCGATGCCGAGTTCTCCCTCTTCAGCGAGTCTCAGGGTATGCCCCCCCAGAATGTCTGCATTTAATAGGACACATGAGGCCAGAATTGATGTGTCTCTCTTTCTAACTTCTAGTTTCTAGTTTCTAAGAAAGAGAATGAGGGACATTTCAGAACTCCTAACCCCTTATGTATCTATATCTGTGTTTATGTGATGAATCTTTCTTTCTTTCTTTCCTGCTGATCCTGCACAGCACTACGGTCAACAAATGTTGTTTTTAAATCTCCTTCATAAATACATTTTGCTTTGACTTTTGACTTTCCACAAAAATAACACAGCCATTGTGCCTGTGTGTCTCCAGGCAAGGAGTTGTTTGGCCTGGACACCCTTCACAAGGTCTTGTGGATCAAACTGCTGGAGGAGATGTTCCTGGGAATGCCCAGTGAGTACCCCTGGGGAGACGAGATCATGCTCTTCCTCAATGTCCTCAATGGGGCCCTTCTGCTGCACCCAGAGGACAGCGCCCTCCTCAGGCAGTACACTGCCACTGCCATCAACACAGCTGTGCACTTCAACCACCTCTTCTCACTCAGTGGCTACCAGTGGATCCTGCCCACCATGCTACAGGTGGGTGCTGTCTGGCAGGTGTCCTGATGAAGGTCTCTGTACTGTATTATATGGTCCGATTGAATATGGAAACCAGATCACACAACAGATTCAGTTTTAAACTGGTGTCTGTTCCCAATGGTGCCCCCAGTGCATCTTAAGCTAAAAGGGATCTGACCCCATCACAGCCGTGTATCCCATGTGGTCTATTAGCCGAAGAGGAACAGAGGATCGAAACGGGTGTCCCTTAAACGTGCATCATTATCAAATAAGGAGAGAGACATGGGGGACACAATGTCTGGGTTACTGAGGAATGGGGATGCAAAATGGACATATATTCAAAATGCCTTTCAGAGGGTTAAACTCGGGGCTTTAGACTACCTAAAATGTCCTTAAGCCAAATAATTGTACATTAATTATTTTAAATAGTATCCCACTAATTCATTTCCATTAAAATCAGGTGCCCCTAATAATGGTTTAGCCCCCTTTTTGTGAATCTCTAGTGACGCCCTGGTTAAACTTACAGCTCAGTAAATTATACATATGTTCTTTTTTTATCTTCAAAATATCTTTCAATCGGCCGCCCTAACCCTGAACACAGTCACAAAGCGACATAAGTCACACGCTATGTGGGCTAGGGGACGCTATGGCTCTTGTCTCCTGTGACCCCTCTGCCCGCCGTCTCAGGCTTATGCTGACTACGAGAGCAACCCCCTGCTGCGGCAGGGTATGGAGTTCTGTTTCCGCCAGTTCTACGTGCTGCACCGCAAGCCCTTCATCCTGCAGCTGTTTGCCAGCGTGGCACCCCTGCTGGAGTTTACGGTGAGAGGCCTGACAGCTCCTGCCTCGGGGCTGTGCGCTCCTCTGGGCCTCATCCTCCTGCGTATCCTCACCCTGATAACTGCATGCCCCTCCTCCAGACCAGCACCAGCACGGGCCTGTCCAAAGGCGTCTCTGCCCAGTGCCTCTTCGACCTGCTGGTGTCCCTAGAGGGAGAGACCCCAGACACGCTAGACGCCCTAGAGCTCGTCAAGGCTGAGAAGCCCCTCCGATCTCTGGGTACATTTATGACATACCGACAGACACCATGTGACCTTTGACCCTAACACCCATATCACACAGACAAGAATAGCACAAACTGAACAAGACATGGGGCTTGTATCGCGAAGCCAGATTTATGGTAGGTAGATAACTTTTTGGCTATAGGGACATAGGTCTAAATGTAAGTAAGATAAAGTCTGAGTAAGCAAGGAATCCAACTTTGTGATACAGGCCCCAGGACACTCTTAGACTGTGTGTAACATATCTATGATGGAAAAGGTTCAATCCCTAGACATCGCTTCTGAAATCTAAAGGGAATAGCATGTAACAGCATGAAGGCAATATTCCAAATTAGCCCACAGTACTTTCAGTACCCTGGGGCAAGAGTGACTCAGGGCATAAAATACAAAGTCTAAAGTCTATATATGAAGTATTAACGCTATATATTAAGCATAAACTCTATATAGAAAGAATAAATGCTAATTATCGTGTTGCTTGCTATGGTCTCTCTCATCTCTGTTGCAGACTTCTGCTATGGTAATGAAGACCTGGCTTTCTCCATCAGCGAGTCCATCAAGCTGTGCGTGACCGTCGTGGCGTACGCCCCTGAGTCCTTCCGCAGGTGAGTCACATGATGCGGCAGATGGCCGTAGGAGGACCAAAGAAAAACGGGGCGTTTCTGAAAGATTCGGCTGTTCAGATGGCCAAAGGCCTAAGTCGTTTTTGGATTATATTCTCACCTCGGCAACAAAGGAACATTATGGAGGTGGAAATGAGCCTGTGAAACGGTGCTCTCCAGGATGTCTAAGGACGTGTGCGTGTGGGTGTGGGCAGAACAGTGTGCGCTTTCCACCGTGTGTGAGCGTTTGTAACGTTAACAAAGCCTAAGCTCTCGCCAAACCCCTGCCAGCCTGCAGATGCTGATGGTTCTGGAAGCTCTAGTGCCCTGCTTCCTACAGAAGCTGAAGAGCAGCACCATCGCCCTGGAGTCAACCTCGGCAGCCCGCGATGAGATAGCAGCCATCGCGGCCCTGGCCACCTCGCTGCAGGCCCTGCTGTACAGCGTGGAGGCCCTCACGCGGTCAGAAGGCCTGCCCCCACACTTGCGCACACTCAGCAGGCGGCTCTAAAGACACACACACACAGACACACGCTCACCTGTTTCCCTGTGCCTGCCCCCCCTCAGGCCCATGACAGCCCCCCAGATGAGTCGCTGTGACCAGGGCCACAAGGGAGCGACCACAGCCAACCACACCATGTCTGGGGGCGCCAACACCCGGTGAGGAAAGATTAAGGCATGATGTTATGAGTGTGTGTGTGGGGGGAGGGGGGGTTGGAGGGCGTGTTTGTCTGTTACAGGGACAACGTCCCTATAGTTGTATGTGCTGTACTGCACTCTGAAAAATCACAACATAGTTTCATGTGTGCGAAATGATAATTCAGTGACGCTGACGTTGATGGTGCCCTTAGAGATAATCTGCACCTCCTGGAGGAGGGCCAGGGCATGCCCCGTGAGGAGCTGGATGAGCGCATCGCCCGCGAGGAATTCCGTCGTCCACGCGAGTCGCTCCTCAACATCTGCACCGAGTTCTACAAGCATTGCGGCCCTCGGCTGAAGATCCTGCAGAACGTGGCCGGCGAGCCGCGCGTCACAGCGCTGGAGCTGTTGGACATCAAGTCCCACATGAGGTGAGACGTCACACTGACATCACAAGGGGGGGGGCTCAGCGAGGGCCGAAAGTTTGTGGGGATGTTTAGTCCTCTCGGGACGTATCCCGGCTGGCACCAGGCTTGCTGAGATCGCGCACTCACTGCTGAAGCTGGCCCCCTACGACACGCTGACCATGGAGAGCCGCGGTCTGAGGCGCTACATGACAGAGATGCTGCCCATCACCGACTGGGCCGCTGAGGCAGTGCGGCCAGCCCTCATCCTCATACTGAAGAGGCTGGACCGCATGTTCAACAAGATCCACAAGATGCCCACACTCCGGTGAGCGTGCTGGGCCGTGTGTGTGTGTGTGTGTGTGTGTGTGCGTAAATGTGCCATTTCATGCATGGCTATGGATGTTAGCATGTTAGCAAATTTTTGTGTGTGTTTGTGTGTGTGTTTGCCTTCCTGTGTCTGGCTGTGGATATTACATGTGTTAGCATATTAGCACATTTTAGCGAGTGTGTATGTGTACCCTCCCATGGGTGGCTAAGGATATTACAACTGTTAGCGTGCGAGCATGTTAGCTTGCGTGTGTGTCCTCCCATATGTGGCAATGAATATTAGCATGTTAGCATAGCATATTTTACCGTGTCTGTGTGTGCCCTCCCTTGTGTAACTATGGATGCTACACATGTAAGCAAATGTTATTATGTGTGTGACACCTTGTGTGTGGCTATGGATATTAGCACGTGTTAGCAAGTTAGTGAACGTTAGCTTGTGTGTGACACCCTATGCCTGGCTAAGGATGTTAGCATGTGTTAGCACAGTAGCGAACGTTAGCGTGTGCATGATGCCCTGTGTGTGGCTCCTTTCCCCAGGAGACAGGTGGAGTGGGAGGCAGCCAGCAGTCTCATCGAGGGTATCTGCCTCACCCTGCAACGGCAGCCCATCATCTCCTTCCTGCCCCACCTGCGCTCCCTCATCAACGTCTGCGTCAATCTCGTGAGGATCCCTCAGCTCGCCCTGGCCTCGCGTGTCTGGCTTCCTGCATTAATTTGGGCTTACGCTGCCCCTCTCTATGCGTGTGCTCTAGGTGATGGGGGTTGTGGGTCCCTCCAGTGTGGCCGACGGGCTGCCGCTGCTTCACCTGAGCCCCTATTTGTCACCACCGCTCCCCTTCAGCACCGCCGTGGTGCGCCTGGTGGCCCTGCAGATTCAGGTAGGCTGGCAGACGGCAGTGAAATAATACCCCCCCACAACTTCTGTGAGCTAAAGGGAGAGCAGAGGATAGCAAAATATGATCAAGTACTTTCCGTTATTGTGACTTTTTTATCACAGGCTCTGAAGGATGACTTTCCTCTCGGTCATGTGATTTCGCCCTTCACCAATCAGGAGAGGCGAGAAGGGATGCTGCTTAACCTGTTAATTCCATTTGTGCTGACCGTGGGGTCAGGAAGCAAAGGTCAGGCCCGAATCCAAGTCTCCAACATTCCTGATATGTGACAATAAAGAAGCACAGTGTTTCTCAGTTAGTGTGTGTGTCTGTTAGTGAGCCTTTGTGCGCATGTTAATAAGTATTAGCAAGTGTTAGCCTTTGTGCACGTTAGTAAGTATTAGCGAGTGTTAACCTTTGTACATATGTTGGTAAGTATTAGCTAGTGTGCCTTTGTGCGCAGTTAGTAAGTATTACTGGATGCTAACGTTTGTGCATATGTTAGTTAGTATTTCTGAATGTTAGCCTTTGTGTGTATGTTAGTGAGTGTTAGCGAGTGTTAGTCTTTGAGTACATGTCGGTGACTATTATGGAGTGTTAGCCGTTAAGCGCATGTTAGTGAGTGTTAATGTACAGTATGTGCATGTTAGTTATGTGCATGTGTGCATGTGTTATTGAGTATTAGCTAGTATCAACCTTTATGAGCAAATTAGCGAATGTTAACATATGGGCAATATGTTAGCAAGTGTTAGCCTTCATGTGCATGTTAGAGAGTATTAGTGTACTGTATGTGCATGTTACCAAAGGTTAGTATAGCTGTGTATCACACTTAGAACGAGAGAGCCATCAGACAGAGGTTTGAACCTTGGCAGCTGGGGCCCTGCCCTGACATTCTGTGCATGTGTGACCCCCATATCATGCGTGCAGACAGCCCCCACCTGGAGCAGCCAGAGGTTTTCCTGCTCCTGCAAACGGTCATCAACATCCTGCTGCCCCCCCGTATCAACAGCACGTCACGCAGCAAGAACTTCATGTTGGAGAGCTCACCTGCCCACTGCTCCACACCGGGGGACACAGGGAAGGACATGCGCCGGGAGGGGCTGGCCGAGTCCACCAGCCAGGCTTCGTACCTGGGTACTGCCGGGGGGGAGGGCAGATGACCTTCAGGCTGATTTTTAGGCCATGCTGCTGTCCAGTGAAACCCACCTTTGACGATCACTCAGTATTAATCACTAACATCACTAACTGGGGTGATGCGGGGAGTTCAACTTCAATGGCCCTGAGATCATGGAATTTCATTTCATTATATCCAAGGGCTCAAGCGGGTACTGCATGTCAACACAGAAAGTGTCTCACACTTCATCTGGTGTTAACGCTACACATCAGGTCTTTACGGCATCATAAATCATCAGCTTAAGTAACTTTCTTGAGGGTAGGATCAAGCCTTTGGGTCTCAAACTAACAGCACTGACGGCCACTGTAACCACCTCTTCTCTGCCAGCCCTGAAGGTGGTGCTGGTGTGCTTCGAGCGCCAGCTGGGGAACCAGTGGTACCGGCTCAGCCTGCAGGTGAAGGAGATGGCCCTGCGCAAGGTTGGCGGCCTGGCCTTCTGGGACTTCATCGACTTCATCGTGCGCACACGCATCCCCATCTTCGTGCTGCTCCGCCCCTTTATCCAGTGCAAGGTTTGGACCCATGCCGGTTCCCATACATAAGAAAACATGAAAAATTATATGGGAAAAAATGAATTCTTGGATTGATAGAAAAAAAAACTGAGTTAAAAAAGGAACAGCATGTAGTGAGTGATATCCCCCTCACTCAAACCCATGCATTATGGGTAAATGTGCTTTTCCCTGATGCCCCCAGCTGCTAACCCAGCCGGCCGAGTCCCAGGAAGAGATCACGGCCCGGCATCACATTGCCGACCAGCTAGAGCGCCGCTTCATCCCCCGGCCGCTCTGCAAGAGCTCGCTGTTTGCCGAGTTCAACAACGAGCTGAAAATCCTGAAGGAAGCGGTGCACAGTGGCTCTGGTGAGAAGGCCGTGCAGCCATGCGCTGCTTTGAGCGCAGCAGTTCCTTATGATCCATGGAGCACTGCCTCTAGTGGTCGTTTAAATACTTATATCTACTTGCTGTACAGGCTGCAGTGGATTTTATAACTCCTGTATTTGTGTACAGTAAAGTAGACTATGTCTAAGTGCTTCTAGGAACACCTTGGCACATCTCGATTGGCTGCTCTTCTGTCACGTGACCCACCATCATCTCCTCGCCCCTCTCTCCTCACAGCCTATCAGGGGAAGACGTCCATAAGCACGGTGGGGACTTCGACGTCCGCCTACCGGCTGAGCCTGGCCACTATGTCGCGCTCCAACACGGGGACGGGGACGGTGTGGGAGCAGGACAGCCAGCCATCGCGGCAGCCGTCGCAGGACACGCTGAGCCGCACGGACGAGGACGAGGAAGAAAGTCAGGGCCCCATCCGCACGTGCTGCCACCGTGCGCTGCCTTACAGAGCCCGTTTCTCTGGCATACCTGTTACCAATGGAATAATCATGCAATATGCCACATAAGATAAAGGTTCTTACAGCACACAAGTACTGACTCATAGGCCTTGTTTTGTCTCCTTTTTCTCCGCCACATGGCCCCTGCTATCCACCCACATGTCCCTGGCTCTGTCCCCTTTCTGTGATCCCCCCCCACCATCTCCTCTGCTCCTTGCCTGCTCCCGCATGTGCTCCACGTGCCCCAGACGACTCAGTGAGCATTCCCAGCGTGGTGAGTGACCACGAGGCCTTCTTGCCCCACGTCATCACGCAGCGCCGCTTCTCCAGCCACGCCCCTGGGGTTTCCACCCCCCAGCCGGAACCTGGCCTGAGCACCATGCTCCCCAGTCACAGGTACGCGCGTTCCGTCATTTTGCCAGGCCCCACATGGGTCTCCAAGAGCTGTGGCGGCCCTTCAGATACAGCAAGAACGTTACAGTCACTGTGCTACCTGGGGAAATTCACAACACCGTACAGTATCTGCCGAGCCTGAAACTAGTGATGGCCAGATGAAGCTTCATGAACCATTTGCTGTATGTTCTGACACCACTAGATGGAGCTCTCTGTTCAAAAAAGGACTCAATGGATGCCCCAACGTAAACCAAAAGCGCCATCTAGTGGGGCCAATAAATACAGAAAATGGTTCATGAAGCTTTATTTGGTCATCACTACCTGAAACCATGCAGTACTAACTTGAATAACCTTCGACATGCTGCGTAAGTGTTATAGTAGTATGTATTGTTCTATATGTACTTATGAATATGTTTTAATACCACCACTTGTAAATCGAGGTTTACTGTGTGTGTCCTACATTTCCTGTACTCCAGAAATGGGGAATTTATTCATCTAAACCAAGCCAAACCCTCAAAGCGCAGAGTCCAGTTCCTACGAGCAGGAACCTGTTCCATTTTCATGTGTTTTGGTTTTCAGAAGCCTGTTTTTGCAGATGTCATAGTGAGTTGGGTGGCATATAAATGAAATGGTCAAGGACAGTGCCATCTCACGCATCATAGAACCTGATGTAATTGCACACTTACCTTTGATCTCCATCCATCAGTTTGCCATGCACCCCACCTCTGATCGATACAGCCATTTAACATTCAGACAACATCGAGGATGTCTGGTGCTGCTATCAGTAATTCCTGCTTTCATCTCCTGGCTTGAGCATTGTACGTGATTTTTCTCCTGAGCAGGTGGACTGTGTCCTTCTGGTCTGAATAACCCCCAGAACTCTCAGCATGCTCAACTCGATTTCAGTTCAGAGTCGCATCAGTGCTGCTCGTTCTTCCCAGCTCCTTGGGGCCTCAGGGCTGTCAGAGAATGAAGTCTCTGAGGAGTCTGGGAGTTCTGGGAATTGTTGCAGGCTGTTGGTTGAAAGTGGTTGAATAGCAGTTAATTCCGTAGGTGAACAGCAGAGGGCGCCCTTTGTGTTCATGTGCTGTCGGTTGACCGAGCGGCTCCACCTGGGTTGAATGGCCCAAGCTTCACCGGGGGTGCTTCATGTCTTGCTAAACCCTTTTCCGTGCCCCCTCTGCAGCGAACCCAATGTGCTAGATGAGTCGCAAGGGATGCTGGAAGAGGGTAACCTGTCTAGGTACAGTGTCTCAGCCCTGTGTCTCTTTTACGTGTGTGCCGAAGCTTGGCCTGGGCGGCCACCTTTTACTACTCTTCCTCGCTCATCGCATTCAGCCAAGCTGCTTGCTGTGGTCCTTCTGCTCCCTCTTCTTTGTTGTGGGTCGAGTGTGACGTCTCTCTCTTTCTCTCTCTCTCTCCTGAGCACCAGACTGACCCCATCTCAAACCATCCACTGTGTCTCTAAATCTTTGCAAGCGGCAGCTCTCCTGGGGAGGCCCGTCCGCGTGGCACCTCTCCCTGTGTGCCTCATGTGTCATCACGGTCAACCTCATGCCGCCATGGTGTTCATACATGTGTCCAGGCTTTTGCTACTAAAAAAAATAACAGGAGGCAGTCTGGGGAAGTGGGTCTTGGATGGGCAACATTTCCAGACATCTTCTTGAGTGGTCGAGGGTGATCTTTATGAATGGCTTAGGAGTTGAGAGCCTTACACTGAATGTTGTGCTATTTCTGACAAAGACTTATGTCAGTGACCCCTACCCTCAAGGTCCAACCAACGACAACCAGCAATGCCAATGTCTGCACTGTGCAGTGACTTTTTGAGGGGCAAGTGCTCAAAGCCTTTGACACATTCATTAAAGGGGCACGGAGTACCTTTAATGGGACACCTTTCAATAGTTTGGACAAATCAAGTGGGTGGCTCAGGCCCCCCTAGCACTCCCCCTCTGCACGAGCCTGTGATACTGCTCAAAGTTGCCTCTCCATTTCCCACAATCCCCTGCTGATTTTGATGTCCAACATGGTAGACCATGGCTCTATGGCTGGTCCATGTCTTGCTGTATTTTCTGTGTCCATGAAGGGCATAGTGAATTGGCTGTTGTTCTCCCTGCACCAGTTTGAAATTGCTGGGAGGGGTTGTGGTGCAGCTCTCGGTGCTCTTTCAGCGTACTCTGATCTGATGGCAGCCTGTATGTCTCTCTGTGTGTCTCTTCATGTGACCTTGGCGGCTGGGCTGGGTCTGAAGGGTGGCCAGTGTGCAGAGCGAGCCGGGCCAGCAGAACCTGCTCATCCAACCGCCACTAGGCCGTAAAAGAGGCCTGAGACAGGTGAATTTGGGACTGGTGCCAAGCAGACTCCCAGACACATATTACTGTAATATTACAGTAATAACCTGGACAGGCAGAACCATGTTATAATGCTAGCCTAGGCAGGGAGAAATGCTGTATCGCTTGTATCCATTACATTTATTGTATTTTCTTTTCTCTAAAGTAGCACATTATTTATTATTACTATGTTGTATATTTGCTGGTTTCTATGCTTCCAGTTGTACTGTTCGTTGCTGCTATTGTGAGATTTGCACACTAGTGTTTCACCTGCAGTCAAGTGTCAAGTGATTTGATTTATAACAACCCCGCCACATGGAACTGGTCATTAGCAGCTAATATGGTCATTTAATTATTCTAACTGTAGGCCAGGCTAACAAAGGGACTAAGTATAGTATGTGCACTGAACTAAGATTTAGTGTAAAAGACGAGCCATTTAATATGCACTGCAGAGCCACAGTTACATGGTGGACCTGACAGTTAGAGGTCAGGCAAAAGTGTGAATGAAACAAGCATCGTTGCTAATTCCCTTCAGCTTCGGCGCCCCCTGCTGTCCATGCAGAAGATCCAGAATGAGCCACGAGGACGGACTGGAGCTCGTCTGTCGACCACGCGGAGAAGCATCCAGCCCAAAAACAAGCCTCTGGGTAGCTTGTGCTCACGTGGGCGTGTGTGTATGTATGTGTGTGTGTGTGTGTGTGTGTGTGTGTTTGTGGAGGGGGGGATCAGAAGGTATCATTCATAAAAAACAACATATTTTGTTCTATGGCTAATTTAATTTTAATTTAATTAACCCTGTAATTGTTTTACGTGAACTGCAATTGGCTTGGTGTCAATACATGATTCCTTGTTTTATATAGCAATTCAGTGATATGATTAATCACATTAAACACAAATTATTGTTGATACATAAACTAAATCTGCTTAGTATTTAATATTGTCGCATCATGGGTTCCCAGTTATGAACAGTTTTCCTCATTACTGGCCCTGAATCCATATATCAGGGATTTCCTAATATTTTAAATATTATTTTCTTAAAATGTAATCTTATCTCTGGTAATCGTGAACTGCAGACCCATGTGAATAATGATTCATTTACAGTGTATCTCTCTGGTTAACTTCCTGTTCCTGTGCTGTGTGAAATGCTAATGTGCTATGCTAACATAAATAGGGCTGTACTGAAAATAGCCTCTCACCCACAAGCAGGTGTATATGTCTGTATCCTGTGTGTGCCGTACATGTGCTGTATATATGTACTATATATGTGCGTCTGTTCTGAGAAGAGCCCGGTCACCACAGGCCTCAATCACTGACTGTGTCACTCTGTTCTGTTTGTGTCTCGTTTTCAAAAAGAAACTTTATTGGACTGTGAAGGTGAGACCCCTGTCCTTCCTCTTGCCTCCTGAGTTGGCGCTCTGCATGTCTGTCTTGCATAACCCTAGTCTCTGTGGCAGTGTGGTATGTGGTCAGGCAGACGTGGCACTAGGGGGCGCTATTCTAAATGCGGCTGCTGCTCCATCTCCCCTCAGCACAAACTGAACAGAAGAGGTCAGTGACCTTCACGGAGACCCATCCCAACGTCACTGTGACGTCGGCAATTGGGGACGAGGGTCCGGGTGAGGGCAAGATGCTGGATGTGCCCTCCCTAGCCGGATCCTCCTTGGTACCCATCGCTGCAGACTCACACAGCCCTGCCCGAGGCCCGGTAGGTGCCGGTAGCCCTAGAGACACATCCACATTGGTGCATCTTTCACAGTGTATCATCGCTGTCCAATGAGATCATCGCTGTCCAATGAGGTCATCGCTGTCCAATGAGGTCATCGCTGTCCAATGAGAAACGTGCATCTCCAAAAATCCATTATGTGAAAAATCTCATTTTTTCAAAAACTCTTTTACAAAAAAAAACCTGACATAACATAATGTGACACCCTTAGTGCCTCAAATCGAAACCTGTCTTTACAAAGCCGTCAGTGAACGGTTTAATGTTATAAATGGACTTATGTGGATTGTTCTCAGCTAGGCAAATATTTCAGTGTCAACAATTAAAAAGTAGTCTCACTTTATATTCACAATTAACAGTGACGTTAGATAGCTGTCTAACTATCAATGTTACATTGTTAAAATTCACAATATAAAATAATCTATACAAAGGACCATCATGAATACAAATGTTAACTAGTACAAACATAAATGATTGTTAAATAGATGACTTCATAAAATATCTTTTCATTAGTCAATTAGATGTAAAACGCTAGCAGTAGAGGACAATGGGTGCATCTATAGTAAAAAAGAATCATCAAAAAGTAGACAGATGGTTTTATATGTATAACTTTGCAACTTTCGTTGGCTCACACCCCTGGGGTACAGGGTTCGATTCCCGCCTCCACGCAGTGCTTGTGGACTCCCCGTAATGCGCTTTCCTCTGCTTTCCTCTTGCGGACATAAAATTATGCTAATTGATGTCTCTAAATTGCCCATAGTGTATGATTGTGTGTGGGCGTAAGCAGCGATAGCGTGGCATGCTGCCTAGTGTATGTCCCAGCTGTATGTTTTGTGCTGCATGGGGCAGGCCCCCAGCCACCCTGACCAGGAGGAGTGGTCAGAGGATGGATGGGATTTTGCTATTTACCTGGTCATCCAGGTAGAGTGTCAGCATGCTGAGGAGCTCCCCGAGTATCAATATCAGAATCAGGTTTATTGCCCAAGCGTGTGTGTGGATCACACAAGGAATTTGTTTCTGGCAGTTTGAAGGTGTCTCGCCGGTACATTACAATGCAACAGAACAAAACAGTACAGATTAAATACAATGTAAAAGACATCTTATTTACAGACAGACAATGTACATAAATTGCAAACAACATACAAGGTGCAAAGTGAATGGGATGTCTTGGATTCATTTCAAATATGATCTCTCTGTTTCTTCGTTCCAGCTCTCTGCTACCTCTGACAGCAGGGAGAAGGAGCCGAGAGCACTCTGGGGCACCCTGTCCCCCTCCCCTCGGTCCACCCCCACGCCACCCTCCTCCTCCCCCTTCCTCCCCCCGCTCCCTGTCCTGGAGACGCCGGCCCGCCCACTGCCCGCCGACCTGGTGCCCGAGAGTCCTGAGACTGAAGAGACCTCAGTTCTGCTACAGCACTCGGACACGGTCCTGCACATCAGTGAGGATAGCGGCACTGAGAACCCGCTCCTGGCCCCCTTACTGTCCCCTCGCAGGTCTCCCCAGCCGCTGTCCCCCGTGGACTTGGATCTGGACGAGTCGCATGTCTGAGTCCCCCTTAGCGCTGCCCCTCACTGCGACCGTCACCTTCATCCTGTCCCTCCCTCGGTCATGCACCCCGACCACCAAAGCCGGCCTTCAGGTCTCGGGTGTATAGTGTCTCCCGGCAGGGTTGCACCCTCCAGCCTCATGGTGATGATCACTTGTCCTCGGGTTTATGTTCAGAACATATGCCAGGGTAAATGTTTATAGGACTCCATGACGATCCATTTTTACCAAGTATTACCGGCTAGATTAATCATTCCTGCAATGCACACATATAGGGCCATTATGCTGTGTGCTCCGATTGGCCATTAGAGACTGGAGTGATACGACCAAACAAGGTACAGTTCAAGCACCCGGGGGGGTGCTGGCCGTTTAGCTGATGAAGTTTGGGTGCAAAAAACGTTCTTGTTCTGCAACGCTGACAGTTATCGGTGTGAGTGCAGCACAATGTTGAACACCTGCAATAAACTGACACCTGTAAGTGTGCCCGGTTTTGAAGGGCAGATCAGTACCTCGGCCCTGCTGGAGGACCCGCAGTACTGCAGGATGGGCTGTTTGAACGCACAAGTGCTTTGCTTTTGAGTAAGGTGGTTACTGGGTTAACTGTCTCTAGTTTGTATTGACCAAATACCAAACTATGCTATAATAATCTAGTTGATGAGCTTTACAGCTCTGTTGTTTAGAAATGATATTTCAGAGGAATATAGTATATTAGTTATTTTCAGGTCTTCAGAAAGATGAATGTTTATATATTGTAATAGATGGAATATCTATATAATCTTGATATTTTCTTTACTATATAATGAATGTGTATATAATGAATACACCCATATGCGTAAAGATAAATCATAGCTGATTTATAGAAGTAACTAATTATTTGTTGGTAATAATATTATACTGAAATAATGTTGGTACCTGTGTGCAATGAGAATGAAATGGTGGGAATCAGGTATTTTTTTCCCATGTTTAAACTTGAAGGATATCAGGAGAGCAGTGCAGAAAGATGGCTGACCACTGTGACTGGGTATTGAAACCCAGCAGTTGTAGCTATGGGATCCGTCTTAGCTATAGGTGACTTTGTAGGAATGGGAACTGACATAACTATGAGAGTTATGAGAGCCGACTTAGCTATGGGAGACTTCGTAACTATGGGAGACCTCGTAACTATGGAAGACGTTGTAGCTATGGGAAGTGTCGTAGCTATGGGAGACGTTGTAGCTATGGGAACTTGTAGGTATCGAAGACTCTGTAGTTATGAGAGCCAACATAGCTATGGGAGACTTCGTAGCTATGGTAGACCTTGTAACTATAGCAGACGGTTACGGGAGTCGGATCCCAGGAACTGTGAGGTTGGGTGTTTGAGCTGCCAGGGTAGCTGGCCTCAGCATCCCTGAGAAGCTCCCGCCCTTCTTGTCATTTAATATAATTAACAACTTGAATGCAGTCCTCCCCCCTCTATGAAAAATGAATTTTCTCTCTTCACCCTCCATGCGTGATATTGTCCTGGTTAACTGCGATCTATTTCGGTGTCAGTGACATGCACCAAGAATCCGTTTATTTCTGAAGCTGGATGAACGTGTCACTTGATGCTGCTGACCACATATTCCCAATTCAAAGCCCCTTCCGTAAAATGTGCAATGACCAAAGTGGTTTACGGGAGATATTTTATACTGCAACTCATCCTCCTCAGTCACTGTCTTACCTCTCTACCCCACAAAGCCTTAAACTGCAGCAGTGGGATGATACCAACTTAACAATCTACCCTGAAGTCACTTTCACCTTCTCCGTAGCCCATATCACATCAAAATCATACTTGTTATTGGACCCACTGAGAAAGCAGGGTGATTTTTGAAGGCATACATACCTGCTGCATCTGTGCTGAGTTTGTGGCATTTTGGCCGATAGCAGATGGTTTTAATTCTATATTCCTGCCTTAGTTTGATGTTGTGCTCTCATTGGTATATTTGTATTCATATTATAAAGGTGAAGTATTTAGATTGAACTCAAGCAATGCTTTTCTTGGATGTCGTCATTGCAGAATGGTCTCTGTAGAGCAGGCCTTAATGCTATACCACTGCACTGTGACCAGTTTTTGTGATCGCTTCTGCTCTCTCATCTTCAGCAACCTTTTCGCTTCGAGTGTTACCGTTTCCTAGGGGTGTCTGTGTCAGTGCTTGCCGCTGAAATCACAGCCCCGATGCAACGTAGAATTTTAATGCAACGTGAAGCTCCGTTGTCAAGGTACTGTGGAACGTGTCAGCGTTTTGGTCTGTGTACACGCCATGTGCGCTTCTCTTCTTAGCATTTCCAAGGAAAGACAAATATGTGCTATTTTGCTCTAAGTGTGACTTGTTTAGAAAAATGGGAAAGTGAACAGGAAACAGCCATCTCTCTGCCAGGCAATCAGAACTGATTTTTACCTCAGAAGTGCTGATTATACTATATTCTTGTGAGATGTTTTGTCAGTTATGGTGTTATCTAGTTCATCTGTGAATTTATTACATTTTTCTCGCAGGGTTGGCCAGACCATGAACCCAGAGTGGACCCAGGAGACTACAGACCTAAAATAGCTTGATCTGGGTCCATTTTCTAAATGACATTTAATACAAAAGAGCAGTGTGTGTATGTAAACATACATAAGTCATGCTCCTTCACAATCTGGTTCACTCTGGGTGACCATCTGTAGAGCATTTAGATAAAGTTTATGGCTATACTTTGTCCCCATTTCTATGTGCTGAGTATTTAGTAAAGATATATATATATGTCATATATATGTTAAAATATATAAAACAAATTATATCTAAAGATATATTGAAATAAATGTTTTTTAATCTTGTTTTTTGAAAGTTAGTGACTTTATTAAAACCTATTGGCTGATTTAAAAGCTGTGAGTTCACTGGATTCCCAGCTCCTGGTAAACAGCACTGAGGCAAAATGTTGCTGACCTATAACCATTTTCTGGAACCACTTGTCCTATTGAAGGTTGGGGGGTCTGGGTGCAAGGTAGGGAACAACCCAGGATGGGGCGCCAACCCTTCGCACACCATTCTGTTACACATGCACATCTATGGACAATTTAGCAACTCCAATTAACTCCACCACCAACACGTTTTTAGACTGGGGGGGCACAGTACCCCTGTGGAAACTCCATGAGAACATGGGGAGAACATGCAAACTTCACACACGGAGCCATGGGAGATGTTCAAACCCTGGTCCCAGAGGTCTGAGGCAAAAGTGCTAACCACTGGGTCACCCCACATCAGTGAGCTACAAAACATATATAAATTGATGGAAAAAGGGGTTGCGAGTGAAAATGACATTTCTTACCACCGGGAGCGCTGTTCTTAGGACATCCGAGACACATCTCCGAGTCTCATAACAGCACATCACCTGCTTATTAGTAAGAGCGACTTGAATAATTCAGCTACAACGACAGTGTTTTCATTTTAATTGTCTAAATATGCAGGTCTGACTATAACGCCAGAAATAAGACAATTCATATTTCAAAGAGCAAAATAATTATAAAAAAACTCTTCAGCTAAAATATATGACCAGGTACAAATATAATACACCTTAGAAATATGTTCCTTATAGTGCGATACGTAGGCACAGAGACCAGGGCGTGCCGGTCATGCTGGGTGCCATGTGGTTACAACAGGAGTAACCTAAGCAAGAGGGGAGGGCCTGCTCCTTAAGGATCAGCGTGAGCAAGAAACACAGAGAGGAGTGAGTGACGTTCACCAGAAGCAGCCATTAGGAGCCCCCCCCCCCAGGCATGGGCGGGCTTGGACCCAATGTCAGAGTGGTTTAAGTCCGATTCGCCACTACCACTCATCATGTAGCTTAGGAAGTATATTGAATAAAATGTCTTTTTCAATCACTGGGAAGTGATTATTTACTCCAGATACATGGTCCTTTTCGGCACATACACCTTTTAAAGGGTTTGATCACATGGCTTGTGACAGCTGTCACAACAGAGGGACGGGCGTGTGTTACCACGGCAACTCATAGTGGCCATTCACGCCCCCCGCTAGGTCCTGCTATGCAAAACGACTCCTCCTTTTAAAAATCGACTTCTTCACAAACTCAGGCTGCCAAACCAAGGGAACATTTATGACTAGCCCTAGTGGTCTGATTGTTGCCCCGGCCCTTTCAGAAGTAGTCCCGCCTGCGTGTGTCGTCGCTGATGAAGGAGGGGTTCCACTGCGCCGGGTAAATGCAGGACTGGCGGGAAGGCCACTCTGGGTGCCTCAGGGGAGCCTGTGAGAGACACACACATCCAGACGCACATTACACACCAATAAAGCCATCACAGGCATCTTTAGTGATAGCCACTGTTACCCGTCAACTGCTTTACTCATAAAATCTGCTTTTGCTACTGTCTCTAGGCTACAACAACAGATCCCATCCAGGGACTTGAACAGAGTTGCAAAGTCCCTATGGTTGCATGTTTACTGATGTATAACGGAAATGCAGCTCCAGCGCCCCCCCCCACCCCCCAGACAAACAAATGGCGGGGGTGACACGGGGAGCCAGGGCACATACAGTGTAGTAAATGTCAGTCATCTGTAGGAGGTTCTTCGTGCTCCCGTTCTCCTGCATCTCGATGGCTTCCCTGCCCCACTCCACGGACACCCGGTTGCTTTTCGGGTACTCGGGGTAGGAGCACATCTGCAGGTCCCCGCTCTTGAAAATGATCTTATTGATGTCGTTTTTGTCCTTCCTGAAGACCACAAAAACCAGACAGACTGCTTACTGTCTGTTTCACCAGGTTTGATGGATAGCGAGTGCATTAAAGATGGATGAATGGAAAAAATGTCTGTATGGTCTGATGGATGGATGGATGGATGGATGGATGGATGGATGGATGAGACGGATTCAGGAATTCACTTGGCCTTCATGTTTAATAATATGTAATACAGTAAAAGGGGGTAAATTATTAGTTGAGATACCAGCCTGTCCAGACAGTGTGACCTGGTACCGCTGTAAAGCACAGGTGTACTAAGCTCCCTGTGCGAAATGATATACTACACAGCGTGAGCATTTACCTGCAGCAGGTGACAATGAGAGCGATGACCAAGATGAGCAGCACGCCCCCACCAGCTGGGGACACCACCACCGCAATCAGCTTGTAAACTGAAAAAGAAGGACCACTTCAGCATCATGCTAACTCAGCAGAGAGCATTGCTCAGAGCTCCAGGTGTTAGTCACTATGCTGCTGCACCAGAAGTATATCTCGTAATGCTATACATTAACTGCACCTACATAATGCCTTTATAATGCATTCATAGAACATTCATATGCAGCAAGTAAGTATATCTTCCATCCAAACACACCGCAGTAAGTATATCTTAGCATCCTAATGTACCTTAACAGCTTTAATATACATTAATAACAAACAATATATGATAATAACAAAAATGATCATATAATGTTTGTTATTAATGTATATTAAAACTGTTATAAGGTATGTTAGGATATTATGGTATACTCACACCCTGTTTATGAATGCATTATAAAGGCATTATGAAGGTGCAGTTAATGTAAAGGGTTACCGAATTTTTCATATCAAAAGTATCAATGCCATGCTTAAACGTTATCGACAAACAGCACAGCCCCCAGCCCTGGCTCTGCGTTTGGGCCCCTACTCACAGTTTTCACAGTTGAATCCTCCAAATCCAAACATGCACCTGGAACATCAGCAGAACAGCAGGTGAGACATGGAAATGAAGTTTCTGTTGTGACTCTGAAGTGTTTAGAGAAAACTTACGGAACACAGGTGCCATTTTCCAGTTTAAAACCATCACCACATTCTGCAAATATGAAAGAGTTTGGGAGAAGAATTAAATTTCCATTCTTCATCCAAGAAATCCTTAATGAAGATGATGATGGATTTAAGTAAATAAGAAATATCTTATTCTACAAGCAGTGTAACATGTCAGTCAGGTGTGAAACTATAAAATCTACTAAATGAAACATTTCATTTTTTGTTTAAATATAGCAAGCGTCTTATTTAAAGTAAAATAATTAGTAAAATTTACAAAAAGAATTTCAAAACAATAAAAAAACTAAATCTGCCTGTTCTGAGGAATGCTTTTTTTTACTGAAACCTTTTTGAAATAAACAAGAAGTTACAGTTACTTGGCTCATGTTTTGGGCCCTAATATCAGTTTTAGAATATTAAAACATGCCTCATGGCCCTTTGAGGCACAGAAATGCTGTTCAAAGCAGCAGGCAGGCACTTCTTAATTACACCCCCTGCAGCCAGCGTACCTCTGCAGGACAAGTCATCTCTGCTGTGCTTGAAGTATCCATCGCGGCATTGGCAGATAGCGATGCCGCTGGTGTCCTCACATTCGGTCCGATCCATGTCACACTGCACCGCCTGCGCCTGGCACAGAGATTGGTCTGCAGAGGGCGACAGAGAGGGGTGAGCAGGAACATCGCCTACCCTCGAACCTGCAATGAAGGCACGACTCTGTGGGGATCACGTTCTACTGGCAGGTCAAGTGGCAGCAATCAGGTGACTGATCAGGTGATATACTGCTGCCAATTTCAGAGTGCTAAGGGGGAAAGTCACAGGTAAAGCTGAGCTGCCACCAACAGAAGTGTGTGTGTGTGTACAGTCAGCAATGAGTGCAGAGTCATTGTGGGGAGCTGACACTATTATCATGGGACACAACAATGTCATTAGCTTTGAGCTATTTGATTATGCTTTTATTCCTATATGATTTTTAATTCTCATTTGAAACCCAGATTAGGTTTAGTTAGTTTTCGGTATGGTTTGATTAATTTTTGTTAGTTTTTATGTCAAAGATATATTTCTGTTTAGTTTTCTATATTTTATGGTTTCACCTTAAGTTTTAGTAATTTTGTTTCTGTAGAGATTTTTTAATGTGGTTAATCTTTAGAAAATCCTTCATGAATATACAGTGTACATTACACATACACATTACCAATGCCCTCAATGAGCAAAACAGATCCCAGGTATTATTAGTGATAATAAAAGATAAACAAATCATTACTTTAGCCAAATAGTACTTAAAAACTGTGATGGGACATATGTAACACTTTTATTTTGTTTAAGGTAGTTAAAGAAGCCTTATTTACAGTTCTTGTTCAGTTGTAGATTTTTATGTTATTTTTGTTACTTTAATTCAGTTAACGAAAATGTTTTTTCATAATGTTACTTTTCATTAATGATAACAGCCCTGGGACACAGACACAGTCACACACACACTCACACTCACACATTCACACTCACACACACACACACACACACACACACACACACAGTCCTGTACTCATGTCTTTGTGGGGACTGTCTATTCATTTCTATGGGCAAAACCCTAATCCCAACAATGACAACCTTAACCCCTACCCAGCCCTAACCTTAACCATAAGTAGATAAGTAGCATAATCATTAGTCTTTTGCCATTTTTAGTTTTTCTGCAGTTACAGATTTTTATGAAATTGAATTTCTCCTTGTGGGGACCAAAAAAATGGTCCCCACAATATCAAAATGGTATATCTGACCCCCCCCACACACACAAATACAGACACGCCGT
This sequence comes from Mormyrops attenuatus, assembly GCA_026777985.1. Lineage (NCBI taxonomy): Eukaryota > Metazoa > Chordata > Actinopteri > Osteoglossiformes > Mormyridae > Mormyrops > Mormyrops attenuatus. The sequence continues at coordinate 17,618,550 of JAODKC010000038.1, forward strand.
ACCTCTGTAGGAGACTCCAGCGCCCAGCAGCCGGCCACAGCGGGCCGTCCCCCGGCTGCAGTTGCCCAGGAAAGTCCGGATGGCAGTGACCACGTCCGGCCGCGTCACTGTAGCCGCTATGGAGAACATGCTCACGGCAGCGATGTGCATTTGCGGCGCGTAGCTGGAGGACGAAGAGACAAACTCTCACTTAGCGCCATAGCGGACCTGAGCGGGGCTTAGCTCTTAGAAGAGTCTCTCAGAAGATTTCCTGCCACGGTCTTTGCCCACACATGATGTTCACACATTCACGTAGCCGTAATAACGACACAAGAGGCTGCGGGAGATTAAACTGACAGAGCTTACTGCCTGAAAGCAGCTCATCAAAAGGGGTGGGACTGACGGCATAGAAGCTCTTACTTTTTCCTGAGTGTGGATCGGCTGTAGCCCTTCAGAGTGGCCAGGGAAGAATTGAGCTGAAAAGACACACATACTTTTCAAATGAACGTTCGCCAACAAAGAACCATCCGGAAGCTGATAACACAACTCAAAATGAGATGTTCAAAAACTGCCAGCAACAATGACACCCATAAACTTATTCCTCTGTATAATACAGGGCCAGTCAGTAACGGGGGCTTTCAGCTCCCAACTACTTTACCTGATTATTTTTAATACACACACACACACACACACACAAATCCCCCCAAGAGCAGGGAGCACATCACAAATCTCACCAGCTGCAGGATTTCTCTCTGGATTTCACGAAGTCCAGCACTGCTGGGGTGGCTGTTGTTGAAGTTCGCGTTTGAGAAACTGAAAGTACCCAGGAAGGTCTTGGCTATAGACAAGAGCGAAAAAACTTGAGTCTGACAGTAGGGGGCAGCCTGAACACATTGTGATTCCACACGGTTCAAACACGCTGCATACAGACGTCAATTGACAATACAGACAACACAGGAGATCGCGCTGCAGAGTAATTGCGGACTTTCAGCAGCTTATCTCCACAGTGCATTGCGTTGCCTGAAATACTAATGTAATGATCCCTCCTGTCCAGCAGGGTGCGCTGTCTCACCCCGGGTGCAGGTCCGGCTGTTCTCAAGGTCGAGACCCAGGGGGCACTCGCAGCTGAAGGACCCTCGCGTGTTTACGCAGATGGAGCCTGAGGGACAGGGCCCAGTCACACACTCATCCACATCTGGGCCGGACCACGCGGCAGGGGGAGGACAGGAGAGAGAACATGCAGAAGGGGAGAGAATCTTTTTATAGATCAAACATCTGTGTAAAACTCAAGAACCCAAGCATGGAACCAGTGACAGGAACTCGGTTAGGGCTGACAGTGCACAATATTTCCTCATTTTCACCATCAGGAGGCACTAGGTAATTACTCCACAGGGTCAATGAAATGAAATGAAATGAAATGAAATTCAGTTCAATTCAATTCAATTCAATTCAACCCAACTTAACTGCCATGACAGTATAGAGAGTTTCATGTATAAAGGGAATGTCTTGTGACTCCTAGAGCAGTACTACCAACAATATCCATAACACAACCTGGTGAAACAGCGACACAATGGAATCAAGAGTGATTGGTATCTTACAGGAATGAAGTGTGTGTGCGTGTGTGTGTGTGTGTGTGTGTGTGTTTGGGGCAGCTCACCCTGACTGCAGTCCTGGCCTGTCCATGCTGAGAGACACTCACACTGGGGTCTGCCCCCCAGGTCTAGAACACATGTCCCTCCGTTCAGACACGCATTCCCGTCACAGGGGGAACCTAGAACAGATGGCAAGAATTCAAACAAGTGTTGTTATTTATCCTGCGTGAATGCATTAACACTCATAACTAAGCATTAAAGTCGTACCTGGCGGCTCAGTCAGTTTCTTGGGCGTTTTTGCTGTAGTTATCTGGACTTCGGTCGTCGTCCTCTCTTCAAAGCCCCTTGTGGTATGAGCCGTGGTCGGCCTCACGGGGTCTGTGTGCCTGTACATCAGTGTAGTAGCTTGGCTAGGTTGGGTCGTTCCTCTAGACGGGACAGTGCTGCCGTCCAGGCCGGAGGTGGCAGTGGTACCATTTGAGGTCTGAGATGATGTTCCCCCGGTCCTGGAAGGAGGGTGGTCTTGGGGGGTGGAGCCCCTGTTTTGAGACACCTCGGTTGCTGGTACGGTGGCATGCGTGGTGGGCGGAGTCCGGGCCCGTGCTGTGGTCCTTGGCGCACTCTGTGTTGGTGGGATGGAGACAGGACCAGGAGGGGTTGACCTGTAGGTGGTTCCTTCACCTAACTGTGACCTGTGCGTCACCATTGAGTCAGTGCCAGGTGGTGCCTCTGTGGTGTGGGGGGGCTGACTGGACAGGACTTTTGTCAGGGAACGATCTGCAGTCGTATTTATGCCTTTAACCACAGGGGGCGCTTCTGTTGAAGCCACATTACCTGTGGTATTATGAATGGTCTCTGTTTCTTTGTTGCCGTGGGTGTAGAGACCCCCGGTGAATGGCTCCGTAGTGATGTCCGTCTCTCCGGCTAAAGTGCCCGACCTCTCGTTCTCTAGGTGAGACGTGTTGGTTATGCTGTCCTCTGTGGACAGATCAGGAGGTATAGAGGAGACGGCAAGACTGGATTCGGTGCGAGTTGTCCCACTTTTGGATGGTTGGTTAAACTGGGTCACATTTGCGTTCTCTGTGCTATCATCAGACATAGTCAGCGTAGAATTTAGGGGACCAATGGTTTCCGAAGACACCAGCGAGTGATCCATATGCCCTGTCCCGTTCAGAGGTGGACCAGCCATGCTGTGATGGCTGTATACTGTAGTGTCCAAATGGCCAGACTCAGAGGAGGAAATCCCATCTGTCAAGTCCTGGCTATCAGGGCTCTTCGTTTGGAATTCCTCAGAGAAGGGCTGGGAAGAATTCTGGGAAGAGGCTTGGGAAGAGGCTTGGGAAGAGGGTTGGGAAGAGGCTTGGAAAGAGGCTTGGGAAGAGGCTTGGGAAGAGGCTTGGGAAGAGGCTTGGAAAAAAGTTGGGGAGGAGGAGTCAGAGGAAGTTTGGTGAGGAGATTGTTGAGTCCTCTGAGAAGTTTGGGAGGATTGCTGGGAGGTGGTTTGTGACCCTCGGGCAGATGTCTGGGAGAAGGTCCTGGTGGATGTTTGATATGTCTGGGAAAAGGTCTGAGAGGAGGCCTCTGAGGAGTTTGATTCCTGGGTGTAAGCAGAAGTGCTGTCAGTGATCACGGACAGGAGAGTCCTCTCTCCGGCTCGGCTAATTGTAGAGAATATGTAGGTACTGGCGGTCTGCGAGTGAGACTCCCAGCCTTCTGTATCCATGGTAACACTGCCGGGCATGTTGTGTTTGGGGACTGAAAACAAAGGGGACAGTATTGGTCAGTTTGTAGGAATCAGGAGAGATCAGGAGTTGTGTGGGAAGCATCATCACTTTGGACACACTGAAAAACATGATTATACTGAGTTTACATGAGTATCCTGTAATATTTATAAAATATTTAGGCTTTTACAGCCTGTATTTAAACTCATACAATACAATAATATATATACTTTGCCATTCTCAGTTTCAGCACTGGCACAGTCAATGTACAGTATCAAGTCTAGACTAAAAACACACTTGTTCAGTCTAGCCTACAGGGACTCTAGTCCTAGCTTTAGCTAATTGTTCACCCCCAGTTAGACCTGTAGTGTGAGGTGTAGAGCTGGGTGGGG
>JAODKC010000038.1:17624333-17640482 GCA_026777985.1 Mormyrops attenuatus
TACATTTTGCCCAGACTACCTTAAATCCGACAAGTTACCCCGATAAGCCAGTGACCCCGCTTCGTAGTACAGGCCACTGGGGTCCAGGGGTGCAGTGGGGGAGGGAGGACAATCGTGTCAGAAAAAAGCACCAATTTTCTCCTTTGAGGATAGAGTTACTTGTCACTGGGGCTGTACCCTCCAGAGTTGGCCAACTGTACCCTAACTCTGGCTAAATGTACCTTTTAGTCTAATGCAAGGTAAAGAAATGGACCGTGAGGAACATTTTTGTACCTTTGGGGTAAGAAACCTGTACCAGGGCTGTACCCTTTTTTCTGACGGTGTATGTTCCTGACATGTTTGGAATGACGGGGTTTTATGGTCACATGTGCTGGCAGTCTGTACAGCTCTGTGGCCTCAACTGTTCCAGAGTGTTCCAGCCAGATCCTCCATGCCTTCCCTGTCCCCAATCCGGTCCAGTCCGCCATCTGCGCCTGGATCTCAAGGTGCTGTTACTCCCGGCTGGGATTGTTTCCTTTACGACTGTTTTTCTGCAGAACCGCCCTTTCAAACACCGGTCACGAACTCATGACAACAATCTTAACCGACCACTTTCCTCCCTTGTCTAAAAACCCTGCTGTGGCACACCCATTGTGTGAGACAATGGTGCTCCGGGACTCAGGGAATGTGTTTTGGTCTGATAGGTTTCCATCCCCTTACATGGCCCTTCCCACGACTGGGCGGCACTCCAGCGCTGTGCCGGGGCAGCTGACTGCAGCTTCCCACACCGTTAGACTGACGCGAACCACAAGGTGACCTGAAGACAGTGAAGCAGCCTGCTCCTCAAGGCCGTGACGATGGCCTGCTCTCTCAGTGAAATGCACAACCATACTCAACGCGTAATTTTATCCAGGAAATTTAGCATATTTTATACTTGACCACGTTCCCATTTAGGAGGGAAGATGTTTCTCTGGGGCCCGTTAGGAAACAATAAATACAGGCTTAAAGACAGCCAGGATCTGTTTACCTTTAAGCCTGCACATCCTTCCTATTCTGAAAAGAATGGTTTTATATTATATTATAGAAAACAAGCTAGTAATCAGTCACCTTTCTGACTGTCTGCTCCCTTTACTGCACCATCTCCCCAAAAGTACTGTGACTAATTTGGGTTATATGCAATTCAATTCAATTCAATTTTACTTATGTAGCGCTTTTAACGACAGTCATTGTCACAAAGCACTTTACATATAACCGGCCCGAACCCCCAACAAGGAAGCCTGAGATGAGAGTGGCAAGGAAAAACTCCTTCTAGCAGGAAGAAACCTTGAGAGGAACCTAGACTTGAGGGGACCCCATCCTCCTCTGGGCGACTGGGGAGCATGGAAATGTACACATATTTACATTAGTTCAAGATTAATCATTAATACAGGCACAATTTCTCCACTCTTTCTGCAGGACCTTCATTGGGATCCACAGCGAACTGGCATCCCCTTCTCGCTAACCGTTACAAGACCCCACATGACATCCCGGCTGCCGGGCGGGGCAGCTGCGGCGCGGAGGAAGCACAGGCCACTGGCTCTTGGTGCTGGCCTCTCACTGCACTCAGACTCTGTAATCAGACACAGAGTAAGGTGCTCCACTGTGCCAGAACGCCGCCTCACCAGCCGGCCAGCCAAAGTCACACTGTGTGCGTGTTTTTAAACTTACTCTCCTCCACCCCTCTTCTGTTATAAATGGTTTTTACTTCTGTTAGCACTTGCTATAAACCGTTTTCATTTTGTCTTCATGTTTTCACAGCCAGTCCTGCAGCCTGTCTGTCTGCTTGTCATATCAGGCACTTTCGGTTCAATGCTCTATGTTACATTTGGAACCATCTGGATGAAAGCAAGGGGAGGGAAACTCCAAAGACTCTTTTACCAACTGTGGAGGTAAAACAGACACAGCTGAAATGCTGTCATGGAGAAGAATATGAGATATTCAGACTGGTACCGATAAACATGAAACATCAACCAAGAAATATCTGACCCACTTAATGCTGTATACTGATACTGGAAGAAATGATAAGTATTAAAGCATTTTCCAACAAATAAAATCAATCAATCAATCAATAAGCTAATAAATACAAACAAAATGAACATGAAATCCCCATGAGAAAGTAAGTAAATATAAAAATAAAATTCACTTCCCAGAGTTAAACTAGGACACAAAAAATATTTCTTCTTACTATTTTTTATTATTGTTGTTGTTGTCAATAATAAAATTATTATTACGATTATTATTATTATTATTAAGAATAATGATGATAATAATAATAATAATAATAATAATGCACATTATCACTATTGTTATTAATAATAATAATAATTATTATTATTATTATATTAATAATAATAATAATAATAATGCTTATTATTATTATTAATGTCACATCATGCTCTGCAGTTTGAAACCAGCAGTGGGCAAGAAAAGAACTTTTCTGAAATATATTGAAGGTTAATGTACATGAGGAGTGCTAACTATCTGACACTGGGCTGCATGCAGGACTCCTCCCTGTGATCTGGCTAGAGGGAGCAGGAAACCCTCAGGCTCCCAAAGAGGCCTGAGATAAACCTGCCACTAACTGCTAACACTAACTGCCAGAGAGGACCCACTAACTACCTGTTATCCAGCTCCTCCATGATATTTAAGTTCCCAGACAATCTGAGGCAGACTTGGTTTCCAAAAACAATGGCAGTAAGCACAAGAGACTCATTATAAAAATGGCAGCCTGTAGTTACAGACTTAAAGTTGATACTGTTTTACGATACTCACTATGAGTACAGTCTGAGTATGTGCTTTAACTATAGCAGGGTTTTAAGACTCAATAATGGCTTATGAACAACACCACCATGTATTAGTTCATACTGTAAATGTAATCAAAATTAGACCTGTTTGAAGTTATGAGATCTGCTTTTGGGACAATCAGCAGTTATCAGATTTTAAATTTAAGATGTAAAAGTCACTATATATATATATACACACACACACACACACACACACACACACACACACACACACACACACTACCACTGGACAACGTCAGTTTACCAGGTTAAAGTTAACGCTGGACAGATCAACTTCACTTTTTGTTTCATTATTGCAGGCAGCATGCCATGAAGCTATGTATTTATTTTTAATTGTGTAACATTTTTGTAACATTAAATGAAGCTCGTGTCGCATGTTTTACGATAGGTCAGGGCAGGTCAAAAGGCATTTAAAAAAAAGATACTTCCATCATTGCTAAAGAGGGAGGTGCACGTCTTACACAACGGATTATTTGTTTTTTATCTAGTTTTCTATCTCTGAAACTAAGTAACAAGCCCCGTTACGGTTTACATCACACCGTCCACCAGTCGCAGCAGGACCACATACCCTGCCCGTGGAGATCCCTTACCCGCGTTGGTGTCTGTCCGCGGTTCCCGCTCCTTCGGCAGGACGGGGACGGGGTCCGTACGTCGCCCCTCAGTGCCGCCCGTCCCGAAACTCACAAACTCCGCCAGCGACGAGGCGGCCGTCCACTCAGCGTGGCCCGAGCCGGTGCTTGCGGTATACGATCCAGCATACGGAGTTTCCAAAAGAGCCAGAAGCACCACGAGCAGGAGGTGGCTGATGCCTCCGAGAAAGCAGGTTTCCATCATGCTGGGCAGGAATAGGCGGCGGCGATTTCAACCCAAATAAATAAAACCGCAGACCGTTCAGGGCCACCATCTGAAAGCGTTTGCTTTAACAGCCGTTTATGTAAAAAGCATCGCAGACATGCCCAGCTCCATCGGAGGCGACGAGGCTCTGATCTGGAGAAGAAGCGCTACCCGACACAAACAGGAGCACATAGCAGCACATCCGAAATGCGGGACTCCTCCCACGGCCTCCGAGACTGGGGACACCACCCTATTCCGCCTCGGCACGGCGTATCCCCCCGCTGCCCGAGCCACACGGCTATTGTTCCCCGCAGATGCGAATGCAGACTCACAAATATTATCTCAGAGCAGGACCGACGCCTCAAGAAGGCGCCTGTGAAACAAATGGATCTCGTTAATTAATTTCGCCCTGCTTCAAAACTTTGCCGATGCCTGCGTTTAACTTAAAAGTGCAATCTCTCAATTTTTGTAGTAGCCTAAATATGCCGCGTTGTTTCTGTAATAAGACAAACCGAAAGACCTTTGTTGAAGTATGCAAGTTCCAAAACGGGCAGTTGAATAAGGGTCATGGCGAATGCAAAATACAGAGGCAGGCATGCTTAGGCTGTATGAAAATCGCAAAGTAGGGTATTTCATTTTAGGAAAAGGTCCTTGTCCAATAAACGGGTCAGAAGGGGGGCAAAGAAAGATTTATTAGCAGCGGGTGTTATTATGGAGGTGATGACTTATATACCCTTAAATTCCTACCAGAAAACTCCGAGTACAGTACAGTACCGTCCTCAGGAGAATGATTTTTCTAAGCATTGTCCCGAATTCAGAGCAATACACAAAATGTGCAGTAATTCTAGTTCTTTGACTCTTACTTTATTGTTTTACACAAATCATTATTTGATTCACAATACAGATCCCAAACAGCCAGTATTTGCACAATTTTAAGTCAAAATCAGAGCATCCGCACAGACAGAATAGCAGACGATGCTTGAGGAGCTCACTGCAGATGGCGCGTGAGCCCTTCTGCACTAACGAAGGAGGAGTGGTGGTATCTGCCGCGCGACGCGAAGTCAGCGTTGTCCTCGGTCAGCTGCTGGGTCTCCATGCCAACCATCGAGAAAGAGGGCGTCAATACGATGCGGTCATCGGGGGTGCACTCTCCCCTGAAAACAGCGCGTATACATATGGTTAGGTCCAAGGTAGAAATGATCCGTCCATTCATACACCTTAGACTTTGGGCTGTGCCTCAGCCACATGCTGTCAGTTTATTATTATTATTAATAATAATAATAATAATAATAATAATAATAAATACACACTATGCATCACACAGCAGCATGTTGGACAGCTACTGTTTGGAGAATCACATTTTACAAGAGTAGAATTTCCTCCCAAAACTCAACACTGAACCATCCATACATGCCTACAGTTTAATGCGTCAAGAAATCCAGATCTTTGTCGGTGTTAACAAAATTAAAAAAATAAATAAATACTCCGTTGCAGTTTTGTGCTGGTTACATCAGTTACAGTTTTCCTTCACACTGGCGTGCTTGGAAAAGCGTATCGCTTGATATTACAAATGGTAGGGAGAATCACAGCTTTAGACTGCTGCACCGGCACACCTGCCGACGTTCTTCAGAGTAGTCCGGATCCATTTGACCAAGCTGAACCGTGCAGATGTTCCTGTAAGCAAAACCAGAAGCAATCAGCCTGCACCAGCAAAAACAACAAGTATCCTAATGCAGTGATTCTCAGCTGGTTTAGCCTGAGGACCCACATTCTTCTTTGGTCATTAAGTCCCAACCCACAAAATGAATGAAAGAGGTAATTGGCCAACCCAGGGGGTGCTTGCAGTAGAATTTGTAAACCAGGGGTCGGGTGCTAGTGGTATTTTTTATTTATTTATTTTTTTACCACACTCTCCGTGACCCACATTTGACCCAGTTGAGAAACTGCATCCTAAAGCATATGACTGTATACACTATGGCTAACCAGCAGTCTGCAGCTAATGAAATAAACCACTTGTAGCTGAAATGCTAAACTATTACCAGTCAAAATCCCATTCCGTCAGCTTGCTCCCGTATAATTGACCTGAACCTGAATGCAGTCTGCATTAATACAGCATTCTATCATCATGTCAAGGGAAGCTCACATTTGCACAAACACTGACAGATTTCACGCAGAAAGAGCGAATCCCAAGGGAACAAACTCAGCCAAGACACGAAACTACAAGTAACACAAAGCATGCATACATCGACTGGAAGATGCGTTGCTGTACAAAACAAGTGATTACAGATATCAAGCATGAATTGAAGGCTGCGTTTCCCCTTAATCAGCAGCATAACAAAAACCCTGATCATATCTTTGCCATTGTTGTGATTCTAGTCAAGGGCTGAATTCCAACAGTATCACGAGAGGTCTGGTTCATGCCAGAAGAACGAGGGAGTAAAACCTGCCATTTCTAATATGTTACATGGGGGTGAAAATCTCACATTGCATTTTAATTTGGAGAACAATGTTTGTTTTGTGTTTACCTAACGGGAGACCAGGACTTGATTTTCCAATATAAAAGAAGAGGACAAGAGCAACAAGTATATTCATCAGGGCGTAGACCCACTGTATGACAAACATGATCAGGACAGAGCAGCATGCCTGGAAAGAAAAGAGCTTTGTTCATTACTGTAGCCTCCACAATCAAGTATCACAAACAGAGAATGGATATTTACTTGAAAAAAAGGTTGAACTTACACCAGCTAAGGCAACCCAGCGGTTACAAAATCTCGAGTAAAATGACTTTGGCATTCGTTGAATTTCTGGTCCAAGACACGTTTGTTTAGAAGCTGAATCTGTTAGACATAATGTAGAAGGTATTATATCTCTATACAAGTATACCATAGGATCATTTTAAAAACCATCAAATCAGAAATAAATATTTTCCTTATAGATATTTTAATATCAAAGTTGGAATTAATCTCAAAACGATTTAAATCGATGAAGCAGTGTTAAACCTGAAGAACACGTGAGGCTTCAGTAGGTTTGGTGGATACCTGTGCTGTCCAGAAGTGCTTTTGGGTTACAGCTGATATCTGCAGTTCCAGAAGGACAAGTTTCAGCCTGTCTATCATCATGGGGTTCCTCTACTCCCAGCTGGGATTCTTGTGTGCCAGTTGCTTCCTTCTGTGAGCTCTCCTGAAACTTATCCTGCTCTCCTAACTCCTGGCTAGGTTCCATCCCTGAGGGTCCAAGGTCTCCCATATCTGAGGGCACGTTCCTACCCAATTCTAACCCAAAACTTTCCATCAGGGCTTGTCTACCAGGGGTGCTGGGCCTTCCATCTGTGGTGCACATCTTCTCCACTTCTGATTTCTGGGGTTGGAATATCTGGTCCATGTCCTTTGTGAACTCCAGCAACGTCCCATTGCTCTGGTTTGGTAGGGAAGTTCCATATCCAGATGGGCTGGCACCCAGGAGGGGTCTTCCGGCACCATGATTGGACAGCTGCTTGGGAACGTACTTAATTTCCTTAGCCTGGAGGTCAAACGTCATGGCGACACAGAAGTAGGAGTAGTCAATGATGCTGTACGTCAGCATGAAGTTGATAGTGACAATGGGGGCCAAAATGTTCACTTGGCCAACGAAGATGAAAGCCATGGTGAGTAGACTGGTTAAACAAATGGCCGCCACTGGAGTCTTGTTGGGTCCTTTCTGTTAAGACAGAGGGAAAATTAAGGGTAGGTGAACTGCTGTCTCTAAATTCCCCACTATGTGTGAGCATCTTACGATGGAATGACATCTTATTTTGGGTGACTCTTGCACTGTGCATCCTCAGACAGGTGATGGGCTCATCATGACCAAGCAACCGATAAGCGATCAGGGAAGAGAGATGGATGGAATATACCAGATCATCGGAGTCTTCCATGACAGACATACTACCGTGTATGATTTATGTCAGATATCCTCTCTGTGATAATCGCTTCCGTCATGAGGTTTTAACTGAGAAACAAGCCTTTTGTTGTTTTTCAACAGGATGCTTGACTCGATGCTGGGAAACTCTACGGACATCCCACATCAGCTCCTCCCAACCTGATTCAGACCCGAACAGACCTTCCTGCTTTTGTTCCAGGCCTCGGATCAGCCGGAGACGTCTCTGTCCAGTACCCTTGTGTGTAAGGGGGAGTCACAGCAACAGGGGTATGTACAGACTGAAGGGCCCCATTGAACCAGCCTTTCAGTTATGTCATCAACAGAATGGCACACTGTCCCTTCACGATTTCACTGCCTTCACTTAAGCACACGAATTATATGATCTGAAGTATAAAATAAAAATGTTTGCACTCTTTCAGTACTGTAGAGTATTAGTGTTGCAGACTGGTAGACAGACAGATGGATGCATGCATGCCCAGGAAAGTGCAGCTTTCACAGGACACATTACACTGTCCTGATCGGCAACAGACCCTCACAGCGAGGACATACACCAAACCAGTGCCTAAGGTGATAAACTTTGCCAAGACCGCTTGTGGGAGTTTTACTTATGCAAAAGTGTTCTGAGGGCAGAAAAAGAAATGATTGGTTCAGAGAGATAACCAATCAAATTATGGAGGAGGTGGGTCAAAGACATCTGATTGGTTGGTCCCACCTCCTCTAGCTGCTTGGACCCACCTCCTATGTAATCTTAAGTAACACTCCCATGAGCGCAAAGACCAGACCGATTTTTATGAGCATGCCTCTCTGCGGAACAGCAGAAGGCAAAGTCTGCCCACCCCTTTTCCTAGGAAGCTGAGGGAGGGGATGACTCTCTCTTGGGCGATGCACTGAAGAATCCTGGGAGCCCCATACAGGCCACCCATGCAGGAGGCCAGCGAGGAGATGTAGAGGCCCAGGAGAAAAAGGAAGCCAACCAAGGAGACCTGGCAAAGACGAAGGAAGGAGAATACTGCATTTAGACAAGCCTACGGTGACTCTACCAATAACCCTTTGGTTGTAGGGTTATGTAGGTCCACCGCTACAGCCAAGACTTCCACACAAAAGCTGCATAGAGTCTGTTTTCTCTGCCCAAGGACCCACATAACAGGGATTTCACTGCACATCACAACAGTAATTCACTTTAAAAAGTGAGAACTGGCTGCATCATTTTTGTAGAAAAAAAAATTGTGTCGAGACAGATTAACAAGCATCTGGAAGCCAGTTCGCTAATTGGCAGGTTTCAAATCTGACTGGTCAGCTGCACCCAAATCCAAGTTTAAGGAATGGGGTTATAAACACATCATGATAACATCATGGTCCTATTGAATACTGCTCAATGACTGGCTTTGGGAGTGCAACCAGATTATTACTGGTGGTTTGAATGGAACCAGCTCAAGTAACTGGTGAAACCCCTTTAGACCATTACAGTCTTTGAGTATCACGTCTGATTGACCATGCAACACAATACCAGATCTCTGCAGATCTAGGCTTCACTTAATTTTTAAGGACAAGGTTTTGCAAACAAGCTGGCTGGGGGGAAAAGAAACCCACTCATGGAAAAAAAAACACTGATTTTACCTTCTCGGCGATTAAGAAATCATATCGCAGAGCATCTCTGGTACAAATGGCTCCCAGAAGAAACACAAAGACGAGGTAAAAGAACCACCTGCGGACCACCGTGAAAAGAAGATGGGATAAACACGAAATGCAGGAAAACTGGTGCTCCTCGGCATACAATGGGGTTATGTTTTCGATGAACCAATCACAAGTGGAAAATATCGTAAGTCAAATATGAATGATAAGTAAATGAACTACCGTCACTGAATAAATAATTACTGTGACTAAATACAAGTAAGTGAATTAAATGGATGAGTAGCAGTTTTTGGTTAAACAGAAAAAAAGACGATATGTTGTCAAACACTGTATAGGATTTACGCTCCCGATCGCTACAGAGACTGGAAGCCCGCCTGGGTAGATGCTCCCAGTGCCCGGCATCAGTAGAAAGTATCATATGGCATAGGGGACAGATTGAACTTCAAAGCTTGATGACTACTGAATGTGCATCACTAATCGCACCAGGATATGGTTATTATGGTTAAGCATCCAAAAGCCTTGTTCCAGTAAATTAAACCCACGAGGTGCAGACTGCTGCCAGCGTTCCCAGTGGGATGTTCTGCTCAGGTCTCTGGAGGTCCGAGCTCATATTGAAACCAGCCATCACGCCTATAGGACACAGAAAGGTAACAAGATCATCACCTGGGTGAGAGACCATCATGCACCTCACCATCCAAATTCCTATTAGCTTTTTTTTTCTGTAAAAATACACTGCTCATTTTTCAAGTCAGTCTGTTTGGTTCATTTTATAGCGCGAGACCTCGATGTAAAGTTTTTTAAAGCTTCTTTAGGGACTTGTTTGATATTACCACAAAATCAGCACGTTATGTACAAACACTGGTAACCTGGAGTGGGTTACCTCACCTCGGGCCAGGAGGAGTGCTCACCGGTGGCAGCAGGAAAGAATACACCGAAGACTGTGAAGAAAGTCTCCCCAGGCGTGTAGTCGGGCAGCGCGTTCTCCCGGAGCACAGCCTCCGAGTAGCCGACAAAGCCATGACCTGGGAATGCAGGCGGACATACTGACCCAAAGCAAATGCTAGTCTGACTTTCCAGGAAAAAATAAAATATATCATACGACCCATTCATCTTTATAAAGAAGACAATCATTCAGAAACTTCTACTATTATTAACAACCAGTGCTGAGGAGGTTACTCACCAAAGTAGTCCATTACAGAGAGAGGTGTAAAGTTCAGGTCCAATCAACCAGTTGAGTACTGTGTGACTGACTCTTTATACTCAATTGGTTGACTGGAACAAAACCTTGGCCTGGATCTATGCTTTCTGGACCTGAACTTTCCACCTCTGTCTTTAATTGATTTCTTTTTTAACTTCCTCAACACTGTTAACCACAAACCTTAACAAAAAGAACAGAAAAATTGTTGAAGGAGCACATTTGTGTCAGCTTCAAAGATGGTTAGAAAATGAAAGTGTTTTTCTGTGACGTATAAATGTTTGAGAATAAGGTCAAAATTATGGTCAGAAAATATTTTTCAGTGAATGAAAGATCTGCCCTTATAATTCAGCAGACACCGTTAAAACCAAGCGGTAAAGCTTTTCCTACCTTTTCTCAGAAACGTCCAAAATGGGATTTGGAGAAAGAGACCCACCATGTAGCCACCCAGCAGGCACTTAAAGCCTGACGTTAGATTTCCGCAGCTCTCGAATATGAGATTTAAGACAACATCATAAACACCAGACCACAGCTCTACAGGCATTAATACAGAGAAGGGACACGAACACACCCTTGGCCCATCTCAGTGAAAAGCCAGGCCCGAATTATTTTCATATGTTTTAACATTTCCTGGAGAACTCCTTCATCCCTGAGGCAGGATGCCTGTTAGGCAATTCAGGTCCAGAAAGTAAAAATCCACACCAAGATTTTGTTTCAACCGACCAGTTGAGTACAAAGAGTCACAGTCAGAGAGCACACAACTGTTTGGTTGAGCACATCTTGGTCTGGATTTTTACTTTCTGGAGCTGAAATGTCCACTTCTGTCCTGCACACCTGGTGCATTCTGGGGCCACATGGTCAATCAACAGTATGTGCAGCATCTGGTGCTGGTGAGTGTCGATTTAAGGTCAGCTCCTTATGCAAACAGCAGCGTCATGGCCTCTCTGTCCAAAGCATGTACAAACACCTACTTGGGCAGGTTGGACTCAACGAGATCAACTGGGAACAGGTGTTTGTACAAAATAAAGGATATAACTGTTTTTCCACATTGAAATGATTACATTTTGCAGTGTAGATTCGACTAGACAGAGGTAGAGGATAGAGGTAAAGACATGTTTTGAAAAATGAACCTCAGTATTTTCCATTTGATTTTTGTTTTTTCCCCAAGTGACATAGCCAGACAAATGAGTTACGTTGCATATTGCAAGAAAGGTACTTCAGAGAAAAGTGAGGAGAAGATTCCCACAAGACATACATCAGTTCCAGGAAGGCTTTACGCATTGTAAGTGGGCAATGAATGGGACGGCTTGTCCATGCATCTTCTGAAACTACTTATCCTGTTCAGGATCACGGGGGGACCGGAGCCTATCCCAGAGGCTATGGGCGCAAGGCAGGGATTAACCCAGGATGGGGCACCAACCCATTGCAGGGCATACTCACACCATTCACTCACTCTCTCTCTCACACACACACCTATGGACAATCTGGCAACCCCAATTAGCCTCAGCATGTTTTTGGACTGTGGGGGGAAACCAGAGTACCCAGAGGAAACCCCACAACAACATGGGGAGAACATGCAAACTCCACACAGATGGAACCCTGGCAGAGACTCGAAACCAGGTCCCAGAAGTATGAGGCAACAATGCTAACCACTGCACCACTGGGGATGGCATATAAAAAATAAAAAAAAATAAAAAAAATAAATCATAATAAATCAGGCAGAAAAAGCAACACCACCACCACCTGGTGCACTTCAGCATTGTAAACATGCTACATACAAGCAGGCACCAACGGCCAGATAGGGCCGGCCCATTTGAGAACCCGCATGTGATGGGGGTGCAACCAGTAAGAGACCAAACAGCCCCCGCTGGAGAGCATTTGGAGGCTGACGTCTGAAGGTTACAGGGAGTATGCTCACAAAGCTTCTCTCCTGGCTTATCTTGCGATGGGAGAGAATGCATTCCTCCAGATTAACGGCATGTTTATCCAAAAGGAAGTCGCCACCCATCTGAAGCCCAGCCTGCTGCTCTGTTCCAAGGCGCTGTTGTCATAGCCCCCCCTACCCCCATCCCACAGCTTCCCAAAAACTTCCCCCCACCAGCAGCTTCCTGACTGCATGCTGCTGGGCGAGGCCCTGGGTTCTCTCCCCGCCTTCAGCCCAGGAATGAGCTCATATGAAAAACTTCACGTGGCTCACAAACAGGACCCATGCGGCCAGCCTGCGGCCGAAGCACCTTCCACTAGGGCTGGACGATTTATCGATTTCAAATCGAAATCGCGATTTGAAACAACGCGATTAGCAAATCACAAAGGCTGCGATTTAGGACATACATTACACAGCACGTCGGACCCAGGGTTTAAAACTTAACGTAAGGGTTTTAAAAATGAGAATAGTTATACAAATTCATACCGTGCTCCCTGTGTGACAGTCATTCTCACCAATCACAAGCACCGTGCTTCTCGCGTGCCAGTCATGCTCACCAATCAGAAGTGGCCCACAAACAGCAATCACGTGAAACCCGAGGAAAATGTTGCATTCAGGGTGCGAAAAGAATACTGATTCCGCAACTGAGCTATAAGTAAATGCCTTCCTATTTCATGGTCCGAGATAGTATCAGAAAGGTTCTATCATTAGAACCGGTGACCTCCTCTTAAACAGCAGCAGCGACATACTTCAGCATATCATACCTTTTGTTTTTGTTAATAGGCAATAGCATTAGCATACCGCTAACCCATCAAAACATCAATGAGACAGTCAGTAATTCTCACAGCAACGGAGTCGGTGAACCCCAAAAAAGCCATAATACAGTCGTGTTTATGTCATATGTTTTTGTGCTTAATTTAAGTATTTCCAAAGATTAATCTTGCGAAAATTAATCTTAATCTCACAACAGTAATAAAATAAAAGCCTCGCTTTAACATAAATACTAAAAGAATAGATTGCTTTAATCGCAGTTATGGGGCACGTAGTCTTATTATTTAGAAAAGAATTTGTTTTGTATTTGTCCGAGTAACAAAGCAAAGGAATGATAAGCCGCTTCAATCGAAAACTGCATTATACTTCTCATTTCAAATAAAATGCAGGGTTGCCAACTTTGGTCAGCTGCATGGAGTGAGATTTTCTGTTCTCTGTTCTGCACACACATCTACATGTATATGAAAGTTTCATTTCCTTGTAAATAGTCTGTAGGGTTTGCAAACTGCCCTAATGTTTTTGATGCAGCTAATTTTAAGTTCAGAATGGAATAAAATAAATTTGCCATAAAATTTTGAAAGAGTCTGAAAGAGTTTGCAACCCTGAACATGTACATTTTTTTCTACCTGAATTGATTTGTATAGAAAATAACCGTATACAGTTGTTAAAAAGCGGAAACTTCGACCAACATGAAATCACCAATAAACTACTTCTATTTATTAAACATATTATAAAATGCATATTACTTTTTAAAATTTCCAGCTTTATGGTTTCGGGACAGAACAACCACTCTATTATGAACATTGTGGCTTTTTGAGTGTTAGATTCGCTGCTGTTATTAACACTAATAACACATTAGCACAAACAAAAGGGCTGAATACACCGAAGTAGTTCTTGCTTGTTCACTGGGGTGGGGAAAAGGCGGTTCTAGTGTTATTAGGGGGGTAATCAGCGTTACCTGCAAGATCGCTATTGTTTTTCTTTTTGCTGCAATTGTTTTCATTATTACTTTATTTAACACACCACGTCTTTAAATTCTCATCCTTGCATTAGAATATAGACCAGTTAATATTTTGATGGTATCTCATGTGGTAATGCTGTGTCATGTTTTAAATTTACTACACGCTGAATATTGAACTGCAGCTTGACATAAAAAATTATATTGCAAATCAAATCGTAATCGCAATGTCTGTCAGAAAAATCGCGATTAGATATATCCCCCAAATCGTTCAGCCCTAACTTCCACTGCCGATACTCCACCAACAGGCCGAGATCATCTATGAACCTCTCACCTTTCATCCTTTCTGCAACACTCTGGTATCTTCCAATAGCTTCTTTCACAAACTGTCCCTTACTCTTTAGCTTTCTCCTATATACGATTAACTATTTCAACCATTTCGTGGTATTAAGGACATGGTTTCACTATGATGAGCAGACTAGTGGTTGTGTGATTTCGAATACAACGTACTTTCCCGTAATTTGATGCGGAAAGGTTCAGACCGTGAGAGTCATCAGTGTTAAGGTACAAATCCAGATTTTGTTCCAACCAACCAGCTGAATACTCTGTGACTGTGACTCTTTATGCTTAACTGGTTGGTAGAAATGAAATGTTGGTCTGGAGTTGTAGCTTCTGGACCCAAAATGTCCAACACTGAAAGTTAGGCTATCAAACAGCACACTGGCCACATTTTTCGAATGCAAAAATCACATCCATGACTGCAATCAGACTTATTTAACCAAAGTATGACACACAGGCCTCCTACTGCCTGTCCCTTTGGATGCAGCCTATAGAACTATCTGTATGGCAAACAAATCTTCAAGGCCCGTGTGCAATCAAGCAGAGAATGGCTATTTGTAGGGCAAATGAGCAGCATTTTGGACCTTTCTGAGTTTCACACTTAGCTCGATGAGGCAGCTGACATCCTGGGCCCAGACCGTGAGCTGTACTGATAGCACGTCCAGTCAGGGTGAGGCGATTTATGACAACAGCGGGGCGGCAAACAGCCACATTTTAAAAGGGCTTTATAATGCACTTTAAAAACTTTGTGTCACAGGAAGGAAAGTAGCAGCGCTGCTGAGGAGGAGGTGAGATTAGCCGTGCGGGGGCGAGGGGCCGTTCCTGAAGAACTGCACTCTCCACAGTTCCAGAAAACGTAGCCCAAGTATGAGATCTTCTACACATATTACTGTAATGCTGAAGTGACAATTTGCTGTAGCAGCAGCCAGAACAGCACAGAACAAAGAAAAATGAGAATCAACCTACTGAGACCAAAAGTCAGCCACATGAGAACAGAAATACCACATTCACAATCTGCCAAGTGTCAGCATATGGACTATTAGCAGTGCCTGCAAGGTCTGTGTTACAGTTCAAAGTATTTTGAATTATATATCACCTATAAAGGAGTAACAGTGAGAACTGGCCATTTACCCTCAGACATGGCATCTCAGCCATTCGCAGCTTGCAGATGTATATTCTTTCTGATAGTACAGCTGAGTCGAACTATTTTAAGTGTTTCGGAAGACAGGCAGAATTGAAACACAGGATGGGCTTTTCAGCAGAAATGAGCTAAAAGAGCATAATAATGACGACGACCGGAGATGGGATTAAGATTCCAGCCGCTTTCCCGGGATTTAGGTCCATAGAATAACCGTGTTATCAGGCCAAGAAGAAATCTGCACAGTGACTCCTGCTCCCAGTCTAGTCTAATCACCAATCCGCGTGCGACGGGCCAGGGCTAGATGCCGAGACTGACTGGCCGTGCACCAAGAGTGAGGTCACCCCCATCTCAGCAAAGCATCACAGGAAAAGCCTTGAAGGCCTGACATGTTTTTTTTGTTTTTAATTCTCTGCTTGGATCAGCAAGGCCATAATGGAAAAGAGACAGCCAGAAAAAGATTGATGGTTGCTACAGTTTTAGATCAAAAATAATAAATTACATTTAAAATAGAATTCAGTACCAGACAATCCTGTGATGTTATGAACCTGGGGGGGGGGGGGGGGGGGGGGGGGGGGGGGGGGGGGGGGGGGGGGGGGGGGGGGGGGGGGGGGGGGGGGG
>JAODKC010000038.1:17644994-17657988 GCA_026777985.1 Mormyrops attenuatus
ACTTAATCTTTTAATTTGTATCTTTACCGAAATTTAAACGCACGCACCCCCCCCCCCCCCCTTTGGGGATAGTACAGGGAACACACAATTCCGAACTAATTAGGCCTAGTATTAGGAAGTGAAATGTAAATCCTGTGTATTTCTTCCACAAAGATTTTTTTATACAGCATACCATTACAAATCCCGTCCTCCATACCTATTCAAGGAACACGTGTCAGTTATATATCCAGGGATGAGGCGCCTCGGGGAACAGGTGGTGCATCATATGGTGTTTAAATCCTAACATACTGCAATATGCGTGTTACGTAAGTAAGAATACATAAAATCTTTGTTTATACAAACAATAAGTAACATCCGGGAAAGACCTTCAGCTAAAAAGACGGTAACAATCAAAGGTTCTAAAATTGATCAGATACGTACCTTATTCGTTCAAAATGCGCCATAACGGTAAGACTTCTGGGTCTTTCTCATTTTTCACAAATAAGATATGGGACACCTTGCATTACTACTTAATGTAAAACTGTAGTTCCAGACTTGAAGTTTTACAAGGCGTCTGAAATCCTCTGCTACGTGTTACATTAAGTACGTCAGTATGTAAATATTTGCTCCCACCAGCCGCCAAACGGGACGGGTTTATATTGGCGCATTTCCAAAGTAGAAGCCGTACTCTTGTTTATGGGAAGTAAGCTCAGTTTATTGACTGCAATTACCATGATATCGAAATGTTGGCGAAGTGCATCTTTAAAAACTAAGACGGACAATGAGGCGCCAGCACTTGTCTGACGTCCACGCCGCAGGCGGACTTTAATGTAATTTGCTCGATCATTCATTCGCACGCCTGACGAGCTTCCCCGCGGCACTCCGTGTTTGACGTATGGAAGGCAGGTAAGTCACGCGGCAGCCTGTTAGTGCGCATGCGCTGTGGCGTGCGAGGGCGTCACCAGGACCTACCTATAAACCAGGATCTTAACCAAGTGTGTACAGGACCAGCCTGTAGGTTTTTGTCACGCGTATCCGCTTTACAGGAAATAAACCCCCATATGAGTGTCTCACAATTTAAAAGCAAGTTGTTTGTGTGAATTGGTAACCAGTACTGAGCTAGTATCACTGCATTTTGTTAGTTAGTATCCTGCATTGGAGGAGTTTTAAGTGGTTATTAACGATGTGTAGAAATGCTCATTGAGAGAAGCATTCTAGTTAAACCCTACACCAATTTAATTTGTCCCATGCTAGCCGTTATCATTTACGGTTTGACATTTTCACTCTTTCATTCAGGCTAAGGTCCATCCAGTCATCTTCCAACCTCTTATGCTCCTCATGCTTGTGACCTCCTTTCTTGGTTGCTGAAGACTCAGCCTGGTCTTTTAATTAGTAATTCGTTTGTGTCTTCATCTGTAAGGTTGAAGTGTCATGGAGACACCTGCCATAGAGGACAGCTGTCTCAGTTTCTGTGCACATACCGGATTATCATGCTTATCGTCATCTATCAGACAAAAAAACGCCTCTGCAGTGAAAATACCCCGCAGCCTTCATATTGATAGTATTTTATTGAAGTACATCTAATTTGGCTACAGCTTCAAACTTAAATGGACACCTGCAGTCATCCTGTTCATATTAAAAGACATCGCCAACAAAATGTATAGAGCTGTGATTCCCACATTAGGTGTGCCTCGAAGATGCAGAGAACACAAAAAAAAGCAGGAAAAAAAAATGATTTGTCTTAATTCTACTCAGATTTCTCCATAGCCCTTAGAAATGCATTTTCTTTCTTAAAGAATTTAAATAACACTCAGATGTTAAGATTGCTTAAAACTCTAATAAAAACTATTTCTGTACCATTAGCTAACTTTAGTCATACATGAAACTCACATGTAGAAATTAGCAAATTATAAATCACAGGTATTTAAGGAGAAGTGAACACACACAATCAAAACAAAATGCAGTCTGATCTTCACAAAGCTTTACACAGGATCTTCCTAGATCCGTTTCTACTGAAATGCATCAAATACAGAAAATTGTTACATGAAAATAAATGTACTGAAACTGATTATGGAGTACATGCATAGCTTGCCCAAAGCAATTTGATCAACAACGCTAAATGCACCATCTCCAACCATATGCAAAAGCGTCCTTATTCAAAATATTATTTTCCCCCAGATTTTGTCATTGTTCAATTACTGATGTCCAGAATACACAAAATATTACATTTGATGATGACATACTAAAATCATGTAGTATGCCGCATACAGAATACTTTGGGAACCTTTACCAAGGGAAAAAAACCCTCAAATAGTTCCCAAAATATTGCAAAAGTTTTATTGTGATTTTTGGCCAATAGAAAATCAATGAAATTTAATTTGAAGTGTCTCCTTGCAAAGCATCTACTGAACATATTAAACATTCCTGCCCAAAAACTGAAAATGTGCTGAAAATGCCAAGCTGTATGTCTGGTTTACAGAAACGAAAGTTACACAATTCAAAAAATACCTTATTTACAACTGGCACAGCTTTACACGAAAATACTCATCAGTCTATAAAATAAGAGGAATGTATTGGAAGGATAAGGAAGAACAGGTGAAACAAGACAAGTGCTCATCCTTGATTGTCTGGAGAGATTAACTAAAAATACAGATTTACATAAGTAAAACTAAAAATAGAAGCATCAGAGCTGATTCCAGTAGTTGTTCAAATGTTGACATAAGACTTTTGGTATTTAAACTGCCACAGTCCATAACAAATTAATAATAAAAAGCTGGGGAAGACAACAGCATTTACAATTCAGAGCAAAACAGGACAGGATAAATGTGCATTTAAGCAACAAATGACAAAGAGTAGTTCAAATACCCAATAACTGCATTTTCATAATAATAATTTTACTGGGACTGATATTGGGGTTACAGTTTCTCTAAATTTGCAATATATACTCTTCTTTATATTCTTTATGTAACAAACAATAGAAAAAGCAATAAAAATCATTAAATTATACACTTACTATGTATAACCTATACAGAAACTGGATCACACTTAGAGGAAAAATCATTTTAGATTTAGGGATAAATCAAATGAAAATGTAGCCAAAATGTGGCATTTTCTGCCACGATTTAATAATTTAAATTATGCTTTAATCTCAGTTTTAAGCAAATAAATTTCGCTCCATTTTAATCATATTCCAACACACTGAACAACTCACAAAGTGCTTTTCCGATTATCAATCTGCCACGTGAAACACTCATAAGCTGAATTTTTAATTACGACAGAAACTACAATAAAGACACATTTGCCTGACGCTACTTGCCAAATTAATCTGAAAGTGTGTACTGAAAGCTTTTGGGTTCACCTTCCCTCACTCTGTAGAGTCTCCTTCACAACACGTAAGAGATGCATGACTATATATATTATGTATGTAGGCAAAGGCACCAATGGGAGATTAATACAACAAAATATATTTTTAAAAGAATTAATATAAATACTTGAATGCACTTTCATCTGGCAAGTCAAATACCAATGTTTAAACTGTTCTTTATGCAGGTTCTTATCCAGTTGACATTTCATTTTACTGTTACTATATAGGTATTGTCATCCTATGTACACTATCCGAAAAAGGAAATGATTTAAGTACAATAAGTAGGATTGTGAGATCCTGGAAGGAACCTATTATTTTATAGGTATGCTGGAGACTGACTTTCTACTGCACTCGTATATCTCGCTATATCACACCACATGATTTACAAGATTCCAGTCCCTTTTTCCAAATTGCCAAACTCAAAAAAGTGTTTGGCATTGCTTCTAAAATATGATCGCTTATAGTAAATATTCACAAATGCTCCCATCCTCAAATACCAAACTTTTAGAATCAACAGCATCAGAGTGCTCAGTTCAATGTGCAAATACAGCAAAATCATTTTCAGGTTATGATTTGGATTTCAGTTCCTAATTACTCCATTCTGTTACTCGCAAAGGGTTCTCTCGATAAAGACAAAATCAATGCACCCCTTCAATTGGCAAAATGATTAAAAAAAAATATTAAATGTAGGTTTAAAAACGTAATCTGCAAAAACAAAAATTAAGCTTCTTTAAAATGAACCGATAAATCCATAACCTCCACAAAAGGCTACCTGTTTAATGACAGAAAGTGAGCATTGTAGATGTCGCTCCCATGGTAAGTAAAAATAATTGCATTCATCCCTGCGTCCTTTACAGGAGTGAAGCACTGTGTGTGAACCTAACTTAACTCATTATTGTACAATGAGTAGGTCCCTTTCATTAGACTCAAGATGAATATTGAAGCGTTCTCAAAAACAAACACATGAAAACTTAAGTGTGGATTAAAGTGGTAAGAAAAAGACCTATTCCCCAATATTTAAAAAGAAATGACAAATTGATGGGGATGGGATTATTTCACAGGACAGAGTGTGTCAATATACCCTCATATCACCTCCTGATCATGAGGTAAGACCATATATTATATTCTATAGCCAACTCTGACCTGTTTGCAACACCGCTTTACGACCTAATGTAATTATTATTATACATCACATTCTCTAGGAAAATGTTATTTTCTTTGCTTTGAATTTTATAAGGTGCTGAACTATAAAAGTCTAAACATTATCAGAGTTTATCATTTTAAAGACTAACATGGAAGTATATATAGGTTTTGAATTGTACTCACACACATACAGTTACAGTTGTATACTCTGTGTGTGTTTCTGTACACACTAATGTACAAATCCATCTCCATAAACTGCGATGGATTCATCATAAGAACAGCCTTTACAGTGCAGTACAGATTGGCAGAATACAAAGGATATAAAGTGCCTTTCAAAAGAGGAGGAACGTTGTTTCTCTTCAGCCAAACGTTTGACTGCTTGTGTCATCAGGAGATGAAGTCAGCGCAGTCCTAGTTTCGGTTACGCTAACCAGAGGAAATTCCGGGAAGTCCGTACTCCCATGTCCACGCACATTCACCTGACCATTGGCAGAGCTGAACTGGGCAGAGATTGTAGCTCGTGAGCTTGGGAATTGTGATCTGAAGTTCTGCTCAAAGGTGCCCATTGGGAACGTATCTGACTTTTTCGAGGTCACCTGCTCAAGAAAGTCCTCCGTTGGGGAGACGGTGGAAGGGTTGGTTTCGTCTCCTGAAAATGAAAAAGAGTGCTGGGAATCTCCAACCAGAAGGCCAAAATGAGATTTTTCCGAGGATCTCAGGGGAGAGTTCATCCCTAAGCGAAACCGGCTGGTGGAGCTGAATTTATCAAGAGTGGAAAACAAAGGCTGACTTGACAGACTCTGACCTTCAGTCACAAAGGGGAGACTTGGATTGTTCAAATACGTGTCATTCTGGCTGGTTCTTTCCAGTGCTTGCTGGAGAAATTTTGAGTACTCCTGGAGCATGCTGGCCTTCTCTACAGGGGGTGCCTGGGGGGTCGTGCTTATAGCTTCTGCCTGACTCCCCTCCGATACATCTGAGGAGTTGATAGATATGCTGGAGGTCACTTCTGTGTCTGCTGTGCTGAATGATATTTCCTGCTGGCCATTGGTCTTATTTGAGTAGTGATCCAGAAGCGTTTGAAGGACCTCATCTGGTAGGACATTCTTATCGCTGCCAGGCTTCATTTCCACATTCAAGGTCTGGGTGTCCAGAATAGTGGCGGGAACGTTGCTGTCCATGACACTGGCGACAGCTGCCTGGGTGACTGACGGCTGTGATGCGATGCTCCCGACGTTTAACGCATAATCTCGGCTATTGTTGGCCGTGGCCGCTTGTAAGTACCTTTTCTTTTTCAAGAACTGCATGGCATCGTCATAGTTGGTGCTGCTTGCAGCAGGCTTGCTCGTCTCCCCTGGCAGCGTGTCGACAGGGTCAAGGTCCGTGTTGCACTCAGTGTCCAGAAGTCCTTGTTTGTCCACAAGCTCAAAGGTGTATCTGGTGACTTTGCCGTCCTCAAAAGACGACAAGGGAGAAAGATCCTGTGGTTGTATATCTGGCTGCTTCTGGTTCCTTTTCCCAGTGACTTTCTTCAAAACAAGTTTTGGGGGGTTAATCTCTTCTGAGGACCCCCCTGACTGCCGGCTATCTAGTGGCTGGTGGGGGAGCTCCACCGAATACTCTGCCACCATGTACTCATCCTTCACCTTGGAAGTCATGGCGTACAGCGGCAGGCATTCGGTCCTGCCTTGCCTGGATTCAGTCTTGTCCTCGGCTGCTGGCGTCTGAACTCGGGGTTTCTCACTGGACTTCTGCCGCTTCCTTTTTGGCAGGGAACTCTCCTTCGAAGGGAAGGTGAAGCCCAGGTCTTCCTGATTACCTGCCAGGCCATCCTTGGCAGTCTTGCTGGCCTTTCTCTCTCTGTTCTCATGACACATTCGCTTGTGCTTCAGAACCCGGTCAGTCCTGGAGAAGAACTGCATAGAAACATGGTCTAATGCACACGTGGCTTCTCATAGTATCAGACGCCACCTGTCCTCAACACTGACATTCATTTAATATTTACATAGGATATAAGAAACTTGTTTTCAGCACTAATGGGTGGATTGGTGAATGAACCTTGTTGCTACAGATGCTTCATTGTAATATCAGCTCAACTTCACTTGAACTCTTCAGGACAAAACCAGCTGATTATTGCATTACTTAAATTAGAAGCAGCTACATTAATAGCACTGCATGTTTGGATACAGCCAAGGAAAATGCTTTACTGAGGGTGACAGAGAAATCCTCCCTAACATTACCAGCCCTATTTTTTAATCACTCTAGTCATATCTGGAGTTATGAAGAAATGGTGTTAACAATAATGGTATCATAAGATATGAGTTATCCTGTCTTCCCGCAGGACTAAGGGTATTGCTCCTTACCTGGTGGCAGTAGTTGCACTGATAGGGCTTCTCCCCACTGTGGGTTCTCTTGTGCCTTTCCATGTGGTACTTCTGGATGAACCTCATCCCACACTCATCACAGCGAAATGGCTTCTCACCTGCAAACTTAAATGTCTCAGGCGAACCAGAAATGTTTCATTTCTGCCTTCATCATTTACTTTGGGTGTAGGATGTTCTATCACCTCTCTTATGAATAGTGTCAAGACCTGCAGTCATTTGGCCATCTCCAGAAAGAAAACACTGGGGACCGCTAGCTGAGCAGCCAACACTAGTTTACTTTAAGAAAATTTCTGTATGGCCTCAGAAGGCTAACCCAATATCTCCACTCCACCTTCTCCCAGAGCTGCTACAACAACCTGATACATCAGAAATTCGCCCATTGTCCAAAAGCACCCTCTCTGGTGGTGGCATAATGGTGTCCTCTGTGCACTAGTGATGGCCAAATAAAGCTTCTTGAACCATGTGCTGTATTTTTTTGACCCAGCTAGATGGTGCCCTTGGTTTGCTTTGGTGCATGCTTTGAGTCCTTTTTGAACAGAGAGCACCATCTAGTGGGGTATGAAAATATAGCAAACGGTTCATGAAGCCTCATTTGACCATCACTACTGTACATGATGGACCAGGGATTTGAACACAAAATGAAAGTACGTCTTACTAAACACTCCATGCAACTGCACTGCGGTTTCACTTCTTTGGCGGCTTTGCTCTAAAATGCTAGTAAATTCATAAATGCCATAACTGGCACCATGTATAAATAAACTGATTAGCCACAATTAAAAATGTTAAAATGCATTTTTAAGAGCGCACAGAACATGCATGAAATGCATTCTCATTTATTACGTTTATACAATGAAACACTAAAGACTAATTTCAACAGCAGAACTACCCAAAAATATATTTTTTTATGACGAGTAATATGACAGAACAACATTCTCACAGAAACA
Organism: Mormyrops attenuatus; assembly: GCA_026777985.1. NCBI lineage: Eukaryota > Metazoa > Chordata > Actinopteri > Osteoglossiformes > Mormyridae > Mormyrops > Mormyrops attenuatus. Next base: position 17,652,809 of record JAODKC010000038.1, read on the forward strand.
GTTACAACCCCCGTGGCCATCCAGTAGGTATGTACCTGTATGGATCTTCTCATGTCTCTGCAGCAAGTACTTCTGGATGAAACGCATGTCACACTGGCTGCACTGAAACGGCTTCTCGCCTAAAGTGCAGAAAGAGATGGAGGCGGTGTCACAAACCTAGCGAAGCACCACAGCTGACAGTATGAGAAACACAAAGCCCAAACAACTATGTGGAGGTGCAAAAACAATGTTACACTAAGATGTTTTTTTTAAAACAATTACCCACACCTCCCTCTTTGCCATTTACTTATTGTCAGTTTATGGACACTGTTGTATTTATGCTTTTCTATGCTGCTGCACGATTCCCACTGATTACATAATTGGTCATAATTATATACAGTATTGAGTACGGCTGCCCTTTCTCTTGCATTGTCCAGTGTTTTTTTAAACTATTTGGAAACCCTCCCCTTGTCACTTGCTGTCTGTATTTTGCCCCGTGATCCCGGGGTTATGCTGCTGTGCGCCACTTGTATATGGATGGAATGACAACAGAGACCCACTCGACTGCAGTTACGACACATTTGAATGGATCTGGTCAATATGTGCCTGTTAGCAGTAGGGAATTCCTAGTAACGCCAAAAAAAGTCAGCCTCCACACCGGCTGTGAGGTACAGGTGTGTCACACTGCCTCCTGTTGGAGCCCGCCTCCAGGCTCAGCCTCACCCGTATGGATGAAGAAATGACGCTGTAAATGGTAGTTGGTCCTGAAGGCAGCGCTGCAGTGTTCGCACACGTGAGACTTGGGGCTCTGAAGACCCAGTGAGCCATCCTCATTAATGGTAAGGATCTAGCAAGTGACACACATGCAAGCAAGACAAACAATGCCATGTTTATTAGACCGATTGCTGCAATAATTACACGACTGGCTTATATTTAAATCTAATCCATAGAGATAAATGATCTGAGTACCGTCTTCAGGAAACTATAAGCTGATCACGCCCCTATAAGCAAAGATGGGACTGTAGCTAGTTGGGTAAGCTGCTTCCTATCACTGAGAACCTCACTCAGAGCAGAAACATCTTCACAGCACCTTCTCAACCTGAGGCATCTGAAAAAGGCTGAGCTGTCCTCCAGGCCACCACCGATTCACGGTTTGCCAGCTCTCATGCATCTGGTGTGACACTCATGCATTCTGACTCTCACGCAAGAAATCTATATTATTTCATCATAAACCTAATATCAGCTACGTCAAAAGTGTTGGGGCAGTTTTCAAACCCTACAGACTATTTACAAGGTAATAAAACTGCAACATACATGTTAAGGAGTGTGTAGACTTGTCTCAGCCAGCTGACCAAAGTTGACAACCCTGCCGATTTATGCACAAGTATGATAGAGGACGATCACTCCTGTATCACTGTCTTTCTAGCCACTGACTCACCCTGTGACCTTTTGCATACTGTATACACATTAAAGCACTATGTGTTGCCCCTTTGCAGTACTCTGTCCGACGTGCTGCCTGTCTTATACAGAATGTTTATGCACTGTCAGTTTGCTAAATGTAGCACTATGACCCCACATAAAAAAAGTCTTTTGTTTCAGTGTGAAATAACAGCAAAACTAAACTGAATCTGCCAGCAGAGGCTCAGCACTAGTACTCACTGTCCACTGTGGCACAGTGGAGGCACAAGAACCTTCTAGATTACCTTAGTGGGAGATCTGTGTTTCCTTTTCTTCTTCTTAGGAGCATCGCTGAGGTCTCTCATCTGCCTCTTCTCTTTCTTTGGGTGTGCAGCTGCATCGGGCACGTTCACTTCCTGTTTGATGTTCACCTGTGGGACGGCAGGACAGCGTGAGCCGAAAGGCAAAACGCACAGTCCACAGCTCAAGATGCTAAACGTGTATCCAAGTAAACGTGAGCCCTCGATTCACTTTTAAAATAAATTGCCACAAGAAAATGATTTCTACAGCAAGTAAATGTCTACGAAAGGAAAACTAGCTGACTGAACAAAGAAGCTTTATTTGTCTACAGCATTTTTATAGTTGCTAGGAGCAGCAGTGCTATACATCTACATAGTGATATGACGATTCATGCTGCCCTTGACTCACAGGCAGGTGGAGGGTGTATGGGAGCCTGTGGGAAAGCCGTTGAGAAAGTTCTGGATCCTCCTCTGCATCATTTTTCACTGTCTCCTCGTGCACCATCAACTCATCATGTGGGATAAGGTCATGGGTGGGAAGTGGAGCACCCCCCAGCTCATCATCCTCATCCTCTTCCTCAGGCAGTAGGGTGTGGTGAGTCAAGGCCCGCTCACCTAGTGGCACCTCCACCAACGCCCCCCCGGGTCTTCCCTCTCGAACCGCTTGCCTCCCATTGACCCCCGGTGACCCCAGGACTCTGGAGGGTGGGTGTAGGTCCATTGCCCCACTGCCCTTCAGCAGCACTCCTTGCAGCTTTTCGAGATTCATGCTCAGTGCTGGGACACAAGAACGTCAGGACCTTGGGAAGAAATCAAATATTAATAAGATTGACACCTGTCGCTCTAATGGCATAGACACACATATTGTGCACAGTGTCTATGTAGATTCCCAGTAGGAGTCCTGATGCCTGCTGGACCTCCAAAACTAGTTTCCACCTGTCTGTACTGACAGCTACCACTCAGATGAACCTACTCAGCCCTCACACTTGCACAGCGCCTCCACTTCAAGTCAGTTTACGACTTAAATGTACAAAACTTGGTCGCATGCGTCTGGCTCATGTAGCTGAAATTCTGTCATTCCTGCAAGCACCCCCATCCGTGTCACATGAAACCAGAGACTTGCACCCCTAACATTCCTAAACAGTCCCTGCACTGAAAATCAAGGGAGCTGCGTGTAATTCCTGCACTCCTTTACTTAGATAAATAGCCAACAAAACTGATCTTTATGAGTTCAGATTACATTTTCTTAACGCACTCACACTCGACTAATTTAATTTAGCATTTTTTTAAAACCTTGCTGCTCCAGAAGATCGAGGAGCACAAAGCCGCTGGCGGTCCCAGCGCAGCCTGCTGGGTACCGGGGCTTTTGGAAGCACAAAACGGCGTACACGGCGTTACTACACATTTGGCCAAAAAAGTAACTTGAAAATGAAGCGCCGCTTTCGGCACAACCGGCCGAACTGGGAGACCCGTGTATTCCGCGGAGAGATAGCGAGCAGGCCGGCCACTGGTACCCGAGAGGCCGCATCCTTCGACAGGGCCCGATTCTCACTAAACTGCCGATCCGCTACCTACGGCCAGCCGAGCGCTGGTTCGCCGTTTAAAACGATCGGTTCTGCGGTGGGATCGACTCCGGGCGGCGGGCCGTGCGCACCCAAGCGCCCTGTATTTCCACGGTGACATACCGCCCCCCCCGTAGCAATCGGACCCGCTGATACGGAAGAGGCCCGGCCGAGGAGATGCGACGCGGAGCGTGTCGAAGTGCGGTCGGGGACACGGACTCTCTGGGCGCGGGCGGAGGCCTCGCTGTGTCGCTACATACCCGCTGTGCTGCGTTAGTGGCGCCGGCTGGCAGACATGATCCGAGAGGTGAACGTAAGTGCGCCGAACAGCCCCACTGACAGAGGCAGCCTTCCAGCTCCGGAGCCCCCTGTGCGGTGCATTGTGGGACGGGAGCGCTCCGGAGGCGGCGTGCGCCAGGCGCGTCGCCCTGCCCCTCTGCCCCCGGCGCGGTGCGGTCGTTCACGGTGCTCTGTGCCCAGCCTGACGCCTGTTTGATTAACCCTGCTCTGTCCGGTGTAAAAGGCGGCGAGAGTCACCGCTAGATTCGCTTGTCCGTCGCCTTTGGCGCCTGCTGTTTACATCGGAGGCGGCGCGTCGGCGAGGCTGAGATCGTGCGGAAAAGACGGGCTACTAAACTATAGTTTCTATAGTGCGCGTCTATCGCCAAGAAAATATCAAAACTTTGCTGTTTAGAATGAAAACATTCTCGAACGCACCCAAAACTGCCCTCAGTACTTTGAACATAACATGCACTTGGTTAACAGACAACCCCTGTGTTTAATTAATAGTTGATAATATATACACAATTAACCCGGTGGTTAAAGCCAACTATACCGCTCTCTGACTTATGAAGGAATCTTAAAGCCAGCGTGGGAAAAGTTTAAATCAAATAGAGAACTTTTGGAAAGTTTATTAGATGGAGTTACACAAGTTTTCATCACAGGGTTCGTTGAATGATGTAATAAATAATCATAGAAAAGAGATTCATGGTGTCAACGAGCAGAAAAGACGAATGGAAAAAAGCTATTTCCGAAATAAACGCTGTTCTTGCAGTTGCATTGCACTCTGAAAGATGGGGGAGCTGTTTCCTAGTCACATCGCTTTACCGTATTTGGACATTTTGTTCTGCAGGAAAAAAGAAAAATCAATATGAACATAACCTCCTGAAAGTGATTAATTAAGACTCATCTCTGAGGGCACGTCAGGCTGAATCTCGCCTGTAGTTGGATGGGAATCTGCTACTGTAATATAAGGGTAATAGATGGTGCTGAAGAACATGCATCTGAAGCCATAAGCTGCTGTGAACTGCTGTAGTAACAATATATTTAAAGTATTTCAAGATAAGCTGTGGTAACCCTGTGAGCTGTTCGGTATGTCAGCCAGCAGCGATGTTCCCTGATAGCTCCACAGTTGCAGGTTTCAAACCCATTCACAGTTCTGTTTCTGGGGAAGGTCTGCCCGTTCACTTTCTCCTTGCTTACTCGCAGACTTGCTGCACAGCTGAACTGGTGAACCGAACTTGCTTTTAGTGTCTTAATGTGAAAAGTTCATCTGGATCGGACTACGGAGCAGAGGTGGGTAGTTCATGTCCAGAGAGTAAAAGACCAGCCCAAGAATTTTTCTCAACCAACCAGTTGAATCCTCTGTGACTGACAATTTATACTCAACTGGTTGATTGAAACGCAATGGCCTGGTATTTTGCTCTCTGGACCTGAATTACCCACCTCTGCCAGTGAGCCTTGCCTTGTTCTCCAGATTTCCTGGACAGGCTCACAATAGCTGTAATGTCTCAAAAACTTACTCTAAGATACGGCCGTTAAAAACAGATGATGGATCAAATAATGTTTGTGCTTGTGCTGCTGATGTAGGCAAGATTTGGAAAAAACAAAGGAGCACTCTGTAATCAGTTTATTTGCCATCTATTTACCATCAGTAATTATT
>JAODKC010000038.1:17658082-17686070 GCA_026777985.1 Mormyrops attenuatus
AAATTATACATATTCAACATGAAGAAGCAAGTGGTCCACCCCAGCCCCCACGTAAAACCTGTAATCATCTACTGACACTGAGTGACTATGTTAAGGACTGAGCACAGAAAATCTATGAAGTTAAATCACTCGTTTAAACTGCTTGGCTATTTTTATTAATGTTTTACTTTACTGACCACCAGATGACCTGTAGTTAGCCACCACATTTTTTTCCAAAGTTTGCTTAATTGCACGTTTATTTATGCTTTGGCAATAGTCACAATGAAACAAAAAAAGGGTTTGAAATCAGTTCTTATAATATTGCATAGTAAACTGGGGTAGGAACAGAATGACTGTCATTCTTACTACATGATTTCCCTTAAGTCCTAACTTCAATAGTCACGATGGTCGTATTTGACAAGAAGGCAGCTGAAAGCTGCTGTTAGTCTCTGGCGTAGCTCTTCCTGAGTCAAAAATGTAAACATGAAACAGGAAGCCTTCAAGTGGATTTGGGGTAAACCATCATTTTTAGAATGGAAACACCATGAAAGCGAAAGGCCGCCAAAAAAATGTAGTTCATTTTCCACCCAAAGTGAGTATCAAATTGGGATTGTTATATGGAGTACATCATTTGGTGCTTTAAACCTAAAACGGAATGTAAATATTTCACCTCTCTCCTTTTTTTGGGGTCCTAATCCTTAGGTTCTACTGAATCCCTGGCACCTAGGTGGAAAGAAGGTCAGGAATAATCTAGGTTAATATTATGAGGAATGGTAAGTTCCAAGTGCTGTAATCCATTTGCCAGGAATAAATGAAGTATAAAATCTGATGCATGTTCATACTGTGATAAAAATGAGGGCACACCCTCTTTCAGGTTCATGGTTTCACATATCAGGGCATAAATCTGGTCCGCAAGAACTTCTAACATTAGACAAATGTAGCCTCAGAAAACACACAGCTGATTTCAAGGGGTATTTATTCAACAAAAATCCAAAATGCAGGAACTGTCTCAGAAGAAAAGTACGTACACGCATGCTGTCTCCATGGGAATTAAATTAAATAGCAGGCAGACCTAAATGAAGGGGTCTACAGACCTCAGTAAACATGTTAAATGTTAAAGATCTCGAATCTACAATCAGAAAAATAATGAGATGACTGAATAATACGGGTTCCATGCAAAGTCGGCCAGTGAACTGCCTCTCCCTCCAAAAAGAATATGGCACCAAAGCACAGTGATTTGGCAGTACTTCTGGACACACCAGAAGATTTCTGGAAGTCTCCTTTGCAAAGTGGAGGCACAGGCAAAGTGAAGATGTTTGGCAAAAACTAAAGAGCCTCAGCACTGGCATTTCATACCAACTACCAAGCGAAGTGCTGGAGGAGTGATGATTCGGCTTGTATTATAGGCAAAGGACCAGGGTGCTCAGTCATCTAGAGGACCCTGAACTATATCTACTCTTGGCTACTGGATCATGGGATGCACTTACTCTTTCCACACCTGGCTTCAGCAGTGGCTAATTTTTCATTAAATAAATGATGTAGTGGAATCTGCTATCCTGAGGTTAGATTTGCTTAATTCTAGGACCAGGCGATTTTTTTCCGATGTCCTGACGCGTAGAACCATAGAAACAGAAGACTGTGTACTTTTTCACATTACCAGTTGACAAATGATCACATTTCAGTGGAATCCCTTTTAATTTCAGCATTTGTGTGACTACAAACAATTTCCCCAGAAATACAGAATCCTTTCTGATGTGGATCACCTCATTCAAAATGCAATCATTAGAGAAAGCATGCTTGTACAGGTATGAAAAATAGTATCAGGTGCTAAGGTATTTGGATCAGGTGACGTATGTGACCCACACAGCAAGAGAAATACAAACAAAAAAAAAATCTATGTCCTTCATATTCGGTTGTCAATAACCAAAATTCAAAGAATGCAAAATATACAATAAATCAGTTGATGCAATAATTAGTCTTTGGTCAGCCACCTGGAGAATATAAATCCACAATTCCAGAGATACATTTCTGAATGTTAACAACAAAGCAATCATCATTCGTCTTAGGCAAGTCAAACTTTTTCTTTGAATATTCCAGAAAAAAAATTGACAGTTCTAGTTCACCACCTTATGTATTCGTTTCTGGGATGCAGATTTTCAGATTCTACAAAAGTAGCACTCAGTGATCATTTAACAATCCTGTCCTTGTTACCGATACACTGAACTGAAGATCTGCATATGCACCAGATAAGCAGGGTAACAACCTATTTTACTGAAAATGAAAAGAACATTTTTTTCAAAAAGGACAGACATTTTCATTTCAACATAAAAAGTAAAGCATGAATAAACAATCAGCAAAAAAAAAAATGTTGAAAATCTTTATGTACTGTGTGAAGAGATTATTAATGATTTAAAAATTCTGCCATTGCCTAAACATGTGCTATAAGTCAATATAAAAGAATCATCTTGTGCCGCAACTTTCCAGGCAGACATGCTTCTAAAGCTCTCGGGGGGGGGGGGGGGTGGCCCCCGCACCACTCCGTGAGCTGCCAGCCTGGCTTGGCCCAGAACTTCACATTTTGCTAAAGCATTCCTTAGCGTTAGTCCACACCTGAATTCCCTGTAAGAGAGGGAGCATAAGCACCATTCACACCAGCAGAGAGGCCCTGACCATTTACATACAATCAGAATGGTCTTGAAAAACTACATCATCCTGTTTGTTTATTTGGGAAAATAAGACAGACATTAACTGATAAACTGCAAATAAAAAAAAAATAATAAAAAAAAAAAAAATCAAAATATTAAAGCCCAGTCTATATTCACATACTTCTCATTTTTGCCTAAAACATACTATTTATTGACTACTATGACTAAATGACACATTCAGTTTTAAAGGGGCCCCATTATGCTTTTCTTGTTTTTCCCTTTCTTTTAGTTTGTTATATAGCCATATGTGCATGTGAATGCTCTGCAAAGTGTTAAGGCCCAAAGTACATGCCAATGAGAGTAACCCTCACTGCAGAACCACTTTTCTCCAATCTGCCTGAAACGCCCTGTTGGAATTCCAGCCCTTACTTCTGTGACATGGTGAGGTCACCTTGTAACACATCCCTTATTGGCTGCCTACCTGCAAGGATCTGTCTGCAGACTGCAAGACAGGGGCAGACTGTGTAGGGACAGATTACCAATCAGGCAAGCTGACCTATCAGAGCATACTGGGCTCATCGGGGGTGGGGCTTAGAGCTCTAACAGAACATTTTAGATAGAGGGTGAATAGAGGATGTACAGTATGAGAAAAATAAGTTTTTGGAACATTGAAGCATACAAGTGTATTCTAGTAGACCCCAAAAATTATATTAAGAGCATAATAGGTTTCCTTTAACGTGATACATTGGAAATCACACTTTCTAATAAGACTAAAACAACATGGCACATCACACCTGCTACATCATCGTAACCCACCTTCTTACACATGCTGATCTGCATGACCGCATAGCTGATCATGGCTTCCCTCAAATCCCGGTCTTTCTGCACTTTGAACCGTTCCATGTCTGACCAGGCATTCCTCACGTACTCACTGTATAGGGACAGAATACGGACAAGCAGCACATTCCCTGAATATACAGGAAAGCATAAAGGAATCCTGTCTGGCTGACCCTGTGCTGTGACCTCCAAGCTTGGGTCTCACCTGCAAGTGTGCCTGTGTGTCTCACAGAGAACAAGATAACGTAGGTGGAGAAGCATTTGTCACTTGTGCAAATTGGGAAATAAAGGATATTACTTTATGGTGTTGCAGTAGGTTGAGGGAGCTATAGACCAACAGAATTTCTTCAGACGTTAAAGTGCTCTGCAATTCACCAACCAGCCACCTAGGGGCGCAGCCCTGAATGTATCGTGCTTACAGGGTAGATAATTTGAGTGGACAGGCAGACATGCCGGTGTGAAGAGGAAGCACCATCTTACTCGCATTCCGTCTTCTTCTCTTGAACCAACTCCTCGCCCTCTCGGATCTGCTCCTCCAGCACCCTCATCTTGGCTTCCCGCTGCTCTGGCGTCTCCTGGCCGAACAGCTTGCTGGTCATCCCTTTTAAGGAGAAGGTCCGTACGGTCTGCCAACCAGAAACATCACACTGAGGTTACCCTACATTCTTGCTTTAACCTTGGTTAAATATTTGACTTGATTAACATTTCTCCAAGTTGGTGAAGATAGGTGTCTTTATATTCTCTCTTTCCCAGACTGATTATGTAATTAATGTCCTCTGCAGTGTAAGACCTGTTGGGGGGGGCAGGAGGGGGGGGGTCCCACACCTACCTCCAAAACATACCTACTGTGTCCCCAACCTTAATTAGCCTGCGAGCATCTCTCACGATGTCCGAAGTACACCCTCTAGTCACAACCCCAGCTATAACCAGCTTCGGTGAATCCGGAAGCCCTCTGCAGTCAGCAGCTGGAGTGAAGATGACATCTCACCCCGCTGGCCAGCTCCTCGCGCTGCTGCTTCTTGGACATCAGGTCCTGGGCGGCCGTCTCAAGCTCGTACTGCAACAGCTCATGTTTCCTGCACACAGCCCTGAGAGAGGGCAGGCGAGAGAAAGTGTGTGTCGATGACCACTCAACTGCCAAGAATCCCAAACAAAACTGCCTAAATTAAGGTAGCTACAGAATTAACTACTGTAGTATATAAGGCACGAAGCTCTATGAACACAAATCACTTTATGAAAATAATTTGGTGTTAACTTACAGTCCAGTCACCCTGGCTTTTCCATCAGATTGGGTTTTTAAGAAACATTTAAAACCATTTTTAAATGATTGCAGATGCTGACAATTTTATGTAACACCGGGAAACATCACTATCCAATCAGTTTGCAATTAAACCAACTGCTGTAAGTAATAAATAATTCTACCGACATGCAGTGCTCACAGAAAATCTTGGGATGCATGTTGCTTAATTCAGTAAAATATTGCAAATTTATTGGGTTTATAGCAAAAATCATTATTGGTGTTGAACTCCACCAGGGCTGCCCTGTGTCACCGATTCTGTTCATAACTTTCATGGACAGAATTTCTAGGCGTAGCTAAGGAGTGGAGGGGATCCGGGTTTGTTGGATCAGGATCTCGTCTTAATTTTTGCAGATGGTGTGGTCCGGTTGGTGCCGTTGGGCTGTGACCAGCAGCATGCACTGGGGCAGATTGCAGCTGCGTTCGAAGCAGTGGGGATGAGGATCAGCACCTCAAAGTCTGAGGACATGGTTCTTGACTGGAAAAGGGTGGATTGCCCTCCCCTGGTGGGCCATACATTGCTGCCTCAAGTGGAGGAGTTTAGGTATCTCCGGGTCTGGTTCATGAGCGAGGAAAGAAAGGAGTGGGAGATCGACAGGTGGATTGCTGCAACGTTGGAAATTCTGTTGTGGTGGAGAGAGAGCTGAGCCAGTAGGCAAAGACAGACTGAGATGACTGATACAAGCGGCAGAAATGAGTTTCCTCCAGAGGATGTCTGGATTCAGCCTTAGAGATAGGGTGAGGAACTTGGACAAGTAGAGCTGCTGTTCCTCTGCATCAAACGAAGCCAGTTGAGGTGGTTCTGGCATCTATCTAGGATGCCTTCCGGGTGCCTCCCGGGGGATGTGTTTCAGGCATGTCCAACTGGGAGGAGCCCCAAGTCCCAAGACACGCTGGAGAGAGTATATCTCTCAGTTGGCCTGGGAACACCTTGGGATTCCCCTGGCGGCTGGGGAGAGGGAGATCTGAACATCCCGGCTTAGACTGCTGTCCCTGCGACCCGACCCCAGATAAGCCGCAGATGATGGATGGATAAAAGAAAATGTCTGTGCAGATGATATGTGCAGATATATCAAACATTGCTTGTTAATTGACTTTTGTTATGAAACCAATAAATTTGCAACATTCGTACCGGTCACAGAAAGTCCCAAGACTTTCTGTGAGCACTGCATGTGCCACATATGAATTGTAACATGTAAACACCAATGCCCAGACTTAAAGGAAATACATCTTGCATCTGGCAGTAGGAGTAGACAACATTTAGCAAGTGAATCTTTTCACATAGTAATTACTGAGCAGATAGAAATTTGCTGTCTATCAATTTCGAAATAATTCACATTTTGGGTCATGTTTATCGAGTCTGACAATTTATTGATGATGATGATGATGATGATGATGATGATGATGATATACAATACCAGGCAAAAGTCTGGACACACCTACTGAAGAAAAAAAAAAAAGTTTTTCAACAAGATAACGACCCTAAGCAAACCTTGAGGTTATGTAATTACTGTATTGTCTTATGAATATGGAAAGAGATGGGGTGCTGAGACAGATGACCTGGCCCCCCACAATCCCCCGACCTAAACCCTACAGAGCAGGTTTAGGATGAGTTAGATCAAAGAGTAAGAGCGAGGCAGTCAACGAGGGCACAGAACTAGTGGAACCTCCTTCAGGACCCTCATCAAAGCAAAAGGGGGCTATTCTGAAGAGTCTAAAATTTGAGAACATTTTGAGATGTTGAACACTTCTCTTGGCCGTTGCAATATTTGATGTGTCACTTCATGTGTTACCTAAGGCGAACAACATAGCTGAAAGAGACAAATGCCTTAAAAGCAGGTGTGTCCAGACTTTTGATTGCATAAAATATGTATATGCGGTATGGCAAGGCATGTTAATATAAGAGCATTTGACTCTTTGTGCCAGACTTCTAGAGTTCACCGGCTGCCTTCAGACTCACTTCAGAGCTTCTGCGTAGAACAGATACTCCTTCAGTTGGTCCGCATAGTTCTCCTCCTCCTCCAGGATATCATCGATCGAGGCAGCGTAACTGCACACAACAGACAGGTGGCAAGATCCGGTCACACATCCGGCCCTGCCAATGCCTGTCCCTCTGGCATCTCGAACAGTGAGTCATTAACAACGATAATGTTCCGCTGAGAAACTGTTCAACAAGTGTGGCAATTAAAGTCCCCTGACAGAATCTGCATGTGCGAAGAAACAGTTCATACTAGTAACACGAGAATAAATGGGTAGCCGTGCGAATAGCCAACGGGTGTCTTAACCGATAAAAAAGGCGTCAAACTGTCTGGAGGCGTGGCTCTCTCACACGTTGGTGTGGGGCACAGAAATAAATAAAATAAGAAAAATGAGTTTACAGACTGTCATCACCAGAGCGGAGTTTGGCAGTAGTTGCTGTAAATATTGGATACATTCGACTCCTCCTCTCGCCTAATGGCTGGTAAAGGGTCAGATTGCCGAGAGGGCTCACTCACGCATCCATGTGATGACCGGCGCTCTGCAGTCCGTCCCCCATCTCCCTCTCTATGGCACTCCACTCGCTGAACAGCACAGGAAGCATAAAGGAGCACAATAAAGGACAACATCCACATGGAGGCAGGCTGGTAAAGTAAACAGGTGATGCTTCCTTTGCTATTGGGAAACCTTACTGTAGCTGCAGTCAGCAGATGACATGCTAGTCATATCGCAGTAACATGAATGCAGCTGGTTTCACAATGATATGCGGTGTATCATTAAACAGGAGCCCCAGGCTCACCTGAACACCCTGCCGTAGTTCCCATGGACCTTGTAGACTCCATACAGACGATCTGCTACTCTCTGCAGAACATACAGTCATATTACTACCTTAATATGAAAAACATTCATAGTTACACTTGGGCACAAAACTATATATATCAGATGCTTATGTCTTACTTACAGACTGGATGAATCATTTGTAATTAAAATATGAGCGTAAGCAATATTTAGCTGCCTTTACACTTGCTTGTTTGATAAACTGCATTTTCACGCGTAAAAACAAAATTACAAATATCTCATTTTTAAGTACAAATCAATACTAATCTACTCAGGATAAGAAACCTTTACTGTTCGGCGCCCCCTAGTTAGTGCTTATAGCAGGTTTAAGGAATTAAATTCAACAGTTCAATAATTAAAAAAATTTTTTTGCAACCCAATTTCATACCAGAATAAAGATAAATGCATAAAAAAACAGGGGGGGTGTTCCGCAATGCAGGGTGGTGTTCCAAAAATCAAGATTTCTCAGATAGGTTAACTTACACTAAAAGTCATGATTGTTCAATAAGAATTTAAATAAGGAGCATTCCTATTGGACAATCATGACGTCTAGCATAAGTTAACCCACGTAAGTGAGAAATCTTGCGTTGTGTAACACCTTCCTTGTTGCATTTAATTGATTTTGCACATGCAGAGTATAACCTGGAGGGGGCGCTAAATGTAAAGTGATCTCATAGTATTTTCTAATGTGATACTTCAAAAGCAAAGTTCATAGGGTTACCCTCCATCCATCAATTATCATAACCGCTTAATCCTCATTGGGGTCGCGGGGGGCCCGGGGCCTATCCCGGGAGCAATGGGCGCAGGTGGGTGCCAACACACCTCAGGGCACACACACTCACATCCACAACTACAGGGCCAATTTAGACACACCAATACTATATGCTATAGCATCTAACCACCATCATACAGCTACAAGAAGGGTTAAAGTAAAACAATAGCTGTGCTTAGCTGCAATTAAAGCAGCCTAGATAGACTCAAACAAAAAGCATTTTAGCATTGTTTCTTTTTAATTTCTTTTTATATTATAAAAAAGAACACGAAACACTTTTCAGTCACACTTCATATATCTGCCAAGACAAAGATTCGTCATTGAGTGTATTTAATACTCCTCAATTTCACTTTTATAGGATTTACCTAAAACCATGTTTGTGTAACTTTTATAAACTGTACTGTGCACAGAATTCTGTTATAAGCATGTAGGATGCCAAACCATCTATGTTTCTGGCCCTGATGATTACTCACTCAGAGAAAACCCGAAAGCTACAGTATGGTGATTTGGGGGTTTGGGGGCCCGAACTCACACTACGTCTTGACAAAGCAGAATGAATGCAAGTGCACTGACTGGATGCACTAGTCGATTTACTCACGGCTCGAACCCGCAGCAGCTGAGATGTGACTGACTGCAGCTCATCACTGTAGTGTTTCAGCTCGGTGAACCGCCTGCAAGTCACAGAGAAGGGTGTTCACAGAAAAGTCCACGGCAAGCACATCTCTGAGTGAGGCCGTAAGAGTTGGCAGAGAGGATATGGCCCCCGAAGCGAATTACAACTGCGACTTACTTGTCAGGGTTCTTTACTCTGAATGTAGCGTTTAGGCCCTTTAGTCTTGAATCAGCCTGCAGAGCGAGAAATAAAAATTACATATATCAACAATATTCAAAACCAAAATGTCTTTTGGCCCATAAGCTTCTATTTGTTATTACAGTGGTTTCAAAGTGTCCTTGTGCATTTTGTAAGGAGGAAGAGTAAACATTTAGACTTAACAATGAATTATTTACACAAGAAAATGGAAGTATTCTTGGGACTGGATACAAACTCACAACTGTTTACACACACTGAAGTCACTGTGATAACCAGAAGAAATGGTGCTTGCGCTCTTTCTTACATGGAGTGAGCTCACCACAAGACGTTTGCTTCAGTTCAGTTAAACTGTATAGGCCCCACCCATCAAAGCACTTAAGGTTACTCCAAATTATCCAATTTTGCTTACTGGTCATCTCTAAATTGCCTGTAGGGTGTGAATGTTTACGTGTGTGTGTGTGTGTGTGTGTGTGTGGGGAGGTTTGTATTTACCACATTGTGGGGACCAAATGCCCCCACAATGTAGTAAAACCTGTTCCTTTTTAGCTTGTGGGGACATTTTTCAGGTCCCCTCAATATTAACCTCAATTTTATAAAAATCTGTAAATGCACTCAAAAAACTAAAATAGCCAAAAGTCTTGTATTTTGTTTGGTTACTTATGGTTAAGGCTGGGTTAAGGTTATCATAGTCCCCACAATGACAGGAGTATATGTGTGTGTGTGTGTGTCTGTGTGTGTGTGTGTGTACTCCAGCCCGGTGCAGCCAGAGACAGGCTCCAGGTCCCTGCTCACCAGAATAAATAACTGGAAGATGGATGGAAAAAACCCAAAAGACAGGAGAAGGGAGGAAATGAGACTTTCCAGAGGTGCAAGCAAGGGCACGGTGACACTCTGCACCTCAGTAAGTGTTAGCAGGAAAAGGAAGGGCTTCCCCCAGTGCGCTGCCAGTGAGGCAAAACTATGAGATGGAACCACAAGGCTGTTGTACCTTTGGCTGGAAGCCAGTCTCCATTACCGCTTCCTTCCATCCATTTTCCTGTGAGGAAGACAAAAAGAGTTGTTTGATTTTAATTCAAAAAGGGCATCCTAGGTAAAATATCAACCATCATAAGCTCTATGCAACAATGCAGCTAACACAAAACATTTAAAATGCCAGTCTTTTATTAGTATATAACCGACAATGGCTGGCCTCCTTTTTCCCGATTCAAATGGATGAGAAAAAAACGTTTTATATACATACACACGAGAAAAAGATGCAAAACAGCACTGTTAAAGAATACAGATGATGTTAATTTAGCCGGCCTGTGCTATCTGAATGATTCTGGCTCGACACCCACATTCTGAATACCACAAGCGGTAACGGGAACAGTAAACTTAAGCGCAAGCTGGGGTGACGCTGGCAAGCTGAGCAGACGATCTTCTGACGTATATATTCAGATGCAAAGGAAATGGCAGCTGGATCACTGGGCAGTCAGGAGACTGAGGCCGATACCTCTGTGAGGAAATCATAGAAGATTTTGTCGTTGGACAGGATTGGGTGGGAGGCCACACGGAGCAGGAAATTCTCCAGGCCAATTCTCCTCCTTTCCACAAAATCTGGATCCATGTTATCAGCCGATAACTTATGCCAAACAAACTCTGCCTGCAGGAAAACAACAAGGAAAAGAAGCCAGTTTGTTGACCGAAATACTGACAGCAATAGTAATTTCCACTGATGCTTATTACACATCAGAGTCAAGTCAGAGAAACAAAGCAAACTTTGAGCATCTCAATTAATCACAGAGTTACCACAATGTCTTAGTTCACACATGAGAATAATGATGATTATTCTCCACAGACACTGCCCATAAAAACATGCAATTTCGTCATACACACATGCTTAACATTTGTTAAAAAATATTGTATGACACACTTACTGGCAATTACTAGGGCTCAATAAAATAAAAATAGTGCACATGTATTTTACTTCGAGGATTCATTTTAATAAAGGCTGATAAGGACCCAGTCATGCAGCCTGATTTAGGCTGAAGTTTGTACCTACCCTCTTCTCCGGCAGCGGGGGCACGATCACAAATGGATAGGTGACTAATAAATAGTTCCTCAGAAGCTCAAATTCACTGTAGCGCCTCCACAAGGAGTCTGGGGAGAAGTTCTGGCTTTCAGTCGAAGAATCGACCCGCCTGTCACAAGCAGAGGATTAGGGAGACACGTCAACTTTTACACAGTGGTGAAAGAAAGCATGTAAGAAAAATCAACAGCAGAGGAATCAAAATTGGGAAAGCAGACCATAGATCGGCCGGTATATCACACAAGCAACGCGATTCAATTCAATTTATCTTTATATGGCGCCTTTCACAAGTCCCCCCAAAGGCATGTGACATGGGCATGCGAGAGTTCATTGGTACATCATTTATATAGAAAAAAATGCATGAAACGGGGAAAAAGGGAAGACAGAAAGAACAAATGCAAGTAAGAAAGCCAGAAGACAATGGAGAAGAAAATATGACAAGTTCAGCTTGTATGCTACAGATCTCTAGGCAATATTTCATCACCTAAATAACTAACCATCTGTTGTAGCCAACGATTCCAAAATGAATTTAAGCTGAACAAAATAAAAAGGACTGAAATTCTCCCTTAAAAAAATAACAGCCATATTATTTAGAGTTAATAACACACCTATTCACAAACCTAGGGCATTCTTTGGAAGTCTATAAATCAATTTGATTTGGATAGGCACTGAAATTTCCGGTTCCCATTTTGTATTAATTAACCAACGCCTACCACTGTCTTCATTAATCCATTTCAAAACACACTGAAACTATCAATAGCATATTTAGGGAAGAAGTTTAGTTTGATTAACCACAATCACATTGCTTAAGCAACCAGACAAATGCCTCTGCACCCATTTGCGCAAGTGAATTTCTATTTTAAGACGTCTTTACTTACAAAACAAAGCATGACTGCATTGAAGTCTGTTAAAGTAACACGATCCAAAGAGGACCACGCCTAAGTCACACGCTTGTCCTATACAGGTGAATGAGTGAGGTGTGGTGCAGCTGATATGCTATAATACAAATTTAAAAATATATCCTAAACCCACAGGTTATCCATGCCAAAAATATCAAAGTAAACATTTGATTTAATGAAACACAATAAAACTTAAGTAGGGACTCTGAAAATTGCGGGATAGAAATGCCAAAGAAAATGGGAATGCTTCCAGTTCTGAGAGTGTAGCCATTCTGAGCATGACCAGTGTCGCATTTTTCACTGCACTCCGTTCCACTATCATCTCAAACCAAAGACGTGAACCGGTGTGACGCCTGATTTGCTGAAGTATGCATTCAGCACCTGGCGAGTTGCAAGTCCTCCGCAGAGTGCCTGTGCTAATCGTCGGTGCTGCGATCCTGCTGGGGGGCTTTCTGGACTCGTACCGTGCGGATGGCTCTCCCCTTCTGCAGGCCCACGGTAAACGAAGACCAGACTTGCATGTGTGCATGTAATAACTGTTCCCAACTCCGAGAAAGAAAGGAAATTAAAAAATAGAAAACATGTGTTTTCTTTTAAGCAATATGGGGCCTAGGCAGCTTATTCTGGTAAGAAAAGATTGGAGCTGCAGAATAAAACCCGAGGAGTAGAGTAAAGAACAAGGACGCTGTCCATTACCCCCCAAGATGGATACTGAGAATAGCAGACCATTTTCCCTGGCTGATAACATACTGATGGACACTAAAAACAACTTACAAAAATGCTGACCGAAATACCCATCAAGATATGCAGCTTAAACCAGTGTTTTCCAACCCATTCCACAGGGACCCCCAGACAGTCTGCATTTTTTCTCCGTCCCAGCTCCCAGTCAATCAAAAACACTGAATACCTGGAACAGGTGAATTGGGGGCTGGGAAGGAAAAAGATGTCGGGTGAGTTTCCCGAAGCCCTCTTCACACCACGACGTACGTGAGTTCTGTGTTAAAAGATAGAACTAACGAATGACGTAGCGTTAAGAAGTCTTCGAGAAACTCACCCGTGGACTGTCTGGAATTTCCAAAGGACTGGGTTGGGAAACACTGACTTAAACCAACAGGAACCTGGACATTAAGCACTGCTAGGACATCAAAGCGATCATCCTCCATAAGTTAACAGAGCAGGGCTAAACTGCTGTGCAAACATGATGGGATTTACTGATTATGAAACTAAGTGCATCTTCTGATGTATAAGGAACTTCCTGATCAGCGCCCAGCATCAGGCGTCAAAATCACAACATGCAGGTCACATTCAACTTGCCACATTACTGGTGAACCTGTGAAGGCATGACACACAACTGGAGAAGTATGACGGAGCTTAGCTGAACTGAGAAATACACAAGAAGTGCAACGTACATATATCTGCATACTAAGACATGTGTCTGAAAGTAGTTCTGAGGTAGGGCTTACAAACCATAACATAAATTGACCAAAAATCTTAATCAAAAACCTTGAAAGGAGCATGAAACACCTCGTGCTTCTGTGACATACTCACATATACCCACAACGTGGAGTAGGGGATTTAGGACCCCCAACTCTGAACTGCAGGCCCAAAAATGAAAGGAGTTCCAAAGGTAACACTTGATTATAAAAATGGCCTGGGTGAACAGACGAGGTAGCTATACTACTTCAGTGTGTTTGGAACCCTGAGTAAAGTCCCACCCTTACTGGCTAAAAGATTTTGTAACACAAGAGATCAGTAAAACACTGCACAGGCTCTCATGGTGTTTTGAAGGGCCCCACAACACCAGGGGGAGCTTTACCTTGTTTCAATCAGGTACACCGTATAAGTCTCCAGCATGTTCACTGCATTCTTCCCTGTTCGTTTCTCCGCTTCGGCCACACTTATCTCCATCTTCCTCAGCAGGTTTCTGGCTTCTTCAGGGATCTGGGAAGTTGACAGTCCAATCGGAAATTGGTCAGAGTGACCCAAAACCACCACAGCAATTTCAACATGCACAACAAACCTGGACATTCACATAATATATCAGTGTTATATTACAGGACCATATTCATTGGCTACATTTATTTACAAGTGTCCTTGGAAAGTAGACGTCAGTAAGCGTTCACTAATATGGTTTAACTTATCTGTGGGTTGTGCTTGGAGTATTAATTGTGTCTATATGCTTAAGAAACATAACAATACCAAGGCTGCCAACTTTGGTGAACTGGCTGGCATGAGATTTTCAAGACAAGTCTGCACACACATGCACACTCATTTACATATATGTAACAGTTTTATTAGCTTATATATAGTCTGGAGGATTTGCAAAACTACCAACGCTGATTTTAGGTTTATAATGGAATAACATAGATTTGCTGTAGGACTTGTGAGAGTGAGTCTTAAAGGGTGACTGTCACGCCAGATGCGTGAGAGTTTACAAACCTGCAATATAAACATAATTCGTCCACCGCAATGCAAAGCACAATAGGTCATAACTAAACACCACACTATGAAAACAACCTAAACGGCACATAATTTACGAACAATCTACGCTTAAAATATGTCTAACAAAACGAATGCACTGATTTTAAATTGACAGTATCTAGTAAGACACTGCACTCGTGATCAGATATATTGGAAGCTTATCAGTCCAGAAGAACTTGTTGTTCACAATACATTGCCGAATAAATAAATGAAATTCAAGACATGCAAAGGGATGGTCAAATGCGTTTTCCTAGTTATTCACTATATATATATATATATATATATATCTATCAATTATTGTACTTCATTGTATAATTACTGACGTGTACGTAAACCGATAGGAGTCGATCTGTGGGCGAACATAATAGTGATGTAGGAACCAATTGTGAAAATGACGATAATAATGAGACGGAGACGACGCCGGAAAAGTTAGTTTGGCGTTAAGATGATTCACACCTGCACCACAAACGATTAGACGAGTGACTATAGCAATTGCCGGGAGATTAACTACTCTTCAGCTGTGAAACTAAAGCCAGGAGCCGAAAAGAGTAGCGCAGGCGCCGCATAACCCATTCACGCAACGCCGTGGACAGGGGCGGCCTGTCCCGACCTGCGGCTCATCTAACGTGCAGCCACACGATTTTCGGCCCAAAGCCCGGAGCTTTCCGAATATGTACGCGTGCGGACACATTACCACGTCGCCCACTTCGCTTTTTGGGTCACTGCTGGAAAGCTGAGCAGCCTCTGGGTCGCCGGAGTCCGCCATCGTAGCCTAGCGTCCGACGAGTCACGTGATATACGCGGAGCGTCTGCGGAATCCGTCCGGTCGGCTTCAGCGCGGCGTCTGCGGAGTCCGTCTCGTCCGTTTCAGTGCAGCCTCTACGCTTCCAGATTCACTCCAGCTTCAGCTCGACTTCTCTCTCCTCTTCCAGATTGGGCTCCCTTCGCATGCAGCTTTAGATCAGTTTTCCCTTTTTGCTTCCAGTTTAATTAGGCTACTACCTTTCCTGACGATGCCAATAGCGTAGGAGGTTGCAGAGGCCAAAAAGTTTAACACAGGACGTCACTCCTGACTACCCATGATTCTTATTTTATTCGGTTGCGTGCCCCCCAATTAAAAATACAATGTAGAGTACACGAGTGTACGAGATCACATATTTTGCGAGTCCTGTAATGATAATTTTCATTACTTATTAATCTGTTGATTTTTAATGCTAATGAAAGAATTACTATTTATTTGGGCACCGGTATCCTGCAGTTATTAGGATGGCACAAACTGCCCCACTTAGAATATTTTTCACCAGCCGCAACTGAATGTACTTAATTGATAGTTTGATAAGGTTGATATTAGTTTCACAGGGTATTTGAAGAGTATAATGACAATTCATTGCTTTGAAAACTGTTCTGGTTTTTGTAACTGAGAAGCAAATAAAATAGCATCCTATAGGATATCAATGAAGAAATGCAAAAGGCAGCAAATTTTGAAATGTTTTGTCGTGGAAAATGTTAAAAATTACTCTGTTCTGTAAATAAAAGTAAAAGTATTGCTCGGCAGTGAGTACGAAAGTAGCGCAAGTTTCCTGGGCGGCCCCTGTTTCACAGCAGGATTGAAAACATCTGGATCCGCCTACACGAAACCAAAAACCAAAGTCCAAACAGCCCCTTTTCCATCAAATATAACTTTAAGTCGTCTGTACATGCCTTCTGAACACACTTTCGGAAGCAGATAAAATTATTAAAAGCAGACTAACTTTGGACGCGTCGGTGTGCTACTTTTTATAACCTGAATATGGGGTGCCGGACTTTCTCCTCGGTAACATCCGTTCTGCTAGTATTTTTCTGTGAGTATTTGATCGCTTCCTAATCCCGTCTCCACTTTTTAAGGGGCCATTGTTTCCACTAGCTACTTGCTGAAGAGCCATAAGCATTGCACTTGAATTTACGTAAAACCTTAAAAACGTTATCATAGATATATCTCGAAAATACACAATCCGCTGAGTTTTCCATTTATTTTGTCGCAAATCCAGACGTTTCATTATAATTTATTTCTGCCCCAGTTACACGATAAGCTAGACAAAATGCGAAGAATGTATTGCTGTTATCTCTTGTTTTCTTGGGATGTTTCGCTCTGCAGCACTTACTGTACGTTACAGATATGTCACTAACGGAAACTGCTGTTCATTCACACGCGATGTTGTAGCCTTACCAGCTACCCTGAATTATTATTTGCATAGCATAACACGTTTGTTTATCCTTAAAATTTTTTTTTTTCATGTAACAGTATTTATAAAATTAATTCGTTTAATGAAGAAACCAAATTATCAAGCGAAGACCTCTTTTGGAGTTTTTGAAAAGATTAATATTTTATTTTTTGACAAAATAACACTTCAGTATGCACCCTATGTATGTATGTTTGTTTGTATGTATGAATGTAATTGATTATGCATACAAAAGTTTGAGATATTGGATTTAAGAGAGACGTAGAATAAATATCATTATTAGCCAAAAATACCCCAGAGCTTTTACTCTTGAAATTATAGTTTATAGCCTAAGTTAGTGTGTTTTGTAAACAGTAATAAGATCAAAAAAATATTAAAATACATGTACCCGACGGCAACTTTTTTGTTTATCCATCTAGGCCTGTTCATATAAGCTACTTTTTTCTTGTGTAGTAGTTGAGGCCAGGAGCGGACTTACCATAAGGCAAGGGTAGGCAGCCGCTGGGGGCCCGGAAAACTAGAATTTCCAGAGTTACATTTAAGGATATAGCATAATATCATCACCTAAACTATAGCAACATGTATGTTATTTACATTTTTAGCAACGGTTTTCAAGATATACAAAGTTGCCCCCGTCCCAGCTGTAATGGACTATTCTACTTTGAGACTTTGCGCTACCCAGCTTTCTTTAACCACTGGAGTCTATCGGTTGCTCACTGACAAGCGAATGGAAAGTGAAGATTACCACAGCGATACGTTTTAATCTGTTTCTTTTCGAGTCAGTAAATCTTTTGCTCTCAAATGAGCTGTGATTTTTGGGAGTTAGCGGAAAAAAACATGGTTTTCTGAAAACATGGTTTTCTGAAATAACATTTAGACGGACATGGTTGACATTCTAAAACTAAACAGCTAGACAGAGTGAAATATATTTGTTTTTTAATAATAAATATTACCCAACACACATTTGTAATAATCTATAAGCCTAATATTTACTTTCTTTCTGGTAACCGCGTTTCCCACAGCCTGTAATATAATGCTTAAATTCCAACCTATACAATGTCAGCTATTAATAATTTAGTACAATATGAATATAAGCAACTGAAACAGCGACCTTTTGCATTTTCCGGATTCCAAATGGTTTTATCTGCATGCATGGCTCCGATGCTGGAGGGTGACTGCTTAGACTGTAACAAAGAATGATTCAAGTAGACTACATAATAGGTTATTTTTTTGCCATGCAAGAGAGAATAGTCTGTAACAAATGTAACAACAAAAGTATTGTTCACCCCTCTCGGGTTTTTGCTGAATGAGTAACGGAATAGAGACGCGCAACAATTTTCTACAGTATGCTGTCTGTTTACATTAAATGGCCTAATCCATCTTTCGGGCAGTTTGCACTTTCCAGACGAGCAAATCTGCATCAAGCAAGACTATAAAACGTTAACTAACTACCGGTAATATCAGTGACAGTAGAGATGAGGGACACCTCTTCGAAGCACGGCCATCTCGTTGAGTTTGTGTTTATTTATTCAGCTTTTCATGGGCATCCAGTGTGACCCTGACCCGCCCTGAACACGCTGTAGCAATAAAAGCTCTAATGAGAGCACGTGCCACCTATTCGCTTCAATCTTCAGTCCCCGAAATTCAGCATTATAATTACAATTTCTGAAGTTGATTGCACGGATGTTTAATTTGACGTTATACGTTTAGTTTTCTGTACACTCGAATGCTAAGAAGGATGTCCTTAGTGCAAGTCTGTAATCTTCACCCCCGCACCCCTCGCCCGCCCTTTGCTTTGCACTACGCTTGTCTGCATTATTGCCGTTAAGGCAACATTTACTCTATCCATTTCTCCTGTTGTGTTCTTCTTGTATGCACTCGGCGTATGTCAGACACGTCACGGGATCGTGGCTGAACTGCCAAATGAATCTGAACGATCCCGACCGATTGATTTAGCTTAGATGTTGTAACAACCATGCTCTCAGTTAGAGAATTTCACAAGTCAAAACTGTCCTATTCCAGGGCTGTGTTTCCCAAAACTTTCGTAGTGCTCATCATAGCTTCGGAGAGAGAAAGAGAGAGAGAGAATTCAATATGATGACCCTCGGACAGATTCGGTCTGATATCTTAAGACCCTCCAACACCCCTAATATGCATAATACACATTGTTGCTCTATATATAAAAGTCCATTCCCGGAAGAAACTAAAAAAGGCTGACTGACTACACAGAATTTCCATACAATTGTATGTATGTACGTTTATATTCATCCGGCCTGACAAACCGATATCAGTCACACATTATGGCCGCCCGCATGTCTCCACTTGCAGTGCTTCCCCAGAGAGGAGGGGAGGGGCGCAGCTCGAGACTTGGCTCTGCTCAGCCCTTCTGGCTCTCATTTAATCTTGGAGCGGTCAGTCACTGCTGATCTTCATTACTTCAAAGTGGAGGGGGATCTTTTCTGCTTATCCTGCCTTTAATTTACCCCCCCCCCCCCCGTTATTCCCATGGGTGCGTTTTCATGGCTGGCCTTGGTTAGCAATTGGAGGCTTTTCAGAAATATGTGCACTGTATTCAGTTTATTGTTTACGCAGCTTTGAATTGTTGTATTTCTCATGAACAAAGTTGTCATATGCTTTTTATTGGTCATTAATATGTTATGAAGGGGCATTTTTTTTAAGGAAACTGGATATTAAAAGGCTGGAGAAAATTGCTCTCTCTCTGTCTGTCTGTCTGTCTGTCTGTCTCTGTCTCTCTCTCTGTCTCTCTTGATCGGTCTCTCTCCCTCTCTGTGACACACACACACACACACATCTTCGTGGGGACTCTCCATTAATTTCTATGAGCAGAACCCTATTCCCAACAACGACAGCCATAACCCATACCCAACCCTAACATTAACCATAAGTAACCAAACAAAGTACAAGGCATTTTAGGTTGTTGATTGCAGTCACAGACTTTTATAAAACTGAATTTCCCCTTGGGGGGACCGAAAAAATGGTCCCACAAAGTCAAAATAACAGGTTTTTATCACATTGTGGGGACATTTGGTTCTCACAATGTATTGTATACCTGGACCACAAACACACACACACACACACACCCTAACAACATTGTTGAAATGTCAACATGTAACGTACATCCATACCTACACATGAGACTGAGGGCCCTAGGCAAAAAAAACTCAATGAGGCCCTCCAACTCCACCTCCCACAGCATGGTATTATTTATTACCTTTATTTTACTATAAAATGTAATTTAATAATATCATCAAAGGATTTAATAAACAAAATTCCCTTTTTTCATTTTTCTGTGAAAAACAGAATATACAAATAAAGCAGATTTGTCATTGCAATGCACTGTGTAATCGGCCGCCCTCGGGGACCTCAGACAATTGCCTGCCCTGCATGTCCTGTCCCTACGCCTCTGCATATTAATCACAGTTGTTTGCGATGATGATTCAAGGCAAGAGTGCCAGACACTCAAGTCAAGCACGCAGGTTTGATTATTTATTTTTTTTATCATTTGTTCAGCTGCACACTGGCAAGCAAATGCCCATCTGCCCTGCTTGAGAACCGCAATCTGTGTCCCTGTCCCTCAGGTTTCCGAGTGCTGGCGTTCAGCAACATAAAGACCAACTTATGCAAATGGTGCGACTACTCCAGCCCCGAGTGCGAGGGCACCGTGTGCTCTAGCAACTGCTCCTTCAGCTCCTTCTGTGAGCTGTCTGAGGAAATCTGTGTGGCCGTGTGGTACGTCTGAAGACTTACCCTTTACCAGACTCTTAAAAGCACCATTTCCACTCCACACCGTTTAAATGCCTATAAGAACATAGGAATGTTGGAAGATGGGGATGAATGACTGAACAAGGCTTATCCTGTATTATATCGTCTGGTGTAACACTATGTATAAAAAATGATATTATGCTTTTGCCAGTGGAATATCTGAGAGATGAAGGTGATTTTTATTTTGGGGTGCGGGGTGGCAATGCCCCAATAATGATAATGGGCCAATACAACCCCCCCACCGGAATAATCACAAAATGTCTGGAGACTTCAGCCCCCAATGTTCAACCGAAAGTTATGCCCTAGGGAGCATGGAGCATGCTTTTATAGCGTTGTTAAGCCCCTCCTACTGCTCACAGCACGGATGTGACTGCAGATCGACACCGCCTTTATTGAGCCCTCCTTAAAATGATAAGATTTGCCTGAATGACCAATGATACAGACACATATTCATCCTCTCAGTGTTTGTATTACAAACTCATAGTCTTCACCTTGATGGTGCAGCAGACAGCTTCCTTGGTTTGGTGAACCAAACGTGTGCCGTTTGCTCGTGACTAAGGTTAAAAGTGTTCCTCTGTCTGGGGGGGGTGTCTTAGGAAACAGGATAATGTCAGCGTCAGTGTGCGGACATTATGCCACCACCCCCAGACGCCCATCGAGCGTGTCCTGATCTCCAACTACTCCACCACCCAATGTGTGATGGTGCCCCAGCCATCAGATGAAGGCAGCACATACATCTGTGGCTGCACCAGTGAGCAGGAGTGTAACGACAAGCTGATATTTGACAAGGGATCCAACGGTAATCACCCCTCCTGAACCCTGTCACCACAGTGTATCAGAGACACAGGCAGAATTCCATTAGCCTTGATCCTTCTGTGTCTCCAGCCTAGATATACTTTACTGATGTGTGGAGCCACTTGCTCAGATATGACAGCCAGATGAAGGACAGACCCTGCATTGCTTTTCTCCTGTCTGTGAAAGATGTGAAATTACTAAGATGTTTGAGGTCCATCAAAAGGAAATCTGATACTATACCTATGAAGCTCTAAAAGTGCCTGTAGCCAGTGGGCACTGCACCACATTTGTTTAGATTCTGAAGAGCTGGTTTTGTGGAGTTCTGCTTCATGCTCTCATATGTACCTCTTTGGGTTCTTAGGCCTCTTGAAGCTCCAGAGTAAGGATGTCATACCAGTGGTGGTGATCAGCCTGCTCCCACCACTCCTGGTGGCCTTAATCGCCACTATGACCTTCTACTTCTACCGTACACGGCAGTCGGCCAAGCAGCCCAAAGACTGGGCCCCCAAACGGACCCGTTACCAATCGCTGGACCCCCCCGAGGGTCGGAGCGGGGGAAGTCCCCGGGGCAAGCTGTCGGCTGTGAGCGGTGATTCCTCACCCGGTGACGCTGATGGTCCAGATGTGAGCGTGGAGCTTCTGCCGATCACACTTGAGGAGATGGTAGGGAAGGGGCGATTCGCAGAGGTGTGGCGGGCTCAACTCAGCCACAGTGCCAGGAGCCAGTATGAGACGGTGGCCGTCAAAATCTTCCCGGCAGAGGAGTACAACTCCTGGCAGAATGAGCGGGCCATTTTCTCTGACCCTGACCTGAAGCACGAGAACGTGGTGCAGTTCCTGACAGCAGAGGAGAGGGGGGGTGGCCCCTGCTCTCCTCACAGAGAGTACTGGCTCATCACAGCCTACCACGACTTGGGCAACCTGCAGGACTTCTTGGTGGGCCACGTGCTAAGCTGGGCAGAGCTGCACGCCATGGCCGGATCTGTGGCTCAGGGCCTGGCTCATCTGCACAGTGACACCACGCCCTGTGGCTCCCCCAAAGTGCCAGTGGCGCACCGGGACCTGAAGACCAGCAACGTTGTGGTGAAAAATCGGCAGGAGTGTGCGCTGTGCGACTTTGGGCTGGCGCTCAGGCTTGACGTTCTGCTCACTGTGGACGACGTCGCCAATAGCGGCCAGGTATTCGGTGTAGATTTCCCCCCAAACACTGCTTCATCACATGCGTCGATACGAGTTTGTGGCTAATCATCTAAAGACGTTGCTCACTCATTATTTCAATAAAATAATCCCCTTAAGATACTCCTACTATATTCTGCTCCTCTAACAGCTTGTAGTACACCATATGCCTCCCCCCCATTGAAATCTGGCCCTCGAATCCAAATCCAGGCCTTGTTTTCAGTTCCCCCAGGTACTTTAATAATTACTGATTCCGTTTGGCCAGAGGCTTCACACCTGGCTCACGGATAAAGGAAGGCTAGAAAATCAGCAGTGCTCAGCCCTTGAGGACCGTGATTTGAATAGCCCTGCCATATGCTATCCTATATCAGCCTGTTGTTCTTTTCTCCCTGACCACCAGGTGGGGACAGCACGCTACATGGCTCCAGAAGTTTTGGAGTCCAGGGTGAACCTCGAGGATCTGGAGGCCTTCAAACAGATAGATGTCTACTCCTTGGCCTTGGTGCTCTGGGAAATGGTCTCTCGTTGTGATGCAATTGGAGGTAAGGTGTTTTTTTGGTCAATTTTCTTATTTCGTAATTAACTGAGAGGTCCGTACGCTGAAGTGGACGGTTCAGGTCCAGAAAGTAAAAAAACCAGACCAAGATTTTATTTCAACCAAACAATTGAATATTCTGTGATTGTGACTCTTTATACTCAGTTGGCTGGTTGAAACCGGTTGGTGTGGATTTTTACTTTCTGGATCCTGAACTAGCCACCTCTGTCCGCAGCAGTGTTTGCAGGAGTTCATGAAGAGAACATTGCAGGGCTGCCTTCAGCGATATGCCAGGTTACCCGATTTCTATGGCAGCTTTCTCAGTAGCGAGTCACCTGCTGTCGTTTTTGCAGAGGTGAAGAGCTATGAGCCGCCGTTCAGGTCCAAAGTATGTGAGCAGCCGTGCGTGGAGAGCATGAGGGACCTTGTATTACGTGATAGAGGTCGGCCAGACATCCCTGCCAGCTGGACCACACACCAGGTACATCCCCCGTGAAGCTGACCTCTGTCCCGTGACAAAGTTGTAAATGTTTCACAGAATGGATTTATAAATAAACACGACCAAATAATTACCATCTTTTCAACTTTTGTACCACAGAAGCATAAAATTCAAAGCAAAACCAATTCCCGATTGGAAAGAAAAATATTCTGTAATTGTACTGTATTTAAAAGTTCCATGACTGCCACCACTGTAGACCTGACCATCTCCTGACCTTCTCTGTAGGGGATGAAGCTTTTATGTTCCACCATCGTTGAATGCTGGGACCACGATCCCGAGGCCCGGCTGACTGCCCAGTGTGTGGTGGAGCGCTTTAACAGTATGGGTGAAGAGGACGGCGGCCAGGATCTGCTCAACAACAACCAACAGCCTCCACCTGCCTCTTGCTTTCAAAGCCAGGGCCATGTCACACCATCCACCTCCTCCATCACGGATCCTCCCACAGCGGTCACAGAGGTGTGAGGCCTTACCCAGGCAGCTGAGGGAGCTGTCTGACAGACTGAAATTCAGGCTAAGTACTGTTTAAGGAGCTGGTCTCCATCCAAGATCCACATTACCCTGCAATCGATCCTCCTGAAGGCACCTAAGATCTTTCTTCTACAAAGCAGAATTATATGCTGAGAAGAACAACGGGAAGTAAACAGGAAATTGAAGAGGCTTCTCAAAAGTCTGTCATATATACATTTTCTCTGTACCATCCCAACAGTTAGCAAATATTTTGTAGAAACACTGCCAGCACTGTGAATTGTTATGGCCTTCCTTTGGGCACGTGGCCTAGATCTGGGTGGTCTTGTGCACCCAACCAGTGCTGGTCTCCTAGAAACAAGGAACTGATTCAGTGTGATCAGCCCAGATTTAAAGAGGAAAAAATCCCACCCACTGGTGGCAAGCCAGCTGAGATACCTGGGGCTGGTCCTCTATTTTTAAAAAATGTATATACGATCACTTTATATTCTAGTCAAGCCTTTTGGTTCCGAGAATTTGCAGGCAGTCATTTCATTTCTGTACTGCTCAGATGTTTATACATTATCTGGTTAAACTGTAATCCCAGGATGTGTTTAAAACACGTCTTCATTTAGGAAGTCATAACTGCTGGAAATAATTGCAAAAAGAAAAATGCTTTCCAGAGATCCCTGGCTGTGTGTGGTGTGGCACTGTGTACATTTTTATGCGATTAAACCCATCATTAAGAGATTGTAGGTACTTAGTACAAGAATCTCCACAATGATATAAAAGATTTCAAAGCTTTATTTACCTTAAAGTTCTTCCATATGAAAAAAATGTATGAAATCCATAATAAGCACGAAAGAAAGCTTATTAGAAAATGCTATAATTAGCACTTACCCTCTAATTACGGTTTTAAGCAGTCGAGCTAAATTTATCTGTTGGTATAACTTGTTCGCAAGTAAAAAAAAAAAAACAAATGGTCACAAAGTAAAAATATTTCCTCTATGACCACATTTTATGGAGGTAGCAGACCATCCTGATGAGTATGGCCTTAAATCACTCACCACAACCTGAATTTGAATTTATTTACCCAAATTTGAATGTGTTAACCTTAACTTGAATTTCACTACCTGAATACCAGAACCTGAATCTGAATGTTAACCTGAACTTGAATTAAAAATACTGAAATTGAATTAATTACCTGAGCATAAAAACTCAAGTTCAGGTTGTAAAATTCAGCTGATGACCTGTCTTGTGATTGACCATGATTGTTCTTTTGCTCTTTCTGAGTATTCCAGATGTTTTCCTTGTTTTTCTGAACCTGAATCTTACAACCCGAACTTTCAAGAGCTGAATTTTACAACCAAAAGTTGAATTTTTATAACTACACAAGCAACATAAATCCAAGTTCAGGAAATGAATTCAAGAAATTGAATCGGAATTTAAGTTCAGGTTTTGGTATTCAGGTAATGTAATCTACAGTAAGTTCAGATTAACACACTCAAATTAAGGTAAATTCAAATTCAGGTTGTGTCGAGTCTGATTTGACTCTGTAGATGCGACCTGCACCATCTTTGCATATTTGAAAGCATACAATTGTACTATATGAATATGTACTCACAAGCACACAAAAGATCCTATAGAAGGATTACTTGGAAAAACAAAGATGTGAAATCTGTTGGGGTTTTAATTTATGGCAATAATGCCAGATGAGAAATTTAACTGTGTTGCCTGGAGTCATGGATGGTCAGGTGTTATGATTCCGCATCGACCTTTTTCACCGAGTATCATAGTTAAAAGATGTTCTACACCTCAATGCATTTATCATGGTGTTAAATGTGTGTTAAAAATACTGAGACACGACTCTGAAATAAACAAATTGATTAGTAGTTATTTATTCATTCATTAAACACACTTATCTACGTCTACAAGGAGTTGCCATTAAATTGCATGTCAGTGCATTTCACAGGTCAGCAATGTGTACAGAATCCATCCACAATGTAGCTCATGTGGCCCCCAGGGAGCCATCTTCATCACCCTGAGCGGGTTCCCTCGGCCCCACTGGATTCAATGGATCGCAGAGCAGACAGCCTGGGTGTCTTTTCAGGGATCAAGTAAACCTTCAGAATACCATAGTACAGTATGTGCATATAAGCCATTCACAGCTATGACTGGTACTTGAGACGGCTTGAAGATGTGGGTGAAATGGAAGACACATCCAGAAGAACAACGTAGCTTAAGGCACCACACTGAATAGGCTTATGGATTTGGAGCAAACACACATGTGCAGAATTGACTATCAGTTGGGGGAATAAGAGAATTTGATTGATGGGTTGAGGGGCTGAGCACTGATTCTCTCCTGTCCACACCGGTGGATGTTCTTACTGTACAGGAGAAGCGGGAATTTAGTGAAGAGATGGGGCTTGAACAGAGGAAAGAACTATGGCCATAACCTTCATATCCACGCTTCTCGTCCCATTGAGCTGTGTGTCCTACAGTTCAGCCTGTTGACCTTTTCGATCACTACGTCTTGTATGACGGCATGTCTGACCAATAGACAAAAACGCCGGAACTGAGTAAAATCCCAGTTTAGCCACTCAAAAATGAATCAGCCGGCAGGTTTCTCAAGCTACAGTGTTTCTCAGAAGACTTGCCATGTCCCCACCTATCCCTCAAAACTCATTTATCCTCGGAATGGTCACAAACTGTAAATCAAACAAGCTACAGATAAACATGAGAGATCAAATGAGGGCTCGTCACAGCTCTACATTAGAAACCAGTGACAATGCCACAGCCTACACTCACCATTTAATGTTCAGAAGGATGGGGCACTCTCTGAGGAGAGCTACATGCTGTTCAGCCTTCACCCCGAGTGCACCGCACCATGCCCGTCGGGTCGACATGGACATTATTGCTACCGTGAGAAAACCAGCCTGCACATTCCCAATTTTGTGGATGTGACAGGTATTGGCCACATCCAGCCTGCGTCTGGACGCCTACAGAAACGCTCAGGTAGAGTTTCCATGAAGGTCATTAAGCTCCTGTGTTGTATAGTTAAAATGTTCTAGGAATTGGGGTGGGGGTGAGGTACAATTGCACTGCAGGCCTGGACTTCTAAAGGTATGGCATCATGTGCTCAGGCTCCCTGATAAGATAACACCTTGTCCAGATCCCCGATCCAAGCCAGACCTGATCAAATACTCCGCTGCCAGCGTCCGTCTATGGTAAGGCAGCATCAGTGGAGAATCTATATTTACAAGAGTACACATACGATCCGTAGACCATTAAAACGCTATTTTTACAAAAGTATCAATCAAACGTTACAAAATATGCATCTTTCCAGGCCGCCGAAATGCTCCGAGAGGTGACGCACACGTGCCCGTCTCTCTCCGCCCAAGGCGCGAGCTGCTAGCATATTTCGCGAACAGAGGAGGTTTGCCATAACCATCGGAAAACAGAAAGAACCACTTGCGGCTATCGGCTGAATCTCGGGGCACGGAGGGAGCGGCGGACCGACTGTTCCTCAGAGGTCTGTGCCGTCGGATCTCCATAGCGGATTGTGATACACCCAGCCGTCGCTCTGCAGGGAGCAGAACAGGATGAGGCGGTGTTGTGACCGTGCATGTACGATACAGTGCCAGTCGAAGGTCTGCCCACACCTAATGAAAATCATTTGTTTTTCAACAAGAGAATGACTCTAAGCAAACACTGACGTTGCATAAGTACTGTGAACAAGGAAAGACATGGAGTGCTGTGACAGATGACCTGGTCCCCACAATTCCCCTATCTAAACCTTGTACATCTGATTTGGAATGTGTTGGATCAAAGAGTAAGAGCGAGGCAGTCAACGTGTACACAGAACTTGTGGAACCTCCTTCAGGACTGTAGGAGAAGCTTTCCAGGTGGTTACATCTGGAAGCTGTTTGAAAGA
>JAODKC010000038.1:17686170-17700497 GCA_026777985.1 Mormyrops attenuatus
GACTGTAGGAGAAGCTTTCCAGGTGGTTACATCTGGAAGCTGTTTGAAAGAATGCCAAGATTCTGCAATGCTGTCATAGAAGCAAAAGGGGGCTATTTTGGAGAAATGTGAGAGCCCTTGGTCGTTTCAATGTTTGATATGCATTACTTCATGTCCTCAAAGCCATAGGCAAACGACATAGCTAAAATAGAGACAAATGCATTAAAGGCAGGTGTGTCCTAACTTCTGACTGGTACTGTACATTAGCATCATACCACAAAAATACCATAAGGCGGATATTTTAATACATGCGGCCATTTAGGCACACTTAGAAACAGGAGCTTACCTCACTGTGAAAATACCTCGTCCTCCATGCAGTCTGCGTCTCCACCCGACATCTCTCCTCGCTCCTCTGCCTTTCCTCCAGGAGGCGCTTATGCTCCGTCGCCTTTCCGATGTCTTTGTGACGCAGCGCCTCCGTCACGTGCTGCCACAGGCGCCTGCAAGGAGCCACACGTGCCTATTTCAGACTGTCCGACCATGTCTGTTGCCAGGGAGACCGCCTGTATGATTCACAGCTGTACAGTGGATCAGTGGCCAGGACTGATCGCTTCCTCGAAAGACTGAACTGATGCATGAATTTCACTGGGGCGTGTGAGAAGCAACACATCTAGTGTTCAAAGAAGAATAGAACAGAATAGAACAGAATAGACTTTACTCATCCTTGTGGGAATATGAGGATTTCGCATGTCCTAACTTACTCAGCATGAAAGAGACAAACATGCATATGGAGGTCAGAGTAAGTTTTGGGCTCAGAGTGTGCCCTAGGACACGGGAGGAACAGCAAATCATATAACTGGGAACCCCCAGCTACAGGCTGCCCCCTTACCTGGACTCAAAGGGTCCCTGCTGCTCAATGGGTCGTACCCACTTCCGGGTCACGGGCAGCTTGGTGACATCCACCGTGTGCGTGTCGCCGTTGGCGTGGCTGAACTCCAGCGTGCCGTTCCACTCGCCCTGCACGCGGCACACCACCGCATTGCTGGGGCTGTGCTTCACCTCGGCGGTGACCCTGAGGGCGAGACGGCAAGGCAGATCAGACGACACAGGAGGGTCGGCGGTGGCTCATTTGCTCCCATCTCCGTTTACAGAGTTCAATGGGTCTCGGCTGCAGGGCGGTACATTCGAAGCCTGCAGGACCTGAGCCGCCGACAAGAGCTCTACCTGTAGATCCTCCACATGGAAAGATCTACACGGCTCCGATCACAGATGATCTTCCTTACAGGTACACAATCTTGGTGAAAGGCTGATTAGAGCATTTGTCCCTCCCCTGCTGGCTAGAGTCGTCCTACATATGTGAGGCAGCCCAGCCTTTCTTCCCCAGGCCTAATACCAGGGAACCAATTATGCCACTGCAAGGAGCGGGAATTCTGGGTACCGGTAACCACAGAAAGAAACAGGCAAATGCAGAACTAAATGCACTCTTCTCACATTTGGCGCCATTATGCGCTCCGCAGGCTAAGGTGTAAGGATTGCAAACATGGCTGGGAGGAGAAGGAAAACCGGTGCCATAGAGGAATCCACTCTGTCTTTGCGGTTACCTGTGAAGCTTCCCTCCGTAAAAGGGTTTGGTCTGGAAGGTGATGGCCGCTGAGTAGCCCGTCTTGACGCAGCTGACGTTTACCTTCCCGCCCAGCTCCACCCAGGGGACGGTGAGGATGGAGCGGGCGTAGGCCGAGGGAAGCGTGAAGGTATACTCCTCGTCGTGATCAAGGAGGTACAGGCAGCCTGTGTGTGCGCACAGATCAGGGAGTCTCAGGGGACACGTCGCGCCATTGAGGGTGATATTGTTAGCATTTTTTTAAAACTGATGAAAATCAGAACATGGCACAAACTTGGCTTCACCTGTTATATAGGTCTAGGGTCACCATTACCACAAACTTTATCAGGACTCCTGAGGTTTGGCTAGAGGCCCAATACTATGGCCTAGTTTCTGCACTGAAGTAAATCACTGAACAAAGGCATTTAAGAATGACATGGCATCTGGCCTCAGATCACAGACTGTCGCCACTGCCTCCCTCCAACATCTCCACCCTACAGAAGTAAGTGCATCCCCATATAATCTAGGCCTGCATGAGACCCAGAATAACTCGCACTGACGTCTGCAGAGTCCTAAGACCCCAAAGAAACTCATTCACACGATTTAGCTCGAAGACTGCTCACTCTACCTTTCCGTCTCATGTCAGGACTGATGGATATTTGTATAGAACCAGGAACTCAAAGGTCAATTGATAACCACCATTTGTGTGTAACTCTGGTTGGGTTAAACAGTTGAACTCTCTCTCACAGACTTATCGCTCCCTTTAGACCACGTTCTGCAAAATCTAAACCAAATCGTTGACTCTCTTCAGATGCAGCACTGACACCCGGGGTCTATGACCCAAAAGACCATCATCCCAAAAGCACTGCAGTACAAACTACTCAGGGAATAGAAGAATCTACCTACCCTCCCCCACCATGGAGACCCCGATGGACAT
This sequence comes from Mormyrops attenuatus, assembly GCA_026777985.1. Taxonomy (NCBI): domain Eukaryota; kingdom Metazoa; phylum Chordata; class Actinopteri; order Osteoglossiformes; family Mormyridae; genus Mormyrops; species Mormyrops attenuatus. The sequence goes on from JAODKC010000038.1 coordinate 17,688,687, forward strand.
GCCCATGAACTTGCTCTTGGTCCAGACATGGGCGTTGACAGCCATCCTCCTCTCGGGACACTCGGCATAAAAGCCGGAGATGGGTGGATGGTGGGACACCTGCTCCGCCACAAATCGCACTTGATAGAAGTCCGAAGACTCGGGAGCTCCGCCTTGAAGGCCGGCACGGGAGGTGCTGGTGCCGCTGAACTGGGAGCAGGGCAGCCGCCAGGAGCAGTGGAAGGTCTCGCCGATGATGGGGTTGTAAGGTTTCTTGGCGATGGCACCCTTCCTGGCCTCATGGAAGGAGGTGAGGTAATACTTGACGAAGCGCAACATGCGGTCCTCGGGGGTGCTGCCGTCCATGATGGCCAAGAACAGGTCCGGGTGGGACAGGAAGTCAGCATACATCTCCAGCAGGGAACGCTTCTCCAGAATGAAGGTGGGCAGGACCACCTGCACGAACACAAGGGGCATCAGCAACGGTGCAGGAAGAGCTACGCGCTAAACCGACCATTACAAGTAGCTGAATGGTGGTAGCCAACAGCTTCGCCACTGGAAACTCGAAACAGCAATGGAGCAGGGCCTACCCGGGTGAGGTCCATGCCAAGCTTGAGCTGAGATAGCAGGTGCAGAATGACACTGCGCTCCTCCTCGACCGCCCCCAGGTCATCCTCCTCATCTGTGAAGCCGTCCTCCACCTCATCCTCAGGGTTTATGTCCTCCATAGCCTGCCAGGAGAAGAGGTGCTTGTTACTCCCCCGTCACCTCACTGCCTGATAAAGGCCACTCCTGGACTTCAGGTAATATGTTCACCTAGAACAAGCCCACATGTGTGGTTATACAGCATATTAAGGAAGCACCCTGTCCCACCTTGGCGGAACCTCAGGTATAACGGCATCATATGTTCTTATACCCCTGATTGTCCAAGACACTGAGCTCTACAACCTGAAGTATAACCTTGTTCATTCGAAAAGAACAGGAAAAGACTCTGCATATAAATTAATTACGATGTAGAGACGGCTCATTTCCACTGGCCATTTAAGGGAGGTGTCATACTTCAGTAAAGATGACACAGCTTGCGCAAGAATCTAGACTAAAACATTCAAGACGGGATTCTGGATTATTTTGCGATTAAACCTTGACCTTTAGATCACGACTAGACCACTACCCATGGGTTTTAAGCTGAACCACTATTACAATCATATTAATCAGAGAGCCATTTACTATTTTGCTCCTGTTTCATGGAGGACATCAATCATCATCCCCTTTACAGAATCCATAAACCTCCTAAAAAGTTCTGAGCAACAGCTGTACGATGTATAGTCCTACCCCGACACAGTCCTGGGACTCTGCGGTGACACGCTCCAGTGCCCCACCATCTGCTTTGCTGTCAGCAGCTGCCAAGCTGGGCAGACTGGTGCCATTCTTCAGGAGATCCGGCAGCTTGGGCTCCAGCCACTCGATGGTGGGACCTGCTACACACAGGGTGTCGGGCTCAGAATCGCTCATGCTCTGGGGCCCCGGTGCTCCTCAGAGAGGTAACGGTGCAAGGAAGAGGAGGAGGAGATGAGCGCGGTGTCAGTGACAGACGGAAAACACACGGCCAAAACCTGAGCCCCGGAGGGGAGGGGCCTGGATTAGAATGGCCCCTCCCACTGAGCATATCGGCTTTGTCTGCCCGAGTCTGCAGCCGCAAAGAAAGAACAAGAAAAAAAAACAAACAATACAAACACATATACAAACACACCAGCACAGAGTCACCGCCCACAGCACAATGCAGTACTCCGATTGGTGGACGCTCCACATGTTCCGTCACATGCTGTGCTGATGAAATATGAATGATGTGTAACAGGATTCTGAGAGACATCAAATTAAACAAAACCTTGTTTTATGTAACAAACCCTAACTATAGGCTAGGGCATTATAAAGCAGGAACTAGCATATAGTCATACTCAGAGTGTGAATGGCAAAGCAAGTCACCATGGAAACGACACCAGACAAGGGTAAGAGTTGCATCTGAAGAGCTCAGACGGGTGCACAGTTCGGAGGCGTCTGCCACTGTGCCCAGTGCCCCCCAACATCAACTCCGGTTACAGTGTCCAGCCTATGAACGTAGATACGTTTCCTCATCAATTATGTACCATTGTTCCATTGCTTTGCTCCAAGCGGCGTAATGGGGAGCCGTGCACCCTGGAAAATGCTGATAATTATTTACTATCAAGAGTAAATATAGTATGAAATTACAAAAACGAACCAGACTCTGGTGATGTTAGAGGTTTTGTCATCACACAAGATGAATTCTTGGTATGGCTTGGCCATTAACCCATGAAAGCCACAATCAAGGCGGACCGACCCCAATCAGGACCCTCAAACACTCGGCTTAAGGTTTCAGTCGACACTTTAGTGACCAGTTGCAGATTACCCCCCCCCCCCCCAAAAAAAAAGCCTCCGTGTTACATATGGCCTCCACAGCGGTCTGACGTTGGCATCTTGAGAGAAGGTAGGGACTCTGGGCCATCATAAGGGGGTTTAAGTCATTCGACAGGGGGTGCGGGGGTCATGGATCGTAAGCTGTGTCTGGTACCAGATCAAAGAGGCGCCGGATAAGAAAAGGACGGATTTGCAGTAGCTGACGTCCGAGCTTGAATTTCAGGAACGACGGGCTGCTTAAACTTTAATTGACGTAAAGGGAAGGCAAAGGCGGCATGCTAAACAGGGTTAGCTCAGCGGAAACAGGCGGTTTGAATGGAGTGTTTTTTGGGGGGGGGGGGTGCGCTCACCGCCTGGGGGCCGCCTCTGCCGGGCAACCTGCTGCAGCTGCAGGATGTGGAAACAATCGTTGAGGCAGTTCATGGTGGCCATGGATGTGGCCTTGAGCATGAGCAGGTCCTGGTCCAGTGGGGACAGCCCGGGTGCTGCAGGCAGGCCCTCGATGGTCTGGATCAGGTCCTTGTGCTGGCCCTGTGCCTGGGTCATCATCTGCACAGGGGAAGACAACGAGCCACCGGGGCCCAGTGGTGCATGAATGGAGAGGATGGCGCCCCCTGGCTCTTGAGGAAAGTAAAAGGGGCGCTTCTTCACATGGAGTTCTTTTTAAAGACTGCTGCTTGTTCTTTATAAATTGGGGAGTATTACTCATATTCCGCCATTATAAATCAGAAATCAGAGCCTACCTCACGGGCGTCCACCAGGTGGTCGGGCAGCAGGGACCTCCTGCTGGAGCACAGGGAGGAGGCCCTGCTGAGCTGAGAGATGTTCAGAAAGGCGGCGGCGTTTTGCGTCGACCTGCGCTGGGACAGGGGCGAGTTGGCGCTGCCCTGGGAGGCCATGGAGAAGCTACGTGCCTTCAGAGAAGCATTGTTCTACATCGGCGCACACAAACATGGGGGGGCATGCACACAAAGATTAATGCAGGGGGGGGGGGGGACCATGCACGTACGCGCGCACAGACACGCACGCAGAGCGGGAGGGAGGGTGGGATGACACGGATGAGCACGCATACACACACGCAGGAGTGTAACATGGATAGGGACATACACACGTCGGGAGGTGCCGAACACACACATATACAACACAGTGACAAAATACCCATTAACATACGTGTCAAAACATGACAAAAAAAAAGCATTACAGGAGAGATGGGAAGCAGCAGCGGAGCTGGAGAATGGCCTCCTTCAGAAAACAGTGCGATCTGCCAGGTTACAGCGGCATGGCTACGCTGCACAGCGGCCCAAATGGCCGTGGTGTGTAAAGGAGACAGGCCCACGCTTATGGAGTGCGGAGATACGTGGGAGAGCACAGGGCTGATCAGGAGCATCTACGCCCTGCTGAGGTGTGCAGCCATTAAGCTGCGCGCTATTAAGCAGGACCACTTAAGAGGCACCTGGACTCAGGCCATCGCAGGTCACATTACTGCGTGAAGGTCCATCTGAATGCACCATCCTGTCCAAGAGAAGTATAAAACTCTCCCACTTCGAGACACCATTTGTTAAAGAGCACCGATACCAAGAGCCACTACCATGCCTCACCCGCACCAAAGGCGGATTCATGGACTGATCCTCCGCGACACGAAGGAACTGGTATCACAGATCAGCTGACAGCGGCTCCGAGCTCACAGTGGGTGTGTCAGATGCACGGCGTGCAGTCTCACCTTCCCCATGGCCTCCGTGTGGTGTTGCGTACAGATCTGCAGCCGGCTCACCCAATGCTGCCGCTCCTTAGCGTCGGTGGCTGTGGGGGAGGGCAGCCGGTCAGCAGTACCCTACCTGTGCCCTAGAGGGCCTCTTACACAATGCACTCAGACACCTGTGAGCGACACCACTCTTCCCAAAAACAACAATAATAATAATAATAAATCAGGACTGAAGTTACTTAACAGGTCAAATTAAAGGCACGCTAGTTTGCACTTAAAATAAAACGCAAGGGCTTTGTGTTTTACAGAATCTGCAGTTTTAAGAAAATGTGTATTCAAGTGGAGCGTCAAACCATAACCCCCATCACTACTTTTTGTACTTTCTCTTATTTGTTTTGTCATTTCTATTTCTGTGCTGCGGCTGCACACAGCAGATGCTCTAGAGCCAAATTAGCCAGTACTTTTTGCTGTAATCATTCAAAAAAATTCCACCCAGTAACAAATCACCTGAACCCCCCCCCCCCGTGACAACTGCGGCTGAGAAGCTCAGTGCTTCTTTATGGTTAACATAACGGGCAAGCTGACAGGTCTCTTAGCAGCCAGGGAGAGCCGGCCCCAGCACCTCTCAGCTTGTACTGCTCCCCACTGATAGCGTTGACGGTGAAGGTGTGCGAATCCTCGTCGCTGGGGGAGATGACGGCCCCCGCCAGGGCGAGCGTCCCGCGGGGTTTCTGGGGTCGGGACTGCTCATTCACAAAGTACTCCAGCACTCCTGCCTCATTGTTCAGCACGAAGAACCTGCATGTTTGAATGGCACCGCATACACAGCTGCACCAGATGTCTGTCTCACTCTCTCAGACACACACACACACACCTTGGTGTACCAGCGATTTCACTATATTTGAGTTATACTGGTCATAAGAACTTCAAAACACTCACCAGATATTAACACTAAGCCATGGGTCCGTCAACAAGTGCAGAGATTGTCAGCTGATAAAAATATGGGGCTCCCCTCACGGCAGACACACACTGGGCACAGACATGGGGAGAAACTCACCGATACTGCCATCCAGTCACCAGGTTGGTATACTTCATCAGGTAACCATCGATGTTTTCCATGTGATCACTGCATTTAAGAGAGAAAAACCAAGGAATCCATACAGGGGCCAATTCACACATATATCTTCCTCATGGGCACATACAATAAACACTGGCTATGTTCTCATTTTAAGACTATGAGTTCATTTATTTGATATTTTGATGGCTACATTTTCAGTTGGTTTCTGCTCCAGCTAAACTACACGTGATGACTGAATAGTGATTAAAAGCAAGACATATAAATCAGTGGAGTGTGCCGGTGATGTGATGTTACTAGTTAATCTCCTTTTACAAGTCCCAAACTTATAAGCAACGCATAACTGACTGGTCTAAAAGTGGTTGAAATGGTCTAAAATGTTAAAGTATGAATGAATGAAAAATTAGCATAAGCTCACCGTTTGCTGGTGCCGACGCGCTCGTTTAATTAAAGAATTAAAGTGATTTGACTTTAGTTTGTCTTCAGTAGTTCCTAATCATCATATTAAAGTCATTACAGTCCGCGTAGAGAAAACACCCGGTAATGAAAAGCTAAATGTCTCAATTTTTATTCGAGGAAAAAAAAACTAAATTACACCCAAAAAAGCCGTGTTATGGAGCAGACCATATGTACTTTCTAATTTAGACGCAAGGAAAATCAGAAGGATCACATCTTCAAAGAACAGGGAGAGCTGAACTCAACGCTTGAATAAACCGAGGAAGGGCCTCTAGGGTCTAAATCAGGGGTGTCAAACTGCAGTCCTGGGGGGCCGGAGCCTTGTGTAGCTTAGTTCTTTCCCTGTTCCACCACGAATGATTCAGCTCAAGAGCTATGTGGTAATTAACATAAGGAGTTGAATCAGGTGTGTTAAATGAGGGGAAACCCAAAAATGTGCAGGGCTCCGGCCCCCCAGGACTGCAGTTTGACACCCGTGGTCTAGACGAACCAGGAATGCGGGTCCAGGTGTTTGTAGAACATAGCAGTAAGTAACAGATCCACCATACTGATAGAGTCAATCTGTAAAGTTGTCAGTCAATTATAAGTCCTGCCCTAGAGAAGCCAGCTCCTTAACGCCGAGCCAAGGAGGAGTAACAAGGAGCAGCAGAAGTTAAGAAGCGTGTGCACCGTACCTGTACTGCCAGCTTCGGGAAGTGGCTCTCCCGGAGCCTGAGGTCCGGCTCTGCGTGTGCGCCTCCACCTTCCCCTCAGCCTCCGACACTCGGACAGCGGTGCTTTCTCCCTGCATCGCTACGCGAAGGACTTGGCTTCTCCGCTGATTTAACTGCAAATATACAGCGAATGACGGACACTTCAAAGCTTCGCTAGCGGACCCGCAGTCCGTACCCAGCGGCGCCTTTACTCTGAATGACCTTAACTATAGCGAATCATTTCGTTCTAAACCTAAATCGCCTACGGCGTACAGCTCCATGTTCCAGAAGACAAGCCCATATAACTACCCGATGAAATCACGATGTTTATGGCTGTCTGCCGTCGCTCCCATGGACGTGACCGGAAGCGGAAGCGCTAAACTAAGTCATGTGACACAATCTGCGCGTTTGAAACAGCTCGGTTGACAGCGCATACGTCATCCGTGGGCGTATCCGCCATGCTCACGTAAGAGACCGGAAGCGGAAGTGTTTGCTGAGTCATTTGAATGCTACCTCGCGGTTTTGTCCTTTTTTGCAGGTGCCAATTATTTGAGAAGTGGACACCGCGAAGCGGACATGTAGTTCAGTGTTAGTCACACCAGTCCTCGGGGACTCCCAGACGGTCCACATTTTGCTCCCTCCCAACTCCCAGGGACAGAGCAAAAATGTAGACCGTCTCTGGGTCCCCGAGGACTGGTTTGAGAAACACTGTTTTAGGTGTTAATGTAATTATTCCGATGAATAAATATGACAGTAATTATCCGATTTTATATATAATGCAGAGTGCATAAAAAGAATAAGATAGACTGTATAATGACTTGAGAAGTGGCACTTGTTGCCATCATGCATTGAATTTAGTGATCAGTGTTGACACACCACAACGAAATGTGTCCTCTGCATGTACTCTCTTGCTGGCCTCAGCTGTTTCAAAGCCTAGTTGATTATACCCTGTGTTCGGTTCATATTTATGTTTGCTCTGTTTGTCATTTAGCCTAATTTACTTTTAATCACTGGAGAAAGAGATAAATGAGCTCATAATGCAGGCCTTGCGCCCGTAGCCTGCAGAATAGGCTCTGGACCTCCTGTAACCCTGAATAGGACAAGCAGTTACAGAAAATGGATGGATAGATGGATGGTTGCTATGTGTACACTTCAAATATACTATTAACACTGGTATCCCATCTATTCTAATCACTGCACTCCTAGAGCACCTCTGTCCAAAGCTGGAATCTGGACTTCTTCACTGGCAGGATAGCAGTATGTGCAGGATACCTCTTCCACTATAATCCTCATGCCTTGAGCAGGACAGGGTAGTGTGCTGCATCTTCTTCTTCAATGACTGTATAGCTAAGCAGAGCTCCAACTCCACCATCAGCTTCAGTGATGACCCCACCATCAGAGGCCTGATCAGCAATTACAATCTACTGCAGTGTTTCCCAAACCAGTCATCGAGGATCTGCAGACAGTCCATATTTTTGCTCCCTCCCATTTCCCATCCAAAGATAAATGCCTGGTTTTGGGAATTGGAAGTGAGCAAAATGTGGACTGTCTCTGGGTTTCTGAGAATTTGCTTGGAAAACACTTATTTACAAAAGGGAAGGTAGACACAAGGGAAGCACTGTCTCCCTAATTATCAGTATGGGTATAGATCACTGTTAATATAAGGAAGTAGAGGGGTGCGCTTACACCAATCTACATGTGAGAGGATTCTGTAGAGATGGTCAGCAGGCGTATATTACTGGAAATCACCATCACTTATATTTGTTCACCATTTCACTTGGGCTCCCACCGCCTTAACTTCCTCATGTCAAAACAAAAACCAGTTCTCACCAGCTTCTACAGATGCACCACAAAGACCATTTTCATCACTTGCATTACAGCTGGACAGAACACGGAAATTTATTATAATTGGGATTCAAAGAAATGGGAGAGTGCATTGAATACCAAAAACAGCCACATTTTCTGTTCTGGCCCCTACACTGTGGAATGGTTTACCCCTGAATTTTAGAGAATGGCACTTTGTGTACTGCACAATGCCTGTTTTCAAATCTTATCTAAGAACACAATTTTATTCCTTAGCTTTTAATTCAGGATGAGAGTTGTTTGATTACCAGTTCTCACTATTTTTAAGTCTCATTGTTTTTGTTCATCCAGTTTTTTCTTTTATTGTCTTTTAAATTCCTCTTGTTATGTTGTCTCATCTTTTTGTGTTGTTTTATATTGGTATATCGTCTGTACAGCGCTTAGGGTTCAACTTCAGTTGTTTAAAAATGCTCTATAGATAAAAATGACTTGACTTGACCTGAATTTGTAGTCAATAGTTGATTTCAGGAGATGTAGGTCTTGTATCCTGACTTCACCCTGCCATGTAAAGCATTAACTCTTTCTACCCTGGATCAGCTCCAGGATCAGCAAATCACCTGCATTATGGACAGGGGCAGACTAACCTCTCTGGGGGTCCTAGGCTTACATGAATAGGGGGCCCCCTAAGTCAGCCATTTGAACATTTTTTTGGAATCGAAAGAGAAACCAGAGGGAATTAAAAACGATAGAACATTAATAATATACTAATCAAAGCATGGGGTGCCAGAGGGTGGGGTGAGAGTGCTGTTGGTAGAATTTGCTGATCGGGGAAAGGGGGGTCTCGTTCTGGTGGATTGACTGGCCAAATTTAAGATGTATTTTTTGTAAATTATTGTATTTTATCAAAAATTGTTATATAAATGGTTTGCAGTGGACATTTGCTGTATGTGTTTTTTTTATTGTTTTTACTAAAAAAAGTGTATATCAGCAGGGTCCCCCCTCAAATTCCACCCTTGGTTGCAGAGGAAGTGAAATGATCATCACTTATCTTAGTGGGGGGCCGCCCAAGTAAAGCTTTGCCCTGGAACCCTTAAAAGGTAGAGCTGGCTTTGTTTCTCCCCATGTCGCTCTTCCAACATTACAGACTTATGCTGTGTCCATGACCAAACACGTTCTTCCCTACACACCACAGACATGCAAATTTAACTGAAAATGTAATTCACGTTATTGATTTAATAGTACTGGTTTGAGAAATGCACACAAGAATTTCATTGTTCTCTATTTACACGACAATAAAAATGAAATAAACCTTTTAAGTTCTGCATTGTGGTCCATGTATGTGGTGGCCCAATATGCGGATTGCCAGGATGGGAAACAGTTTCTCCCCTTAGGCCATCAGACTTCTGAATCAGACCTGAATCATAAACTGCACACACACGCACACAGACACTCACACACACGCACACACACACACGCACACAGACACTCACACACACGCACACACACAATGCACATTCCCTTTATTAATTATATACTGCACGTTCTCTGTCTTGCTGCTGCTATTGTTTGCACAATTATTATTATTATTTTTATTATTATTATTGCTATGTACCTCAATCTTGCATTGCACACTTATGCTGCTAGAATACAGTATCTGTCATAATACTGTATTCATTCAAACTAGTACTGTTACTGCTTTTGTCAACTGCATTGTATGTTGTGTATGTTATGCCTCTTGTGTCTCCCACTCACTTTGCTCTCCTTGACTCTCTATAGTTCTGACTTGCCTGCACTTGTGCAGTCTTGTGTGGTTGCTGTTTTTGTTCTTTGTGTTGCGCTATGGTCCTGGAGGAACCATGTTCTGTTTCACTGTGTACTGTGTATAAGCCTGAAGTGACAATAAACCTAACTGACTTAACTTGTACTAAGGCAAAGAAATGACAAGAAAACACATTCACTGAAGCAAATACAAGATAAACCACTAATAATGTGATATATATATAAAATAATCCAGATATACAGTTTTTTTTAACAATTTCAAATTATCATTAATAATTAGTAAAGACAATATTGAAGAATCACTTAGGAGCTATGTTGTGCGTGTAATGTGTCGTGAACTCATTAGGTGGCACTGTAATTAGGTATATTACAGTACATCGATATACAAAGTTATATTAAGGGGGGAAGGTTGGGTTTAGGAAGTCAAATAAAAACTGGGAGATACACGTCCCCTGAACAGAAATAACAAAAACAGTGGAATATCCATACGAAAACATTGAATTAATACAAAACACGCTTAGTTGCTTGAAATTTGCCATTTACTAACATATTTATTTTTGTAAAACACAATAAAACTACTAACCAAAATGCTCATTTTTATTTTAAAATGAAAATATGTACAGTGTGTAAAATAGATAGCGTAAGAGTAATCGTTGACGCTTGAATCGAGGGCAAAGGCGCGCCATTTTTGACAGTAACGGGTTTCAGTCAGGTCGTCTGCAATTCTATAACTGGTAATCACACCTCCAGCATGCTAGATCTTTCTGCAACGAAAGTAATAGCCTACGATGTCTGGACGAGGAAAGGGTGGTAAAGGCCTTGGCAAGGGGGGCGCTAAGCGTCACCGTAAAGTTCTTCGCGACAACATCCAGGGTATTACAAAGCCCGCTATCCGTCGCCTGGCTCGCCGCGGTGGTGTCAAGCGTATCTCGGGTCTAATTTACGAGGAGACTCGTGGAGTGCTGAAGGTGTTCCTGGAGAACGTCATCCGCGATGCTGTGACCTACACCGAGCACGCCAAGAGGAAGACGGTCACCGCTATGGACGTGGTCTATGCTCTGAAGCGTCAGGGTCGCACTCTGTACGGATTCGGCGGCTAAACGTTCCTGTTTCTTCCGACTAAACCCAAAGGCTCTTTTAAGAGCCGCCCACTTAATCTCTAAAGAGCTTTTATCCCGCTATCTGTTTATTAGCCCTTCATAAATAATTCTCATGGGTTTCATCGTCTTTGAAAGATACGTAGTATAACTACGATCTGGCATTTTCTGTTATTAATACCTTACACACTTGTAACTGTAGCGTCAGAGATCTATTTATCTTTCCTTGTTCTGGCGTTCGGGTTGGATAACATGAGTGATATTGGCAATACTTTGCTAAAAGTCGTCTATCCGTTTAGGTTCGTAAGATTGTAGAAGAAGTTTCATTATCCAATTGTATGGCCTTTGTACAGTACCTGTTAACTATTAATTCCATGGGGGTATTCTACAAAGAACCCGTAGCGTAAAGCCGAACGTATTTTACAATAAAAGTAATACACCCATACATGCAGGGGAATGTGTATTACAAAAAAGCTCGTATTCATTTTGAATAGAAACGTACGCATCAGTCAGAAAATGTCCGCATTGACTGATCTTTTGTTCAGAGAATGCTTTATAGCGGTAGAAGGATTGGACCAATGGGATTTGAATGCCAATAAGGCGGGCTTTGAACATCCAATGAAATTACTCCGACCTCTAACGCCATATTTGCAAATCGTCCGTATATAAGGAGGACGTGGGACAAACGATGGATTACTCGTCCTTGTGATAGTATCTTGAGTATGCCTGAACCAGCGAAGTCCGCGCCCAAGAAGGGCTCCAAGAAAGCGGTTACCAAGACCGCTGGAAAAGGAG
>JAODKC010000038.1:17710659-17724386 GCA_026777985.1 Mormyrops attenuatus
CCCCCCCCCCCCCCCCCCCCCCCCCCCCCCCCCCCCCCCCCCCCCCCCCCCCCCCCCCCCCCCGACCCCCCCCCTCCCACGCCGTGGGGAGTGGGGGCGGGGGGATCTGTGCTAAGCTGGGGGAGAGATGCACAAATGGCCCCAAGCGTTAAATGTTGGTCACACGGTTCGGCTGGGAAATCTCACCGGGCTGGTTCTCCAGGACCCGGCAGTCTGAGCTGCGCTGGTACTGGCCACTGTGGTGCCAGCTGAACTCCTGCCTGAAGGGGCAGTAATCGGCAATCTCCACCGCGCCTCCATAGCGGGGCAGGTCCTCTGAGGGCACGCCGGGGATGTAGTCGAAGTACTGCAGGGACATAGTGGATAAAAGCCAGTTACTGGGAGCCAGTCAGAGAGGACGGCCAGAAGGGGCTGGGCAAGATGGAGGAAGGAGCTGACCATGATGCCGTGCAGCAGACTGCCCGTACTGCTTTGGTATTTTGTCCGTCTGTCTGTCCATCCGTCCATACATCCATCCACCCTTCCACCCATCCACCCACCCCCAAACTGCATTTCCTGGTGAGGGCCATGATTTCAGTATACTGAGCATCTTGCTCTCTGAGGTTGGGAACCCAGCCATATGAGCTCTGCCCCTTCAGACACCCACACCCCCTAGCTTCACAGACACGCGCAAAGACACCGTCACACGTTGCTGCGCTGGCCCCTGTACCGTAGATGCACACCTGGTACTCCGGGGGGAGCTGGTGCTCGTACTTCTGCAGGTTGCAAACGGCGACGGCCCGCTGGTCTTGTCGGCAGGTGAGCTGTAGGGGCGTGCTTCTCACCCTATCGCAGTACGGAGTGGGGGCCTGACTCCTGTCCCGGGGAGAAGGGGGGCAATGCGGCTCTGTCAGTCTCAACACCACTTAATTAGAGTAACGAAAGCTGTACATCTGTAACTAGTGAAAACACCGCAGGCAAACACTCCAATTACCATTCGGGTAACCATGCTGCAGAACCACTTTGATTCCATGGAAACCTCTACCTCTTGCACTATAAGAGTGATTCAGTTCTATGCTAGATCCCAGGTATAAACTCAACCAAAATTCAGAGGAGAGTACCGGCTCTCATTGCATGACTCACTTCTGCCTCTGCTGGTCAATCCAGAACTTGCAACTCTTTGTTACAAAGTCACAGCCCATACCCCGCCCCCAGTCCAGCCTCTCTGCCAGGCTGTAATTGGCTCGGTACCACCTGGGAGGAGAAAGGTATGGCCCGTTGGAAAGTTTTCACATGGGTCACAACAGGCATGATTTTGATTGGCAACTTCCATGCATCCATCCATCCATCCATCCATCTTCTTTAACCACAAGGGTCACGAAGGGTCTGGAGCCTAACCCGGAGGCTACAGACGCAAGGCAGGTGGCAACAATTATATACATATATATATATATATATATATGTCATTTTTAAATGATGGGATCCCTCACATTCCAAGCATATAAAGGACTATTTAGAGAGTTATTACAACTGGAACTAAATCCTAGTACAGAACTGTGCAAAAGTCACAGGCAGCCAATGGAAATCATGTTTAAGTTACGGTTATGTTGGTGTAAAATTATGACTTTATGCCTGTAGAAGTGTGTCAGAATAGCCATTTCAAAGCCTCTCAAGTCACCCCAGGTCCTACAGTTACCATCCAAAATATCCATATCCATTTTCTTTATTTCTGAGCAAATATACACTTATTACCCAGATAATTAACTTTAAACAAAATTTCCTTTGGCTGCCTAAGACTTTAGCACAGTGCTGTATGTGTGATGGCACTAGCCTGAGGTGCATTCTCCTTTTCCTCGCTCACCCAGTGTCCTCCATTATCGCCAGCGTAATTCTGGAAAACACACGATTCTGTGCGTGGGATCCTGTCATGGCTTCGTTCTGGAAGAAGGCAGGACAGAAGGTGCTGAGGCTCATACCGATTCTAAATACGCTGCCTGCAGAACATCTGAAACCAGCTTCTGGCCAGACAGGCTCCTATACGCAGGCCAATGGTGACTTGATGGCACATAATTGGTAAGGGTGTAAATGGCAAGCATTGCCACAATACGATTCAAATCCCATTCTGCAAAGCAGAAATTCCATATCTGGCAATATTTGAAATGCGATACGACTTGATTCAGCAACACAAGATCAATATTTTCAATATCATGAAATATTCCATTGATTTTAGTGGAATTTATTTGAATTCAAAAAGATTTAACAATAAATGTTATATTTTTCATTTTAATTATTGTGTAATGATGTTTTTTAAAACCTTATATGTCTCAAAAGCACAAAAAATATCTGGACAAGAAACATCCCGTCTTGTATTTGTGTTTTAACAACAAAAAAACTACTTCTGGATATGTACCGCTTATTCATACATTAAATGTACTGTAGTGTATTGGTCTTTACTCTCTATTAAGGTGAGTCTTTGGATTGCTTCGTGTGAGAGATTTTTTTTTTGCGTATTGTCATGGTTCGGTTATATGAACTGATATTTGTTCATTGAAAGGATTATATCTTATCGTGGCCTTAACAATCGATTAATCGAATATATCGATTAGAATCAATGAATTGTTACACCCCTACTAAATATAAGACCCCCCTTCATTGTTGGTTAACAATGTACTCCTACTTTAAGAGGCACATTTGAAGACTATAGCATACTCATTTCATGACAGAAGGTTGGATAATGAAGCCAGGATATGAGACTAGAAGGAAGCCTCAGATGTTTGTCCTGGACCACGTAATCAGGGCAGATGGAGTTTGCGGGCCAGCTGCCTTTTTAGGCCCCTTGGCCTGGGGGTGGGGGCTCTGCACATACCTCCAGCAGTCTCTTCTCCCAGTGGTTGAGCTCGGTGCCCAGGCCCCCTTGATTCTCCAACTCCATGCCCTCCAGAAAGGGACAGTCAAAATGCCTCCTGGCCTCCCTCTGAAAGCACAAGCATCCCGTGAGCGGGAACTAAATCATGGAAGCGATAAGCACCGAAGTGGCAGCGAAGAAAGGGACGGCTCAACAGCCGCAACATCTTTTAAAAGAGGAGATATGTGGGTAAACAAGGTAAAAAGACATTAGTGGTGTGGCAATACTTTTTCCAGTTCAAAGTCTGACGCATTTATTAAACATAAGGATACTCCGGATTTATACATATCACTAACTTTTGGGCCTCACAATACGCATCTCATTAATATTTAATTCACACTAATCTGCTTACCAAACTGCGCATATGGCATATAATCGCGATTACATCGTGACGTGATTGCGACAGCCCTACCCACAATGTAATATATACACGCCAAAAAGGGGACACGCATGCACACTCAGGGAGACACAGGACAATAAACCAGTATCCCTTGACGCCTCTCCAGAGACCTCCTTACCACCACTCTGGGGGTGACCAGAAGATGGATCTCGCGTGACACAATGTTGTTCTCACGGACGTCCCACAACCGCCTGGCTTTCTGCACGACCTTGTCGCTCCACTGGTACAGGCCCAAGCTACAAAGGGGGGGGTCAGGCAGAGATTCTGAACAAGCTGTGACCCCATGGGCCCTGGAAGGGCGTTCTGAGCAACGGCGCCCTCACCTCTCGCTGAAGGGCGGCAAGCCGCTCGCGTATCGCTGGGTCAGGGGTTTCCCGTTATCGTCGTGGTAAAACGCAAAGAGGCCCGCGGAGAATCCCTGTGTAGGGCGTCACATTGACCGGTCAGTGCGCCTCACAGTGGAGAGCTTTTGAATACCAATGTAGCCAAGTAGAACAGTAGGAATAGAGACAGTGAGTACCAGGGCATGGATGATCTCATGCTTCACGGTGGAGAGCATGGCAGCGAACTCCTGAGGATGCACGGGAATCATGGCCGGGCACAGGTTGGCATATCCAGCGATTGGCCTACGGGCACAAGGGGCGGAGCCACAGGTGAGCGAAAGAGCGCCAGATTTCGAACGCCGACTTCACGGTAACAAATAATTACGAGACTGAATAAGCCTCCATTTACTTTGTGAAACATGACATGACATCAAGATCATCTATAGCAAGAAACCACCGAAAGACCTTTCAGAAGCACCCACACCACTGTAATCCTGGCAATATTCACCGCATCCCTGCCTCGTCACAGAGTGACACCCTCCCTCACCCGATGCCCTCCACCCCCTACCTGTCAAGCTCGGATTCCAGTTGGCAGTAGGCGGCGTATGCGACGATGTTCTCTTGCCCGCAGCGCTCTGTGGTGAGCCCGCTGACATAGAGCACGAAGTCGGCCCCTTCCACACCCTCGCTATCGGGGGGCCCCACTGAGCCGCACTGCTTGCCGCTCTCGCTGCACACCTTGCATTGCTGTGGAGCACACACACTCTCAGCATATCTGTACCAAAGAAGGACCTTTACCGCACAGGAACAACATGAATCCATGAGTCCCGTCCAGACACAACACATGGGGTGTCACAGTGCATAGTTAAATACGCTTCACTGCAGTGTTTCCGAATGCTTATGTAAAGAGTAGCTAAGGCCTCTCACCGGGAACGTGTTACACTGAAATACATCGCATTATCTTAACGTATGTCCTAAATAGAAATTAGTACTAATTAATTTAATTTCACATTAGTCACACTCACTTGTTCAACTGCTCATCATTAATAATCATTAATTGAACTATTTAGTTTAATAATAAAAGTAAGTTTTAATTATTTTATACTTCCAAATCATTTTTTAAATTACTCAGAATGAATGAATAAGTAAATTGAAAAATTGCTCTCTGAGTAACAAATCCATCCATCCATTATCGTAACCGCTTAATCCCCACTGGGGTCGCAGGGGGCCCGGAGCTTATCCCAGGAGCAATGGGAGCAGGCGGGAACCAACCCTGGGCGGGTGCTAACACACCTCAGGGCACACACACTCACACAGCCACACTCACACAGCCACACTCACATTCAGAGTAAAATATCATAAGACCATTTATCTTTCTGACAGACAAGACAGACACAAGACAGCTGATACGTGCAAAAAACTAAGCAGCACCCATAACTTCAGTTTTTAGGGCAGGGCTATTCAACTCTAGACCTTGATTCCAAATCCAGGCCGTGTTTTCAGTTCTCCCAGGTAGCTAGTTTAATAATTACCGATTCTGATTGGCCAGAGGCTTTACACCTGGCTCATGGGTGAAGGAAGACTGGAAAATCAGCAATGCTCGGACCTTGAGGACCGTGAGCTGCATAGCCCTGCTAAGGTCATTAGCGTCATTACCATAAGTGTTTCATTCTCAAGTCAAATGCACAGAGACATTCAGACATAATACGTGTCCATGCACATCTACCAATGCTACAGCAGACTTTCTAAAATACTTTATGTAAATTTTCTAATTCTCTGTCCATTAATAAATTAAAGTATCAGGTACATTGCAGAGAACAGTCTGCATGTTGTAACGACCTGCACACTGATGTAATCTGGAAGAGGCCGTAAATAAATACTTAATGAGACTGTTTGTCTAAGTTTATGGGAAAGCACTCACCTGTCCCTGCCCAGGACAAGTGGATAGAGGACGGATGGGTGGATGGAAGGATGGATGGACATTTTCATAATGCTACATTCGGATAATTCATTTATGTAATCTTATAGGTTTGCATTTATATCAATCAGGTGTTAATTAGCATGAAATCCTCATTGGTTGGCTAACGTCTAATAATAGCAACAAAAACATTTTCCAATGTCACCAAACAATCTGAAATTATATGACCAAGTAAGTACATCAGAAACACATCTGAATCATCCAGAAGTCTCAGCTCCCTGGAAGGCTGTCGCAGCCCAGTGCTTAGTTGGCTTTCTGAGATCCTGCTTAAAAATGTAGACATGTAGGCCAGGTACCTTCCAGAAAGTCACAGTGAAAGGGAGGGGCCGAGGTGGAAGCTGACCTGTAAATGATGCTCAGGAACAATGACGGGTCCACACCTCGTTCTCTCAGCACACGACCCCTGGCAGTAGCGGTGAGGGTCATCCTTCTTCCGCAGGTACTGATTGGTCGAGCATTGTCTTCACAGAAGACCACAGGGAGAGCTTTAGAGGGACGTTTCTCAATGGCCAATGGAAACACAGAGCTGTATGAGTCAGCAAACCAAGGAAAGTAGAATGACCTGCTGAGGAGCACTGGTCCAGCTCTCCTGCGCACTTGAAACACCTTCTGTAGATAGTCAATGGCTTGGGGAAACAACTTATCCTGTCAAAATACAGAGTAAAAACCATGAGTGAGGGACCTGACATTCAGTCAGGTTTCATTCACAGTTACATCCATGGATGCGAGATGAGTTCTGATCTAAGACTGAGTCCAAACACAAGTGAGATTTCTATGTGTCTTGGAGCCTGGATTGTGGATCCATGAAAGTGAGATTTTTTTCCTGCACACATGTTCTCATACCTTAACCAGCCTTCTCTTCTCTAGACCCAGCCTAAAAAAAATAAATAATAAGTGTGACTTCTGGCAAAGAGATCTGGGGGACCAAAGAAGTATGACAACATGAACTTACTCTTCCACACTGTCATCATAGACGATCTTAATTACTAACTGCTGATCAATACTTCTCTTGGTTATCCTTCCAGGCTTCAAGTACACTTGGTGAACAACCTGCGAAAATGACATTAAATAGGCACAATCACTTCTACGAACTTGTATGAGATAACTGTATTACTTTGCTACAGACGAAGAGATACTGCATTAAGACAGATCACCCGGTAAAACCTATAATAAGAAAGTCATTACTACACTGATCAATCCTGCCGTGCGCTGCAGTCGGCACAACACACAAGGATTTACAGCATAACCAGCGAATGCACACATTAGAGAAAGCTTTGGGTTACACGTGCCGCCACCCTCGGACCCTGCGATCTTGAGTCCTAACCTCCGACGGACGGGGGACGGCGTGCTTGCATATATGGCAGTGTACAAGTAGGACCAGCAGGGACAGCGCGCACAGCGGACGTAAGGAGACGAGCAACCACCGGCAAAGACTCAGCCTCGGCACCATCGTGCTGGAGTGCGCGCAGCCGGGGCCCGGGCACCACAAACACCGTGCATAGCTGTCCTTCCACCCCGCTGCGGAGGACTAGGCTCGCCTTCACCGTCGCAGACCAGCGCCATTCATGATTATACCCCGGAGTGACACCCGTCGCCGTAATCGGAAACAGCGAGTAGGTGCCGCTTGGGTTTTCAAAATAAGAGTCATACTGGCTATGGACTGCCACACCACACACAAGCTGGCAGACAGACTCATTTTCGGGTAAGCCTCGTCTTAAAATCTCCCTTGTGCGGAATATAAATACTGATGCTGTGTGGGCAATGAAAACGGCTGTAAATATCTGTTTTGAGTTACTCTGGATGCATACTCAGCTGGTGTTTGTGCTGTGAAACAATCTGCTCAGGGACATTAGATAAGTCAACAGTGTGGACTCTTTTTAAACGGCACTTAAAAACTTTTATGTACAGACAGACCTTCTTTGAATATTCTTGGTTTATTTCTTGTGAAGCACTTTAGGACTTTTGTTCTAGAAAGGTGCTATATAAATAAAATACTTTTCCTCATACATCAGTAAGTGGTAAAATAATAATGACTCTTGCAGAGCTTGGGCTATACGGTTAGGTAAGTTTGACTTAAACTAAGATGAAGGATGTTAAAAGTTGGTTCCCGGGCACCTATGTCATGAGATATTCAGCAAGGTCATAACATCTTTATTTTAAAATCCATCTGCAGCAGTACAGTACAGGTTCATGGTGAGCCCGTAGCCATTCTTAGGAAACAGAGAGAGCAGAGAAGGGAAACATCATGGACAAACACTTCTTAAGGTTCGGGACAAATTATTTTATAATTATAAAGGTCCCGTTTTTTGAAACTAAGAAAAAGCATATTCTCACAGGTCTTTATTGACTTTTATTTTAGTACAAAAATACCGGAAGTAACTAACAGGAAATGAAGAGACTCCCGAACATTGTTTGGACCTGACGTAACTTCCTTAACAACTATCTCATTAGTGGTTGACCCGGTCTGAAACATCATTGGCTACTTTCTGTCTTTTTTTGTACTTTTCTGTGACGTGAGTTTCCGTGAGGTACAGTATTTGCATGTAAAGGCTTTTGAAGAAAATGACGAACTACATGATTTATGTGGATGACTTTTCAAATAATTTGCACCTTTTTTTTTTTTGCTTAATGCATTTGATAATCTAGCTCAAACGGCAAAATGTTACCGTTGCACGTTAAATTGGAACGATTATTGGCATGGAGTTTTTGAGAATAAAATTTGAAAATGAATTTTTAAATAAGTTTTAATATCAAATCCGCACTGTCATTATATTCCTTTTATTTTATATGTGTTAAATATCTGCACTATTTTATATGAGAGTACGTTTAAGTAAGGCTCTGGCTTTTTTCAGGTTGCTTCACAACACAGGAAATCTGGAGGCTCTAGGTTACTGCTTGTTGCTAGACCTGGTTTCTGGCATTATGATAGACTTGGATGTTTCCAGGGGTGGAACTTAATTTATTATTATTTTTATTATTATTAGCCAACTGAGCTAATTCAGTAAAAACAAAACTACTAGCCCAGGAAAATTTTCACTAGCCCACAGTTTACAGTGTAATTTTCAAGCATATCGAGATAAACCAAAAGCCATCACACCTTGCAATAATAAATTGTAAGAAGTCATCACTTATTAATTTCCATAAAAAATTACCTAGTCAGTGCATAGCTAATCCCTACCAGTCATCCAGCTGTCCATATCTTTTACGATTCTGGTATCTTCATTCTTTTAAGGTGCACATTAGGATGCTTTGGCGATGCATGAAATGTAGTTTTTTTTCCCCAATTTCTTTTTTCCTTCTAGCTTGCCAATAATACAGCTCTGTATTAAAATATTTGCTGTTACTATTCTCCTATATTAATTAACTATTAATCTGATTAACTATTAATCAGAATTAACACGTGGCAGAGTAACATGTTATGCATAAAAAAATGAACACATTGACAGCCCTCCATGCATGGTTATAACCAAGTTATTATGGTTGTATTTGTAATGTTGTATTGGTGGCTGAAGGGGGCGCTCTGGGTTCTGATATGAGAAATGCGTTCTGTGCTCCAGCAGTTATGAAGATATTTTTCGAAGATACTTTTCCTCTTGTGGTCTTGGTGAAGTTGGCAAAATTATTGCTAAATAAATAATGTCAGAAATCGAATTCTCCTGGCAGCACAGTGGTCTGGTGGCCTCACACCAACACTGCACTATGTACACATGACGACAAAAATACTTGGAACCTTGTAAAACTTATGGACTGTGGGTTTGTTTCCTGCCCTGATCCCTGTCTAAGTGTATTAAATAATACTGTGTATAATAATACTACTTATTCATACTGTGCATACATTGAATTATATTCTGTGTATGCTTAGCCGTTATGGTTATATAATATATGGCAATATAATTCTGCAAAAGGGATTTATAAAGTATCTATGTATCTGTCTGTCGGAGATGAGCAACAGGTGCCACAGTTACTCGATGGGTAGAATTGAAGCCTCACACTTCCAGGTTGGTGTATTAGGTTCCTGCCTGAGCTCTCTCTGTATGGAGTTTGTATGTTTTCGGTTTTTCCTTTCAACCACAGTGAGGACAGGTCTCGCTGAATCGGTGCCTCTGACTTGCCTGCAGGGTTGAGCGTGACCTGTGAATGACTGGTGTTCCCTGACTTCTGCTTCTTGAAATGGTTAATGACCCTGCACTGGATACGTGGTTCACTGAACTGCATTTCATGATAATTTGTTTTAGCGTGTTCATATTGGTGCCTGTCTGTGCTTGGTAGGACGTAGAGATATGTATTGGATAACTGTCAGATTGAAAAATAGTGTTTTAGAGCAAGCTGCTAGACATTCCTGATTTCCCTATCAAAGCCAAGAGGCAAAAAACAGGGATTTCTCAGGTAGCAGAGGTAAATGTCCCTATTATTATTATTTTATAATTATTTCCATATAAACATATACAGCTCTGGAAAAAATTAAGAGACTGCAATACAGTATAGTTTTTTAAAAATCAGCATTTTTAAATTGAGGTTTAATCCTGGTTCTGCTGGCAGAAGGCTACACTGCACTGTGAGGCAGGCTGCTCAAAGTGCAGAGCAGTACACAAGAACAAAGTGACGCAGGAGAAACAGGCAATGACCAAAAACCAGCCAGGTAGAAGGCAGAAGTGACTTTGTAATGCCAGAGATGACCTTCAAGTCTCATGAATCAGAGGATGACTTCAAGTGACCTTCAAAAAGAGTGGGAAACATTAAGTGCACATTATGAAGTGCGCTGCTAGAGCTCCTAGAAGCCCTTAGAGACCCATAAAGCAAGGAAGAAGCTCTTCATCAATGAGAAGCAGGGATGAGCCAGGCTGGAGTTTGCAAAAAAAAAATGTACATATTACACAGGCGCACACCCATAAATCACGAAATGAGTGAATCTCAAAATTTTGCAATGGTCTCGTAATTTTTTCCCGAGCTATATAAGCCATGCGGCGCACCCTAACCGATGGGGCTGTATCTTCTTCATTAGAATGTTGATTTATGTATTTGCGTAGCCCAAACCATAACAGCTTTATTTATTTATTTTGATATTTCAGGATCCCAGGTCAAAAACTGCAATGTGTGATCAATTTCTAAGGAAAGCTATGTTAGATCAAAAGCAAATCAAATATAATACATACAGAAACTTCATCTCTACTTTTCCATATCCAGTTAGAACAATTAAAACTCCTAAAATTAAAATTTCTTTGCCTTTTGAGTTATTCGGTCTGTAGAGATGAGGATTTCCGCGTCTTGTCATGGGATTGAAGATCAAACACAGACTATCCCCCGATTGTCTCCCTGGTTATGCAGGAAGAACAGAGATTCTGTGGAGCTCCACTGGATGGGCGCCTTTCATGATCCCAGTAGAGGGGAGCTCAGTCACCACAGTGTCGGCTCAGTCCCATCACTTCTCAGCCTGCTGGTGCGAAACAAGGGCTCCTCTCAGATGACTGAAAGGGGACCAGGGATCCAGGAAAGCAGGACTTCAAAGGGGAGGGGGGGTGGGCACAGTGTCTGGTGGCACTGAACAGGGGGTCCAGCCGTTTTCCCATGGGAGCGTGCAAGACGAGACAAAGACAGGTGAGTCTCCGTCTGTCATCCTTCTCCATCTTCTGGTTAACAGTAATCAGCGGTTGAAGTCTCATGGAAGCTGTGTGGGTGTGAGGGCCAAGGTCCATGACACAACAGGAAGAACCGTGGACATGTGGCAACAAATAATAGTAAAGCTGCATTCAGAAAAAATGCAGTTTACATGCCTTTACTTGTCTCATTTTCCTTGTAATTGTTGCATTACGTAAGGCTTACAGTCGTTGTAGTGCCTATAACAGCCTATAGGTGTCAGCATTGCATCCCACTATATCTAATAATATAACCGAACATAAATATCACGAGTCTTCAAAGTGCTGCTTACATGTTGCTTGCTTGCCAGAACAATAAAGTATAGTGTCTGCCCTCAGTATAATAAAATTTGTGAGGTAAAATCTCTGTGTCAGGATTTGCTTTTGGTGGTTTTAATGGCCTGGAATCATCTCTTGACTCGAAGCATTTCCAAGCCATTTCCATGGCTGAAACAGGATTACTTACATTTTTACCTAACGTGTGCATGACCTACATAAATTTGGACAGTCCTTGCTTCAGTATTAACGAACATTATTAATTATATACAAATAATTACAAAGTTCTTTTAAAAATAATTGCATACCATATATAATTTTGCTGTAGTTTTTATTCTAGTAGGTAATTTGTGTAGTACTTCATCCATTTCCCCTAGAGGCTAACCACATCCCTAACCATGAGCGTAACCTTCCAGGTACTGGCGTGCTTTATTTGTACCTTTTTCAGTCACTCCTAGATCATTAAGCACTGATGTAGTGCCACCCCCACCCCCCACGTACCAAGGGAGTGTCCGTCCTGCTTTTAGTGACCTGCCCTGTGGAATCGGGGCCACATTGCTCAGGAATGTGCCTCTGGAACGTACCATACCTGAATGTGGAACAACAGCAGAAATGGTGTAATAAAACGCGTCGGAACTTACTTACTTTTGCTTATGTTACTGCCAGTTTCTAGCCTCCTATATACACTAATTGGAGCTTGACATGGTGACCTCATAGAGAATTAGGACCTGTCCGCTAATCTGACATGGAAAAAGACGTCCTGGAAGCAGAACCCCCACCCCGGGCCACTCTGTGTATCTCTGTCCCCTTGGCCGCCTCAGTCCTTGTCCCCCTCATGTAAACAATAGCCAAACAGTCCTGCTTCCCCACCCCCAACACTAATCTTATTAAAATGCATCCTCTTCAGCTTAGCTGCCAGTGGCACAAGCCGCAGCCTGGGACCAGCCCCCCACCGGCCCCCCCAGCTTTGGCATAATAACCCCGGACCATTCATAGCCCCCTCTCAGGGGCTGCTCTCGTATTATGGCCCAGTTCCTTTTGTACTGCCTCTTTAAAGGCAGGGGTGAGGAGGTGAGGAGGGGCACTCCCCGTACCCCCTCTTGGGGGGGGCAGAATTTGGGTTTGTCATGGGGAGGCGGCTGGCAGGGTGCCTAGCCATGGCACCACATAGAAACGTTGACAGGACACTTCGGCACGTACTCGACCTGCTTTTATCCTGGGCTCAAGCTGAGAATCTGCTGGGGGCCCGGGGGCTAGGGCGGTCGGTGTTGGACACCTGTGCGGCGGATCCTGAGCGCCCTCCTCCCCAACCATTTTCTGAGTTGGCATCAGCCTGCGACAGAGACTCCCTTCACAGAAGCAAATTTTCATGAGTGGGAAGAGTATATGGAATAGGACTCATCATCCACAACATGCCGATCAATGAGAGGTGGCCTCTTGCCTTATTTTACAACATGGGGCCCATGGTTTTTGGGGACACGCAGCTACCAGCTGTGAAGAGTTTAAGCTGCTGCAAGGATTTGTATGCATCCTAAACATTTCATTTTCTCTTGCCAGGATTCTGCCTAAAGCATTAAAAAAAACATTTTGTCTTGGTTACCGATCTATAGCTAGGGAGGAGGTGACCACCATCGGATTATCCAGACTAATAAATACAGCTCAGGATGGTTTAGAGATTAAGACCGACCATGAGCCTGTCATGACTATGACATGACAGATCCTGTCTGGCTCAGCCTCACGTGAGAGATTAACTTGGTCTCCACGGAAAACGTGCTGCTCTATGTTATTTAATGATGTTTCAGTCACTTCTGAAACAGGCTGTCTTTGTTGAGGTGAAATGTACAGTGTGACAGTTGCTGGGGAGTCTAGCAGAGAGCAGGTATCTCCAGAGCATCAAATCGCTGTCTGTTCCGCTTCACACCCAACCTGAGTCACTATTAAAGTCGTTATTTGGAAACCGAATCTATGAGCCAAAATCTCTTCAGGCTCAGGAATGTTATGAAACGTTCTCTTATTTTCCCGTTCTTGGGAACGTTAGAATTCGTGGTGCTGACCTCTCCTGGTCTGAGAGCGTGCCTCTCACGTTTCAGACTGACAAAGTAGATCCAGTGCAGCCCTGAAGATTTGCTGGATTTGAGTGACATGCTAGTTTCTCAGCTGTTGGGGGGGGCCCGCCCCCCGGGGCGGGGGGGGGGGGGGGGGGGGGGGTGGTTGGGGTTGGGGGGTGTTTTTT
>JAODKC010000038.1:17724396-17744644 GCA_026777985.1 Mormyrops attenuatus
AGCGCCTGCCTCTCACGTTTCATACTGACAAAGTTTATCACGTGCAGCCCTTAATCTTTGCTGGATTTGCTTTACCTGCTCGTTTCCCCGCTGTTCCCCCCCCCCCCCCCGAACAGCACTGAGTAGTCAATCTCTTTATCATTAATTTAGAACAGTTAAAATTTCTCATGGTGACAGACGTTTAGACAGAGAATATTAGAGGTGTATCTGAGGCATGGGTTTTCTGATTTCATGGGTTTTCTGATTTCTCATTGTCCTTGATAAACAACACAAAGGCAGTTTTGGGCGTAACTGTCTGATTGCTGCAGGCTCCAGACAGCTGTATGTTTATCTCCTGTCTCTGTATAATTACGTTGTTATGGAATCACTAACATTTTACTGGATGAAATTGTTTAATTCTCCTCTTATCTAGATGTACAGTAATGTTTCCACCAAAAATGCTAGCCGGTTAATCTAATTACTCTGACTGGCCTGATGAATATTTCCCTCATTTTAGTGTTTCCCTAATTTTCCTCCCTTGTTCTCGGACCGCTGGTCTCAAGGCACTGATCCCAGTTCCGGCCAGCCTGGGTTTCTGCTGTTAATAGGGACATTCCTCGATGCCTGCTGGGACCGTCGATGACACTCGTAATTACCCCGCATTCCACTCTGTCTTTGATACATGGGCAAAGCTTTCAAACGTTTTCTGTTCCACAAAGTAAATGAGGCAAGGGGTCAGAAATGTACAAATGCTCTGATATCTCCTGGGAATCTCAAATGGAAAGAGGGATCTCTGGAACGAAGCAAGCGGAGCCCAACATTCACACAATTTGTGATGATGTTTTCATGGAGCTAATTGGGAGCACAGGATCTTACATCACACCTGGTATTGGAGCAGTAATTCTGAAGAAGAACTTATAAAAGAGTTTGTTAAAACAATTTAGCTTCTCTGCCTTCATCAGTCATACAAAAACTATTTATTAAATAAACATAGATACACAGTCATAGATATAAAGCTTAGACCACATTGGAATGTCGTTATTGTCCGTTTCAGTCCAGAAATTCCAACATTTAGCTTGTATTAGTTGTTGGTTAATCTCCTCACAGTTTTTTAAGTGCATTACTTGGATTGTTTATGGGATTTCCTTTACTTGAGGTATGAGGCTTGGTCACATGAGGGTTAGGATTCGTTTAGGGAGGGGTGGGTTTGTTACATACCTTGAAATGCCTTTTCTGTTCCAGCCCTGTTCCCGCAGAAAACACACCCCTCCCCTCTTGCTAAAGCTGCTCAGTGTTCACTAGGGCGCACACACAGCGGTTGTATTACTTTCTTTTCAGTTTATTTAATAATGTTGATGATTTGTTATGAGGGATTTAAACGCCCTTGCCTGGCGAAATCGGCCCGTGATTATGCGGCGCGTGTCTGCGGTCATCTGCGATCCCACGGCACAGGCCTGTTTTTGTTCTCTGGCGACGGAAGTTTGTTTGTTTCCATGGCGGTCGCAGAAGCATGCTGTCAGCAAACCCCCCCCCCACCCCCCATTGTTGATGCTGTTTCCATATCTCAGCGACGCCATGAAAGGGCTGATGCTGTGGGGGCTCCGCTGCCCTGCCGCGGCCCGGCCGAACAGACCTCTCATTCACAGGGTCTCTGCACGCAAGAAGCGCCCTGATTCTCGAGGCGGCGAGAGCGTCGCCAAGAGGCCGGGTGTGAGCGCTGTGTGCCGTTAAGCGCGTTAATCGCCCTGCCGCTTCCTCTCTGCCTTCCCTCACCCAGCATTACACCCCTGAGGGCTCCTCTGCAGCCTTTTAAACGGTGTTTTATGGAGAAGATTTAAATATCGAGTGGCATCTGGCCCAAAGCGTGGTTTTATGAGTAATAAAGCTGCATGCAGGTTATATTTAAACTGTTGCAGGGTCCCCTTGCTGGCAGTCATGTGACCGCTGTCTGGCTTCGATATACAGCTGGTTTCTATAGATCTGTACGGAAAGGAAAGGCCTGGAGGAGACTTGGGCTTCATGGAGCATTCAGGAGCTATTTATCACTTGAAGAATGGTTTATGGGACACTATGGTAAGCGAGACGGTTGCTCTGTCAGGTCCTGCGATGTCCTCATACTGCCGGGCCAAGTCTCAGTCTGGGAATCCATGTCCCTCTTCTTTATCCTGCGTTTTTCCCTGGGAGCTCTGGGCCGCTGTCCGCCTCTGAGGCGCTCCTGCTGACCGTAATAGCAGCATTGAGACGGCAGGATTGTGTGCTGCTGTTTTTTTTGGGGCATTTCGATGCTGTGCTTTTCCTACCAGCTGGGACAAGATTGAGTTTTCTCCTCCCGATGAAAGGAGAAGCCTGACTCCGCGCTCACCGTCCAAGCAAAACTGCCCTTTTATTTACTTTATATATATATCTATATATTTTTTTTTGACTCAGTGGGTTACAGGCCTTTCTGCACTAGACACATGGTAACAATGGGCTTTTACAAAAGCTCATCATCATGTTTACATTCAGTCAGCAGGAATTCCACCTTTGACAGCAAGGGACATAAAACACTCTAATGTTATGGTGCTGGGATCAGACACACTTGAGTTGATTCAAACCTGACACTATATAGGTTAAACCTTCATCTTTCGGGAGTAAAACTGACCATGATGCATCTTATTCATTCCGTAACCCTCAAAGCAGGCAGTATATGCTCACGGGGACGATAAAATCCATTTTAAGGTGGTTTTTGTTATTAATTATATTTCCGCAACTAGTGTGACTCGATGCACGACTCCCGTTTCCCTGCATCTCACAGGGGCTGGCAGGGTATTTGCTTGGGGGGGCAGAGAACCACTGTTTTGTTTGAAATAAGCTGAGAATTTCGGCCGGGATGGAACTGGGTCCTCCCACTGCCAGGAAGGGGGGGTTGCATTTTGAGGGCCCCGGACGGGCATGGCTTTTCAGATGCAGCTCCTTAATTAAAACATCTCTATTTTTTGATTGTTCACACCCATCTTAACACTCTGCGTCAGGGTGATTTAACATGATGCAACATTAAGATAATTTACTTTGAATTAACTAAACTTTACATAGTACCTAAAGTGGATGCGGTACACCTTGGCGTCCTGCTCTTAGAAAGCGATCCTTTCCGATGTGCAGTACTGTGTAACAGTCTTAAAGTAAAACAAAAAATGTATAAAGCTATTTATCTGGATGGTAAGTATGTGTGCTCAGGGGAAAAAAAACACAACATTTGATCATATGAAAATTAACAGTAACAAAATAAAAACAAAGAAAGATATCTGCAAAATGTTACTGATAGCTTGTTGGATATCTAGCTGAACACCACTTTTGCTCTCAAACTTCTGCTCAGGGGCACCTCAGCCATCACAGAAACGTGGAATTACTTAAATTTCACCACCAGTTCAATTAATTAGTTTAAATAACTCAATGAGGTACTGATTAGCCAAACAAAGAGTGGTGGTGACTGAGTCATGAAATACACTGGAGTATTGCACAACTGCTGCAAATACTGGGGTGACTTTAGGAGAAGTTCTGAAATGCCTGAGCTGGCATGCGTTGACACAAAATATCATAGTTTGACACCAACACGGAGATCATTTAAACATCATTTTCTTTGCCAGACTTTTGCACAGCACTGTGTGTGGGTGCAGTGTGTGTCAGTGCTTTGATGGACTGCGCTCAAGCACATAGGAAGCACAAAAATGACATACAGTAACACATGTCCAGGCTTAGAGCATTAGCCTGAATCCACAGTGACTGTTTGGACACAGAACGAAGGTCGACGTCACTGATGTTTAGGTCATACCCATCTCTGTGTCGCCCATCGCTGCTGGCCAGTGCCTGTTGCTATATTCTGGACAAACTGGCATTGAGGGCTGCAGTCTCCTGGCCAGATCTAAAATTAATTACTCATGTCTACGCCGCTCTCGTTTCCTTACGTCTCCCCGGGGGCGTGACCTTTGGCTCTGAGTGGCCGGTGCTCTGTTCTGGAAAAGGAGGCCTCTAGAATTGTGCCTCGGCTTGTATATTAGATGGATTATTGCCTTGTCAGCTTTGCCTGTTGTTATGGGGGAAAAAAAAAACGTCGAACAAACAAACAAGCAGGCAGCTGAGGAATGCAGCGTGAGGCACGCCGTCCAGTCTCACACAAACACTCCCTTTATTTCATTCACTCGTTTATTTCACTCCCTTTGGGATGACACTCATCTTTACTGCTCTAAGCGGTCATTCCCTAGTGCGCTGATATTTCATGACTAATACTTACGTGCGTTTTCTTATTGTTTTTATTTTTTTATTATTTTGAAATGCAGAAATTGGTCTGCCCAGCATTCAGCCGATTCAGTGTAATGGTTGCAGGTGTGGGAGGAAACACGCGTGGATGCTGAAGGCAGACCTCCGATTATCTCGGAAGAATGCGTGCAGTGGTTCCTGTTATCTTCACATGCCTGTTCTCTTACAGTGCCGTCCAGAAGCACAAACTCTTGCACAATCACTTTTTGATAAGTTTCTTGCCATTTCTGTCAGTCACACATGAGAGATTCTGCGAAGTTCTCCATCTCCTAACCTCACCTTATGCTTCGAAGTGTCTTTCCACCGAGTTCTCAATTAATTATGGTGATTCATTAAATAAGCCGGGTCGACATGCGACTGATATATGGCTTTAATTTCACAACATTTCTGTGATTTCTTCGAGTTTGTCAACAAATTGGCAACATCTGGGTATGTTTCTAAGAAGGAAAGAGGAAAAATGACTTCGGGGCAAAACCAGTTTGAATCTAATTCTTGCCGTGACGGTGATAAATCCGCGTAGCGCTGACAGGGCTTGGCTCTGGGAGCTGCGGGAAAAGACTGCCTGATGGCATTCTGTCATCTCCAGAGGAAGCTGGCACTCACCCGCCTCCTTTAAAAGCCGCTGGGCCGGGCTCCTCTCCGACATGCCGCTCCGCGCAGCTTCTGCCACGGCTGCAGGCGGACGCAGGAAAAAGGGCTGCGCCGCTTTCTAGCATCGAGGAGCCGCAGCGACCGAGAGGAGAGGTAATCCGCCATGCCGGTTCGGTGGCACTCCGGGAGATGTACGGGGTGTGCAGCGGGGCTCTGACAGCGGCGTGGGACTCTCCGTCCCGCAGTAAGCGGCTAGTCGCGCTGTCCGGACGCGGTCAGGGGAGCCGATCTCGCGTTTGCGGACTTTTAAAGAGCCGCAGTCCCGGGACAGGGGCACGGGCAGCTCCGCCGCCAGCCGCAGACCGAACCTCAGTGTCGTGCAAGACGCAAGAAAGTTCAACTTTCTCTGCGTGTTTTCTGCGGCTTCGGCTGAAGTTTTCGGACGATTTTAAGCGACGTACGGGCTGTCGGTCACTTCGCAAAGAAAAGCCTCTGATTTCTGCACTTATAGTCTCGATGGGCATCACATCGAGGCTTTATAACACGCAGACAATCGGAGGCGGACTTTCTCCTCTAAGGCGCCCGGTCTCCGGCTGCTTTCGCACGGGGCATTGTGCTTAGCAGGACCGGCCGGGCTCTGCGTCTCCCAGGGCAGGAAACCCACTGCGTGTGGGTCAGGATGCGGCGTGGTTTCTCAGGCTGCCGTGTTTGGGGTGGGATCGCTGCAGGAAACGAGCCTTTCCTATCGGACTGCATCGGGGCTGCCTTGCTGCCTACAGGTCCGGTACCTGTCGCGGATACAGCGGTCGGATTCGTCTCTTCCCTCGGGCTTTTGGGCACCAGGATGAGTCGGCTGTATATCCGGGGTGCGGACTTCTGCATGACTTCAGGGTTAAACCGTGGGAGTTTCCCAGCGTATCTGCTGCTGTGCATTTGTCTGTCTCGCTGTTTGTTTGTGTCACTTAATATTAAGAAAACAGTTTGGGAGGAGAAAGTGACGAGCTTAATTTAAACATCCAGATAACAAAGGAAAGTGCAACAAGTCATATTTACTTCTCTCTTGAAAAGTAATGAGTACATGAAGAGGCGTTTTAAGGGGCTGACTATGCAGTTGCATGTAAAGCTTTTGATTAGTCTGGGGCTGATTTGAAGCTTTGGTGACAGTGCGAACAATTGCGGCATTCAGATTTAATGGAAACGTGCCTGTCACGGTACCGTGATCGGCGGGGGTCCGTCTGAAAGCGCCGCTTATTCCAGACGCTCCCCCCGTCTCCCGTGATCGGGGCTGCCAGCTCTCACGCATCTGGCTTGACACTCACGCTTTCAAACTGTCACGCAAGAAATCTTCCGGCAAATCTATATTATTCCATTATGAGCCTAAACTTAGCTGCATCAAAAGCGTTGAGGTCGTTTGCAATCCCTACGGACTATTTACCAGCATGTAAATGTGTGTGCAGACTTTTCTCGAATTGAAAATCTCACGCCGGCCAACTGACCAAAGTTGGTGACACTCTATGATGTCGTGGGAATAAAATATTTCTAATTAAGAATGTCATCAACGGGGGATCTTCAACTGGGCTCTTGTATCCGATCGCGGCTGTCTGGCGTGAGCGAGCGCCCCCCCAAAAAAGGCTCTTGTTTGTTCCTCCACACCCTACGGGCCGTGCCTCTGTTTGTACACAGCCAGCTTCAAAGGCCCGCAGACCTTTTGCTCATTTCCTGGCCATTTTTTTGTTCCCCAGTATGCCTTTAAAAGCTGACCTTTCCGAGGTGCTTCTGTTGGCTGCTTTCGGCTGATGCTTTCAGAGTTACGGGGAAGTGCCTATCCGCGTCTCCAGGCTGCGAGACGAGGGCGTCCTTCTCCGTAATAAAAGCGGTGGGTTATCGACTCCCCGCCGAGACATTGTGTTCTGGCGGAGGGCTACTTAAAAATTATTGGTTGATATTTCATTAGAGGAGGGTGGGGTGAGTACAGAAAGTGAGGCTTCCTAGTCCGCATGAGTGATACAAATGAGCAGTTTTATGCCAGATTCACCCTGAAAGGAATGATAATGTGGAAACAAAGCATTTGCCAAAATAAGGACTTTCCTCTCTGGACCCAGATATAAAGGCAGGAATCTCAGTGTGATTTGGCACAGGTCTCTGTTTTCACATGGGTGTCTCCCCTCGCTGAAAGGCTTTAGGCTCATCAGGGAAGCCGTTTGTTATTACAACCCTCTCTCAGCAGAAACGCCGCCGCTTTCCTGCACCTGGTCTCCTGCTCGAGTGCCAGCAAGTCGCTGCGGGTCCCCCGGGGGTCCGGCGGCGGCCGTCTGGCCTCTGGGGGTCTGGAGGGGGCCTGCCCGGTTCCGTCCCCTCATCTTGAGTTTTTGGGGACTTGTGTAGGTGACAGATGGGAGTCTAGGCTAAGCACTTGGGGTCACGTAAACCTTTGAGAAAGTGGGCCTGTGTTTGCTGCTGCTGAATTTGGACCTGGTATTGTGTTGTTATATATGCCCCCCCCCCCCCATGGGTTTCCAGGATCATCCTGTGCTTCTGCCCTGGTCCATACTACGGACTTCGTAGCTGAGATTCCCCTCTCTCACTGGTGCCCTCTGTGGGCTCCTCACTGTACTGTACGTTGAGGTGTTACCCGCAATGGCAGCTTCACACTGCCCTCAGATTTTCTGAACACGGGCCCCGAGTCGCATTGGCCTGTAACCCCCCCCGCTGATTCATTAAGCGTGGGCCAAATGTGGCCCCATTCATCTTTTCTCATGCAGAGAGAAGCTGCATTGGACCAAAGAGCTCTGTGGCTCTCATGATGCCGCCGAGGTAGCGTGTCGATCAAAGACGGAATCGCAAGTGATGTCCTCTGTATCTCTGAGGGCTCCGTCCGCTTTTTGTTTGGCTAATCGACATGCAGGCGGGTTTGCTTAACCGGAGCTGTGTGCTGGCTGTGTCTCTCCTGGAGTGAGGATAGTGCGTAGACTGTGCCTCACAGTTCCCTCCAATCCTGGGGGCCCAGTTTGCAGTAATGTAATGGACATTCCTCAGTGGCAATAGTCGAGGTCACGCCCTGTGTGATAATCTCACACACATCTGTTTGGATGCTGTGCCCTGGATCGGAAGGTCGCCGGTTCAAATCCCAGTGTCGACAGAGTGATTTCACAGTTGGGCTTTTGTGCAAGGCCCTTAACCCCAATTGCCCCAGGGCCGGACTGACCCTACTTTCTCAATATTTCATTGCTTTGGGTAAAAGCATCTGTTAAATGAATAAATGTAAGTAAATTAAGCAAAACTGAGATGAAGACTAAGGTCAAAAGGTTCCATGTTATTCCATCACGCAGCAAAGTCTTGTATTTTAGTTTTAAAATTCAAGTATAATCCTTAGTTTGCTATGTCACTGGCCATATGGAGCAATGGTGTGTTCATTAGGGGTCCGTGCTTGGGCAGATATTATGCATGGTGGAATGTTCCAGTGTATTTAGGGTTCTCTTGTCCATTGCGTAAAAGTCTGGCTTTTTTTATTAAGCATCAGTTTGCTGCTGTTTTAGTGGCTTTAGAGGAGATAAAAAAAGAAAGTGGAATTGAGTTTAAACACCATCGAGGGAGGGTGTTATGAGGTGTTGAGTAAGCTTGGCTCTGAACTCTGGGTTAGAGTCCTGTGGACATTACTCCATGGAGACTGTGATCTCTCACGCTCGGGGTGGGTGCGATTGATCGGGAAGGCATCTGCTGGGAAAGCAGCCGTGCCGGTTGTAACCGATCTACGGGAAGGAGCAGTTGCGGCGGTGTCCTGACCGCAGAGCTGGGCCGAGCCGTGCCTCCGGGACACACGCTCACTGCCTTACGCAACGGACCTTCTGCCTCTTGAAATTCCTTTGGGGGAAATGACATCATCGGCAAATGTCAAGCCTGTGATTAGCGCTGCTCGGACGCACGCAGACATGCAGTGTGCGTCTTGTGGTTGCATGCTAATTCTCTGCATGCGTGCTGATAGCCTGCCACACATGGTTATTATCCTGTAGAGGCAGGAGCCAGGGGGCGGCCATTTTCCTGCCCCCTGTCTTTCTTGACCCTGCCTGGTACCCCTTATGGGAGGTGGCCTGTGGGTATGTGTCTGATGGGGGCCAGCAGGGGGCTCTGGCAGGTCAGGCTGAAGGATGGGGCGATATGTATGGCTAGCATGTCGGGCTCGATGCTGATACCACGTTTTCACCCAATTTCTCTTATTAAAATCCCGTTTCTGTTCCATCTGCTCCTTTGGTGGGTGAATAGTGTACAGTGCCTGAGCCTTGGCTGGGATTTGAACGCGTTCTGATCCGGTTGTGTGCTTCCATGCACACATGGGGAGTCACAGGAAGGTCTGAAGATTCTCCTGCAACCAAGCCGCAGCTGGTTTCTGCTTCCTCAGACAGGGGGACCGTCCAGCGTGATGATGCGCGCCGTTACACCGTGGCTCAGCGTGAGGCCGGTCCAGATGGTGGCGCCGGGGGGGCCGCGTCAGAGTCAGCAGGCGTACAGGAGCCACATAATTTGCATAAACCTGTTATGACAGGGGCGTTACGATCGGGGGCCTCCCAAGAGCTCATAATAAAGGAGGGCCACGCTTGGTGCCCCCACAGATGCTCAGCAGCGATGGGCACTTTGTTGGCATTGTGTTGCCAAAGTGCTGGGCTCAACAGAGGGTTGGACTGGGCAGTTTTCTAAAGCCTTTGGGTTTGGCTGGAGTGTGTGTGTGTGTGTGTGTGTGTGTGTGTGTGTGTGTTGGGGCGAGGGGGGGAAGGGTTGTGTGGGGTTACTGTGACATTTAGATGCCCGACTTCCTCTGTGAAGCAGGATGAATTCAAGAGGAAAGACTTTTACAGTGATTTGAAACAGAAGGTGTTCATATGGCGATTGGTGAGAAGGCAAACAATGCAGGATTATCAGACATCAGGCGGGTGGCTTTGAAGCGGTGAGAGAGGCATGTGTCTCCTCGTTCATGCTTGAGCTCCTCAGGTCACAGTGGAGGAGAAACAGATGTAGGCTTTCCGGCCGCCTCTGACGACCCGCACACACGTCTGGCCCTCATATACTGGAATACCCCGGGGCACGCCTAACTTTCACCTAACCTCTGACCTCTGCCCTCTTCCTTTCAGGGAGGTGAATGGGCAGCATGGTGGCTGTGGCTCGTAAAGGAGGAGCACAGGAGACAAATAGTGTGTGTCTTCCTGCGGGATTCCCATTGGCTGGCTCTCTGTGTTTTTCTGATCTCTGCCCAAATGGTCAGGAAGCCACAGAGTGAGGTTACTGGGTTGAGAGGTTAGAGGGAGAGAGAGTGAGATGATTGAAAACATTGCATCAGCTTCCCTTAAGATTCTCAAGTCCAGGATCTTAACGGCCCTTAGGCCGGTGGAGAAGACTCCAGCTCCAAACTCAAAGGTCATCAGGAGTGAGTAGGAGGACGGGAGGGGTGTAGGCTTGTGGCCTCTGGGTGGCATTAATGCCCGCTGACTCGGGGCACCCTCACATGCAGGCCGAGCGTATACCCAGCAGGACTGATGCTGTGATCTCTCACCTCCCCTGTTTGGTTCAGTAGCTGCTGGAAGCACTGGAGGTCCACAGAGAGGCTGACCGCCGCCAGACATGACCCCGAGCCGGCACCTGGAGAAGCCGGAGCTGCTGAAGAGACTCTCCCTGGACAGCTGCCTGGCGGTAGGAGAGCGGATGCGTACCCCGCCGGGCTTATCGCTGCTGTTTGCCTACAAGGCTGGGTTTGCGTCCATAATTACCGTTCAGTGTTGATTCAGGGGGCAGTTTCCATCCTGCCGGTCGCTCATCTAATCCCTGTATGTGCACTCTGAGATGTGTTCACTTCTGGAGGAGGTAAAAAAGGATTAAAATTAGGATTAAAAGATATTTAAACTAGCTGTGCAACCGCGTCATTCACTATAAGCCATGTGGACGTTGGTCTTATTAGGATATGTGTGTAAGGAGTAAATATGCTCTTTCTTCTTTTGATTCTTTTTTCCCATTAATGCTGATTATTGGTAAGGTGATGGCCGGGTGTTAGTCAGGTCGGAGTATGACCCATCCGTCCATCCATCTTCTGTAACCGCTTCTCCAAAGGGTTGCGAGGGGTCTGTAGCCTATGGGTACAAGGCAGGGAACAACCCAGGATGGGGCACCATCCTATGGCAAGGCACACTCACACGCCATTCACACACACATGCACACCTTGGGCAATTTGACAACTCTGATTAACTCACTATGTTTTAGTACTGTGGGGGGGGGGGGACACCGGACCTTACGGGGAAATGTGCAAACTCCACACACATGGAACCCGGGAGGAGATTCGAACCCAGGTCCGAGAGGTGTGAGGCAACAGTACTAACCACTGCAGCACCTCAGGGTATAATCGTATACCCTACATTAATGCCCTCCTTTTATTATGCTGAGTCATGTTTACCGGTAGTCATTGTGTATATAACGTGCGTTATACACGTGCACACATCTGACCCAAAAGGTGTGAATCACGACTGACCTGTCTGGCTTATCTAGTTTTCATGAGGTCTTTTTGATGTCTCATCCAGGTTACATTTATTTTTTAAACTTTGCCCTGACTAATCACTAATTAATAGCCCAGTACATCAACAAGTCTTTTGACCCTTGGTTAGATGCTGACACTCGTGCAACGCTCTGAACGGAAAGACGGCAGGAATTAACCTCCGACTTTCAACATGGAAGAGATGAGAAACAAACCTGTGGTTTTGAGGCTTGCCCGCTCGGAATCGTGGTCGCCCACCAAGACGTTGCTGGGACTGTTTAGAGTGTGTGGCACCCTGACATAGTATCGCCGCCCTGTGTGATTTCCCGAGGTACGTGATGATTTCTAGTGTTATTTCAGTACTGGGCAAATATACAGCATTTCCCCTCCATAAACATCAGCAAGAAGGAGGAATCTTCATGCGTATCTTTAAATGCAGCTCTGATGTTTGTTGTTGGCCCAAGTTGCTCGCTTTTGGGGTGAAGTGTTCCCCACATGGTGCACCCTGCTTATCCCATCCGTCTACAGCTTCAGCTGCTCCAATAAAGCAATAAAGACACCATGACATCGCTGTGAGGTTTTCACCTAGAGGGGGCAGCACCGCGAAGGACACGGGGAAGCCCCGCAAGATGGAAGCCAATTCCCCCCCCGCTGTTCCTCCCTTCAGGGCCTTCTGATCCCCCCAGTTGGCGTGAAACACGCTCAGCCCCTAGGATTGGCTGCTCCTCTCTCATAGGCTCTGATTAGTCATGTGACCCCAGGAAGATTGACTGGCATTTATCCCATTGTATTCATGGGCTCTCTGCTAAACCTCTTTACAGTATGAGGCGGTCGGGGTAGGGGGGGCGGAGGGGGGGGCTTACTTTGGATTCATAATGAGGAGATAAATCTGCAGGAGCCACCAGGACAGCAGAACAAGGCTCTGTAGAGAAAAGGCCGTCCTGCTTGCTGGACTTCTACCGTCCAATGCATGTCTACACGGAGACGCCTTCGTAAGAGCCAGTGAGGATCCAGCATGAACCGCCTGGTACTGGTTCGAGGTGGTGGTCCCCGTCTCCAGGACGCTCAGGCCCAGCAGCCATAACCATGTCACACAGGGGCTCCCGGTGCCAGCGGAGGGACAGAAACGGGCAGCATCCACAGTCATTCCTACATCTCACTGGCTGCATGTGCACATCACATTATGCCGTATCGATCCGCTTCTTCAGGCTCCCTCTGCCTTTGATTTAGACGACAAATTAATCATCATCATCTTCACCAGGGTGATGTTTATCATATTTTTTTTTATATATATGCAGAAATATAATAACATGCACCGTGGCCTGACAAAAGCCCCTTTATTATTCTGGCATAGATACTTGCTTATTTGTTTTTTAATTTTACGGAGCGTTAAACTGTCACACTTTCGTTTGTTCATATCGGTACCAGAACCCACCAGGCATTTTTACGATTTTCATTTGGGTTGAAACATGCCCTGGTCTCTCTCTCCCTCCTGATGCTTAGATTAGATTCACGCTGGGAGAATGTCTCGCCGGGGTTGTAGGAATATACTAGCCTCTAGTCCTGGCAAATTAAACGAGTCAGATTGAAAACATCACATTTTGGTGGAGGGTCCATTTTGAATATGATGAGGGATATTTGTATGATTAGAGCTCCCAGAGTATGTGGATGTGATTGGGTTTAATAATTACTTGCAGGGTATTTTGAGTGCCGTGTAACTTGAGTATCAGCGATGCTCCTTTATGTGACAGAGAATCGAATACTAGGTCCATTGATGCTGCGAAGAGGGAGGGTCTTTGATGTGATGATGCGAGTGGACCGCCAGCCATGTGACACCAGGGCTCCCACCTCCGGCGCATGAACTTGCTTTGACCTCGCTCGCCGCGTACCCTACGGTTAATTTTGGGGGTGGTCTGCACCCTTGTGGACTGGGTCTCCTTGAGCAGACTGCAGCTCGCCGTTGCGGATGGGTAGTGTGTGGCTGGGAGGTCCGTGTCTGTTTGTGCATTCTCCCCATTCTCTGTACTGTGCTCTAATTTCTTCCCAGTTTGCTGAATTGGTGTTTCTGAAAAAGCTCATGGTGTATGATTGCGTAGTGCAGTGCACTGACATCCCATCCAGGGTGAACTATAACCTTGTGCCCTGTGCTTTCTGGGATAGATTCCAGGCTCCTGGCTCCACATTACGCTGAAGTAATTAGAGGAGGAGCGGATATTCGGGATTTTATGACAAGATTAGAGTTGGTCAGGCACCTACAGGCTAATGTGCGTTACGGGCATAAACACAGCTCTGCCCTGTGTCCGGCACACTGTGTCCTGCACATTTTTGTTCCCTCCCAGCTTCCAGCACACCTGTTCCAGGTATACGATGTTCTTGATTGGCTGTCTGGGGGTCCCCCAGGACTGGATTGAGAAACACTGCAGTTCTCCATTGCTTACTGTGTTGCCCAAGGATTCGTGTTAGAATTAATCCACACTGATGTTTTTATCGTACAGGTGCCGCCGGCATGCCCCTCCCTGCGCCTCCTGTATCCGCAATCCGCTGGCCTGTATGTGTCCTTGGGTGCGCTGTGGGACGTCGTGCCTGGCAGGCGCACTGGGAG
This sequence comes from Mormyrops attenuatus, assembly GCA_026777985.1. NCBI lineage: Eukaryota > Metazoa > Chordata > Actinopteri > Osteoglossiformes > Mormyridae > Mormyrops > Mormyrops attenuatus. The sequence continues at coordinate 17,738,373 of JAODKC010000038.1, forward strand.
GTTTTTAGGGCCAGCGCCTGTGCCCCAGGCCGGCCGTGGCGTGCAGGATGTGGTCCGCCCGGGGAAGGACGCTGTTTTTCTCGGCTTTGCTCACACAGGGCTGGGGAGGCTGCTGGCGTTTTCTGAAAAACATAAATCAGCATTTTTGGAATAGTTTGGCCTTGTTTTGGACTGGCTGGGTGTGCAGCGGCTGGGAATTCGTCAAAATACATTTAGACGTACACCGTCAGACAGGACACAGTTACAGGGGCATGGTCACAGAAATGCAGTCACAGAGACACGGTTACAGGGGCATGGTCACAGAAATGCAGTCACAGAGACACGGTTACAGGGGTATGGTCACAGAAATGCAGTCACAGAGACACGGTTACAGGGGCATGGTCACAGAAATGAAGTCACAGAGACACGGTTACAGGGGCATGGTCATGGAGAAGTTGTTACAAGGACGCGGTGACAGGGAAGTGATTACAGGGATGTGGTCATAGGGACATGGTCTCGGATGCAGTGACCGAGACAGTTCCCACGGGAAGTGCTGCCGTGGAAACCCCTGCCGTGTTGCGGCCGTTCCCTGTTCTGCGGTTCGGGTGACTCTCTCCAGGGCAGGCAGATGCTTGTTCAGGGCGTGACGTCAGCGTGAGAATGAGAGCCGCTCTTCCCAGGCAGGCTCACTGGAAGCGTCGCGGAGAGCCCTGTCAAATCCATCATCTTCGAACGGCGCGTAATCACGATTCTTCATCTGCAGAATGAGGAGTCTCACACCCCCACTCTGACACCCCCCGGCGGCATTCCTGTTTGTTCAGACACGCGCTCCTGCGTGGGGTGTGAGCGATGAAAAGTGTGGAAAACCTTCTACGGGGTGGTTCGGGTTCAAGTGCTCGAGAGCAGGAGTTCAGCGCCCCCACCCTGTTGTCAGTGGTACTGAATAAACATGGTCTGGCACCAAGCTCCTGTCACGAGGGCGTCTGTGCGCCGAGCTTGGGAAGCATTCAGCGCGTGTGTTTTCTTTCCCCTCCCCTGTGCTGTTATTGGCCTCTGTGGCCCCCCTGTGTTTTTATTGGCTTCACCGTACAATCTGTCTGTGCTGGAGGACCAATGAAACGCGCTGTGGTATGACTCGCACCCTGAAAGCTCACCGTGCTGAATTTAAGTGGGAATGAAGCGGAGATGTCTTGGCGTCAGGCGTGAGATGGCCAGCGCGGCTCCGGATGAGTTAGTGATGTCTCTGGACCCCCCATTGCTAGTGGGGTGGCCATACCTAAGTCTCATAGGAAAAATGCCAGCTGTTCAGATGAATGGTAGCCCCGGTTCTCCCAAGCCCGGCGGGGGGGGGAGCGGAGCCACGGTCTCCTGGGGGCTGTACCACGCCATCTTCACGGCTCAAGGTGTGTCAAAGTCCTAGTGCGGGGAGAGTCACAGGCAGTGCATCGTGGGATATGACGTCTTTTCCATGGTGCTGTGTTGAAACTACGATAACTTGTGCAAACTTCTGTCGTTTCACCTCTTTGCCTTGAAATCATTCATGACAGCAGTTTCGCTTCAGGGATATAAACTTCTAGCGCCGCTCCTTAATATCTAGCGTTGCGTTTGCGTCAGCGGTGGGGATGCGGGGGGGGGGTCATTAGGAGGAGCCTGAATGTGATAGGACTGTAACTCTACAGCTCATTGTCCCTCGGTCTCCCGTGTGAAATGTAGGTGTGTAAACAAAGATGCCACATTTACTCCTGTGTATACAAAGTATACAAAGTGCTCCTATTGCAGGGTAACAAAGGAATGGTAGTCCTACTTTCACAAATGTTTCTGGGTTTGGCGAAATATGGCTCCTTCATTTCTGGTCTTTCTTGTTTGTATGAATGCTGCGTTCCATTTGAACTTGTAACTCGGAAATTCCGAGTTCCTCGTTGGAAATTTGTACTGGAACGCCCCCTGAAGTCGGAGTACTGACTCGGAAAGTCAGAGGGATCTACACAAACTCAGCCTCAGAATTCAAGATGCTTGACCCATTTATCAATAGAAGTGGCTGTAGTTTATATACTGTTTATTAGCACTTGCATCTTAGTTGTGGCTTAGTAAAATGGTCGTACACACAGTACTGTCCAACCGCTATCTGTGGACGTGTTGCTATGGTGTTTTTATGCACGAAATACCGCATAATGTGGTGTTTTCCACTGATTTTGGCTAACAATGAACCTGTCTAGAACTGGGGCCTATTTCAGAAAACAGTTTCTTGTTTAGCCGGATAACTTATCGGATTTAAGGTAGTGTAGGCTAAATATGACTGAACAATGATAAAGACAATTTAATCTGGAGTAAATTAAATCTGACAAGTTATCTTGCTTTTTGAAATGGGTCCCTGGTATTACTAAATGGCTTTCCGACTCGCTGTACTGGAACGCTGTTAACTCGTGTGTGACGTCATTCCCAGGTCCAAGTTCCGACCTCCGAGGTAAATGGAACGTAGCAGAAGCTGAGGCCTGAAATGTTTTACACTAGCAGCCTTCAAAAGCTACCAAAGATAAATGTCAGTGGTGCTTATTGTCTTTGCAGGAAGATGAGCACAGCACCATTTAATAATATATAATTTTAAGAATAATATAAGTAATACAAATAATTATTATTCTTATTTTATATTTTTGTAATTGCTAATTCTGCAATACTGCTGTGGCACTCCATACTCTACCCACTGCACTATTTTCTTTGTCACATTTACCGTCTCGTGTTATATGTTGCTTGTAGTTAGTATTTTGTGCTTAGAATTCATTCTGTTGTAACAGTGCACTGTCCTGTTAATTGTCTATAAATTGTGGCAGTATAGGCATTCAATTAAGAATTTTATTGTACTTTGTAATATGACAAAACTTTGAATCTTAACCAACTAGCAAGTTTGAAAAGGGCTCCAAATTATATCCATTATATACACATAAGTACAAAGGTAAGGAAATGAAGCCAGCCTAGCTTCCTATCAGTCGGAGAAACCACCAGTCAATGATTTGTGAAGCAATATATATCTTGTGATTGGTATTCATTGTCCGGTAGCGACGGGCTACCAGGGAAGTCAGTGCAGGAGGTTTGTACTACAGATCGATGAAGACGAGTGGGCTGCCACACAAATAAATAGTAGCGCGGACACAGTTTCCTTGCTAAGCTACAGTTAACCTTTGAGTTCAGATGTTTAAATTTGACACGATTAAATTTGATTTACTACTACTAACAAAATTAACCAGAATAGCAGGCTTTGCTGGGAAACGTACAGTCTACACTGAAATTTAGTCAGTCGTACAGAATTCTGAGAGAAACACAAAAGTTTGTCCTTTTTCCGAGGCTGAGCAGTTTATATGTCCCACCGCAGAGACTGTAAAATTGTCGCTCCATGTTTACGAGCCTCTGCTTTCTTAGCTCGGATTGAGTTGGGAAGCAGAAGAAGCTTAAACTGGCGTTTTCATTTTGATGCCGCTGTACACAGAGGAAACCAGCAGTACTCAGAATGTATTTTTTTTTATTTTTTTTTGTCTTTCCTCTGGAAACAATTCTGGCCACTCATTCTTAAAGTGTTTAAAAAATTAAAAATGAGATTTAACACTACCGACTTTAATACCAGCTGTATCGCATATAAACATGGCTCCCTTGCTTCTGGTCTATTTTAAAATGGAAGGTTGTTACAGCATTTCATCCACAAGGCAGCCCCAAACGTCTGCTGATTCCTTCTGGGGGTAGATGTTTAACGGGGTGTCTGTAACAGTGCCCGTGGCACCCGGGCCCCCAAGACCACATCCGCTTGACCTAAAACAGGCTACTTGAAGAAACTGAGGAAAAAAATAGTGAAATTCCCAAATACACTCAGGATGCATGCCCCCCCCCCCCAGATTATAAACAAACCATTTGAGCCTCCCTGATTTTGGGGGAAACGGCGCTTCTCTATGCCTTCTCGTCCCTCTCCCCTCAATCTCATGTTTTTTGCAGCAGGGAAGGAAGGAGTTGTTCTGAAACATCCGCTGTGTTGTTTGATTTGCTGTCAAACATAAGTCTGTGTTTCAGGTGCTTGCTGCAGCCTCAGGGAGGCTCAGAAACAGATGTGGGCGACCTCAGTCTGGTCTGCTCAGAGTCACGGGTTTCTGGGTCACCGGCAACGACGACGGTCACGTGTGCTTACGAGCACACATTACCCCCCCGGGCTTGCAGTAACGCGACGGCGCTGTGGCCAGGACAGTCGGGGGCACTTGGGGTCTTGGCTGTGCAGTCACACAGGCGTGTTTCAGAGAGCGTCAGAGCCACAGCCACCAGCAGTATGCTAATCGCTAATGAGAGGCCTCTATAGCATTTCCCGTTTGCGATAGCATGCTGTCGGCTGTGGCTGGAGGTTTTGCTGCTCCCGCCGGTGGCATTCTGTGTGCGATGCAGACGTGGCCTGATAGTCCGCTAGATGCACCTGTAGGTGTATTAGCCAGAAGCTGCATACAGAGTGTAACGTCACCCAGCTCATGCCTGCCCTGTCCACTGTGGGGCGGCGTTACTGTGCGTGAGGTGATGGTGGATCCTGACTCTGCTCTTCTCCCGGTTTTTACGCAGGGGTGGTGATCGGTTGGAAGTGTGGTTGAAATGTCACATCTCATTCTTACACGACGCCAGTTCTGCAGTGTTTGCATTAGCGGGGAGATCCGTTGCATCAAAGCAGACACTCCCTTTTCCTGACTTAAGCTCTGTGTCAACAGATGACAGGACTGCGTTAGGCCATGTGACAGGAAGAGGGGCAGGAAAGCAGGCATTCCAATAAAGAGCAGGTGAGGTTTATGTTTGTTTAGCATTTTGTTTTTGTAGTCGGAAATAAGTTGGTTAACATCTAGGCGTGTGTCCTTTCTGTTCTGCAAAGTTAGTGTGACTGACTGAATTCCATTACTGAAATGAGACTGATTGTTTTCGTCTTCATAAAGACTATATGTAATGCTAGTAGTGGTAGTAATGAATAATGAAAGATATCAAGAATCGTGAGAGAAAATTGCAATTTCGATTCTGAGTGGAAAAAAAAAAATCATATCGATTCATATTTTATCATGCAGCCCTAGTCTGTGTTTGTCTGGGCAGACTGGTGCGTCAGACTGGGAGAACGTGTTGAGTTGGTCTTCAGACACCAATCCAGCCGGCTGCTCTGCACCTTCAGTAACCGCACTGCTGTATTGGTACACATGGTGATCGTTGCCTATACAAGGGTCACTTCCTGTCGGGCTCCGGTGTTTCCAGCTGGTTACTGTAGTTACGGGGAGTTAGACGGAGCAGCCACCCAAACCTTCTCCGCTAGGCAACCCGGCTGGTGGCAGACGCTGGGATGCCAGGGCACATTTCGGACCCCTCACCCGTTCTTTCCCATGATGCCTGGGCCAGTTTCCCCCCCACGTCCGGCAGATTGGTGCTGTGTCCCCTGATGGGCTGGGAGCCCCCTTAACGGGGCCCCGCACCTTCTCCATCCTGCTTTGCTGATCAGAACAGAGAACCTTCTGGGCCCCCCTCCACCCTTCTTCTGCGATATTAAACTCTTAACACAAAACAAACCCCTGAATTCCCAGCCTGCAAATGAAATGGCCGCCCCTTTAAAATCATCCCTTTAAATGCGCCGAAGACTCTGTACAGTGACAAATGGCTTTGGCAGGACCTTTAATGATTACATATTAAATAGGAAGGTTATTATGCGTGAGCTGTTTTGAAAGATAAATAGGGGAATCTGCCTCCTTCCCGGCTCGCCTTCACTGTCTGCTGGTCCCAGCGGCCTCGTTAACGTTCACGAAGCTTTTAGGCCGTTCGGACATGGGGGGGGGGGGTCACTTGGTCCTCCTGAACCTGCCGCATAGGACGCCTCTTAGCCTGGGGCACACGCTTTCCAACGGACAAAAGATCACCTGCGTGGGATCCCCTTAAATGGCCCCGGGCCCCGCAGGCCACCGGGGCCCCGTGGTGATGGCCAGTGATTTTCTGCCTTCCACGTGGTGCTGAATAGCAGCCGCTGCCTCTGACGGCCCGCCGGTGCGCCGGCTTTGTCCCAAAACCAGTGGGGCGCCTGCAGCCCACGGCTCTGCGCTTGGAGCCCCGTCTGAGACCCGGCAGGTCCTGCAGCTGCCCTGCCGGCCCTAGTGGCTCCTACCATTGTGGGGGGGGGGGGTCACTTCAGCCCCTAAATTACTGCTGCTCCTCAATGGTGTGTGTGTGTGTGTGTGTGCGTGTGTGTGTGTGTGTGTGTGTGTGTGTGTGTGTTTTTCTTGTTGGTCATGTGCTCGACGTAACAGATG
>JAODKC010000038.1:17767448-17780827 GCA_026777985.1 Mormyrops attenuatus
CCACACTGCACATGGTCCCTCTGATCACCTAATTGTTCATTTAGTTCATTACCAGCGGCGTCAATGTTCGGGGAAGAGGCTGACGCTGCGCAAGCCTGGGGAAGTGCCCCCCCCCTCACGCTTTAACTGGGGCTGCTGTTTCCTGGAGCCTTTTAATTCCCCTCTCACCCCTCCGGTTGCCACCCTCTTTCACAGGGGCTCTCTTTATGGGGACACAATACTTCCCCCACCCTCTGCCAGCTCCAGTTTGTCAGGGCTATTCAGCTGAGAGTGATGGCGATTGTGGCAGATGGGCTCGATGGCTGCCCGGCCCTTCCTGCTCCGCTGTCTCTCCCTCCCTCCCTCTCTCTCTCCCTCTCCCTCCCTCTCTCTCTCTCTCTATCTGAATAGGCCCCCACAGGAGCATCCTATCCGTAGCGCCCCTTGTTCTCTCCCCGCCCCCCATCCCCCCCTCCCTGAAGGGTAGTTCCACCTTCAAAGCTGAGCACTCTCTCTCCCAGAACACATGTTACACGTCCCAGAGGCTTGGGCAGAGGAGAGCGAGAGTGTGTGTGTGTGTGAGGGGGAGAGAGAGAGAGAGAGAGAGAGAGAGAGAGGGAGGAAAGGGGAGGAGGGAGAGCGAGAGGCTGTCAGTGACAGACCGGCTGAGGGACGGCGTGGTGTGAGGGTGTTCGTGTGGCAGGCAGGCCGGGGGAGGGCGCGCTCTGGATGTAAACTTCTTCCCGGGCTAGGGGAGCGGGCGGCCATTGGGATCGCGGCCACAGGATCATCAGGTGTGTCATCCGCAGCCCGGGGCCAGGATGTGCCATCGCACTCCGGGTGAGTACGCACCTCCGGGGGAGGGCTGCACAGCGGTGCTCGACTGCCACATGTGCTGCAGGGGTGCCTGTGTGTGTGTGCATGTGTGAGCGTGCTTGCGTGTGCGTGTGTGCCTGCTTTAACAGCAGAACGGCTGCTCCCTCAGGGTTCCTCCCAGGACTTTCTGCAAAGTTAAAGGAGTGACCTCCGCTTGTTTTAACTTGCTGTAGCCCTCTGGGTGGTTGGGGGTAGGTGGTCAAGGGGCAACACGCAGCCTGCTGTTTTAGCGTCCTGGGCTTACAGCGCATGACACGCAAGCAACTGTCCATGCTGCTCCAGCACGGTGCACTGCTAGGATAATCTACCCAAACCTCGATATGTTCCCAGTAAAAACGGAGCAAGAAACGATCTGGTCCCTGTTGCTATTAGCAACTGAGAAGGGCTGAGTCCCTGTGGCAGTAATCAGCCTAATGCTGATTGATAACAGGTTGATAAGCCCCGGTTTGATGGGGACCAGAAGAAACTGCTTGTCTGCCTTCCTATCTGTCTGTCTGCCTTCCTATCTGTCTGTCTGCCTTCTTTTCCTCCCTGCCTGCCTTCCTATCTGTTTATCTGTCTGTCTGATCTGATTGGCTACCTATCTACTTGCCTGTCTGCTTGTCGGTTCTTTGGTCGGTCTGTCTGCCTGCCTTGCTGTCTGTCTGTATACCTACATTTCTGCTGGTCTGTCTGTCTTCCTGCCTGCCTGCCCGCCTGCCTCCTTGTCTGTCCATTTTTCTGCCTTCCTACCTGTCCGTCTGTCTTTCTTCCTGCCTCTCTGCCTTCCTGCCTCTCTGCCTGCCTTCACTCCTGCCTGTCTGTCTGCCTGCATGCTTCCCTGTCTGGCTGTCTGCCTGTCTTTCTTCCTGTCTCTCTGTCCTCCTGCCTTTCTCCCTGGCTGTCACATGCTGTGGTCGCGGCTGTCTTGTGGCATCTTCCCCTTTGTGCTGTCCAGGGGCCCCTATGCTGAAGTCCCATCCATCCCCACACAGCCCCCACACCCCTGCCATGTTTTGTTTGGGAGCCAGCTGGTCTCAGATGGCCCGGTCCGCAGGACTGGTTTGCACTGCAGGCCTGTCCTTTTCACTCAGACTGAGCCGCAATGTGTGACCGCAGTCCGAAGTCCCTGCCTCCTGGAGGGGGGTACGCCATATTGTTTGGTCCTGAAGTGACAGAAGCAGCCGTGTGGATGCACATGACACAGCATGGCGAGGAAGCCTCCCGCCCTCAGAGATCCCCCCAGTCCTGCTCACTTTGTGGCTCCAGCCTGCTGATGGACCGTCAGACATACCGACGGCGATAAATTGTTCCCTGTTTACCAGCCCTGTTTGCTCAGACTTTTGGGTCAAACGCCTCCATACTGATGTTTGGACTCCCAAATACAGGAGACCCCACCCCCCGGAAGGCCCTGGCTTTGCAGCCCAATGCCGGTCAGGAGCCCAGAAGGAGAAAATCAGAACTTGGCTGCTATTTATTTGGGGATTAGGCCTGAAAGCAGTTTCTGGGCCAAGCCTCTCAAAGTGTAAAACACAGTTTATAGAGCACTTAGTGCACTGCAGCGCGGGGTATAAATGAGGCCTGTAATGAATCACTTTCACGTACATGGACACTCTGGCTCATTGCTTTGCCTGCTGATGGGGTCCAAAAGGGAGATCCTGCCCGGTTCTGCCTGCGCCGCTTTCGGGTTTCTTCTCATCGAACAGACGTAGACGCGGTTGGCTGTAGTGTGATGTTACTAGGACTGCACATCAGCCAATGGTGTGTCAGTGGGGTCGCGTGCCCATTGGGCGTAGGATCTGTGCGCAGGCATGCTGAGGACGACTCGGGGCTTTCGCGATCTCTGTCCTCTTGGCAGCGTGGATAGAGGAAAATGTCATGTTGTCCATCTTCTTTTTCTTCCCTATCAATGGTAAAATAACATTATGGGCAGAAAAAAGTTTTAAATACATTTAAGTCCCCATTTCCTGGCTGGACCAAGGTAACATCCACCTTGTGCTAAACGGTCACCAGGGAAGCATGTCGTCTTAGCGGTGACATTCGTGGGGTGACCCAGCGAGCCAGAACATCATGTATGTTGCGTCACTTTGGACTGGAACCTAGATGGATTCCTGGCGTCTCTGCAGGCTTCGTGACATTAAAGCACCTGAAAAGCTTTTTGCAGGTCCAGCGGTATGTCACGGGCCCATCCTGAGTTCTTATTGAAGCATCAGATGCGGTAGGCTTATGAAATCTACTAATGGAGTGGACTGGATGCTCGTTAAATTACGGACTCGATCATACACTTTTTCAGAAGACATTTTTCAGATCCCTATAAATGGGGATATTTATGAAACCCATGGCAGTTAAACATGATCGGCCTGCTGCAAGCAGCCCTGGGCGAGTCTCCCAAAGCCCAAGCTGATGGTTCCGTCATGTAAACATGTCGCCCTCCAGCTGTGTGCTGATGGAGCCCCAGCCTACTCTCTGTACTGGGAAGGTGCAGCTTCCAGCCTCACCAGCTCCGACCGTCGGTATCTCTGCTCTGATGATGTTTGTCGCACGGCCACAGGAAGCTTGACATGTAACTTGCACCTAATTCTGATAGTCAAGCACGCTCTGCAAGCTGCTCTTAAACGCACATACTGTGTGGTCGTGTATGTGTGTGTGCGTTGGTTTGACAGAGCCTGCATCACTCGATTGGATGTGTGCCAGTTTACACTCTGCATATCTGCTGAAAACACTACAGGCAAGCGCGAGGAGGGAGCAGCAGGGTCGTGTTGTTTTGTGCGTGCAGCTCTGTGAAATATGAGTGATTTATTACAGCAGTGGAATGAAACGAATGAAATGTCAAGAGTCTCGTGTGGGGCCCCTAGTGGAGCTTTGCTGTAGGGCATCTGCAGTGTTAAGCGGGTGGAGTAAGGTGTGGGGTAATAGGTTAGCGTATAACCTAAGTATGCGGATACATTCTGGGGAGATTTTGCTGAAAACCGCACCTCATTTAATAGGGTCTGACCACGTTCATTTCCAAGTGTCCTCCGACCAGCCAGAAAGTGTCCTCATCTAGCGATATGTGTTTATTTTATGTGTTTTTGAGATTGAAATCATAAATTACATCTACAACAATTATGTGGGGGGAGACACGGCAAGGAGCATGTCCAATTTCCATGTCTGACTGGTGAGTCACTGCCTGCCTCTGGCTGGGATGGTGTCCAAAATGCCGGAGACCGAGTGTTTACTCGCCGCCACCACCGCGCTCAGGAGTGGCGCAGCGAAGCAGATAGGCCGTCCAGCCGCTGGTGCTGCGCTGCCCCCTTCTCAAACGAGCCGTTAGGAGAGCTTAAAAAAGAAAAATTGAGAAACTGAAGACAGCTGCAGGAGTGCTGAAACAATTCTGCTTGATATGCATCTTAATTTCACTCTCAGATGCTGGAAGGGAGGAGCTGCTACTGATGATAAGGGCATCTTCCTATTCGATAACGCGGTTCCGGTGCTGTCTTTCTCATAATTAGAGCTTTCTGGGCTGATCCCGGATGGTTCATATCCTAAATGGAATCTTAGTGTCGACCCCTTCCTGCGCATCTCCAGGAATAAAAATGGATTTGACAGATACATTTGGCGAAGCCCATTAATTTCAGACAGTTCAACAGAAAGTGTGTCATGCCGCACTAATGTCAATGTGAGTACATGCGCTCGGAATGTGGACAACATTTGCAGCTGGTGCATCTGTGGATTTGCATGAGTGTCCTTCGGGGTCTGTACCGCGCATGTGCTGCCGCCAACCGGTGGGAGGTTCCCGCTGGTCCGGACGGGACGTCCAGCTGCACGCTCTGTGAGCCCCGCGTGGCACGCTACTTGCTGCAGTAAACCTTTCTGCAGCGGAGCTTGTGTCGTGCGACCTGGGAGACGGGCAGGAGCCAAACTTGCGCTGCTCCCCGCTGAGTCCTTTGTCCGAGCCACGGAAGGAAATTTTGGATCCGTGAGAGGATTGCACAACAGGGAATTAGAGTGATTTCGGATGTGGTTTGTAGCATGGCTGAGTGAATGGGGAACACAACGCGGCCCGCATGTGAGACGCAGGGCATGTCCGGCTGCCCTCTGAATGCTGAGGACTGTTTGTCCTTCATGCAGAATCCCTCCCTTTTAGTGCAATATGGGCGATCTGCAGTGTCTGCATTTTGCTATAGAGTATCTGTTTATCATATATGATGAGTTTGGTGAGCAGAGCTAGGCTTTGAATCAACAAAGATTTTACAATGCTTTCTAGGGGGTGGAGTCATATGTGCTGAGTGGACAGTGGTCATTGGTGGAGTCACCTGTGCTGAGTGGACAGTGGTCATTGGTGGAGTCACATGTGCTGATTGGACAGTGGTCATTGGTGGAGTCACATGTGCTGACCCTGCCTTCAGTTTTCTGTCTCTGAGTCATATGTCAGAGAAAAACATCTTGAAAATGTCACTGCCTGTCTGAAACACACCCCCTTTTGCGATGTTTGCTGTACAAGATTCCCGTACTGTCATCTCAACATGCCGGCTTACATAATCAACAGCAGTTTCACTCCTTCTCTATTTTATAGATAATTCAAAATGTTTATTTTGTCAAATATCAATATTTTAACCTGACTTATTAGTTTCTTTTGTTTGTTTGTGATTTATTTTCCTCTCAGAAAAAGAATGTCGCTATGAGTCTACTTAAATATTATAAAGCTGTGAACTAATAAATCTTTCCATGAGCTTTTCGTGCTACGACAATGACGACGACAACAGCAACGTGTTCGTGGAGGCAGCCATGTTTGTTCAGAGATGTGTAGTTTGAACGGGAGACTGGTCAGATGTGATGTCACGCACCTTGGAATTTATGACTTTGCTGAGATAATCGAATGCAGCATGAGTGTACAGTATTTCTCGGTGGACTGAGTGGGCAGTGCTCATCGGTGGGTGGAGTCACATGTGCTGAGTGTGCAGTGCTCATCGGTGGGTGGAGTCACATGTGCAGAGTGTGCAGTGCTCATCAGTGGGTGGAGTCACATGTGCAGAGTGGGCAGTGCTTACTGGTGGGTGGAGTCACGTGTGCTGAGCGGACAGTGCTCATCGGTGGGTGGAGTCACATGTGCAGAGTGTACAGTGCTTACTGGTGGGTGGAGTCATGTGTGCTGAGCGGACAGTGCTCATAGGTGGGTGGAGTCACATGTGCAGAGTGTACAGTGCTTACTGGTGGGTGGAGTCACGTGTGCAGAGTGTGCTGTGCTCACTGGTGGGTGGAGTCACGTGTGCTGAGCAGACAGTGCTCATAGGTGGGCAGAGTCACTTGCGTGTTGAGTGTGCAGTGTTCCTAGGTGGGCGGAGTCACACGTGTGCTGTTACCCACTGTTTCCCAGTGTGACATCACCCTCAGATGTGCCAGGCTTTCGTCCAGTTGGGTGTCATACTTTACATGTGGAGAACTGCCCGCTGGCCAAAAAAAAAAAAACAAAACGGACTTGCCTCCACGGCACTATTTCTGTTGTATCCTGTCAGCTTCCCACACCAATTAGTTGATTAGCGACGTCCCAGTTTTGAACTGTAAATTTAGGAGACCCCCTGCCCCCCACTCATAGGGGCTCCAGAGTAATCGAGTCTAAACACAGTTCATCGGAGGTGAAGGTTTCACATACTAAATTCAGTCTGTCAGGCAGGTCCTGGTGGTCCTGTGGGCCACCAGCAGGGGGCAGACCAGTGGGATATGGAGCCAGACACCCAAGACAGCATCAGAACAACTGGGATTGCTTTGTGAAGGGGGTGCTGTGACACCTGATGAGCGCCATGGCCCCAGATCCTTCTGGAAGGGTCCCTGCTCCAGGATTAACACCTCTGCCTGCTTTCCTCACTGTGTTTTTACCCTGAAAACTTCCTCTTCATGATGTCGATTGACAGGGTAGTGTTATTAAAGCCCCAGGTTCCAGAGGTGCATGAAACCAGGTGAGGTTTAATAAAGCTGATGAATGACCTTGTCAGGCTCCAGCTATGAGAGTAACTCTGCTTGGAATCCCCCCCCCCCCCCGCAAAAAGCGTCTTGGTCAATCCCAAATAAGCACCGATTATCAACACTGGCCATCGCCTCTCATCGGCACTAACTAGCAGTTTGCCCTGACCATCAGCTATAATGATCTGCTTGGACCGTCAGATTTCTCCATTGGTTCTGACCATCAGCCACGACCTTCGGCCCTGACCGCCAGCTGTCACCATCATCACAGCAGTAGATTTCATCACAGCTCTCAGTGGGAGATCTGCTGATCACAGCCCAAGGAGAAAATGGGCAAAGTGCTTGTGGATCAGAAGACATTTCAGCATTTGGACAGACTCAGTCCTGCCTTGTGGTTTTACAGGATGTTGCCCTATGGATGCTTTTGAAATGCATGACATTTGCATCTCTAATCATGCAGCAGTTTAACAACTGCAACACTGGAGAGCTTTTACGACCAGGTACTGGGGGGTGGGAGCAGTATCCCTGTTAGAGATGCCACCATGACCACGGGAGGTGTCTTGTTCTTATGTCACTGAGCAGCTCTACAAGTCTGTTAAACTGGTTATAACCAGATAGGTCTTAACTGGATTTTGCATGTATGTAAGTAAAACATCCAAGCATACACTAAAGATTGCTTTAGGTTAGAGTCATTATTCATATTTTTTTTCTATTTTTAACTAGTTAAGAAATCTGGGTTATGTGTAAAGAGGTGTCGGATGAGGTCATTTATTGAATGTGACAGCGTTTTCTGTCTGGTGCATTTGTGTCATAATTTTATTGCATTTTCCCGAGTTTCGGGTGTGTGTAATGAAGTGGGGGTGTTACTCTGATAGGCCTCTGCTGCTGATTGAAAGTGACTTTAGGAAATATGACGGATGAGTCATAAAATATGTTTATATATGAATTTGCAGAAGTCAGAGTGGAGTACAGAATGGATGGCGCAGTCAGTAAATCAGCTTGCAGATGTTCAGTGGTGCTCAGTGCGCAGACCTGAACGCTGTGCTCAGCTGTTGCCCCCATCCGCTCTGGGCCGGGGGGAGACACTAGTACCGCATTAAGCAAGCTGTGCTGGGGCTGTTTTGACTGCTGCTAAAATCCATCCCAATTACAGTAATCGCGCTTTATACAGACTGTCATTCTTGGCAGCGGTATTCGTCCTTGCATTAAATTACGGCTCCCCTCTCATTTTTCATCCTCTGCCACTTCTTCTTCTATAGCTTCTTTGAGATGTGGGTCCTGCCCGCTGAATCCGGAGGGAGCGAGGCTTATAAGAAATAGAAGTGCCCCAATCCGACAGGAATAACCAGCAGCGAAAACCGTTCATAGTGACAGAGGCGTGTATTTGTGCACTAGGCTTGATTGCAGGCCCACGGGGGGTAGTAGTGGAATGGGCTGTAGTAGCTTGGGGGCTGTTTCAGGGGCATGGGGTGGGTTGATATGGATCTGGGGCAATTCCTGGGGCATGATTAGGGGTATTGTAGCCTTCAGGCAATGATGGGGGCATGGAGGGGGCTGTGATAGATTTGGGGCAGTTACTGGGGCATGGACGAGGATTATTCTAGCCTTGAGGCAGTTTTGGGGGCATGAGGGGGCTATGATAGATTTGGGGCAGTTACTAGAGTTTGGACAAGGAGTATTATAGCCTTGAGACAGTTATAGGGGACTGGAAGGGCTGTTTTTGATTCGGAGCAGTTTCTGGGGCATGGATGAGGGGTACTTTAGCTTTTGGGCAGTTTCTGGCAGCATGGAGACGACAGAGAGGCTAGTTTGATATCAGGTGGCTTTGCAAATGATAGATCTGCAATACTGTGCACTTCACAGTAATGCCTGGTGTGTTAAGGGTATATGATCTGGGCGCAAAAGCCTTGGCACCCATCTGCCTCTGTGTCCGGAATCTCTTTGATTTCCTGGGAGTGCAAGCGTTATCTGTTCAGAGATATGACACGTTTAATAAATGTTGACTGATATTTCCCGAACCTCAGCATGCTGGCAAATAGGCTTTTTCGTATTACTCAAAGCCCTTCTCTGCTGGGAGGTAGTGAACATATTGAGATGGATATTGAATGAATGAAGTTCCATCCTGATACATGAGATTGAATTTTCTTTCTGATGGACTTTTCTGATGGACACTTCTGCTCTGATATAACAAGGCTTCCGTTATTTTATTTTTTTTTATGGTGTTTTCATTGCATTAACATGTCTGTGCTGTGTGTGTGTCTGTGTGTGTGTGTTTGCTGTGATACGGTCCGCCCTTCAGGCTCAGTCCTTCTGGGTGTTCTCCACAGCGCTCCTGTACTCGGGGTGAAGCTGTCGACTGCTCTTTATCTCTCCAGTCCATGAAGAGTGACCCGCTTCTTTCCCCCCCTCCGCCTCCCATCCCTCTGATCATCTCCCGTCCGTCTTTCCCCCACACAGGGAGAAGCTGGCTGTGGCACGCCTCCAGAGGGAAGTCGCGCGGAGTCGGAGCCGGGCCACAATGGTATGTTTATGTTTTCTGACCTGGGGACCGGGGAGGGGGAAGCTCTGCACTTCAATCCCACCGTGCATCACTAAGACAACTGCCGAGTGCTGCTCTGTGCTCCCCTGGCAGCCTAATTAACAGAGAGCAGCGTCTGTTCATTCACGCTAAATGACAAAGGGGATTCATCTGCGAGCGACGCTCCTCAGGAGGCTGCATCTTTGGGAATCCTTTTCTTGTGTGTGACCTGGATTCAGCTTCAGTCACAGTGCAGGGATGTTACAGAGACGTTTCAGAGGGTACAATGACGTTAAGGAGACGTTTCAGGGATGTCACAGAGACGTTTCAGAGGGTACAAAGACGTTAAGGAGATGTTTCAGGGATGTTACTGGGACATTATGGAGATGTTATACAGACATTACGAAGATATTACAGAGACGTTGCAGAGAGGTTACAAGGCCATTTATGGAGATGTTACAGGAATGTTACTGAGATATTACAGGAACGTTAGAGATGTTTCAGAGGGTACATGGAAGTTATATGGAGATGTTACAGAGACGTTATGGAGATGTTTCAGATGCTATAGGGATATTACCGAGAGGTTACATGGCCATTTATGGAGATGTTACAGGAACATTACAGAGACATTATGAAGAGGTTACAGCAATGTTATGGAGACATTAAAGGGATATTACAGAGCGTTTACAGGGATGTTACTGTAATGTTACAGAGACATTAAAGGAACCTTATTGAGAGGTTACAGGGATGTTACCGTAATGTTACGGAGGCATTAAGGGAACCTTATTGAGAGGTTACAGGGATGTTACGGTAATGTTACAGAGACATTAAAGGAACCTTATTGAGAGGTTATTGGGATGTTACAGAAAGGTTACAGGAACATTACGGGAACATTACAGAGACATTACAGAGAGGTCATATGGAGATGTTAATGTAGCTGTGCATGACATGAGAAGACTACAGAGGAGGAAGGACCTCATACCTGCTCATCCTCTGCTGGGGGGCAGCCGGAGTTGACGACATGCTTTTTGGTTGCAGGTGATGCATGGTAACAGAGGTCAACTCTGAGCGGCAGATGAGATTAATGTGTCTGGTTTATTTTGGAATAAATGGGGATGCAGGATGTATGAGGAGGGCCGGTGGACGGATGTCGTATGAGCTGTGGGAATGTGCCGCATGGACGAGGATGCCTTCAGGAGAACATAAATCGGGAAAGAGCATCTCTGCAGGCTCGCGAGAAGCTGCTGGAGAACCATACAGCTGTGAAATCAAGCTGTAAGCCCTCAGCGTCACTTTGAGTTCCAATTGTCGACAATAGGATGTGTAAACATGGCAATTATGAGCCGAACCACACGATCGCGAGGCAGCCTCATTCTGGGCATCCGGGTGTCAGTCGTGCCCCAAATGGAGACTCCCAGGGAGCCGGGTTTGTGTTTGCCCGGAGAAGCGGCTTCTGCTGCTCTCCCCAGCCGGGCCATGTTCACGATCGACCGTAGGAGGTGAAGCACTTTCATCGAGGCACCTGCTGGATGGGGGGGGTCACGCTTATCCTCGGGCTTGTTCATGCAGGGGGGGCTTCCCTCTCAGAGGGGGAGGGAGGCGGAGCTCAGCGGGGGAGTGATACGGCCAGAGGGAAGAGACGAGCGCCATTTTAGTCAAGCGGGTTCCGGAATCTAGAGCAGTTTCTGGTGCTGCCCCCAGGAGGCGCTCTTTGAGCGGCGGCCCTGCTGGCGGTGCTGCGCTTTCGTGCTGGAGCTTCAGTCAGGATATGGATCGTCTGCTCCCCAGCACACAGCTCAGTGCCCTCTTTCATATTCATATTCATCCATATTCATATCCCTTTGTTTCTCTGTAAAAGCCCCGTTCAACCATAACGGAATTTATCCTCATAATGCTTAAATATGCACCCTGTCGGTGTTCAGTGGCACTTTTTAAATGTAACTGCTTGGAAAATGCTGCATAGGATGAATGGGATGCGTATTAGAAATAAAGCAGGAAATGTCAAATTTCCCAATTTGCAACGAAAAGAATTTACAAAAAAGAATTTAAAAATTGATATATATACCCACTTAAAGCTCTCTCCCGTAGTGGGTCACTGTCACGGGGGTGGTCATTGTGAGGTGCGGTAGGCAGACTCTGACCCAGCATCAGTACACGCTGCAAGGTGACGAAGTTGCCCCCCCCCTTTCCCGAGGTGGGGGCCACTCCACAGAGCAGAGACTCTACGGCCAAGATATATCGGTGCCGGCCTGGCAACCTTGTTATAGACCAGGCAGCCGGGTACTTTGAAAACGGGCTCCTGTTGTGAGCGGGTCAGCCAGCCGCCCTGGAGCTGGCCTGCCAGAATCTGCTGTTTCCGCTGTCCTGCCTGGTTCCTCACGGGCAGATAATGGGCTCCCCATCCCGCTGAGGGTCGTCCGTCCCCAGGGGACACGGCGCTGCCCAGACCCCACCAGCAGATGGTCTCTTAAACCGGGGGTATGTGCCGTTCCCTTTGAAGGGCTCGTATCACACTTTACCCCCATCTTCCTGTGATTGGGCCACATTTGTTTCTGACCAATCACATCTGTGTACAGCCACTCCCTGTTTAACGTTCCAATGACCAGGTCGTTAAACGAAATGCTCACTAAGTGAAAATCTCGGTACCCTCGCCGTGACCGTGCCTGTGCTTACGACCCCATGGCATTTTCACTGATGTGACATACTCTGAAGATGGATACAGAGCTTCGCACGGCCAATGTGCCATATGTACAGACACACAGAGATCTGTGTCTCCAATTCTAAAGCTTTTTCTCACTAATTGTCGGAGTGGCTGTTGTCCTAAACAGTGTCTGCTTGACCCTCTCAGTTTGTGAGTAACCATGAATCCAGTCATCGCTATCCCTTTGTATGTGGTGCCCTTGGAGTGACTACTCGACGGGCAGTGCTGTGTGTCATGTGACCTTGTCCAGATGAAACTCACAGGGATGCTTCTGTGGTCTGGATGGCAGAAAAGCCACATTTAGTTTGTAAAAATAAATATCTCTAATAAAAATGTACAGTGCAGCCACAGCTGTCCATTAATGGCCCGGTCCTCTCTGCTATGGTTTTCTGTGCTGTGCAGTGTTTTTCTGGGAGGTCTGGAGCGCATTTTTTACATCTTACACAAGTAAGCAGTGTCTCCATGCAGCCTCGGCATGGAACTGGGGGCCAGGGATAGAGATCAGCCCCGCCCCACACCCCCCCAGCTAGGGCTGGACTCCCCAGCCTGAAAACCACAGGGCTCAATGTGTGCCACTGTGCAGTCACATTTTCATAAGCACACTTGGAAACGGCTGTCTGGCAGGATACTGCACTTCCTGTTTGCATATGGTCGCCGTACGCAGGTTTGTCGGTAAAGTGGCGTTCGGAGTGGGGAGCATGGTTTCAGGCACACGGATCCCAAGCACGATGACCGCACCAATCGGAAGGTGGTCACCTCGATGAAAAAAGTAGTCCCTTGAAGATGCATGAGGTGTTATGCTGAATAATCATCCATCCATCCATCCATCCATGCATCTTCAGCTTCCTTGTCCTAGTGAGAGTCCATGTGCATGTAAACCTGTCCATCGCTTTGTGTAAAATCATCTCTTACTCAGCTGGAACACGAAGAAGAAGACCATGATTTCTCAACATGTCCTTTTTAGCGGGCCAGGGGGAATATTTCTATCTAATAACCACGGAGGCACATGTTTAAGCCATGTGCTCCATGTTTTACAGAAGTAAGTTCATCCGCGATCGCATTCAGGACAGAAAAACTGAAACTGTGACTGATGTGAAAGGATGACTGGATGAACTAGCCCATTGCAAGCAGAGTAGGCTGCTGCGTCTGCGCATGCCCAGCCCTGGTTGCTGTGAGCCCGCTTTGACCGCTGCGAGGGGACTGGGGGGGGGGTGTCCCCGGGCCAGCCTTATCGGGCCCAGCCAGAGCCCTGAGAAGCTGACGCTTACTGACAGCTCGGCATGAATGGTGGACAGGGCCTGCCCTCTGTGTGATCGCCGGGGGGCACCGGGACTGTGGGGGGGTTGGGGGTTGGGGGGGGGGGGTGGATTGGGGGGGTTTGCCAGT
>JAODKC010000038.1:17803713-17820159 GCA_026777985.1 Mormyrops attenuatus
CCCCCCCCCCCCCCCCCCCCCCCCCCCCCCCCCCCCCCCCCCCCCCCCCACACCTCATCAGGCGGTCTGCTGGTTTGCCATTGATCCATAGCAGAGTCCCAAGACACATGAGGAGACATTAACCTAAACTCCAGCCAAAAGTAATTACTGCACGACGCTGCTAGTTATAGGTTATGACTTTTCTCTGTAGTCAATGTTATCTGATGGTGCGGCATCCCATAACTCATTACACAGACATATTCTTCTAAGCCTTCATGCTAGAGTGCATCAAAGTGAACGCCACAGGTTATCTGCAGCCCAAGTCCGTCTTTTCTCATCAATGAAGCACTGTCTTCATAGGGGCTCCTAAGGCACATCAGGCGGGCTTCTTGTGGAGCGCGTGATTCAGTTGTCATGCGGATATATGTCTTAGCCAAGTGATGAACGCTTAGCTCAAACTTACGGCCGCTCTGATCCCTCTGGGTAATGCTGCAGACCGGAGTAGGGATGTGCATTGGAAACCTCTGCAGTCTAAACCTGCCGGGCAGATCTGAACCCAAAAAAGGCTAATGCAAATACAAGGAAAGGCTGATTGGCTTATTCAAACCACAAACCCAAGGAAAGGCTGATTGGCTGGCTGATTCCAACCACAAGCCCATTGAAAGGTTCATTGGCTGATTCAAGCCACAAACCCAAGGAACAGCTTATTGGCTGATTCAAACCATGACGGTGGCCAGTTTTCCAAGTGGGCCCCTCAGAAAGACACATCTAGCTCCTCATCCCAGTGTTTCCCTCTGCAGTTCATTTGGTTAATATAGAATCAGCTGCCTGCCTCACCATGGAGAATGATCTTCACCTCTAGGTACACTTGATTAACTTTATGAAATCTAGTACATGATTTCCATTACCATAAAAAGTGTAAAATCTCAGTGGCTTCTTTTGTGGCTGATTTTTCATGGATAGTTTATTGTAGAATGTTGAAGAAAGCCTTCTGCTTTATGGAAAAGCATGTTGATTATCCCTAAAAGAATTCCGTGGAAAATGGTACATAATGAAGTGGATATTTTTGGAGAACAAGAAAGAGCATATGTGAGATTTGGACACATCAGTCCTGATGTCTGTGGCTACCAGCCAAGGCAGGCATGTCATTCATAGGCAGGATGGTTCACTGCAGATTCTGTATGACTCATGGCTCCATGCATCATAATCTGGTGCTGTAGCCATTAATGTCCTGTTACAGGTGGCTTTCTGCAAAATGAAAGTGTACTCCATCTCGGTCCACATGCGTCTCTAGCAAACCTGTTATGTGTTCATAGCGTTTGAGCCCCTCTGCAGGTCAGGTGAGGTCAGCCAGCACACATTGACAGGATCGGCTTTTATCCTCACCAGCTTCAGCCTGGAGCTCTGTCAGTAGTTGATTTGTTAGAGTCGGAAGTAGATGATGAAGTGAACGGTGAAATTATTCAGGAGAGTTTGTGAAGGAACCAGCCAGGAACTGGCAGGGCACACTGTCACACATAATGACAGGTCACTTAATAGGCCTCATCCTCAGAACGACTGCTGATATACTTACCAAAACAGACACCTGCTCGTGAAAGTTTACACCGCCTTCACAGTTGAGGAGTGACTTTGACTTTTTAATGATGTTTTAAGAAAGGCGGTTCTGGACTGAGACCTGGACTCATCCTACATTCCAGTGGCTTGTGTAGGAGCCGGATCACCTCGGCCCCTCGTACATGAGCGCCTCATCGAGCGGCGATGAAGGACGGTCTTTCCTTTCCTGCTCGTCACTCGTCTGCTTTCCCCAGACACCTCCATCCGCCACAGTTCAGGAATTCTGCCTCACACATCTAGCAGAAGCGCTGAGTACTGACTCTGGCGTCTGCCCATCACCGAGACCAGCCCAGCGTAAAAATAATGAGGCCAGAAAAAGGGGTTTCTGCTGCAGGGGGACCAGGCTGGGTGGAGCTCTAGGGGAGCAGGCTGAGCAGAGCTCTAGGGGAAGGGGTTGGACGGAGCTCTAGGGGAAGGGGTTGGACTGGGTGCTAGGGCAGCAAGCTGGGCGGAGCACTAGGGGAGTAAGCTGGGTAGAGCACTAGGGGAAGAGGTTGGGCAGCGCACTAGGGGAGCAGGCTGGGCTGAGCACTAGGGCAGCAGGCTGGGTGGAGCACTAGGGGTTGGGGCTGGGCAGAGCACAAGGGGAAGAGGTTGGACGGAGCACTAGGGGTTGGGGCTGGGCGGAGCACAAGGGGGAGAGGTTGGACGGAGCACTAGGGGAAGGAGCTGGGCTGAGCTCTTGGGGAAGGGGTTGGATGGGGAGCTAAGGGACCAGGCTGGGTGGAGCACTAGGGGAGCAAGCTGGGCGGAGCACTAGGGGAAGAGGTTGGGCGGAGCACTAGGGGAGCAGGCTGGATGGAGCAATAGGGCAGCAGGCTGGGTGGAGCACTAGGGGTCAGGCCTGGGCGGAGCACAAGGGGAAGGAGCTGGGCTGAGTTCTAGGGAAGAGTTGTAAGAGAACAGACTGGGTGGAGCTTTAGGGGAAATGGCTGGTTATTGGCTTGAGGAGTAAAGCATGGCATGTAAGCATCAGTCACAAAAACAGAGACCAAAGTAATGACATGAGCAGAGCAGTTTAAACACAACAAACCCATAAAGAAAAATGCCTGTTGATTGGCACAGGAGAGAAATGCCATCGACTGCTGCCAGCATACATATACTGTGTTCCTGTCTGCCCGTGACAGACCTGCGTGTCTCTTATATAACAGCGTGTCGGTGAAAAGCCAGCCCGGTCCCAGAGGAAGCAGACCATATCTACAGCACTGAAGGATCTGCAGCAATCTCTTCCCCCCTCACCTTGTTAATAAGGAAGATTTTTAGTGTGACACTCCTTTTTATTATGACCAGTCACTCTATGTGTGCACTTATAAGTGAGAAAATGCACATTTTGTTCCCCTTAGGCAGAGAACTCCGCCCTGGCCCTGGAGAACGAGAGCCAGCGGAAGCAGTACGAGCGATGTTTGGATGAGGTGAGACCCCGCAGGTGGGGTTACACTGGGATTCAAAATCGGCCTTGGACTTTGGGGTCCCCGATGAGGGATTTTGCTAAGCGGGGGGCCGTTGTGTCAGCCGTCCAGACATACCTGCAGACGGCATCATGGGTCCACAGCTCTGATTGGTGCCTTTAAAGACGATTTGCCCCCACCCATCACACGTTTTCAGTAGAGGATCAAAAACAATGATATATTACAAAGATGTGTGGAGTGTAACTGGCCTCGTAAATGCGCCTGTGGGGCTGTCTGGGGGCCAGTCGAGGGGCCACTTTGCCCATAGATCGGCCTGGTCATGCCCAGATAACATTTGTAGGCCATGGGATATAAATTACATCAAGCACTATTTTCCACCATTTTACTGTTTTGTGTTCTTGTGTCTTCACTTCATCTTGTACAGTGTAACTCTGTGGTGCAAATTATACATGTTATTATTTTTATTTTTGTAGGTAGCCAATCAGGTTGTGCAAGCCCTCCTCACTCAGAAGGTCTGTTTCTGGTATCAACTCATTTCCTCCTCTTAACATGAGATTTGTTTAAATGTGGTTTGCAAAGCAAAACCTCTGTGTGGTTTCCTCATTATGATTACCCACATTTATTAAATGTGCCATTGGTTTGTGACCATGCCTTTAATATCTCACACCATACTTTTATTATATGTCACTATAATTTATCGTCAATGACCATGCCTTTAAAATCTCAAGCAATGCCTTTAATATCTCACACCAGACTTTTATTTTATGATACCATACTTTTTATTATTGATGACCATGCCATATTTCGGACCCCGTCCCTCTTGGCTTCCAGGACCTCAGGGAAGAGTGCCTGCAGCTCCGAACTCGGGTGTTTGACCTGGAGCAGCAGAACCGCACCCTCAGCACCCTCTTCCAGCAGCGGCTGCGCCCTGCCTCCGATCTCCTCCTCCAGGTATGTTCCCCCCCCATCACCAATGCCCTGATCAGGTACAGGCACCGTTCCCACCGTCTCTGCTGCATCTGAGGATGTTTTAATCCCCTAAATGGGACCCTGAGTTGTTTCTTTAACAATTCCGGGTGCCTGATTCAGCGAGTGCTGCTCTAAAAACCCTTAGATCCTGTCCAGCTTTTAAGCCCCACACCAGTTAAACACAGTTATACACTATATGGACAAAAGTATTGGGACACCTGTCCATTACACCTACAGGAACTTTTATGATATCACATCCTAAATCCAGATTCATCAGTGTGGAGTTGACACTATAACAGCTGCCACTCTTCTGGAAAGACCTTCCAAAAGTTTATAGAGTGTGTCTGTGGGAATTTTTGCCCATTCATCCTGAAGAGCATCTGTGAGGTTAGGCACTGATGTTGGACATGAAGGCTTGGCTCCCAGTTTCCAGTGTAGTTCATCCCAAAGGTGTTTGATGGGGTTGAGGTCAAAGCTCTGTGTGGGCCAGTCAAGTTCTTCCACATCAAACTCATCCAGCAATGACGTTGTGGTCCTAGCTTTGTGCCCTGAGACACAGTCATGCTGGAACAGAAAAGGGCCTTCTCCAAACTGACCCCACAAAGTTGGAAGCATAGAATTGTCCATAATGTCTTGAAGCACTAAGAGTTCCCTTCACTGGAACTAAGGGGCCTAGCCCACCATCTGAAAAACTACCCCATACCATTATCCCTCCTCCAAACTTTACAGCTGGTACAATGCAGTCAGGCAGGTAACATTCTCCCGGCATCTGTCAGACCCAGAGTCATCCTTCAGACTGCCAGACAGAGAAGTATGATTTTGTCACTCCCCAGAACACGTTGACACTGCTCCAGAGTCCAGTGATGCCGCCCAGCTCCTGTGCTGGGGTTAATGCCAGAGGAAGTTTGAGTCTGACTTTTATGCACTATGTGCCTCAGCACTCGGTGACCCCACTCTGTTACTTTACATGGTCTGCCACTTTGTGGCTAAGTGTCTGTTGTTCCTAAATGCTTCCACTTTGCAATAATATCGCTTGCAGTTGACCGTGGGAAATCCAGCAGGGAAGAAATTTCAGAAATTCACTTATTGAAAAGGCGACATTCTATGACAGTACATTGCTTGAATTCACTGAGCTCTTCAGAATGACCCAATCTTTCAGAAATGTTTGTAAACCTCACTGCATGGGTAAGTGCTTGATTTTATACACCTGTGGCAATGAGTCTGAATGAAACACATGAATAGTGTCCCAATACTTTTGTACATATAGTGTACGTCACTTCTGTGTAAGGCCATGTGATATTAGAAATTGTGTATCCTGGTTCTCGCTGTGACATGCAGTATGTGGCTGATGAGTGCCGGAGGGGCAGGGATGTGACAGCCCCCCCACCTCCTGGCACTCTGCCTACGACGGCCCCCTTCCCTTTGACGGCGGTCCGGGCCATGGCATGAAAAAGCCACGGCTTACATTCGCCACCGTTTCTGATCTCCCCCGAAGACACAGAGCAGCTCGGTTACTACAGCTACCAGCAGCGGCCCTATGGTGCCAGAGACGGAGAACTTTCCTAAGTACAGAAATCAGCTGGGCTTTAGTATGACTGTTAGAACACGATGTGAGGGTGGCTCGCCGCCACTGGCACAAGGCGGGAAGATGCATGGGAAACGATGATGCATGCTTTTTGTGGCAATGCGTGGTGTCTGCCACGGTGCGTGATGTCTGCTCTGATTCTTGGCATCCTCCGTGATGCCCGGGATCTGTCATGATGCGTGGTAATCCTCTGTGATGTGTGGGATCTGTCGTGATGCGTGGTAATCCTCCGTGATGTGTGGGATCTGTCGTGATGCGTGGTGTCCTCCTCTGATCTGTGGGATCTACCGTGATATCAAGTGTTTTCTACAATATGCAGTTTCTGCTGTGATTTGTGGTAGGCTAGGTTGGACCACAGATGTAAATTAGCCACATAGCTAACTCTGGTACAGGATTTGTTCTGTACATGGCCCCTGTTAAATAAACTAATAAACCCAATTGGGGGACAGCCCCCCATGTGATCCAACCCCCCCCCTTGGTTTACTGGGGTGGGCGGAGTCTGTCCTAGGTTGCCAAATGAGCTATGTCACAGACATGGTGGGCCACGGAGGGAATTTTTGCGACGCAGGTCCTGGAAGCCATCCGTCGTAACTCCTCTGAGGAATGACCATATATGGATTTCAGCGACAGATCGTTGTGTCACGCTGACAAGTCAGAAGGAACGGCCACACAAGAAAAATTGATTATTAATGCATGTTTACTTTTTATCTGTCCAAATAAAATATAGCCTGTATAATGAAGGCAACACGAAGTCTCCTCGTGGGATTTTATCACATTTTAAACTATTACCCAGGGTAACAATGCGTGTAAGAGCTGTCATTACACTCTCCAGTTACGATCTCGGATCGCCGCTCTGCTGGACGTGCGCGGGAGCCCCCATACCGTGCCGCTTTTCCGGTGTGAGATCTTCTGGAAATGTATCTCTGCCATCCTGCCCTGCATGAAGAAGAGCGAGCAGATCACAACGAGAGAAAGCGAGCTTTAATTTAATATCGACACGCCAGAGATTTAATGTGTCGTTTCATGCTATAACTTCATCCGCCCCACCATTAAACAATTAGAAAATGATCGATACCAGCCAGGCGTCGGAGCAAACGATTGGCCAGAAGTCCTTTTCTGCCCGCTTTATTCCCTGAAGCCACGACAGAAACAGTGGTTGCAGAAGTGTGTTTCTCACACTGTCATTAATTTTACTGAGAGCCCATAACTGTGCTTTCAAGATTAATGATTCTGACAATATTCCAATTTCAAGGATTGGGCCTCTGTACAGATCGGGAGAGATCCAGGGCCCCGGGAATGGCAGAGAAGTATTAACTGGAGCAGATAATCAGTGTGAGACTGTAGCTGAGGTGTGTATTACACCCCCGCTGCAATAACCATCATCAGAACCGGTACGTGTTCATTATCGAAAAAGCAGTTTGATTATATAGAAGCTGAATATAACATGCCATCATAGTATAATTTCTTCAGTGTCTGATTTTAACAGTATCACCATACCGTGTTACTGTAAAAGCATTAATTACCTTACTGAGTGTCTCCAGATCTCTAAAAAGGCCCCACGTTCTGTCAGGACTTTCATATCGCAGCCACCTCGCTAATCAAGCTAATTGTCATCAAGGACATTCGCAATCTGCGACGGGCGATCCCGACGCTGCATCTGGAGAGGGATGCTGGTCAGCGATACCTGCAGCACCACTTTTGTGCATCCCTTCTCCTGCCGGCTGCCCTGTTCTGTCTCCATGCTACATCCCCCCCACCAGAATATTTATATATAGGTGCATCCCACCTAAGGTATATTGATTTTGGGAAGCCACATGAGGGAGAACTAGGTTGGGGTGGGGGGGCTGGCGAGGCTAGGGTGGAATTACAGTAATACTGCATACCGTGGTATTAATGGTAATTTTGCTGCCCCAACCTTCCCCCAGGGAAAGCGGGACGTGCCAGAATAGCATTGAAAAAATATGTCAAATTACCGTATACCATGGTGGTATTAAAAACTGTAAACCACCGAAGCTGAGTGCTGCCCAGGGAAGGAGAGCTGACAGCAAGATTTGTCAACTGGGGGTGCTGGCACTAAAATTTACTGACCGGGACTAGAGGGTGGTGGTAAAATTTGCCGACTGGGGGGGCAGGGTTGTACCGGCAGAACTCCTTGCCGGCTAAATGTACCACCGCTAAATAGTGGAGCAACAGATTTCTGGCACATTGAGCATTTTTTGTGGGTGTCAGGGAGCTGTTGTCAGTTTATGGGCGACTCCCAGAACTTCCGGCAGAGTTTGGGATGTCTGAGCGAGATGCTGGCGAACCACATTTTGAGTAGAGATGTGCTTCAGGATGGTAGCAGTCGGTAGCAAACTGAGAACGTCCAGCAGAAAGCAATTAACATGGAATGGTATCATTTTTAAAAAGCCATGTGATACTCATAAACCCAAGTTATGTGAGCAACATAACCGTTTCATTGTTTTTAAAATGTGTTTCAGCATTAATTGTTAATTAGGAGTCTCAAGCATTAGTGTATTATTGTTGCCGGATGATTACACATTGCTCATGCTAGCCGTTTAGCTACGTTGATGCTCCCCAATGGGATTAAATGTTTCTACCGTACATCCTCACCTTCAGAAAGTTTTGCCAGGATGCACTTGAGACGGGGTGCTGAAGGAACAATTTGGGTTTTTCTAACATACCTGTAAGGCCACGAACTGGGTCAGTGCCAGCTGGCTGAAGCTTCCAGGTTATTATAGACTTTAGCACTTTCATACCATCCCTACTGCGGGAAAAGCCTCATGGGAACCTTCTGGAATTTCTTAGAAAGCTGCCTTGCCCAATGAGATGCAGCTGAGTGCAGTTTAGACGCCTTCGGTGGCGTCGCTTGGCAGTATGCACACGGGGGAGTGTGGGGGGACGTTGCCATGTACCACATCTCGCTGGATCTTTTTCGGCAATTATGGCAGCATCCCGAAGCCATTCTGTGTGACTCTCCCTGTCCTGGGCGTCATGGGATGCCAAGCGTTTTACACTGCAATTTTAAGCATCCCATCTACACCGGCATCAGAATCACCCCCCGGTTCTGGAAACACTTATTTTGTTATAAATCAGAGTTCCATCCAAAGTATTCTCAGGTAAGACAAGAAGAAAATTGGATTAACAACATTGAGGAGTATATCTGAGAAAAGTTCAAGATCTCATTCTTTGTGAGTTTCCCTGCATCTTCTCCATTCAGGTGAGACACCATCCGTCCTGTGCGAACCCTACAAGTGACAATGGAGAGACTCACTCTTATTTCCGAGAGCTTTATCTCAGAGATTGACACTTCCCTGATGGTCTGTTTTTTGTTTTTAATGGACAGACATTAGACAGGGAATTTACGTTTGTACTCCACAGGGTCATTTAGGCAGCTGAAGGAGAGCACAGGAGCCAAGTCCACTGTTAAACTCGTTAATGGCAAAGATTTTAATGAAAACGTGTGTCCAACCTGCATGCCATCTCTCAAACCTAGAATATCATGGGGTTTCATTACTCCTGAACTGTCAGACTGAAAAGGTCACACAGGTGGAGCATCATCTGGCCTTATCTCACTTTGGCTGGTCCCACCTCGGGAAGAAAACGACAGTTTATGTTAACGGTGTCAGGGTGTATTTTAAGTGCCAAGCTCATATGTGAATCCTTTATGGGAATCTGTCTTGGGTGTAATTATTTCTTTTTCTCTCAGAAAAAAATCGCATAGCATTTTCATTATTTACAGAAGTCCAGCTTGGCTTGAGTAAATTAACGGTACATAAATGGCCTGAAAACTTCATTAAGGTTTATGATTGCAGAGTCAGCGATTCTTTAATAGCCAGATGACACAGTACATAATCCCCATTTACAGTTCTACAAATGCTTGTGGGAGTTTTACTTACACGAAAATGTTCTGAGTGTAGAAGGAACAATGATCGATCCAAGCAACTAGCGGAGGTGGGACCAAGGCATTTGGTCCCGCCTCCTCGTGTTGCTTGGACCCACCACCTCTACAATCTGATTGGTTATCTATCTGAACCAGTTCCTTCTATACTCAACATTTTTGTGTAAGTAAAACTCACATGAACTATACCAATGTCCTTTATCCTTAAAAATTTCCAACAAGAACAATAATAATAATAAAATTAACCTTCTTCTGGTGTCAGATACTACATACTGCCGTGAATGTGTGAGAGATCTCTCTCAATCTGATCGTGCTGGTTGTTGAGCCATTGGACCACCGGTTTCTTGGTCCTTTCTATTTGAACCTAGGAAAGTGGATCTCTCACGGGACGAGTCCACAGCAGCTAGGACCAGTCTAATAAATGAATTCATACGTGGCCTCCACGTGTGACGAGAGCATCGATCAGCGTTTCTGTCAATGACCGTAACCACTCTCAGGGTGGTAATGACCCTAACCCAGGGGTGGCCGATCTTATCCAGGAAGTGCTGCTGGGTATGCGGGTTTTCGCTGCAACTCCCTAATTAGATTACTAAATAGAGGACTGATTGGCTGAAGAGTCCTCACACCTCGGTTTGAACAGCTGACCTAAAGGTTATCCCAAAAACCTGCATACACACCGGCCCTTTGTGGATAAGACTGCCCACCCATGACCTAACCTCTATGCGGGTGGTAATGACCCTAACCTCTCTGAGGGCGGTGGTACCTGTTCTTCACTAAGGGCAGTGATAACTCCCATATGTTACTAAGGACGGCGGGGGGTGACCTGCCCCTCATACCCAGTGACTCTGATTCTTTCTCACTGCTTCTTGGGATGTGGCCAGGGCTGGTCAGTCCTACAGACTACAGCTTATAATTTGAAGTTGGACTTAAACCAGCACTGGATGTGCCCCCCTCCCCGAAGGTAAAATCCTAGTCCGCTGTTGTTCAGTTTTTTGAGTCCCGGAAGCTTCTGAGGGAGGCTGCGATAACACAGTAATTAGAAAGTGATCTTCGTTTACAGCCAGCTGAAACCTAAATTTACTCTTTAGCTTGGAGCAGTGCGTGCTTCGCCTGGCTGGGTCGCCCGTGTGCATGTTCTGGGGTGAGACCACTGCTGGCCTTCCTTAATCTGCAGTGACATTAATGGTGTTGGCAAGAAATGCAGACCAACAAGCCGGGTTGGGGAAGAGGC
The DNA here is from genome assembly GCA_026777985.1 of Mormyrops attenuatus. Classification (NCBI taxonomy): domain Eukaryota; kingdom Metazoa; phylum Chordata; class Actinopteri; order Osteoglossiformes; family Mormyridae; genus Mormyrops; species Mormyrops attenuatus. The sequence goes on from JAODKC010000038.1 coordinate 17,814,402, forward strand.
ACTGCTGGAATGTTGAGTAAGGTATACTGAGAACATTCCTATTGAGAAAAAAAACAGATTTAAACATTTAACCCTAATAATGTACTTCATTAAAAATTAGCAAATTTTTCAGAGAGGTAATCATCATTTGGAGTATTTATGGAAGACTTCATCTGACTGTCCAGCCTGTATTGGCAGGTGCAGACCACAGGGGGGCGCTCACCCAACACACCCTCTCTCTCTGCACTCTCATGATCATTCCTTCCTGTGTCACTCATCCGTCTGTTGAGTTCCCCTTCTTTTCTCCCTTGCAGTCGCTTCCCCCCCGCAGAAGCCGAACTGGTGCATCATGCATCTCTAGGGGCCGGCTTGGACCCCGCTGCCCCCTCCCTCACTCTCTTCCGCCCCCGTGAGCTTCGAGTCACAGCTGAGAGGCTCCGGGCCGCCCTACCGAGCTGCCGCTCGCCTCCATTTGTGTGTAAACTGAGCTGCATCAGAAAGGCACCGAACCCCGTCAAATTGCGATTCGGGTAGAAGCCCCCGTTAATAATCATAATAATGTTTGTCGCTTTGGTGCCACTCTCTGAGTCACCCGTGTTTTCAGAGTCACTCAGCGATTAAGTGAGACTGCTCTGCTCATCCTTTTAAGACTGAGTTGCCATCCTAAATAAATAATGAACCGCATCTCAATTTGTCTTTAAGTTTTATTTTCGGTTTTGTTCTTTGTTAGCCCTGCGGGATTCACCTTCATTTGAACTTTCCGTATTTCATGCTGACACTCACTTATAATCCGTCTGGTCTTCTGTGATTTGAAAAGAACGTGTGAACTTCCTTTCGAAGACACACCGAAGTATGTTTCGCTAATTCCTACATGAGAACATCAGTGCCAGTATCAAAGTGCTGCGACTGTGAGAGAGACCTAACACTGAATCTTGATTTACAGCATCCTCAGTTCTACCGTGGGGGTGTGGGCTTGTGCATTTCTCAGCCGGCACACGTCGGAGAGCACGTCCGCAGGATGAGTGGTTGATGTTCCTCAGCTTCAGGCATCCGAAATTCAGCTCGACACAGAGCCCAGTGGTGGTTGGATTAATAGGATCCTTGGCTTTTACTAAATTAACAATTATTTGTAAGTCGAAGAAGATGCACAGTTACTCTGCATTTCTCAGTGAATGCATTGCAGTGCGTGATATAATGGGTCTTGAATAAGCTTTCACAGACAGTTTGATATTAATATTCGAGAGCATGTGAAGGGCCTTGTTTGTGTAGGTGCTATTATCCGTTTGGCGCTTTCATGGGAATGTGTGGAGAGGATGTTTGCCTGCTCTGTGCCGGGGCGGACAGCGGGCAGTGGGGTACCCGTGACTCATGCCTGTTGTTTGCTTTTATTGTGAAATGACAACTTTCAGAAAGATCGTGGTCTCTCTTGAAATCGCCTGCCTCATGTTGTGTTTAACTGCCAGACAGGCTGTATTTGTGTGGGCAGGAGTTTGCCTGTGTGTACATGAACATTACCCAGGTGTGTGTGCGCGCATGTGTGTGTATGCGTGTGTCGGGTTTCAGCGATCCCAGTGGATTATGGATGCTGATAATACTTTCAGAGAAACCTTCATCATAGTCCTCATCACCTCATCTTCAGCTTGTGGCTTCAGCCTGTTCACTTGGCTTGTCCTCCTCAAGGTCACAAGGTCAAGATCACACGCGCTGCCCCTAGAGGTCTCCTGGCAGAACAGCTAGTTTTATGGACATTTAGCCCTGTAAATATGATCAGCTGTGTGTTTCCATCAGAGGCAGACATACAGGTATTAGCATACTTTGTTTCATCCCAGCAGGTGGACAGATGTGATGATCATTGGAAAAGCTTGATGTAACTCATTCAGGAGGCGTTTTATATTCTTAGTAAATCCTCAAAATCTGCTGATAATAAGGACAATAACATAACTCGTGCCTTTTTGTCAAAAGTAATTGCCCCTCACTCCATTAAACATGCTCACAACGGTTTGATGGCTTTTGGTACGCTAATGATACCCTGAACGGCACATAGGTAAATCTGCAGCGCTCTGCAGAAATCTTCTGGCTCCTGGGGTTTATGGTTATTTTCCTGGGAAATATTTGCGGAGTCGTGTGATTGGGGATTAAAGGTCGGCGTAGGCTGCGGCATTTGTATGTAAACACGCATCACGTTGAATGTTTCATTATGTGGATTTCAGGTGGTCCCTGTTGATGGCTACTTTATGTTTGCTTTTTCTGGTCACATGAAAAAGTCGGTTATCGGGGGGAGATAATCTTTACCCTGCATGCGGCGGGAAAATGCATTTAAACAGACAAAGCTTGAACAAGTATATTTTAAAGATCTGTTGGAGTGTACGGGATGTGAAAGCAGGAAAATGTATTTCCCAAACCTACAGTAACGATGCCCTTGGTGGCGAATTGTGTGATAAATCAAATGTTTTATCTCCTGCTATTTGTTAAGAAGGGCTGAGAGGACAGCTCGCGGAAAGGCAGGGTAATTAGCCTGCAGATTAATACGTGGAAATATATTCAGTGTAGCAACGCTCCCAAGCGCGGGGAGAATGGGAGACGGGGCGGATCTTCAAATAGCGGCTGAATTTTAATGAAAAAAGGAATCTGAGAAATCCCCAGCTCCCTGCCGCAATTATTTCCCATTCACATTAATTATTCCTAACAGATGACATTAGTGACTTTGAGTTGCGGCTGTACGGGGAGCTAGTGGCTGGAATCAGGCCTGCTTAGCGCGGTCCTCCCGTTTAGGGGTCGGTGACGCTTACGTCTGGGGGGGTGACCGCAAAACTGCACCTTGAACCATTTGCAAGATATGAAAACATGTTGATGGCAGCCGTGAAATGAAATAGCCAAGATGGTGGGATAATTGGATCATTTTCAGCTTCATTTGCTACTTAGAAAATAGAGAAACAAACAAGTCTGTCTATTAGTGTATGACGCACTTAGAAGGAGTTGATACTATGGTGATACTATGCTCTCTCCCCTGACAGCACGCAGAGTGTGTATTCTGTTCAAGTAGGCATGTTTTTTATTTCTTTCAGAAGCTGCACTCCAAGATCTTGGGTCTGTCTTCCGGGGACCTGCTACTAGACGGCGATAGGAACCGGAGCATCCCACTATCCCGCCACACTGAACCTCCTCCACACGTGAGCACAAACCATGGGGTCCTCGTCTTAGTGCCACACGTGGACGGGCGCGGCTAAAAAGTATGCCACGCGGTTTCACTGATCACCAGAACGGGTCAACGTCAGACTTCTCCTTCGATACAGCTTGTCCTCCAAATGCAGGACGGACGAAGGCAATATTACTTAGCCTGACATCTTTGATACATATCATAAAGGGATTGTATGAATCTGACCTTGATCGCAAGGACCTGAAAGGAACTGAAAGTTCCCTGCATTATCCTGAAGAACATCATGTAAATGTGAGGCGATTGAGAACATTCACTAAGCATTTCAGGATAATAACAAATATGCACAGCATTTGTGAGGGTGCATCAGGCTGCGCATATGTCCATGACCAGGGGAATATACTGTGGGCCTAAGCGGGGACATGGCCTGCAGATCCATTGAAATTCTTCTCTTGTATGCAGTTCTTCCAGACGAGTCTTCTGGTTGCTTAGAAAATGCACATTTCATTTGTGCGATCAAGTGACCGGTGAGCAGAAAAAGGCCGGCGCTCGCGTTCAGCATAATCTCTCTTTGAGTTCACAGACGGGTCTCTATTAGAGTGTTCCTGCTTTTTGAAAGTCACCAAGGCTGCTCCTCCAGGCCACAGTAGCTAAGCGCACTGCGCTCGGGGTAATTTAATAAAGGGGTAGAGGCGCAACGTAAGGGCCCTACCTCACTCTGCCCCACCTCGGTCCGTCCGTGTTACATGGGGGGAGGTGCAGGGCTGTGGGGTCACGGCGTCGATATAGAGAGCTGTTTAGCGCTAAGCTCAGGTTATTCGCTTCCTTTAGGTAGTGCCACCATCTAACTATGGGGTCTGAAGAATTTAATTAGCTGCCGAATGAATGGTACTCCATTCGGGTGAGTTTTAGCACACTTCAGTGCGTAAATGAGGTTAAAATTGAGCGCATTCGTGAGGGCCTCTTGCAGAGCGGGGGCGGTAAATGCCTGCGTCTGCATTACCCACAGAGCTCATGGGTTGTTATCGTGAATACTGTCATCCGACACCCCATACCCCCCCCTTCAAAATTATCTAGAAAAAATACAAATTATTTGGTAGTTCTTTACATTAACTGCACCTTCATAATGCATTCATAGAACATTCATAAGCAGCTTGTAAATATACCATAACATCCTAACATACGTTAACAGCTTTAATATACATTAATACTAAACATTATATGATTATACAATTATAATATTTGTTATTATTATATAATGTTTGTTATTAATGCATATTATAACTGTTAGGTTAGATGTTATCTGTTAGGATGTTAGAATGTTAAGGTATACTTATGCTGCTTATGAATGTTCTATGAATGCATTATGAAGGTGCCCTGAGTGTTCTGTGAATGCATTATAAAGGCATTATTCAAGTGCAGTTTATGTAAAGCACTACCAATTTAAACATCAACAGAATAAATAATAATAATAAAATAATAATAAATAATAATAATGACGATAATAATAATAATAATGTTTCAGTTCACATGGGGAACATGTGTGACACGTATGCATGCTGCTCTATGCTACGATGTGTAATTGCCCTCAGCATGATGCATATCACACAGTTTCTTCAGGTCCACAGCTACACCACCCACAGCTGTCAGCTGTGCTCCCCCGAGCTGAACTTCTTCACTCCCTCCTTACCTGTCTCCTTTCCTTTCTAGTTCCCTATCCCCTTCCCTGACAGCTTCCCCCTCTCCTTCCCTATCGCCTTCCCTCTCTCCTTCCCTGTCATCTTCCCCCTTTCCTTCCCTATCCCCTTCCCTGTCATCTTCCCTCTCTCCTTCCATCTCCTTCCCTATCCCCTTCCCTCTCTCCTTCCCTATCCCCTTCCCTACCCCCCTCCCTCTCTCCTTCCCTGTCACCTTCCCTCTCTCCTTCCCTGTCACCTTCCCTGTCAGCTTCCCCCTCTCCTTCCCTATCCCCTTCCCTGCCCCCTCCCTCTCTCCTTCCCTGTCAGCTTCCCTCTCTCCTTCCCTATCCCCTTCCCTCTCTCCGTCCCTGTCACCTTCCCTGTCAGCTTCCCCCTCCCCTTCCCTATCCCCTTCCCTGCCCCCTCCCTCTCCCCTTCCCTGTCAGCTTCCCTCTCTCCTTCCCTATCCCCTTCCCTCTCTCCTTCCCTGTCACCTTCCCTGTCAGCTTCCCCCTCTTCTTCCCTATCCCCTTCCCTGTCAGCTTCCCTCTCTCATTCTCTATCCCTTTCCCTGTCACCTTCCCTCTCTCCATTCCTATCCCCTTCCCTGTCATCCTCCCTCTCTCCTTCAATCACCTTCCCTATCCCCTTCCCTGTCACCTTCCCTCTTTCCTTCCCTGTCACCTTCCCTGTCAGCTTCCCCCTCTCCTTCCCTGCCCCCCCCTTCCCTGTCACCTTCCCTGTCAGCTTCCCCCTCTCCCTCCCTATCCCCTTCCCTGTCATACTCCCTCTCTCCTTCAATCACCTTCCCTATCCCCTTCCCTGTCAGCTTCCCCCTCTCCTTCCCTATGCCCTTCCCTGCCCCTTCCCTCTCTCCTTCCCTATCCCTTTCCCTGTCACCTTCCCTGTCCCCTTCCCTCTCTCCTTCCCTATCCCCTTCCCTGCC
>JAODKC010000038.1:17820259-17859469 GCA_026777985.1 Mormyrops attenuatus
CTCCTTCCATCTCCTTCCCTATCCCCTTCCCTCTCTCCTTCCCTATCCCCTTCCCGGCCCCCTTCCCTCTCTCCTTTCCTTTCTCTCATTCCCCCCCCCCCCTTGTTTTTTTGTGAAATATTTTTGATAGCCACGAAAGGGCCGCATAGTGATTAGATTCCTCTTCCGTTTCCCGGTTACCATAGCAAAGCTCTTGAATTATTAACAAAAAGATTAGTCTGCGCATTAATCATTTTCCGATTATAACACCCCAGACACATTTTACTCGTCTATTTCTCAGACACGGACCATGGCCATTTTTATGCCATTTTAAGACTTAGACGTGATACCAGTAGTAGCAGTAATAATCATGACAATACAGAGGACAAAACCAGCTTTATGCATGTAGCAGTTAACCCGGAAGAAGGCCCAACAGCAGACGTTTATCTCTTCAAAGGGCCTCCATGGCTGGTACCCATGAGTCGCGTCACCCGCCTGCACAAAAACAGGGCCTCATTACGGAGCCAGAGCCAGTGCTGTGTGGGACTGGGCCCAGGTGGCCTCAGGATGAGCTGTAGCAAGTGCTGCTGAGATTCTGTTTGCTTATTCCTCCCACGCAAGACTGATTACTCTGACTGAGTGTGTGTAGATATGGAACACCTGAGAGATTACTATGTGTGTATAGATCTGCAACACCTGAGTGATTATTGTGTGTGGATCTGTGGATCTGTAACCCACTCCAGAGTATTTCTACTCAGTGTTTTAAAAATCTCTGTAATGCTCTACTCCTGCTGGGATAAATGTTTAAAGTCAGTAGATACATGTGTATCAGTACTCTGCTGGACCTCTCTTCAGTGTATTGGAGGATTGTTTGTAGCAGCTATTCAATGTTAAATCTCCACAGAGCCATTTTCTCCTCATAAGAGAAGGTCTTACAAACTAGCATAACTACACTGCAGTAGCAAATGTCTCCCATTTGACCTGAGTGGCTCCAGCAGGTCTTTCTCTCCATGAACCTCCCCAGGAGGCCCATCCGAGTGGGAGGGCGGGACTTCCTGTGAGGTGGCGGAGTCAACTAAGCCTGACGGCGCCAGTGGCAGCAGCCTACCCGCGCAGCAGCTGCAGCAGCAGCGAGATTTCCCTGTCCAGCGTCTGCAGCGAGTACTCCAGCGGCTCCTACACCTGGAACGACGGCAAGCTGGTAGGAGGCCGCGCTCCGTTCCGGCACCCTTGTCCCCAGTACTCTGCCACTGGTACCACTCCTCAGGTGGTTCTTCACCAAATTCCTCCTGCTGGAGTAAAAGCCAATTTTGCTTTTGTGCCGTCGGGCTTGTGTGGGAGCAGTTTAGATATGATACGCGTCTCTGGGATCCCCGATAACTCGAAGTGAAGCCGTACATAATGCATAAAATTCGGTTTCCTTTAATTACAGAAGACGTTTCATTTCAATAAGGCATTTTTTAGCTTTAGCTTCCTTTACATCAGCTTGAATGTCTCTTCTGCTATGTATGAAAAGGCCTGAAATATTTAATTGCAGATTGAGGCTGGCAAAGTAATTATCTCAATCTCCTGCCTGTTCTGCATATAATGTGTTGGAACCAGTGGTGAATAGTTTGGTACCCCAGTTCCCTTGACAGCACTAATAGCTGTGTGAAGTTTGCAGGAACTTCAGCATGGTCAGCATAGCCTTGCAGTTCCCCTTTACTGGACAGTGAGTGATGCCCTTGCGTCTGGTTTTGTCACCCTTACAGTCGTCTCTGACATGGGAGAAGAGGATGAACCTGGGCTCCTCGGCACCTGGGAACATCTGCAACCCTTCTGAGGAGCAGCCCCCTACTCGGAGAAAGGAGTGCCATATCCTTGCAGGGCTAAAGAGGCTCCAGAAGCGACTGCCTAAGGAACCAGCCTCCTTGTTCTCTAAGCCAGGATACAAAGACTGCATGAACTCCAACGAGGGTATCTACTCTCTGGGGATCAAGTACAGTGCCCAGAGCATGCCTAAGTCTTCTGTCACCGGACGGATAGGCATGCTTGCGGTGAGGAGCAAGACGTTCGCTTACGATTCTGATGATGCCGATGATGAGTCTCCTCGCGCACCTGCCCACCTAAGCAAAGACTCATGGGTCTTCTCCAAGAAGCTGACACACAGTGTGTCCGACAGCCTGTGCAGCTGGGATGGAGGGCAGGATCATGAACTAGGGGATGGTAAGACCCCCCCTGGTCACTCATCCAAGCAGCCTGCCGAGAAACTCACAGCCTTCACCAGTGGAATCCTCTCTGGGGAGACTACCCATGATTCATCTCTGTCGGACATCAAACCTGGTTCCACGGAGGTCAAATGCTGCCTCCACCTCTCAGACACGGATGAATTGGACTCCATGGTGGAGAGCTCTGGCAATCATCTCGCTGTCAGCTATCCAGCAGAACGGCTGGAAAGGTACCCCAAGAGGCTTTCCGCAGAGTTGAACAAACTGCCTACAGACCAGGTCCAGCGTCGCCCTCTCAGCCAGATTATGCTTCCAAATGGAGCTAATGACTTGCAGGCAGAGGAGCGTGTCGCGGTGATATTTGACGCTGAGGATGGAGAGCCCATCCAGCTGAGCGCACAGCCCACTGCGGCTGTGACTTGCAGTGATCTCCCTGAAGATGGCTCACGAAATGTGCCGACTACCGAGAGTCCTAGGCTGATGTCTCATGCCAGCCCTGACAGTCTCACAGGAGGCCCTGCCAGGAATTATACTGTCTTAGAGTCTCCAGAAGTGCCAGTGCAACTTCAGGCTCACAGTACAGCAGGTAAAGCTGCCACTTTTCCGGGCCAGAGCACAGACAGCCCTTCTGAGCACCAGCAGAAGTTTGCTGCCCAGCAACAGAAGCTGATAAAGCCCCCATACAATCAGAGCAACAAAGTCCACTGTGCTCCAGCTATGCAAGGCGCATCCACCCCTAAGACTAACCTCACTAAGATCCCTGGGCGAGGGAAGGGTTCGCCACAGAAGTTTGGAAAGGGTGCCAATACTGAGACAAGCAACAATGGCAGCAACCCCGGCCCTGCTGCTAAAGACAGGTCTCCTGTATCACCCCCAGTAAAGCTGTCGAGATTTGTTAAGTCGACTGGGGGCAGTCAGGTTCAGAGCCCTAAGGGAACTCAGATGAGCTCTAAGTTCCCATCCAGGACTGATTCTGGTAAAGGTATGTCCTTGCCTGTCCCAAACTCTCCACCTCCATCCAGGAAGCAACTGGAGAACGCAGACATTGGGGAACTGCCTACCCGAGATCAGCACTCTGATAGTGCACAAACTGACCTCAGGTCCCCTTCCCCTCCACCCCCTCCTGGTCGCTCCACATCGTTACTGATCCGACCAAACTATGACAACTCTCCTCAAGCACTTAAACTGGCGGCTCAACCTCCTGCACCAAACACTGTGAGGGGACCTCCAACAGGTCTCCAGAAGCGCCCTCAGCCTCCACCATCTGCACTTAATATGCAACATCCAGGATCTCACAGAGGCCAAGGCGCTACAGACCTCGACTTGGGCCTCATGGAGGTGACACCTCAGAAGCTGGTGGACAACCAATCCTTAGCAAAGGCCTCTACTTTATGTCAGACCCCCACAAAAGGGTCCCCAAAGTGGGTCACCCCAAAACCATCCCACTCTATAACATCAAGTTACACACCAGACCTTAGTGAACATCTAAAGGTTTCTAAAGGTTTAAAGAATTTTCCAACCTCCTTGCTTACCTCCCCAAAAGACTCGCTGCAAGGTCTGTTTAATGTCAAGAAGAGTCTGCCTCTCGAAAATGGCCATCCCTTGTTATACAAGGCATCCAGCAGCTTGCCTTTGTCTTTAGAAGGCCACCAGCCATGCCTGACGGAGCAGGGTGGACTTTCAGTGGAGGCTCCTAAGATGCCACTGAGCTACTCTGGATCAGAAAACAAAACCCAGGGCTCTGCGGAGAAAGCATCAAAAACCCGCTTACCTATCGGCTTAAAAGCTCTGGTGAAGTCACCCTCTCTGCTGAGCAAAAGCTCCACGGTGCCAGGAAAGCAAGAGAAGGAGCAAGTGGCCGACAGCAACGGGGGTGCTTCAAAACCATGTGGATCACCGCAGAGTACCGTAGCCGGAAAGCCGCAGGTGGAGATGAGCGACGGAGGGCGTGGTGGCTCTGCGGACAGGGACATGTTCCCTCGAGCATCAGCCGATAGCAGCCTGGCCTTCCCCAGTGACGGTCGCCTCTTCAAGCGCTCCGTTTCGGTTACGACCAAGCCGCATTTAAAGCCCGCGTTAGGCATGAACGGGGCAAAAGCACGAAGCCAGAGCTTCAGCACCAATTACATGGAAAAGCCATGTGTGACCATCCCCGAGGGGGCTGAGAAGGTGAGGACCCACATCATAACAAATACTGGGGAGAGGGGCAACTCCCTGACCAGGCAGGGCCCATCGACCCTTGGAGTCCAACTGAAAACTTTCAGCGGAGCAGTGGAGACCTCGACCCAGCATCTTAACACCCGGCCGGACTCCCATCGGGCCACGAGTAGCTCCTGCACTCCCCCTGCTGTCTCAGGAAGAAAGACCTCTCCGTCTAGCCCAAAGGAGGATGTTCCCAAGGGCGAGGGTAATGCGTCACTTCTCCCGAAAGAGGTCTGCGGATTATCTCCTTCAAACAAGTTTGGCCATAAATCCTCCAAACAACCTGGAAAAGTGTTTTCCCAGCCTCAGTTTGAGTCCGCTTCCTCTTCAGGCCACAGTTCCGACTCGAAGGCAGAAGGGAGCAGCAGCAAGTTGCTGAGTCCCAACAAACCGCACATGGTGAAGAGCGGGAAGAGGCCATCTCCTACCAGCACGGGGCAGGAAGAGCCCGAGAAATGCACAAGCCCATCGGCCAGCACCATAGAGGAGAAGGTCATGATGGGTATCGTGGAGAACGTGCAGAAAGGTCAAGGGCAAGACAAGGCCCAAGCTCCTGAGAGCAAGCAGAAGAGCAGCTCGTCTCTGGCCAACTGGTTCGGCTTCCGCCGCAGCAAATTGCCGGCTCTGGGTGGCAAGAAGACCGAGGTTCCCAAAGAAAAGGCAGAGAAAAAAGAGTTGAAGCTAGGATCGGTGCTGGGAAGCAGGCAGGCGAAATCAGACAAAAAGAAGGATAAGAGAAAAAACGAGACACGGTGCAGAGATAGTCAGGAATATAATGCTGAGAACTGTGATGAAATGGGCCCTGTAATGGACCATCATGTTCCAGTAGGACAGCTGATCAGTCAGATCCAGCGTCCTCCTACCCACACTGCAGCAGATCACTTCAGGATGGAGCTGCTGAATGGGTAAGTATTCCATGTGACTTTTTGGGCTCTGTGCATCACGCAAAGAAGGTATTGGCTTCACATGCCTCATATGCAGGTTCGTAAAAGCATCTCGCTGCACCCCTGATGCATAATAATCTTCGTGCATTAAGGATTTCTGCTGCCTGGCGGATATTGTTATTCAGTGCAGTATATAAAAGAATTTCACCACCCTCTTAAAGTATCGACTGCATTTTTGTACGTCGTCCAGCCGCTAAATGCTGACGGATCCTGCTGATTGCGTGATTGGATTCGATCATGTCGATAATATCGCCTAGGCATTCTGAGCATGAGTCACTTTTCAACCATCCTTGGGAAAGAAAAAAGATCTGCAATAGAGACACCTTCAGCAGGAGAGCTCCAGTGCTCAGCTGCGCAGCTGGGAGGCTTGATGCATCCCTTATGTAGGCAGCCCTGGGCTATTTCAGAGAAGAAAATCTATCATTACCTGTTCTTCAACAAATAGATACACTACCTTAAATTGTAACCAACAGATCTTATTGAGTTAGGAGCTACTAGTTAGAGACATTCATCACCGGCGAAGTGCAAAGACAGACTTACAAAGTGGATTTTTTCAGGTGTCATTGCTAAGGGAGCAGGCTCGGGACGGAGGGCTTACGACGTCATTTATCAGCACAATCTCGTTCTACTCGCGTATTTTATATGAATGTGGCTCTGCTGGACCAATCAAATTGTATTTCCTGCAGGAATGTCGCCACAAGTGGTTCCCATGGTGCCGGCCTCCCCAGCATCATCACCCAGGGCGCTCCCGTAAAGAACAGCGAAATGAAGAAGGATCTGGAGATGGGCGCGGACGGCGCGGTAAGGGAGACAGTGGCCTTCAGTGAACCCCTACAATTCCTCGCGAAGGGCTTTCTAAATCACTGTTTGTTTTGTGTTTATGCTGTGAACTTAGTTTAACTTCTGTTGAAACATGTTTGAACTTTTCTGGAACATACAGTACTTTGCAAAAGTCTTAGGCAGTCAAAGAAAATGTTCAAAGCTATTTGTCTGGGTAGTAAGTGTATATTTGCTCAGAACAAAAACACAATTTAGCATTAGAGCAAAAGCAAATTTATACCAACACAATAAAAACAAGAATTTCTTCTGTTCTCCATAAAGTTACTGATATCTTGCTGGGTGTCTAGATGAACACCGCTTCAGTTCCCAAACCTCTCCTCAGGGGCACCGCAGCTATTCCATTATATGTTAAATTTGACCATCATCTTAATTAATTATTTAAATAAATTAGTTAAATAACTCAATGGGGTATTGATTAGCCAAACAATGTGGTGTCGTATTCGAGTCAGAAAATAAATGGGCGTATTGCACGGTTGCTGCAAATACTGGGGTGACTTTAGGCAAGATTTTGAAATGGTTAAGCTGACACTTTGACAACATAATATCACAGTTTAGCAGCAACAGGAAGATCATTTAAACATGATTTTATTTGACTGCCTAAGACTTTTGCACAGTACTGTAGTTCTTTTCAGTACTTCCCTTGTGCCATTAGCTTCCTGTAGCTTGGGATAAGTGAGTATAGAAAATGGATAGATGGATGGTGATGTACTGTATGAAGCATAGAGGCTGTTGGAGTGTGTAATGTCAGGGATGAGGTGAAGCCGCCTGACGTGATGGCTGCAGGTGTCTTCCTGTGTTCCCCATCCATCCACATGACCATTTTGAATGTGGCTGCCTTGCGCATGAAGCCAGGTAGTGTCTGCAGCTTACTGTATGCCGTGTCTGCAGTGACTTAAGCATATTGTGGGAAAATAAACAAACCCATTAGTAAAAGCCCCCACCCACGCACACACACGCACACACACACACGCACACACATGCACACACACATACACACATCTCCAGTTCATGGTCTGGATTCTTGGATAACTGATGCAGGCACGCATATAATTTGAGAACAGCCATGCAAGGGCACCGAGGCAGGGATAAATGTGGGCCGAGCAGAATGATGAAGACAGATAATGGAGGCAGGAAAGATGGAAAAGCCAAGAGAAAAATTGAGTTTTCTTTTTTGAATGGCCATGACTGCTGTACATGGGAAATCTAGCCCGGCTGATGGCGAGTTTTGATAGGGAAGCGGCGGGTCTTATCGGAGATACTCAATTTAACAAAAGTGCCGTTTAATACCATCCTAGCTGTCTGTACTGTACCCGCTCGCAGCTAAATGTTTTAAAGGCGCACCTTCAATTCAGTGCAATTTCCTGCTCGATAAAAAGGCATTTATTCCAAGGCCCACCATACCGATGTGCCTGTATAATTTATCATAATGCTAAGGGGACAGTCAGCAAAGCAGGGCTGCCCACGCATTTCTCCGGTGAAATCAAGCATGATTGGACAAATTGGAAAAATGGGAGGTGCTAACTTCAGCATCAAAAAAATGGATGATGATGATCATGATGATTATTATTATGTACATTATCGTCTAAGTACAATACATAAAAATCTGACTTATTAAATATCCATCCATCCATTGTCCAAACCGCTTATCCCAGTGGGTCGCGGGACTTATTAAATATAGCTTAATTTTATTTTTTTTTAATGTTTTTCAATTCTTTGTTTAGTGCCCCATATTTAATAATGACTAAATAATAATGCATGTTATAAGTTTTTTGTTGACATTCACCTTCGCTAAACACAGTTAAATATTTGGAGGAGACATCCTAAAAAGAGGCAAGAAAAACAGAGAAAGACAAAGAACTGGACATGTTTCCTACGTTAAACAGATGATTTGCAGAAGGTTCAACGGTGACTGTTGTGTTTCCTGTTGATGCTGCTGATTTTCAGTTATTTTTTTAAATACAAAGTCCTAACTAGTAGGGATGGTAAATTAGATTTTGAGGAAGTTGCTGACCAGCTTGTTGAAATAAACCTGTGGTTGCTGAAGCAGAATGCCCCCCCCCCCCAAGCCCAGCACCCTGGCCACACACTTACTGGAGTTGCAGTGATTCTCAAGGCTATAAAGGTCAGCTCGATCACTGCCTGTTTGCTCTACCTTGAAACAGCCATTTCTAATGCCTGGGTAATTATCGAAATGTCCTAAATGTTTGTCTCAGATTATAATAAGCGGTGGAGAGCATCGACTGCGTGGCTCTCCATCGTAATTCCCCGGGGCGGGAGTCACGGCGAGTCGAGTGGCCTTCTTTCTTTCTCCCTGTTTGGGCTTCTGCTCCTGGACGGTTTTAAAAGAATTAAATAAAATCCATTAAGGTAAAGGCCAGCGGTCCGCCTGCAATTTCAGCCATTATTACTCTGTGCCCGCTTTTTAGAGGGGGACCTGAGTGTGAAATATGAGGCTGCTCACCTATGATAATCCTCGCATTGATTGTCTCACAACTGGAGTTTTCTTATGAGTTTACAGACTATTTAAACACAACCCGTTTTCGTAACTATGAAATGTTATATTATATATGTTATATGATATGTTGTATGTTATATTATATATATGAATATATGTTTCTCCTCCTTACCTTTCCCCCTTTTTCACACCCAGCTTAGGGATTCTGTTTTATTGCTGTGTGGGTGTCCACATTTAAATGTGAGACATCCCTTTAAAAGTCTCTGCCTGGGCCTTTAATATTAAACATATTGGTCACAGATTGGTCCCTAAACCTCTTTGCTACCCACGTACCAAACCACGATGGTATAGTGCTAGTTAGCTTGATATGAAAGCAGATGAGTCCCAGGGTGAAACATTAACCTGGATCTGGCTGTTTCTCTCACAGAAGATCATGCTCAAGGCTGGCCGTGATGAGGACCCTGCTTCTGAGTCACCGTGCCAGGGCCACCTTCCCGGTAAGGACTCCCCTGTCGATAGGCTTCCCGCCGCTCTTAAGACGTGCACAAAGTCACTATTTACAGGCTGTGTTAGACTACCAGCTCAAAAGCCTATCCTGGCAAGCACTGGCTTCCTGATCGGTTGTTCCTTTGCCCTGGTTTTCCTGGAAATGGTATGAACTTAGATAGAAGCATTATAGGCACTAGATAAGCATGTTGAAAGTCAAAATGCTTTAAGCGGCTCAGTTTATTGTGTATGTGGATGAACACATGCACACGTACACACTACAAACATTCTCTGGAATATACATGCTAATGATCTAGAATCCTTTTTCTCTGCATCAACAATTGCAATTAGTGCCTAATTAACGTGCAACGGCAGGTCCTGCCAGAAAATCCCACTGTCAGGCTTGTTGACCAAATCAATAAGAAGACTTGTCAGTAGAAAACAAAGGGGAAAAAAAGGTGTCAGGCACGTCCAAAGAGCGAGAGGTCTGGTGGCAACATTACTAAGCTGGCAGATGGGCTTCCAGCATGTCAGCCATGGTGCCAGATGCAGGAGAAAAGTGCATGGGTTTCAACCCGAAGCGAGGAGAGGCAGAACGGCCCATCTTTGCCTCCCGAAGACAGGCCCCCCTCCTCCAATAGCGCTTAGCTGAAGAGCTAGTTTGGCAACATGAGTGTACCCACACATTCTGTCATTAAACAGTTATTAAGGAATTATCTCTGCTTATATGGAGAGCTGGCCAATTAGAGGCCTCAGCCAAGAACCTCTTTCATTTAAACACGATCATCATCCAAGAGGAGCTTGCATGCCTCTTTCGATTAAATTGATCAGATTTCCCTCATAATTTAGAAGACAGCACTCATACAGACTCTGTAAAGCTGGGAATCCGGACCATGTGACTCATGGTTGTAGCTGTTTCAGCGCGTATGTGGTCCGGAATATTTTTGCCCACTAGCGGGGAAAGCGGCACTCTGGCATGTCTTGGTGAGTTGGTTCTGTCTAAGGATTTTACCACAGAGGGCTAGGATTCTCCGCTATCAAGTTATATTTTCAGAAAAAATAATAAACAACAAACTGCGTGGTAGAGAGGATCTAAAGCTCTTGTCATTTCAACAAGTACCATATGGCTGGATATCTATCTCTTAGGATAAAGAAAATCTAAATAACTAAATGTTAATGTGTTAATGCAGAGGTCTTTTTGATATAGAAAATTGGCTTAATGGTTCCCACACATAATCAGAAACATATCAAAAGCAGATGGTGCAGGTGGGAATGATCGTCGAGCTCTCGGGAATAAAATGCATATTTGCATATGCACACAAATTGATGCACAAATGCACACAGTTCATGAAGTGGCCTGCATGAGATAATAGAATTTATAATGAGCGTACAAAGCAGGCCACGGAAAATGCCAGCGAAAAGGGTAGCAAAAGTATTGATGTTTCTGAAGATCACTGTAAACACGGTCCGCTGTTCGGCGAGACACGGCCGGTGATGTGCCGCTCGGGGAGTGAGGGCCGTCCATCTGAGCGAAGGCTTGCCAGTGCCAGGCACACAGCGACTCCTCCACAGCTACTCACCAGCGAACTGTCTGCGAACGTGCAAGCAAATGTGGGCTCTGTGGCTTCCCACTGTGGCACACTATGCCGTCTCCAGGGGCTACTGCCTCAGCGACAAGCGATTCGCAACACATCGCACACCCCCCTTACACAGTGCGGGGGTGAGCTGTCAAAGGTGCCGAGTCCTGGCAATTTTTGCTGTGGCTCAGCGGGTTAAGATGTTGTACCTGAAAGGGGTAGGTTGTTGGTTCAAATCCCAGGGTTGGCAGAATGATTTCAGCATTGGGTCCTTGAGGAAGACCCTTAATCTTGTGCTTTCTCAAAAAATATGCACCCTTTTGGACAAAAATATCTACTAAATAAATAAAAATAAAAATGTATTGTATGGTTTATGACACCACATAATCCAGAGTTCATCAGGAATGACGATTAAAAAATAATAAACACACAAGAAATGCTCTGGTGTATCAAGAAATTTGAGTGTGTGTATGTATAATACACACACACACCACAGGAATTCTCCATTTTCAGTGGACCTGAAACAGTATAGTTGTGTTGTTCCTCTTCAGACGTGACATGATTAAGTTACACTTAGACGAAACAAACCCAGGAAAAGCAGTTTCCCCCATGCACCGAGCATCAGCGTCTAGGCTGCCTGCTGGTGTAGGAACTTCCCTACATTCATGTGCATTGAGAAGTACCAATTATTGATGGTTGACCATTTATCCTAACTGCACATTTTCCCGCTTTCCAGACTAGGCTACCAAGAGTTGTACTTTTGTGTAAAACATTTAGACCAGGGTTTCCCAATTCCGGTCTTGGGGGGCCACTTTGCAGCACAGTTCCCAGATTTCCCTGCTCAAATCTTGGAACAGAATTGCCGAACCCTGATTCAGACCTTCCTTTAAGGTTTTGTCATAGTCCACAAAACAAGGTCCTTAACAGGGCTTTAAGTTCTTTCTTCTGCTTCATATGGATTCAAGGTCAGGTTTGGGGTTCAAGGTCACCTGTACCTCAGGGAGGCCTACCAGGCCATAGCCAAAGGAACGTTGTGGACATGTGCTTTCACCTTCACTCACCATCTCCAAGGAGACGGACTGAAGCTCCAGGAATTAAAGCAACTACAGGAGAGACGCTATTGAGTCGAGGGGCCCTTAACCCTGGCAGATCGTAGCAGAAGGTTCCCAGCGAATGACTTTAAGATTCTTAAGCCCTTCTAGAAAGCCCTATCTTCAAGCGGTGAAGGCGGGCTGTCCTGTCCTTGGCTTCCCGGAATGAAGCTATTTCTCACTGCACCCTCGCTGTTAGGTCTCACACGCGTATTTCTGAAATGTGTAAAATTACCTCAATTTAACATGTCGCCACATAGGCTGAACCGGAGCCAGAAATAAAATTCCTGATTAGGGCCGTATTTTAATTACCTTGATGCCATTTCCCAGCGCTTTTGAGTATGAATTAAGTATCTCATAAAGATTTTAGCAGTGCCTTGATTTAGCTTGCGATTCCTAGCCTCATGCCGGGTTTTATGTGGCGGTGGTCCTGCTGTGACTGCTGATGTCACGCCCATCCAAGCTGCCCTACGGCATACGAGGCGCCTGCCCTATTCCAAGTCGTCCTCATTTTATTGTTCATAATTCAAACTAATGGTCAGGGTTGGAATTATGGTCATCGATACGTTTGTGGATAGAGGGTCACAACAGGGTTGCATGAAAGAAGCATATTTGTGCGATTTAATTTAATTCGTGTTATTCAATTTAATTTAACACACACATTGAGCAGGATCTCAGCTATGAATCTCATGACCTGTCTGGTCACAGTGTTTTTAACCTGCTCCCCAAATCTCTCCCCATTAAATTGCCGCTATATTTTTTCCCTGAATAATGGGGGCGTCCTGCAGCCATAACCAAGCCCCCATCCAATCAGCAGCAGCCCCTGCCTGCCAGACCTAGTCGGCACCCGTCTGGCTAGCTCCAGGCCCCTCATTCCAAAGACACGCGGATACAAATCTGAGGTGAACGTGGTGGCTTTGTGTGGAAATCAATTTCCAATCGGCCTCTGAAGCAGCCTCTCGCCGGCACCCCCAGAGGGGTAGGGGTGTGTCAGCCCCTGTCATGCTGGCCGCTCAGAGACAGGGCGTGGGGAACCGACTAGCTCGGATGGTCGTGGGCTCCCATCTCTTCTAAGGGTGCATCCGAATGTGGGTTTCCATTAGGGTAGTGCAGAGACTTTTTTTAGGGGCAGGTGCTCAGATGAAGGGTTCCTCCTCGGTTAAATTTGTGGATTTTGCTACATTGGTGATTGAAAAGGGGCACTCAGATACTGAAAAGGGGGCACTTTCTACCATTCGGCTAAAGGGGCAGGTGCTCAGATAGCTCCCCCCTCCCCCCCACTTGTCCCTGATTTTCCAGGCAGCGTAAGTCTTCTCTGTGGTGTTTTATGCTCTTTTTGGAATTAGTATTTGGTCCTGATGGGGATCCAACTTAAGGATGTCATGTAAAAAAAATACTTTGATGCCAGTCTAAGTTGAGACATTATTCTTCCTGTCAAATCGCTTTCCGTTCTCCTCGGCGTGGCCTTGTCTCTGTAAGGCCACAGCCCACCGAAGCGGGTCTCTATGGAAGCCGTCAGTAAGGAAAAAGTGCTGTCAGACAGCGTGAGCATCTGGGGGAGGAAGCAAAAAGGTCACGTGGAAACGCTACGCAGTCGTAGCCCACATCCAGCCGGTGAGATGCCTTAATGCGTGATTTATGGCCAAAGACGTATCATCCTAATTTACCCGGTGTAAGACTAATCAATCTATATTTATCTGGAGAACATTGGAGCCATGAGGCATTTTGATATGAGCTAAATTCACCATCTGTCGCTTGTGCACCTCCAGGTTCCTCTAGTAACGTATCTCCAGCGTAGGAGTGTGGATGGGAGAGAGGAGGTAGAACCCACCCTTACTGGGTAAACCTAACCGGTACTAGTAATTGCATCCACTCATACCAAAGTATTAACTACAGATGGCCGCTGATCTTATGACACAACTCCTTGTCCATAACTTTCCTGTTAATTTAATAAATTTGCACTGTCGTTTGTGACGATTGTGTGCGTTCTAGTCAGACGCCATTCTTCTTGGTACAAATATGAACGTGCGCATAGGTTTTCCGAGCCTGGATGAAGTAGGAATGGGTAGAGAAGACTTTGTAATGCATACTTACATAAAAATCTTCCAATAAACCTGCTGTACCTGGAGAGGTGCTGAAACATTTAAATCTCACATGTGACCCTGTTTAATAAATACATTATCATATCAGTACGGAATGTTCTGATAAAAATATATCTGTATAAAACACCTGCTATTCTGGCATCGTGATAAGGAAAAGATGGATGGATGGATGGATGGATGGATGGATGGAAAGTGCCTACCACACTGTAATATTAGTAAATCCGTAAATAAAGTATTTCACTAAGCTCAAAATACATGTAAGTTTCAGACTTAGGTCTGTTCTGATTTTTTGCACACCAGCACCTTGTTGTCTTATTTGTCTAATGACCCTGTTCAGTCTGTTATTGTTTCATCGTGAAAAATGTCACTGCATGCAGAACTTTTTCCGTATAAAATTCTGTGCTCTTCATGGCAATTAGTGTGGAACTGGAAGCCAGAATCCTTCACAGATACTTGTAATTGGATCACAGTGAACAACAATCCATCTGTCACGTTCGGAGGAGGACCCTGTGAAAGAGTCAAATTAAAAAAAAAAGTAACCATCTGTTGCATAAACGTCCCTACATTACTACACACTGTCATTTTGTGAGTGTAAATTCTCTGTTGCATGACATAATATTAATGTAGGAGGCAATAGAAAATCAGGAATAAATTGACATTCACTGTAATGCAGCGGACAGAGTTTGTGTGAATTAGATTCGGGATGTATTTGTGCAGACATTATGCAGAGAGGGACTCGCCAGGAACGACCACAAGATACAAATCAGGCCAGTTTATTGAGTCACTTTGGTTTTCATATATAGTCGCATAAATACCTCAATGCCGTTAAAAGACTTCACAAGGGCACAGTCTTATTTAAAGTCACTATAACACAAATGAGGTTACAGGGGAAGTATCTCTCTTGTTCTTCCTTGGTTCTGCTCCATTACTCGAACCTTTCCAAGATGTCACGTATTCCCACAACCCCTCTCCCTGCCTGTGACTCCCACGCATCCCTCCTCCTCCGCCTCCTCCATCACACGCTTCTCCTGCACCACAGGCTCCAGCTGTCAGATGCGAACCTTGGACAGCGGAATCGGAACCTTCCCCCTTCCTGAATCCATCGCTCGGGTGCCGGGACGGCATCTTCCAAAAACAGAATTCTGCCCCAGGAGGGCATCAGCCGATCCTGCTGAGCCCACCCAGGACCTTCCCCTTCCCTCGCCGCCTAAATCCAAAGTGCCTTCCTGCCCTGGGACCTGCCTCAATCACTCCGTGTCGTCCCCCAGCGTGTCTGGCAGCAGTATGACGGACCCCGTAAGCTGGACCCCCAGCACTGAATCCCCAGGTAAGCCGGTGTTATTCTGCTGCTCTGCTGTGGCTTCCAGCGCAGTCTTCCTGTTCGCACCTTGGTAGGCCTGGAGCCTAGCTCAGGCACCATGGCCCTAGTCTGCTACATTTTAAAACGTGTAAAAATAACCAACTCCTTCGAGGGGTGAATTATTCAGCCTATGAGCTCACAAGTCCTGATCCTACCTTCTGGTACAGAATAGGCTCACGTACATTTTCATCGAAAGTTTCCAGCCACGTACTTAGAGTGGAACTTTAATCAGGTGCTGTCCGATCAGTGAGGTATTTGGAATGCAGTTTTCCTAGTCGAAACAAGAGTGTCACACACAATCGTAACTGTTTCTGGAGATCGTAATGAGATTTTGCTGTGTGAAATGCACATGCTTGTGATTCTGTGTCTGGAATTGATTGGGCTTGAGTGAATCACCATCAGCAAAAAAATGCTGAGTCAAGCGTGAGGGACGTCAAAGGCTTTATCTCACTGGCTCCCATTGTCCTGTCCAGTCCCGTGTGAGACGTGAGGATAGCTGACAGATAGTACCTCAAGGAAGAGTCTACTCAATCCCCCAAGTAGAGTTTAACTTACTGCGTTCACAACACACGACATTTACTGTGCTTTTTGTACTCCTCAGTGTCAGTTGTCCTGTCTTTTTGCACTGTCCTACAATGTTTGCAGTTTTTGCACACTATGCACTCTACATTGCTAGGTTGTTATGTGTAAGTCTTGCGTTAGTCTTGTGTTAATTTACGTAGCACCTCGGTCCGTGAGAAACGCTGTTTCATTTTTTACTTGTGTACTGTATTCAACTCTGTATGGTTAAAAATGACATTAAAGACCTACTTGACTTGACTTGACAAAATGGGAGCCAGTTAGCGATCTGGCTGTGATTTTACGCTCTCTCCATCGTACCTATCTCTATGAAAGGTGGCACCTGGTAGATTAACCATTGACGACGTTCAGTGAAGTGTCGAGTGATGGGTTTGTTTCAGACCAAACTGTAGATTCATGGACACAGAGTCAGCACATCATCCCTGTCTACTGAAGACCCCCACCCCACAAAGACGTGGTCTTTGGTTTTAATAAGGAGCGGTTTACTTAATTAATTGGATAGTAGCTAGCCATCTGTAGAACATTATGCTGAAGGGGTTTAGTCATTTAGATAAACGTATTATGTGTTCACACAGACACAAATAATATTGGGCACTAAACAGAGAGAGAGTTAGGGGGGTTGTCCTTTCCTCACTACAATTAATGACAGAGATCGGAGAGCGATAACTCGATGAAGGACTCATACTGGAAGCATTGCAGCTTGACAAAGCAGCAGGACCCCTGTTTAGTCTCTAATCACAAACCCAGATCTAAGCATCACATATAAAACATTTCCGGATTACGGCGGAGTTCATGTTTAAGATCAATCCACCGACCTCACTGCAGTATGATTGACAAAGCTTGTCAGAAAGTAATAAACAAACAAGGAAATAAGAGTATGAAGAGTATAAGACAAAACAAAAGACAACAAACTAGATATCATTGATATTCACAACTAAAAGTTAAAACTGTATTTTTATCAGTTTTTCTTTAAATGGGATTAGTCAGAAAGACAAATATTAGTAACAGTAAATGATCATTAATTAACACGGTCTCCTACTGAGGTCTCTCAGTGAGCTCAGGCAGAAACGGCACATTTATTTGTTCATATACTGATGCTTTGTGTCCTGTAATGAGTGCCCAGCCAACCGAGTGTGTGATTTTGCTTGGGTTTCACTGCGATGCACCTTTCACCGAGCATTCGGACTCAATCGGTGTGACTGTGATGCACCCAGGTGCTGTGCTTCCTAAGCGGCTGAACCAGACTGTGTACAACCCCGGCTCGGAAGACCTTGGCAAGTGCACCGATGCGAGGGGCACCAGGCTGGACCACAATGTTTCCACTGTAAGGACCGCTCACTCCCGGCACCACCGCTTGCTTCACCTAAGCATAGGGCTGGAGGCAGAGCCGGATCTACAGTATATGGACAAAAGTATTGGGACACCTGGCCATTACACCTGCAGGAACTTTTATGACACCCCATCCTAAATCCATAGGCATCAATATGGAGTATCCCACTGTAACAGCTGCTACTCTTCTGGGAAGGCTTTCCGCAAGATCTTGTGGGAATTTTTGCCCATTCATCCAGAAGAGTATTTATGAGATCAGGCACTGATGTTGGACATGAAGGCCTGGCTCACAATCTCCATTTTAGGTGGCATCCTATCATAGTACCACATTTCAGTTCACTGAGCTCCTCACAAGGACCCATTCTTTTACAAATGTTTGCAAACCTGACTGCATGACTAGGTGCTTGATTTTATACTCCTACGGCAATGGCTATGAACGAAACACTCAAATTCAGTGACTGAGAAGTGTGTCCTAATGCTTTTGTCCATATAGTGTACTTTTTCAGGGGCCCTAGGCAAAGCTGTAGGGGGAGGCCCCCCTACCAAGAAAACTGATGATTATTTAATTTCCTCCACAACACAGGTAATCTGGGGGCCCAAGGCAACTGCTTGTTCGACATATAGCTGTTCAGTTCATATTAGCTTAAAATTCACTACATTCCCATTGGTCGTGTTTTCGCAAACTCCATAACAGTCAAACAGTGAAATACTCACTAATATACAAATGAAAAGTTTGGTTTAAGGATTGGGTGTCGTTGTTTTCCTGCTGGCAGTGATGGGTATTTATTAGCTGGGAGACGAAGGCTGTACTTCATTGAACTCTTCCCAGATGAATATCTGCTAAGTAGAATTTGTGAAGAAAATGGAAACATGGCAACTATAAGGGGGCACATTTTTTCCCCGTCCTGTTTATTTCGCGGATTACTCATTGAAATGGATGGCCTTAAAATTGTTTCGGCTCCCTCTGAATATTATTTAGATAATGGCGAGATTGCGTTGGGCTTATCGGAGCAGAGCCGTGCTGAGTTGCGAGTCGCGCTGACAGGGGATCGTACATCTTGCCGGCGTCGGACAGGCAGCCGTGAGCGCGCGTTCGCCTGACGCGCATCCGAGGGTGACGGTGGTCCCGTCGTCGGCGAGCAAGGAGCCTCGCGTTCATGCGTGGCAGTAACCGCGGCCTTGCCGCCTCCCCAGGACAAGGCGCTGCGGGTCTGCCTGTACTCCGGCAGCAGCAGTGAGCCCGAGGACGACCCAGAAATTGAAGTGGACTTGAGGTGCGGACTTCCACACAGTAAAACCAAGAATCTCACCCAAGGTTGGTTCACCTAATTTATTTCTGTTTGTTCCTACGTTTCCCTCCATTTTCAACCCCTGTTAGTTCTTTCTGATTCAGCACCAGATGAACAGGCTTCTTCATAGCTTGTGGACTCCTGGGCGTATGTGCCGAATGCTTCCAGTATGACGGAAACACCAAGGGACTGTCTGATCCCTCTGTGTATCCCAACATCCCTCACGGGAAGGCTTGGCTGCCTCTAATTATCCGGCGGCGCGTTATTATTATCAGAACATTCCTGTTCTCTCATGATCGCCTGTTAGATGATGATAAATTACGCTGGAATGTGATTGGCTGTGTGGAGACACCAGCCCCTTCTCTCAGCGATAATGTGTATGGGCCTCTCTTATGGTGGTATGTATCGGAGATGGCACCGAAGCCCGGCAATCTGCCGCCGGCTCAGGCAGCCTGGCCAGAAAACGAGAGACACACTGATGTGCGTCACTCTCCACAGCCGACAGGGACCAAGAAATGAGAGCCCAAGAGAAGGCGGGCGTTCACTGGTCCATCATGGACTACTACCGACAGGAGTTGCTCATCCGCTACGGCGACGACGAGCACGCGGGAGTCTCTCCGTACACCTTCCTGAGCAAAGACGACAGACCAGAGATGGACACCAGTCACTGTGCTGCTGTAAGTGCCTGCATCCCTGCCTCTGGCTTGCACGGGAAGCTCTTCCACCGCAGAAGCTTTCATAGCTCTGGGGCTTCTGAGTAACTCTTGTCTTCTGCTGTGCAACTCGTTCATTCCTGGAAAATAAAGAAAGTGCAGCAAATGATGCGTTTTCTCCAGTGTTAACCTGCGTTACCCTGCAGTATATCACTGTTATTTTTGTAGGTTTTAGCTACAATTATGTTGAGTGCATTTAAAAGGTTGCAGTTTAGTAAATAATCATACATGTCAGGAAGGTAAGTACGTCTCAGGGAAGGTAAGTAGTGGAGTGGTCAGATTGTGTATTTCCCTACATCCATACTCTTCAGTGGTCCTACACCCCTCTGAGCTCTGTTCCACACCCTTTCTCTGGGCTCTGTTCTGCACCCTTTCACTGAGCTCTGTCCTACACCCTTTCACTAAGCTGATATACACCCTTTTTCTGAGCTCTGTTCTACACCCTTTCTCTGAGCTCTGTCCTACACCCTCCCACCGAGCTGCCTATAAGCACCTTGGGGGCACAGAGACCTACACAAATCGCAACCCCCATCAGGACACACTCATTCTGTTCTACACCCTTTCTCTGAGCTCTGTCCTACACCCTTTCATTAAGCTGATACACACCCTTTCTCTGAGCTCTGTCCTATACCATTTCGTTAAGCTGATACACACCCTTTCTCTGAGCTCTGTCCTACACCCTTTCATTAAGCTGATACACACCCTTTCTCTGAGCTCTGTTCTACACCCTTTCATTAAGCTGATACACACCCTTTCTGTGAGCTCTGTTCTACACCCTTTATCTAAGCTCTGTCCTATACCCTTTCTCTGAGCTCTATCCTACACCCTTTCATTAAGCTGATACACACCCTTTCTCTGAGCTCTGTCCTACACCCTTTCTCTGAGCTCTGTTCTACACCCTTTCTCTGAGCTCTGTTCGACATCCTCCCACCAAGCTGCCTTTTAAGCGCCTTGGGGGCACAGAGACCTGCACAAATCGCAACCCCCATCAGGACACACTCATTTCGTCTGCGGGCTGCAGTATTTCACCAGGCTGCAAAATAAGGATGAGCAGCACTGTGGCTACTCCTACACTCCTTCATTCAGCTGTCTCGAGCCATCAGTGGGGTTCCGGACTTTTCTTAATACCCCAATAACAAATTTAGTAAGAAAGAAAATAAAACAATGATAATAATGATAAAAGGAGAACACACCATTATAAATAAGGACGGACTGACCTTTCCAGCCGTACTGCGGTGATGTGCGAGAGGCGAAGGGCTGCATTTTACTGTGAACGTCGACATCTTAAAGGTCTCATTATCCTTCTCCATACTCTTATTTTAATTGCGCTAAAAGGCAGAAATGCGTTTTTGCCCAAAGTAAACATGAGCAGCCCCGGTACAGCAGTGCGTCACCGCGGTATTGGCATGACCTCGCTCACAGAGGAACACGCTGTGCTGGGCTGTGCAGATACTGTAGCTCTGAGCCTTTGACACATACATTAAAGGGTCACTCAGTACCTTTAAATGAAGCCACTTTTAATAGTTTGGCCAAAAAGGGGCACACCCTGCCACAGCCCCCCCCCCCCCGAAACCACTCACCCACACGCACGCCTGGCACTGTGCCTACATCCAAGCACAGTTAAACAGAACACAGCAAGCAACACGCTACCAGCTGGGGATTTATAATATCTTTACGCTCTCTTTAAACAAATGATTAATGTCTCTCTTTGCAGGTTCCCATATTGTCTGATAATGAGCGACATAAACTTTGCTTCTTTGCTAAATTTCCCCTTAAAGATATAAAGCCCACAAACATCTGGCGCAGTGTAACAGTGTAAAATGAATCATAATGACTGATTTACCAGTGTCATGGATTTTAAAAAATGGCCTGAAATTTTGCTAATTAAACACCTACTAGAAATAATGCCTTCAACCAAATTGGTTCAAACAAAAAAAAAAACAACTTTTAAACATTTAACCAAAAAAGGAAGCTGTCACTTTACACTGTGTAACAGGAAAGGCTGGGAGTTCGTATTGTTCTCATGCTTTTTTTTAAACACACTTTCTCAGTTTTGTTTGCAACCTCATGTCATCTTTCATTTGGAACTGATTCTTCTTAAAAGGTAATACACTAAGTGTAGCAGTAATGCAATTATATTTGTTGATGCACATCGGCGATTGAGTGAGAACAGTACGTTAATGTTCAGATAGGGAGAGAAAGTTCTCCAAATGTTGGGTCTCTGACCAGGTGCTTTTGAAATGAAGTATAGCACGATTTAACTTGTCTGAGAAAGTTTCCAACCATCTTGGGACACAAGCCAGCCCGGCCTGGCCCGGCCCAGAGTGTTCTGACACACTAGGTGAGATGCTGCTCAGCACCCCCACCCCCCAGAGCAAAAACAAATTTAGTGAATTAATTTATGTTTAAAAGCTTTCAGTAGCACAGGGTATCTGGCTGCGCACCAGCTAGCTCATGTCTGTTTCACAAGAGAAGAAGTGAAATATTAAAATTAGTGTAAATAAGTATAATGTCACGGAACGCAACCAGAGTTATTCTGATTTTTTTTTTCCCCACTTGCTCTTTTGTGCCCCCTAATCAAACAGCGCCATAGGCGGTCGCCTATAAGGAAGGCTGGCCCTGGATCCAAGGATCCTCAGGATGATTTGGAGGGACTGACGATGTTGGTTTCCACAGTACTCTAAGTAACACCATCCTAAAAGCTCATGTATTGGAGAAGATTTCTGTCGGCCTCTTAGTTGGAGCACTTGAGTCTCCAAGGAAAGGTGACATTCCCGTGGTGGGAGTTCCTGCAGCTCGTAGACCCAAATTCTGAATGCATTGGTTGACCTTTTACTGGAGCTGGAATTATAATAGATTTCCTCTTCCACCCCCCTTTCCTTTGAGCTGGCAGAAACAAGGCGCCCCCCCCAAATGATTAGTGACAAGACTTTCGACAGTAGAAATCGTTGTTAGCATTGCTAACTACAAGTCAGGGGTTAGGCCTTCTTCAGCATCGAGCGCATTAGCTTGGCAGGCGTTTTGTAAGCCGGCAGAAGGAATTGCTAAGAGGTCACTGACTAGTTAATCAGAGATGCCAGTCAATGGTCGACACCTTACAGGCATATTAATACGACATAAGATTGTGTGTTTTCATTGCCCCCAGATCATTGGCAGGTGTATGTCTTTATAAAATGCGTGTCGCCAGTGTGTCACCATGCAGCCAATGTAAAGCACAGAGCAGGCTTTCTTTATGTCGAAAGATATACTCTCCAACTTTGCCTACATTGTGCAATAGACCTGCTCAGCCAGCAGCCAGCACCATGTATGCAATAAATGTACACACTTGCTGTGTAATAGCTGGCTTTTCCCCTGATCGCACTACAATAATTAACAATAGAAAAGAAAGACAGTACATTGAAGTAAATTGAAAGCAGGTGTTTCCAACCAGGTGCTTTTTCTGTGTCTAGGCTGATGCATAGAAATTGGCCAGTTCTTTCCTTGCATGGCTGTGAGTTGATATCAGTGACTTTGAGAAACGATTGATGGTTGCCACATGCTGGGAAGGGCCTTTGTTGATTGAGTCTGTTAAACTGGTGGCTGTTTTGCGAAGGTGACGTTGGGATGGAAGTCTGGGGGTCAGACATCATTGGCTTAGTTCAGTTGTGGAGGACATTTTTTTTGTGGCAGTTTTAGATACTAGGAATGACGACCAAGCATCTCAGAACTGGTTTTGTCCATTGGGAGCCTAAACACACAGAGACAATATACCCCGGATGCTTAATCGCCCAAAAATGTACTTTTGTGAGTCAAGTGGTGCAAAGTGGGCAGTGGCCCTTGGGGGATAAAGGTTGGATGAGTAATCTTTTATCAAAAGAGTGCATGTATGACAGACTCCAAAGGAACCCACAGCCTGGAGTGTTTGTGAAGGGTGCTAGCAGAGCTGTATGGAGTGGGTTGCATTTTCCCAGAATGCTTTACGTCCACTCAACCCCCTAGAGGGAAAGATAAATGTCAATATATACAAAATTGTTCTTAGTGATCACATTTCTGTCCTGCTGACCTAGGATTCCTCCGTTCACTGGGCATTAGTGGTCACTCACTAATTTGATGAGTGTGAAAACAGAGTATAATGTGTGCCTTGACTGTTCCTGTCAGCAGACCTCAACCCAGAGATGTACTTTAAGACATTCTGAAGCTGCACCTTAAGTAGTATTTTGCACCATCATCAAAACAGCAAATGATGGACATTTGCATTGAAGAGTGGTGTCATCCCTGCAGTAGAGTCCCAGGAACAACATATCCCGAGGTACACAGGAGCTGTTCTGCAGCCTCGAGAAGGGCCAAAGCCTTATGAAAACAATTCAGACTAGTTGTCTTGGCAGCTTTGTATATTTTAACTGTGTATTTCAGCCCATAGTAAAGAGAAACTTCTTGTACTTGCCAAATATTCCCTTTTTTTCTAAGCACAACTTACAGTGTGCGCCAACCAGTTTCTGTAGGAGAGAATTCTAATTGCATTGAATTACTCTGCCCTTTTATGTGTGTGGGGATTTGCCTACCAGTAGTTAAGTTTTCTGAACAAACAGGCAAGGTTTGGGCACCATAAAATGGCTTGTTGCCAGCATCAGTTCACCCAGCACACTACAGTAAGAGCGCTCCATCCAGAAAGAGCAACCGAAAAGCCAAACAAGCCGCGTAGGATGAAGAATTCATCATATTTGACTGTTAGACAACATTAAGGGCCTGAGAGCAGTGAGAGTCCTTCCAGGCTGCGGATCAAAGGTTCGCTTTGACTGCAGCTTTAGTTATTTCCAGGTCCTCGCTAAGCCTGTCGAACACGGGGTAATTGTGCGATGGGCAGCGGGTAGCGAGGTGCAGGCTGTGCATCCACCTTAATGCGAGGGACTGAGCTGTGGTTGGCGTGGGGTGCAAAGCGATGCTGTGGGCTCAGTAATGAGAAGACTAGTGCCTTCCTTCTGATTAGGCTCCCCACAGGGCTCTGGGGCCACAGACGTCCTGGGCACACAGAGCCACGACGAGCCGGCTTCCAGCCCCAAGCGTTCCTGATGGAGAGTCACCTTTCCAGGTGGGGGAGAGGGAGGATTTTACAGCCACTGAGAGCCGAAGTCCTAAAGTTTAGCCCGAGCTAGTGCTCTATTAGTTATTACTGCCTGTCTGCCATTTCCATCTCCTCTGCTGATCAACAGAACACATCACAACAAGCCACCGGACCAGCCGGGGTTCACCAAGCAGAGGACATCGCTTCAACCCTCTCTAATGGCACCTTATGTATGCCGGCTCTGCAAAACAAAAACGAATGATCTTTGTGTATAAGCAATGTCTGCAATAATCTTGAGGCTTTGAAATACAAACAAACAATTACATTAATGCTCCTAATTCAGTGTATATTAAAGTCATTTTTTTTGTCACCACTCCCATATTCCTCCTAATTCAGTCAGTTCTGTCCAGCGTCTGTTTGACACCCCCCTCCGCCTGTCCCCCGAGCCACACACATCCCCCCCCCCAGCACTCATGCCTACGGGCCTCCTGCCGGGATCCTGCTGCTGTGCGGGACGCCTGACATGGGCTGGCTGCGGGGGGGCTGATCTCTCAACCCTCTGTCAGGTACCAGCAGATGCTGATGCAGCATCCAGCTACCTAACCCCCCCCCACTCTTCACTGCGACATTTCCCATGTTCTCCATCATAATGGGGTGTCCTGGCTGCGTGGGTTGTGGGTGTGCCTGGGGCATAAAGAGGGTGGTTAGGGTTAGCTCATGGGAGTTTTACTTAAAATGTTCTGAGGGCACAATGAAAAATGACTGATTCAGAGGGATAACTAATCACACTGTAGAGGAGGTGGATCCAAGCAACTAGAGGAGGCAAGGCTAACCAATCAGATTTCTTGGACCAACCTGCTGTACAGTCTGATTGGTTACGGCTAGGCTTAGGCACACAGACTTTCAAACCATGACAATGAATTAAAAATATGAAAAGAAATAATCATCTGAAGTGGGCAAATGATGAACATAATGTTGGTAACTATGGAAAATAGTAAATGCAATCAAAACCTACCATTGCTCTGATATATTTGATAGCTCACTTTCCTGGATTCAGTGGTCAAATCAAGCCTAATGTTTTGAGGGGTTACAGAGAAAGTATGATCTGGTCTTTCATCCAGCACATCACAGGCACCCATCCCAATATGTTGTCCTGCAAGGCAAACTGGGACACACGGTGACGCAGTCGAGATGCTCTTAATAACGTCTCACAACCACTCCTGGGGGGGGGCACTCCTCCAAGGCTTTAGTGGCTCCCTTCAGTCGCCCGGCCTGGGCTGGCCCCACCATTCATCATTCCTATCATCCTCAGACCTGAGACATCTGTGCCCCCCCCCTCGGTTTTTGATCTGTAATAGAGATTGCTGGGAGTTGGCCTGACTGTGGGGTTGGTGCTGCTGTTGGCTCTTTCTGAAGTGCTGTCATGATGAACGTGGATGAAAAAGCCCCCCCCCACCTTGTGTATGGCCATACACACACACAGCAGCCCCCTTAAAGGGAATGTGTCCTCGTGAAGAAAGGAGTACAGAGCAGAAAGCTTGTCCTCTTTACTGCGTTCTGAACCAGACCATTAGGGAGTCTCAACAATGACAGGATCGGGTTTTATTTTTAGCTCGGTCTTGGTCTTTTAACTTAGCCAATTAGCCATGGTTAAAAAGGACATTGTGGAATCCCAAAGATGTGATTTCTCTTTGAATAGCAATCATTCCAGGGGTTTTAAGTTATGAACTCTCCTATCATTGTGTCATTTTCCTGCATGTGAAAGGGCATCGATACTGGGACCGAGATCGACACAGGATCACTGAGACTCCGCAGGATGGTCAACAACAATAATATTTAGCAGTAGTGTCAGTCATCTCGTGATGCCACACCAGAGATGCTCAGTGATGCCCAGTCCATACTGGGTTAATGTTAGCCCTTCTCTTCTTCAATGTCATCGCTCATCAGGAATGGGTCAACACTCATGGCACACACTGAGATACAGTCTGCTCTGGACCCCACCACTGGGGCCCTGCATTCTGGATTGTAATAAGCAGCTGATACCAGGATACTTAGGTCCATTCCAAGCCTGATTATAGGAGATTAATTGTTTTCTAACGATAGCAGTGACTTGTGAAAGTCATGCAATAGACCCAGTACTTAACTGCAGCCAACATATTGGAATCCATGTGACTACGGCCACGCAGCCCAGTGTTCCGAGTGGAGAGGATAATTGAGGACAATTTGGCATGTCCTGATGAGATTGTTTGCCGTTTCGTGCGTGTCGCCATTCACAGGGGTCACCAGCTTTATAAGTAGTGTGTGTCTTTGGCACTTTTCTGCTGTTTTTCTTAAGATGACGGACCGAGTGCAATAAAAACTTATCTCGGCTTCTGTCACAGTCCCAGCCTTCTTTGGGCCTGAGGGGTCACTCCGCTCCATTTCTGGTGACATAATAGGGCTCCACGTAGCTGCTCATAAACTGCAGGGCTTCCTTCACCTCCATGTGTGTGGTCGGTACGCTGAGGTTACGCCGCTTCCATGAGCAGATCGGAGGAGTCAGCCAGTGGGCTGTTTCGTGAGTGATCCCTCCTTCGGCATATCTATAGGTCAGAGCCCCCAAAGAACAGCATGAAACTGATCCATAGAAGAAGCGTTGGAGACCCTGCAGGCAAAAATGAATTAAGTCTTGTCTGAGATGTAAGATGGAAGCTGATCTGTTGTTGTCTGCATAATCATGGACAGAACAAGACCAGTTATTAGTTCTGAAAATTCCCAACATCCTTTTGTCCACAGAATTTCTGTTTTCCAGTCTGCTTTTTAATTGTTAGTAATTCTCGTTAATTAAGGCTCAGTGATTAGAGCATGTGGTAAATTGCTTGATGTTTTAGATGAATAACAGCAGTTGCCTACCTCTAATTAGCTCGTCCTGTTTTTCATTTCAAATGTAATGTCAACATGGCCGCATGCACTAGGCCTGTTTGACTTCCCTTTGGGGAATACCGAGCTGCAAACATGACAAAAATATTATTAAACTATGGAGAATGACACTGAATAACAATTATACTTCTCTTTGAACTCATTTTCACATGAAGGTTTGCTGTCAGGCATACAGAAGTCACACCGTGGTCCTGGGGGAGCATTCTCTTCTGCCACTTTAAACCTGTATATGGATGTTCTGACAATAAAGCCCACTTGAGTTCAGTTGAGATGAATGGTTAGAATGTGGTCTGAGTTGTGTTGTACTTAGTGCTCCTTCCAATCCAGAGGACGAGCCAGCCAAGTGAGGTGGCGGATGAGGACCCAAGGTTCTCATGAGTTCAGTTGAGTTGAGTTGAGAAGAATGGTTAAAATGTAGTCTGAGTTCCATTGTACTTTGTGCTCCTTCCAATCCAGAGGACGAGCCAACTGAGTGAGGTGGTGGATGAGGACCCAAGCCCTGGCGTTATTGCTGCCCGCTTGGACTCCCTCAACAAGAGGAACAGCAGTGGCAAGGCGTTACGGCACAGAGAGCACAGCGCCGGTGGAGACGGACCCAGGCCCGGCAGGATGGATGGCCGCTCTGACAAGCCTGTTGGGGAAATCCTGGGCTCGCTGAGTGACTCGATGTATGATAGCTTCTCGTCCTGTGCCAGTCAGTCCTCCGCCGATGTGTAGGGGTGGTCCGGGAGTTGGCGCAGTGATGCGCACCACTTACAAAATCAGGGTAGGCGGGACCACAGGTAACCGCAGGTAATCTGAAAATGTTTGAGGACAGATGATGAGCATGGCTCACAGACAGAGAACGGGAATGGTTTAACGTGGAACCGTCACGGACCTAGCGTGATCACAGTAAATACAGAGTGACTGCCTGTCATTGCACTGTGACGAACACTGTACATAGTTCCTTAGGAATTCAAAGTGGAAACATATTCGTAACAATAATAACAAGAAAACACAAAGCAATAGACATTATCAGCTGGTGCTGTTATTCGTGTTTACAAATGAGCCTGTAATAAGGCGGGACTTATCTCTTCTCTTTCAATATCACGATAATTACAGAAATAAATCACAGTAATTGTGTGTTCGGGTGCCACTTCCGGAATTTGTAACAATGCCACAGCAGTTATCTGAGTGACGCTGGAAGAAAGAGTGTCCCTCTGTGAGCTCTCACACCTGTCTGTAGACCCCTCCGGGCATCTGTTTACACAAAAATTGCTTTTTTTTTGCAATTCAGTCTCAGTTTGGAATGACCTGCCGATATGAGCAGACCTTCACAACCAGCAAAAATGGCGCTAATGCTAACACTTTATGTTAAGTGACCCGTAGGACCATAAATTCATAAGGCAGTGTCCAATAACTACTGAGCAGTTACGACCTGTGAATTATGTCAAACTGTGCCAACCAAAAGCTTCCTTGTCTTTCAGTTGTTAGCTCTTGGTTTTCCGTTCTTTATTGTTCTTGCACACGAGTTGCTTACTGCGTCATTACAGCGTAATTACATGTCAGTTGGGTCACACTGCAGGAAGTTTGGACACAGCATTCTCTGGAGAGATCAAGCCCAAGGCTGTAGCTCAGGGATTAAACAGCTGACGTGCTTCTTGGTAGCGATGGTGCAGTTACTACATTCTTGTTCTTGTGCAGGAGGGGATCTGGGTAGAGAAGCAGACAAACATTCATATGCAAGTGCATCAACACTTCTAGCAGGATTGTAACTGCTCTTACCTTCTTATTTAATGTTGTTTTTTTAATTATAATTTTCTATGTGAGGGTGTAGATATTTTAAGACGAAAATGCTTTGCTGTCCTCCTATAAAATCTGCTGTCTCCCTGCCTATATCTGGTGTATTTGGCCTTGGAGAATGTCACGCCAAAAATGGAACATCTGGCCAATCGAGCCTGGTGCTACTCAACAGTGGGGCCCGTGTCTCTGTCAGACCGTTCATACGTATGGAGAGAGTCTATTTCTTAGGCCAAGCATATTTTTCTAGATGTCATGTATTTATAACCACTTTTGTATATGAAGCTGTATAGGAGTGTAATTCTATTATTTCTTATTCTCCCTTAATGTTCACTTCTTCAGAGGATGGCGTATGGGCAGTGTTATTTCACCAATGATTTGTTCAATTCTGCCTGTTACATTAGACTTGCTCTATATTTTCTGTAATAATACAAATAAAATTATTTCTGTTTTTAAGTTTCAAAACGCCCACTTTAGCTATGCTTTCTGGCTGGATTCATATGCTTACTGTGTGGGTATCTCTCTGTCTATCTGTGTGTGTGCATGCATGAATGTGTGTGTGTGTGTGTGTGTGTGTGTGTGTACATGTGTGTACATGTGGGTGCAGGTGTGGGTATGTATAAATTAACATTGTGGGGACCAAATGCCCCCACAATGTGACAAAAACCTGTTATTTTGACCTTGTGGGATATATTTCTGGTCAATTAAACTCAATTTTATGAAAATCTGTGACTGCAATCAAAAAAAATAAAAATGACCATTTTTTCGGTCCCCGCAAGAAGAAATTCAATTTTATAAAAAATCTGTAACTGCAATCAAAAACCAAAAATGCAAAAAACTAAAAATGCTTAGTTAATTATGGTAAATGTTGGCTGGGCTGCATAGGGGTTAAGGGTGTCATAGTTGAGATTAGGGTTTTGCCCATAGAATTGAATGGAGAGTCCCCATAAAGATATGAGTACAGGTCTCTCTCTCTCACTCTGTGTGTGTGTGTGTGTGTGTGTGTGTGTGTGTGTACCAGGGTATGGTTGTTCCTGGCTAGAACATGGAGCAGGTATATTTGTGGGTCTTGTGTACTATGTGAATGTTTGCTGAACATCTGTCTTATTTCTATAATAATTTATTTTAAAATATTCCCTTTTGACTTCCCATTCCCTTTGGGTGTTTGCACCCACTGGAGTAGACATCATAAATATTCATATTTAGTATAAATCTTCTGGCCAGACTATTAATTGCACAGTTCAAGCAAGATATATGTAAATGTGTTTAAATGTGTATATATAATATATATTTTATACGTTTCCTTTAGTTGTTCCATACAGGAATGATGTTCATTAAAATATAAATTAAATGTTCCGCCATCTATGTTTGGGGAACGTACAAACGTTCATCACTGATTCCCATGTAAAGGTGTGAATTTCCAGGCTGTTCTCTTTGAGATGTTCTCCAGGCGATAATTGCATGCGTCCTCCAGTCTTGGCCACTGACTCCTCTAGCGCCTCTGCTCCTCTCCACCTCCTCCTCCTCCTCTTGCTCTTGCCCTGGCTGCTGTAACATCGCCGGTCCTGGCTGTTAATGAGTTATGGAGTCGGATCTCATCCGTGCTGCGTGGTGGGTCCTTTCATCTAATGGGTTTACATTCATTAACATATTTCTATTATGTAGCCCTGTACATTTTCAGAATATGCTATTGTCATATACGGATAGCAGTGGAAAATTGGAAACGACTGAAGGGCAGTGACATCAGCGTGTCATTTGGGAGGGGTCAAAGACAGGTCCTCACTTGCCTGAAACATAGGCCCCATCCAGCTGTTCTCATAGGTGACAGTGCAAGTCTCCCAAACACAGCCTGATTGCTGGTGACAGACTGAAGTCACATGATTTTTTTTCTCTCCACTGCTGAATCACCATACTGGTTTGTTAGTTTGTTATTGTTAGTGTTTCATGTGTGACTCGCGGACTGGCCACATGTCCAATATGTGGTCTGGAAACTCAGAGACTTACCGAGCAGTCATGTACCTTAATTCTGCTCAGGCAAGACTTGGACGACTTGCATCGTTCTCCACATTTTGTGACCGCAGCAGCTCATGTGCGTGGGGTGTGATGCCCGTTCTTGTCAGAGACCCTGTGCTTTTTAGCACAAGGCCCAGGGCAGTCTGTCACCGCAGCTGTCACATTAACATGGTCCCCATCAGATATGTGTCACCTCTTATTTCATTCTGCACACTTACAGCTGCTGTTGTTGGTAGCAACAAACACACTTAAATGTGATCATTAGTACTAACTGGCCACTAACAAACTGTACGTCTCACTATATTCCCTGGAATTTCATGGGTGGTTGAGCTGGGGGGGCGTTTGCTGTTAATCTGGAAGATCAATTAGACCTTGACGATTCTTTTCAATAAGCTGTCATACATTGATTCTGTGTTCTGTTTGCACAAATAATGGAAAATAAGTGACGGCAAGAAACACAACCTGCCTTTTATTACACAAAAACAACACTGATTTCCCGGCAGTCTGTTTAACCTACACACACAGCTTAATTAAATTAAGAAGCCAGCGTACTTCGTTATTTAACATTTTTGTTTAACACACAGATATCCATACAAAATGGAGAGGCTAACTTCCTCTGCACCAGCTGAGCCCCTGAGCCTAAAAGATCAGAGGCTCTGTAGCTGCAAGTTTCTCTAGTGCATTAAAATCACCTGTAACTGCCGAATTTTCCACAAAATGATAACATGGTAAAGGGTAATCGGGAAGTCAGACAGTTCATTGGTGGCTGACTCTGAGTGCCTGATGGACCCTCAGTACCCTTTGCATGCAGATAATTCGCCAAGCAAACAGTAAGATTGTCAAGCTAAAGTATGACAGATAAGCTCTGTGTTAAATATTTCATTTGCGCCCGTTTCTTATGTTGTTTCGGTAACGAGTCCTACAACCGACGTGACTCAAAGGCATGATGACACACTGAACGCTGTACAAGACAAGCACAAAATGGATATGACTGCATTAAAGGGCAACAATTTCTGTTCAAATGCTCAAAATATTCTCCCAAAGCGGCAATTTACTCATTCATCGTGTTGCCAAAAAACTAAAATAGATAAGTGAATTAATTCTTTGTTTTTCACTTGGACCTGTAGGCCTATGTATATAATGTCTATCCCCTTACAACACATTTAATATTTTATTTGCATAATGAAATTTGGCCTACACGTTTCTTTTCATTTTGGGATGTCTCCTAATTGTTTTTCTGTTACACAAACTGTGCCTCAGAGCTGATCAACTTTATGAGCTGAGTATTAGCCTACATAATATCCTGGCTGTGTGATACTGATTTCCTATCGCAGCCGTGAATAAAATTTAACTCAGGCAGCAAGTACAGATCTTGCTGGAATATTCACCCAGAAACTATGGAATGTATTTATTTACTGGAGCAACTTGATTAGGCTATATGTGCTCTATCCCGCGTTCCTGCCCGACTCAAGGGTGTGCCGGGTCAGACCGAGTTATCAGTAATCAAAGCATGTTGTGTTTAAAGGTCTCCGATTTGGCTTCTGCTCCCCCAGTCTGCACACAGGAGGTCTCCAAAGGTCTCATCATTACCTATCACCAGCCTGAGCGACAGCGCCAAATGATTTATAACCCCCCCGTAAAATAAAGTGAAATAATGTACATGTTCGCCGACATATGTATCAATTACCGCATACTTTACGCGCAGCCTTACATTTAACTCGGATACTTTACAGATGCTGATCATTTAAAATATTCTCCATTATTGTTCTTGCCTAATAGTGCGGCTGTACTACAGAGCGTGAGCATAATTCACACGCGTTGTCAAAATGTCCTTCGAATTTGTAACATTTGGAGAAAAATTATGAGCTTTATGAATATTTTAATAAATGTCAAGAGCGGTCACCCATTAGGGCACAAAATGAGAGGAATGAGGAACCTGTCAAGCGCATAATGCGGTACCAGGGTGGTGTTCGGAAGAAAGCAGGAGACAGTAACTGTATTATACAGGAATATATAAATGACATATAAAAGACCGCTGCTCAGGTGTATGAAGATCAGCTTCGGGGCTGTAAGTTCCGCGCCGATCCACCGGATCATTCTGAGCTCCGCGTGTTCTCCATCCTAAATCAGTTCATCCTCTGATACAGGTGGTGAGCCGGTAAAAGCTGAACGAAATGCGCCACCACCCGCACCCCTCTGCACGCTGTGCTCAGCATCAGTATCCTGCAGGAAAAGCCCCCACCCGCCCCGGCGGAGCTCATCCCAGGTGTTTGATCTAAGGTGGCGTTCATTTAGGAGGCGGTGTGTCTTTTAGGGGCTGATCGCCGCGGTCACATGGGCCGGCTTTTAAGCCCCTGCCTCTCCGCTTTGCCTCTGATGGTGACGAACTGGGCGGCTGCGGGACTTATAACGGAGCGCACTCCGGCGCCCTGCGCTCACATCGCCGCCTCTGTCCGTTCCCGAACATATCCGGCTCGGATGTTTCCTCCACAAGCGGCCCCTGGAAAAGGATGCGGCTTTTTATCTGTACAACTTTTTTAGGATTTCTGCTCAAAACAGGTAGGTCTCGCAATCATTTCGTATTCGCCTTGCTTTTTACCCACCTTTAAAATTTTGGGCGATGACTTTTCTCCTACATGTTGTGCTAATTTTAAAATGAAGATGTTTAATGCTCATCGCAACGTTTATCTTTAAACACGCGAACTTTCCTAATCACTGTTTACGGGCGTTATTGATGATTGTCTTGACAGAAGAATGTACAACGAAAATAAAGCTTCGCAGAGTAATCTTACATTCCGCTGTAAATTATATATAGCGCGAACGAAATAAGTGTCTTTGAAACAGCGATATGGCTGGATAAAGTTATTTGCGCGGTGATGCGATGCAACACGTAACCCGTGGTCCCGAAGCTCAGCTCACATCCCCTCAGGACAAAGACGGGCAAAACGGCATACAACGGCTCATATTTTCACCATAACTCAGTTATCTGTCGTTATTCATTCACGCCAAGTGCACAGACTGTACATCCAGTCTTAAAAGTGAATTATTATTTTATGACCAGTTAAGTTTCTGCCAATATTTTCTGAGTGAACTGAATGTTAATTAATCATATTTTGCTTTTCCGTAATCGTCTCCTCTAATTCATCTTCCAGTAAGTCAGATTCATTCGTTGGAACTGATACTTTCATTAAATGTAGATTTATTTTTAATGTAAATGACATTCCAATAAATATGGTAAAATCAGAGTGGCAAACGAAAGACTGCTATTTTGCTCTTAGCTAAATTGGTTTACAGTGTAACTCATATATACAGCTGAACATCCCATCACTGGGATCTGTGTTACCTACTCATCCATAATCTTTCCTGAAGATTCATTGTACCAGAACTAAAAGCCCTGAGGTCACGAGTCCTTAACTACTATGCCACCTGCTGGTTTCCTCTTTTTTTAACAAGAAAGAATAATTACTTGCGTAAGAAGATTTGCTTCTGTGAAAAAGAATTTTATGTTTCTTTCATTAACAAACAGTAACAACCAGTTACTCAGGTGAAGCGACTGTTCTCTCCTGGTTCGGCAGTGTAATCCTCATGAATTTTGTCAAAAAAATGTGATGATGGAAGAACGCCTGGACTTTACATATCGAAGGCAAATTAATTTTTGTCATGAGCAAAGACAGTCACTTGTGTGGCTGTTGACTGCCTCTGGGCAATGCCCCTTCCTGGTCATTCCCAACTGGTGGTGTGACACTCCAAAGGGTCACAGGGGATGTGGGGAATGTGACACGCAGAGGGGACGTGCTCACAAACGTGTTGGTCTACACTCACACACACATACATGGAGGTTCACACAACACGGCATGGTCTTCAGACACGACAGACAGACACGGGTCTTCTTTTAGTGAAACGGTAAAGTAAGAGTATTTGTGTGTGTGGGTGAGGTGGGTGTGTGTCAAACAACTCCTTCAGGGAGGGGGTCTGTGTGTGTGTGTGTGTGTGTGGGGGCTGTGTGTGTGTGTGGGCTGTGTTACTAGGATATGCTTTTACAGTCCTGTAAGGCGTAATTATTTAGTGATTTTTAAAATCACATTAGAGCATTCCTGTCCTGCCAGGCTCACAATGAACCATCAGCTGCTCTCTGTCTTTTTTTGGAAATTTTACCGGGCCGTATCTTGCTTGCGGGCCCAGAGTGCTTTGTTTAAATGACCATGCGCTAGCAGAGAAAACACATGAGCTTCAGTGAATGTCTATGTTTCCCATACAGCTGAAGACAGCTGCAATGCCGTTCAAGTATACTGCTAAGTACTGTAGGACTGTTCAAAGCAGTGGTGTTATAACAAGCT
The DNA here is from genome assembly GCA_026777985.1 of Mormyrops attenuatus. Lineage (NCBI taxonomy): Eukaryota > Metazoa > Chordata > Actinopteri > Osteoglossiformes > Mormyridae > Mormyrops > Mormyrops attenuatus. Next base: position 17,855,502 of record JAODKC010000038.1, read on the forward strand.
CACCGTGTATGGCTCAGTGAGTTGGGAGTTAGGTGCTTGTGGTCAGAAGGTTGTGGGATTGAATCCCAGGGCCAGCAGACTGATATTGCCATTCTGCTCCAGAGTAAGGCCCTTAACCCCCAGCTCCAGGGGTGCTCGATGCTAGCCGACCCTGTGCTGTGACCCCCAGCTTATTCTCGTGTGTGTCAGTGAGAACAAGATGGGGTAGGCAAAAAGGGAATTCCCCCACAGGACTGAATCAAATCTCACTATTCCATTCCAAGTGTTACACGGTATGTAGAGACTTTGCAAACAATTCAGGTTAAGTTAGATAAGGTAACAGTGTAGCCAGAAAACCCTGAAGCAGCTAATTTTTACATCTGTAACCTGGCTAAGCTCTTGGCCTGCGGTCTGCTGGGGAGGGGGACTTCTGCGGCGCGGCCCTGCAGGGCTGCATGTGAGACTGACCTTTCTCACCCTCCCCCCAGGCATCGCTTTGCAAATCCAGTGCTACCAGTGCGAGGAACTGAAGCACAACGACTGCTCCACGCCCGAGTTCATCGTCAACTGCACGGTCAACGTGCAAGACATGTGCCAGAAGGAGGTGCTGGTGAAGGAGGATGGTAGGTCAGCTATGCTGGTGGGAGCCACCAGGGGGCTCCCTTCTGATACGAAGTAGGGTCTGGGAATAAGATCAGTGCATTTTATATTATTTGCTACAATATTTTATGTTAACGTATAAGCCAAGCTGGCTTCTTTAGTTTCTTAAGACTGTTCCTGGCCTTACCCTGTTCTAAAAAACGGTTATCTCTGTTCCTCATTTATCTAAAAATACTAAACTTTTAAATGTCACGGCTTATCATAAAAGAAAACCTGTTAAATAAATATTTCTATTCTGAAATTAGGCTCTTATGTGAAAGGCTTTGCACTTACTCATTTAAAATAGATAGACAGACAGACATAAAGACAGTGAGGCAGATTAAACAGTCACAGTCTGACCAGGTTAGTTATGTTTAATCAAAAGGTGTTCACTCAGTGCAGTCAGTGCAAGCAAGAAGCTCAGTGTTTCTCACTGTGAAATTTAACTGGCTTCAGCTGGTTTTGTAAATGGCCTGAAAATCACTGGCCAGAAAAGACAGGAAAGTAATCTACTTCGTTCCACTGAAAGAGAAAGCGCAGACCTGAAATCAGCCCTCTTGACTCAGGTAATAGCCACTTTGTTTTTGATAACAATCTCATAGCAGGCAGCTCTGTCCAACCACTTCATTTTTAAGCACCCAGATACCGCCTTTTTTGAAGGCTTGTCTCTCTAGTTTTGTGTCCTGATCCCAGCACAGATACTTTTGCTGAAGTAGATTTCCTGCCACATTCGGCGCTGCTCTGTGACAGCGAAGTCATCTGTCAGAAGTCAGGATGACATCAGCTTCAAAAGGCGTCTTGCGTTATAAGCGATTATGTGTCGTCTTCCCTCGTGACACCGCGAACACACTTCTCGACGCGAAATACAAAAGACCCGCGGTTTTGCCTCAGGTTGTTTTCTTGCATTTTTAATGAGCTCAGCTCGGCACGTCGGTGTCCTAATCAAAGCGGAGAGCGACTGCATGGTTACCGTCTGCAACCTAGACTCAACCTGACACGAGATTTGGTTGGTATTTAAATTTCCTGACGTAACGCCACAGTGTACGGTATTTTATTGGCATTTTCAAATGCAACACTAAGCCGGTATATTTTTGAAATGTCAGCGATAAAATTTGCGGTGGGGGGGTCCCCCGCGATAATTTACCCCCCAATCTAATTTTGTTGCTAATTTTGTCGCCTGTATAACCAAAATAGTACCGTGCCGCAAGATAACCCGAAGTATAACCGCTATACCCCCCCCCCCCCCCCAAGCCTACGTGACAAGTTTACTCAGCCCGGCGAAATGCTAAACACTTCGGTTCCCGCTTCCCGTGACCCATGGCAGTTGTCGACCCTGCAGCGCATTTCATCCCGGTAACTATAGGTTGCAGTTTTTGTGTGGCAGAATTAATCAGGCAGTCCTTGCAGCATGAATTTGCCTGTCAGTATAAAGGCATTTTATTGGTTGTAAGCATCTTCTGACTTATTGCAGATGAAGGAATGTATTAAATAATAGCGGTTCAAGGATGGGGTGTCAGTGAAGAACTCCAGTGGTCATGAGTGATCCTCTGCGCTCTGGATATGTATGCGCTGTTCTTTTCTGGACAAACTGTTGTCTCACTTGAGCAAGGACAATGGCCCTGATGTGATTACCTATCTGTGGAAATCAACCACGGACACAGTTCCAGGGACTGTGTATCAATCAGCCAGATTGTAGTGTTAGATGAGGCTGGGGCCCCAGACTCCATTAAATATGCCCCTGTTATGTAATGTTGACAAATGTCCCCCACCCACAAATCACCGCTAGTGTTAACACTTCTGTCACGGAAGATAGAAATCACCGTACAGGAAAATGACTTTCGGCGCTTGAGTAGGGGCAGTTTCCCAGAGACACCACAGAGTCCTTGTGGACTGTGTGCTTAAACTGGAAGATTACAGCACAAATGCATTAGGATGGTCCTGCTTCAGCACAACCTCTCACCCGGGGGATTGTGCTCTCAGTCCAGCTGGAGGTCCATCACATTCACCTTTGTCGTTTACTGTTTAGTGTAAACCGATTCCAGAGATTTCTGAACCTCCATTATGCTATTAAGATGAGATGCTGAATTGGGGGAGACTTCAGTGAGGATTACACAGACACAATTTTATGCTCATGGCAGTTTTACTTACACAAAAATGTTCTGAGGGCAGAATGAAAAATGATTGGTTACCAAGCATACTGTAGAGGAGGTAGGGCCAACCAATCAGTTGTCTTGGTCCTGCCTCTTCTAGTTGCTTGGGCCCACCTCTTTTACCATCTGATTGGTTATCTCTCTAAACCAATAATTATTCATTCTTCCCTCTGAATATTTTTGCATATGTGAAACTCCCACAAGCCATTTTTATCCATCCATCCATCCATCCATCCATCCACCCATCTGTCCTGGTTAAGGTTATGGTGATTCCCTATTCATACTGCAGAAAAACATATTTCTCTAGTTTATTTAAATATGTGTATTAATTTTTAATGAATTAATCTATCAATCCATCCATCCATTTCAGCAACAGCTTATGCAGGATCCAGGATGTAATGAACAGATAAATATTTCATGACATCGTATTTGAACTTTAAATAGATTTTCTCTCTTTTGTGAAGGCCCTTTCTTCACTGTGGCAATACATATCAAAGCATTTCCTATATTTACTCATTCACATGGATTTCATGTTTACTGGAGCAGCTCAGATTGAGTGTTTCACAAGTGTTTAATAAGCAGCTTTGCTCTCCTCGTCCGTTATTACACATTTCCTCTCCTGCTCACACACTTTTTATGTATTGTGCTGTCAGAGCCAGTAGACTTTTGTTTTATGAACCACTTATATTTGACTTCTTCACTCAGATCTGCTCATCACAGAGGATGATGATGTATTTGAGTACTTGATGTTGTGCCACAAAAAAATTTCCTTATAGGTCAAGAACAATTTGAGGCCGCAGGCTTCACTTCCATAACTACTACTCTTGTACTCAATCATTGGGGGTGTTATCTGCAAGAGCCTCAGGGACTCCACATTATTCCAGTGATCCCAGTGACAGAATTAACCACTGATCATGAGCTACTGGGACGCCCAGGACCAGGTTAAGACTATTACTGTAAGTGCACATATGACAACACACATGACATCAGAATTGGTGCCTCATGAAATTCAGAAATGTAGCTTAAGGAATACGTTACATAAGCTTTCAGTGAGTGCCGTATTAAAAGACCAATATACAAACATATTAAGTATATTAGATTTTAAATGGTTGTAAGTTTGTCAATACACTCTCAGAAAAAAGGGTACAAATTTGTACCTTTGCTTGTCACTGGGGCTGTACCCTCAAGGGTCTGCCAATT
>JAODKC010000038.1:17860403-17871275 GCA_026777985.1 Mormyrops attenuatus
TGTGTGTGTGTGTGTGTGTGTGTGTGTGTGTGTGTGTGTGTGTGTGTGTGTGAGAGAGAGAGAGAGAGAGAGAGAGAAATCGAGGGCGTACACTAATTAAGCTCCAGACCACTGTGATCTGGAAAACTGGACAAGATATTAACAATAGAGGTCAGTCTTAGACTTCCAGTGTATTGCCTTTGGTTTCAGGAGATAGTAGGTCTGAGAATGTGTGCACCTTACTGAAAGTGTAGCTAATCACGCCGACACAGGAAACATCACCCTTTTTAGTACCATACTTTTTAAATACTACTTAGACTGAGTCATATATTTAGGTATTTATATATCATTGATTCCTGTTTTACCCTGAATGATTCCCAGTTCTAACTGAACTCTTCTGAACTGTATATAGCGCATGACAGGTAACTAAGATTTTATTTCTCGTGACTTTATGTTATTTGGCAAAGCAGAAGCTCATCTTCCTGATTGGATTTCACAGGACTTGAGCTATGACGCTTAAATCTTCATGTCTCACGGAAATAAAGCAGGAACGTGAATGGGCCTTGATTAATCATGGTGCTAAATCCTACGGGCATCTCTTTACCACAGATCTGGAGAGCTAAATTAAAGAACAGCAGACAGTAAAATAAATCAGTGTGCCTTTCGCTAATCGCCTTCCTGTCCCGTCTTAATGCCTGAGCTAACTAGGCATATCAGATTAGAACGATAACCCTCTAAAGCCTGGCGTAGCCCCGTACTTTGCGGCGTCCTGATATTTATCGAGATTTTCATATGTACAATATATTCAGGGAGAAAATGAGAGTGTTCAAACGATACATTGAGCTGTATGCAAGCAGCCCAGTGTTTGCACATTACGTCTGAACAGACACTGTTCCCCATGCAGACGTTTGCACACGTGACTGTATTATTGGCTGTTTAGGACGTGTGAAACTCCACCCACTAGAACATCGTATTTACGGTTTATTCCCAGGTTGAGTCATCAGATGGAAGAGCTGTATATAATTGCATTTCCTGTCATTTGAATCTGAGTATTTTGCTAAGTTTGCAATTACCATAAGTAAATCACACTCAGAAATCAAACTCAAGTGGAGTTCTACTTAATTATGGACCGTAATTATGCTTAAATAACTGAATTTAACTTTAATTGCTTTTTAATGTGCTGCAAAATCTTCGTTTTTTTCCTCAGAATAATAATTTGATTTGGAGTGTTATTTCGATGTTAATATGGGCATCCTGTAAATGCATTAGAATTTATTTTTACTTTTTGCAATGTATTCAATTTAGAGTACCCCCAAATAATTGGTGTCCCTGAAATAGCCTGGCAAAGCTAAATTATGGTTTAGTTATGGAAATTAGTTAAGGATACTGAGCAGAAGGCTTTGCTAGTTTATCTATTTTCTGTTCTTGTTGCAAGGATTTAATTTGTCTCATTCTTTGGAATGTAACCAAAGCTAATGTCACGTGCGTCACTCCTAGATGATTCGTTTTTTTGTATTTACAGGGAAGTTTTATTTCTGTTAATCGTGTTTAAAAACGTATGTTTGTATTATTTATTTGCGTATGGAACAAGTGAAATATTCATGTAAAAAAATCGCCAGTAAAGTAATTCTAGTAAGTAATTAATTAGGGTACACTATATACTATAATTAAAGGCTGGTATTGCTTGCTGCAGAGTAAGTAATAAAGTCGTTGGATAATACATATGTAAATGATAGCGATGCAATTAGCTGAATACTGTGCATTTTGCCCCCATACAGATGAAAATGAAAACTGCTGTATTTGTGTTTTAATGTGTCCCCCGAATCCATAGACTGATCCGCTAAGACTCAGATGTGACTGCAATGAATACGGTGGCTGCCTGAATGATATAGTAGTAGATTTTTTTAGTTATTATTTTTAAATAGATGAAAAACCTACGTAATATGAAATGGTGGAAATGTAAGAAAGCTATCTTTCAAAGGCCAAGCCACCCAGTCATAAAGACTTCATAATACTTATTTAATTATGGATAGATATTTCTCCTGCTATCGGAGGGATGGAGACGGAGGTCCCCGTCCCCTAACAAAAACTGCACATGAAAATCGAGCCATTGCCTGTACCCACTTGTCTTATGGTAGGTCGCAGGAATCCAGAGCCTATGCTGGAAGCTACAGGGCACAAGGGAATAACCCAGGACTAGGGTGACCACCAGATCCGTGTCAGGGAGGACACTGTGAGCTGCTTCAGGTTTTACGATCTACTTTAAAACTGAAAGGCTCATGCGCTCGGCTAAATTGTTCGGTTCGCCTTGTACTCTTACTGATTTATTTCCTTGATTCCTTGATTCAGCTGTTTCCCCTTAATATTAGTGACACATGCGTGATTATAGGAGGCTGACCGATCAGCACACAGCAAGAACTCAATCCAGGTAATTTTAATTTAAATGATTGAAATGGGAGTTTACAAATCCTGTCCTTGCTCAAACTGTCCCCCATAACATGGATTAAATGGTCACCCTACCCAGGACAGGGCACAAACCAATAGTAGGGCACGCACATCATTTACACACATGGACAAGTTGGCAATTCCAGTTCACCTTAGCATGTTTTTGGGCTGTAGAGGAAACCCCACCATGACACGGGGAGAACATGCTAACTTCACACATGTAGAGCTGGGGTGGAGACTTGAACTCTGCTCCCAGGGGTGCGAGGCAACCAGGGGGCGTAGGATCCGGGTGGGGGATGTACCCCCCCCCCCCCCAATAATTCATTTGGCTTAATTTGTCCCCCCTATGAATGGACCTTCTGCCTTTAAATTACTAAATTGTGTCCCCTCCAATATCAAATTCTCCCCAATGGCATTGGAGGCAACAATGCTGACCCCTGCACCCCCCTGCAACCCACACAACTAGTTATAAAATTAAAATAAGGAATGACTTCAACTGCATCAGAGACCAAACTATAGTCCGACTGCAAACATGACCTTTGACAATTAATAAGGCTTTGAAGTAACATTTACAAAGAAGTATGAGGACAGTGCAGGAGTTGGGGGTGACTGCGTGGTCTTCAGCGTTATGGGCTGTGACAGAACAATGTTTAGAAAGGATAAGAGCAGGTGGAGTAAGGAAACAAATGCACTGCTTTCAAATTCATTAGAGAAACCAGCCACTGGTGAATCCCTTCTGCTTTTTCTGGGCTTCTTATTTTTCACCATCCTGCCTGGAACGGTAATGGGCACTTCGCCGCCGTTAACAGGATCTTTGGAGATCTCCCGATTTGTTTGCTCGGTTTGTTTCGTTCACGGGCCGGTAGTCACAAGGCCTGTGCTGGATTTGTGCTAAGTATTTTTCATGTAAATTTACACCAGTAATTAAAAAAAAGGTGCTTATGTAATGTTAAATAAAGCAAAACAAAATAAAGCATATTGAAATTAAAATGGCTTTGCTAATGTATACAATGAAAAGCCTTTTGTCAGTTTGTTAGTATTTTCTATATTAAAAATGTTGTTTTTGAAGATGAAAATGTAAAGCCCAGAGCATCTCAGCCTGATGTGTGGAGAGGAGTGTTATTTGGTTATTATGTTTCTTTGCGCATGATTAATGCATTTTGGTATTAAGAATCAGACCCAGTTGTCTCAGGTAACAATGATGGATGGTATGTCTGGCCCTGAAGCCTGTCACTGACATATCGCTGCTCTAACTTCTTGCATACCAAGGACATCAGCTAAAGACCTGGTGCCCATTTTATAGGTTTTGAGGTGTGTAAAAGTTGGCTCACACTTTCAACACCAGAAGCTTTGTATGGTGATGCCACACATATTTCTAAACAGCAAGAATGGGAAAAGGGGAGCCCGAAACTCCCTGAGGGGGTCTAGAAACTGCCGACATACATTTTTAATGCATGTGCTAACATTGGTTCAGTTGCATATACTTCAGGAAACTGACATCCTGAATTTAATTGCCCGACAAAGTTGATAAAACCATGTCATCCGTCAATCATTCTTCCATCACTGTTGACTGACGGTTAATTTCAAAATAAACATTTTTACAATGGCATAAGTACATTCTTTACATTTTTCCTCCAGGAAACTTTAAAAATAGTTTAATCATCTTCATTTCTTTCTGTTATGCACATTTACAGGGATTCATCAGTTTTTAGTCATTGTTGTCATTTTTACATATATTAGCATATATATTAAGACCTCAAAAATATGAAAAGGAGAGACGTCGCAGTTCGGCTGAAGCGGCATGAGGATGATGCTCTCAGTTAAAAACTTAAAGAATATTGCCAAAAAGAGGTTGTATCACCCGGAGAATTAGCAGACAGAGGGATTGTTACCACTGTCAGGCCAAATTGCAGTCATCAGAAGCAATAATTGCCGGCTTGCTCCGGATGTTCCTGCTTGACTCTGCAAGGCACATACAAGCTTTGTCTTGTATTTGCAGCCTTCACGTTGCCTGACAGCTAAGAATGACCTTCCTGTACCACGATTTCCAATCTGTGCCTAAAAGGGCTTCTTTCTTTCTTTTTACATTTTCTGTTTGTCTTTCATATTCAATTAAATCGATGAATTTGTTCATTACAGCTCTGCTGTTAAAAAGTTGTGTGAACCTGCCTTCCCGTCAAGAACTGTTTCCCATAAGGACTCCTAACTTAGTGGCTTAGTGCAGAAGTCACCGGGCTTGCATCATTTGATACTTTTGTGATAATACCACTGATTCAATCTCTACCCGTGAAAGTATAAAGCGGCGGATTCATCTTTAGCAAATGCGTCTGCAGTGGTATCTATGGTGGGAATAGCAGGAGTTGCATAATTAAAATTCCTTATAATTTCTTGTTTTTATAGAATAATATAAAACCTCCAAATAAGTTTAGTGCTCACATGACTAAGTTTTATCATGATGTTTGCAAAATTTGTTGATGCTTGGGTGGCTTAGAACTTTTGCAGTCATTTTTAGTTGGTAAAAGATGGTTCAGACCAACACAATGGTCTAAAATATAATAATGAAACATATTCTGTTAAATGTTGCATATCTGTCCTCAGGCCACTTATTTTAATCTGGCGGTATGTGTATGCTTATTTGTTTAAATTAATGCTGTTATCTAAGGATACTGTACCGAAAGACTGACCGATTTATTTATAGTAAAATAATACCAACTGTCAAGAAAAACAACTGATTTAAAAAAAACACAAAATTAAAAAAAAAGGTCATTGACTTTCTTTTCGGAACTAAGTCTCCTGCAGATTAATTGCAATGCTGATGATGGCGCTTGGTGTTTTGCTGCATAAGAAGCCATTCTCCTCTACCCAGAGGCTTGTGGGTAATTTTAATTGCCCAATTCTTTGGACAGTAATAGCTTGGCGTTGCGAAGCATCATATAGGAATTCACTAACTGGGCAGGGTGCAGTGTGTGGCCGGGCGCAGGACGGGGCTGTGCGGGATTGCCTAGGGTCCTGGGGGCCTGGGCGGGTCCTATGAGCGTATCAGTCAGTGGCTTTCTGGGTAAAATGTCGACTTAATTAGACTGTTAATTAAAGGCCTCACAGAGGTGGGTGTGGGGGGGCAGCAGCTAGCCGACGCCGCAGGGTGTGCAGCCGGCTTGCAGCCGCTCTCCGGCCCGCGTGACCGGGACACATTGGCTTTAAATGAGATGCTAATTGAAGTCTGTGAATCAGGCTGGTGGACGGAGTGCTGGAGCCAGCCAGCCGTGACCTAACTGCCACTGACAGGCTTCCTGTGTCCCTGCAGGTATTCATTACCGCAAGTCCTGTGCTTCATCCGGGGCCTGCCTCATCGCCTCCTCGGGCTACCAGCAGTTCTGCACAGGAAAGCTGCACTCGGTCTGCATCAGCTGCTGCAACACTCCGCTGTGCAATGGGCCCCGGCAGAAGAAGCGGCCCATCCCAGCAGCAGCGCCCCCTGCTGGGGGGAGCACTGCCCTCCATGCAGCCTTTTTTTTACTGCCCTTTCTGTTGACGTAAGCCCCCCCCACAACCATCCCCCCCACCCCGCCCTGGAGCAGGACTCGGTGCACAACTGCTTTTTCTAGACGCTGCGTTTGGAGAATTGAATGTTGGCTGTGTTCGTTTGTTTACGCCTTCATTTCTTTAACCTAAAGGAGTGCCGATGTTCTCCTGTGTGCAGAAACACCATCCGTTCATAAAGCTTCCTGAGATGATTACACGGCGGGTCACTTGTGAGCATGCGGGAGAAAGCGTTTTCTATAAAGGGACCTGTCTGTAAGCGTTCCGGTGACCTGACTGAAGCGGCGCTCTGCTCTGACGACTCGCTGTCCTGACATGCAGTGTCGCCTTGCCGTTATGGTTGTTTTTGTTTCCAAGACGAGCATCAGACTCCTCTCCACAAAAGATTTATTTGGAAAAAAAACAGTGAAGGATTTGCTGTCCATAGTAGTGAGATTTACCAGGGAATACCCAGTTAAAAGTGCACATATTAATAAAAAGATTATTTTTATTGCAAAAAAAAACAAAACATCTAGAAACATTTGATGAAATACATAAATTACATCCAGTTGCACTCAGTTCCATGAGCTATCAGGTAAATAACACTCTGTTGCAGATAATGCTGACATGGGACTCCCGTATTCATGCCGATAGGATGGGAGAGGAGGATTGTGGCAGGGGATCACCTTTGGACAGGAGATTTGACACTTAATCTCTCACAGCACACTGACTTTTTGTAAACCTTACTATTGTAACTATTAGTTTTTCACCGATGAATACAAAAACACTGGAAATGCATTAATGATTACATAAAGACAAGAAGTTTGAATGATTTTATAATGCAGCTATAATGTCCATGCAGTATTGCAACGCTTCTGCATTCCTTTCCACTTCAAAAAACGTTAAGGAGCACGATCTAGAATGGCTTCCAGGAGCCTGGCTGGTTTATGGCCATAGTGTGACTTTACCTGATGGGAAGATCTGAGAAGCTTCAGGATGACTGCTCTTTTCAGGGGTCAGCAGACTAATGTGCTTACAGCCACCATCTGCACTTCCTGAGAAGTTTGGTAATTGTAGACAATGATAGAGAAGGTTCACGCACACTGCTCTGTCTTCAGAGGAGACCAGACATTTTCATCATTACTTCTATACCATGTGTGATATATACATATACAAAGATATCTAATCCGGGCCACCATAAAGATTCCACACTAAGTCTCAGATTTCAGTCTTGGAGGTTGCGTTGCTTTGTTGAGTGGTACTGAGCTCCACAGACTCCTCTGGACTGGGTTCCTGAGACCTCTCCAGAGAATGGGCTGGGTTTAGTGTGGCAGAGGCCCCGCTGGCCTTGTCCCTCCCGCGGGCGGGCAGTGAGTGCCGGAGCGATCTCAGTAAGCGGCGTGCCGAGTGCATATTCGGTGTCCTCAGGTTCCTCCTGTTGATGTGCTCAATGGTCAGGTGGCACCGCAGCACCTGCATAAACACCTGCCGGAACTGCCGCGACGAGAAGTTGTACAGGAAGGGGTTGATCACCGAGCTGAAGTAGAAAAATGTGTCGGCAATGGGGTGCAGGACGACGTAGGCCCTCAGATAGGTCGCCGTCCAGTCCGCTTTGGGCAAGGCTGCTATCATCAGCCGACGGATCTGATTGGGCATCCAGCAGCAGGCCAGACTTCCCACGATTAAGCCTGAGTGACAGAAAGGGGGAGAGGGAGAAAGGAAAGGGGCTGGGATTCGTGAATTAGCTTAGAAAAATGAAAATGGGAGGTGGAGCGGCTGGGATTAACGTTTAAACGATGGTCTTCAAATGAGGGCTCCTTCAGTCTGAGTGTGTCCTATTTTTAGAGCTTCTGCAAATGTCTTGCTATTATTTCTCAGATTGTACAACTGGTACGGTTCAATTCTGCAGGCTACCCTTTGTTCGTATTTCGATTATCCTGCGTGGTGTGCCGTGGCTTTTGTGTTGAAACTCAAGTTAAACATTTAGCGGTTTTAAGTGTTAAATGTGTTCTGAGAAGCAGACATGCAGCGTGACGTCTCTTCTGATAAGTTATTATCTAAGTGAACATGCCAGTACGTGTTACATAAAAGGATGCCATCAAGGAATAACTGTGGCCTTCTGGTTTATTTTTCAAATGTCTTTGAATGATTGAAATATATTTCAATCCATTTGATTGTGATTCATTATATGCATAATTGAAACAATCTCACAGAATCTATTTAAGAGAATAAATAAAAATATGTAATTATCATACTGTCGCTTGGTGTTTGGCATTTCCTTCAAAAATATTATATAACCTAATTTATTTTGTTTTATTTTTCAAACTGAAGGTGAAATATTCCTGTAATGACCTACATCCCATAGTGGTCTACTTCCTTAACTGACTTGCATCCCATTGTGATCTACTTCCTGTAATGAATTACATCCTATTGTGGACTACTTTCTGTAACGACTTACACCCCATTGGGGTCTACTTCCTGGAATAACATGCATCCCGTAGTGGTACATGCATCCTCCTGGTCCACCAGTACCTGATCAGTAAAAACACAGAGCACGCTTCTGTTTTTCCCATACAGCTTGAGTCATCTTGTGCCACTTGAGGTAAGCATTGCATAACTGCTCAAACCTGAATGAATGTTATGTTTTCTCCATCATGAATATGTAAGAAATAAAACCCAAAGCATAATATGATGGGTTATAGCTACATGAAATGTATGCTTGGGCTTTGTATAAGCTCCAAAAAGCCATGTTTCAGATGGAATGAATGGGAATATTCATCAAGTGAATGTATCAACTTATCATCAATGAATTCTAGACTTTCCCTTTCAGCTTCTGTTAACCCAGTTTGTTTCACTCTTTTTCCCAGGTTGTGACTATTTGTTGGCTATTTCTTTTGATTCAAAAACATACCCAATGATATGAAAAGTCTGATGCAGTGACTTTGTAGGAGGTCATGCCTCCCGCTTTCTGGTTCTGGAATGACAGCTTTATTGTATTCTCCATAAGCCGCAAGATCGCGTGACACTCTCCGCGCCGGTGAGACCTTCTGCTGATGCGTGGCCCTTGCTTTTATTGGACTTCAGTGTTGCTCTTTTATCGAACTTCTGCGAGCAGCCGCAGCAGTGTCGATTTTGCATTATAGCTCCTTAAACACGGCCGTCAGAGGTGATTATAGGGAGAAAGTCAAGGGCAGGCCGACCCGTTTCGTACTTCGTGTGTGTATAAAGACACAAGGCATTGATTCGGGGGAGCAGTCCAGAGGCACAGTCCATGTTAGCTGTTAGCTGCAATGTTTTCCTGCCGTTGATGGCTAACCTTCCATAAGGACGCATGCAGTTATTCTACTTCACAGAAAAGTTAGCCAAAACTCTGAGGTTTCATAAAAATGTACAGTACTATGCAAGTCTTAGGCAGTCAAAGAAAATGTTTAAGGCTATTTATCTGGGTAGTAACTGTATACTTGCTCAGAGAAAAACAATATAATGTTAGAATATATGCAAATGAAAAGTGACACATTAAAAACTACAGAGAATTTCTTCAGTTCTCCAAAAAGTTACTGATATCTTGCTAGATGGCTAGATTGTCACTGCTTCAGTTCCCAAACTTCTCCTCAGGGGCACCTCACCATTCCATGTATTCATTAAATTTCACCACCAGCTCAGTTAATTAATTAGTTAAATAATTTGATGAGGTTTTGATTAGCCATACAAGGTTTGTTTGTGGTTGAGTGAAAAACACATAGGTGTACTGGATGATTATTTCAAATACTGAGGTAACTCAGACTTAAAGGGAGTCAGCTGAACCAGTTTAGACAGAGATAATATCACAGTTTTACACAAACATGAAGAACATAATTTTCTTTGACTGCCTAATACTTTTGCACATAACTGTATATTAAAAAGTCACATTCATATTCAGTTTGCCTGTGGAATCTGAATGCAGTCATGTTGCAGAATCACAGCTAAAATTTCAAATAGTCTGAATTTGATACAAGCTGTTGCTCTAAGTGCAGTGCATCAAAGTGACCTGTTGTGCTGACACTGACATCCAGTCAGTGACACCCAGCCAGCTAGCAGTAGCATCCAGTGGACATTCTCCCATGTCCTTTTTCCCTACCCTGCGTGGTTGACTCCATAACAATGGCAGCATGGAGGGAATTATAACTGGCCAAATCTTCATTCAAATATTCTGCAGCTATAACCAATTTCAAAACTTCTTAAAAATCAATCTGGCTTCACCCTGCAGAGAAACTAGCCTCAGAATGAAGTAGTGATGCTTAACAAAACTCCATTTTTATGGCTCTTTCGCTTTGATACTGGCCTGTGGTGCTTATTAATCATTTAGTTATTATTACATAGAACAGTTTTCTGCTACTTTCAGTCTACAGTCTGTGTACAGGGCAACAACAGCTGCTATTTGTTTAGCACGTCACTTCTGACTGCCAGTTAAGCGCAGAGCCAACTTTAAAAAGACTCAGATGACTTATAAAGAACCGACAAGATTACAGCTGGGCTTTGACAGCAAATAGTGGATCAGAACTAGAATCAGAATTACTTTTATTGGCCAAACACATTGACAAGCATTGGGCATGTTAAATTCCATTAAGTTACATAATGGTTTTATTGTGGCTAAACCAGGAAACAGGATGGTTCATCTCCTTTCCTGTAGACTGACTGGACGTCAGTGAAGATGAGACATGCCAGGGTGGTGTTACCTGCACTTTTCAGAAGCTTCACTGGTGGATCATTGAGGTGCAGCCATTATTGTATGTGGAGGGGTGAGCTCCCGTGCTGATATTGCCATTCCAGGGAATAATCAGGATGGCCACCAGAGGGCAGCAGAGAGAACACGCTAAGTCAGGGGTGGCCAATCTTATCCGCAAAGGGCCGGTGTGTATGCAGGTTTTTGGGGTAACCTTTAGGTCAGCT
>JAODKC010000038.1:17871375-17889633 GCA_026777985.1 Mormyrops attenuatus
TAGTGACCTAATTAGGGAGTTGCAGCGAAAACCTGCATACACACCGGCCCTTTGCGGATAAGATTGGCCACCCCTGCCCTAAGTCCTGCAGAAGGACTACTACCCATCAACACCCCACATACCCAGAACTATTCCGTTGGTCTGGTTAGTCTTACTTTAGCTTTGGGTGGAGCTGGGGGTTGATTTTATATATTTATATATTCAAGGGGTGTTTTGGTTTTATACAATTATGTTATAGTTGGCGTTTTACCTTCTCTAGTGTTCTGTCTTTTGCATGACTCTCTAACGACACTCAACCCTCGGCTACCTTATGCTGGATCCCTGGGTTTTGGTGAGTACTGATGGAGAGGGGGTTTGAGGGGTGATGACCCAGCAGAATATATGGTTTCCTTTTAGTCAGGAAGTCAGATCTACTAAGCGATAAAGCTGGCTGTTTCAGTTGGTCAAGTTTGGGTAGTAGCACACCTGGGATGATGGTATTGAAGGAAGAGCTAAATTATGGACGCTTATACCTGAGCTGTAGGATGTAGTGCAGTCCCATGTTGACTGTGCTTAGCAGGCAGACTGCCAGGGATTGCAGATTGCTTAAAAGGGAGTTACTTGAAAGGGTTGCAGAACCACAAACAGTGGAATGATATCCTACTCATAATGGGTAAGATTCCCCATCCATGTGATTCTGAAGAAGGTTTTTCTCCTTGTCAGTATTAGACCTTCTGGTGCTGCAGGACTTGACAGTATTTCACATTCTTAAGGGATGCTGGGTAACAGACTCCCCTCAGATGTAAGGTGACCTCTTTTGATAAATAGGAAGCAGTGTGAGAGCAATCTCAAGACCTGCTTGGACCTCAGCATGTTCTTTGCATGGTATGGGACATGATATGAGACCCAAATAACCTTCCTCCAGGCTTATTTACTGTTCTTCCTCCTGTTACTGTGTTCAGGGGCTTGTGCTCTCTGCTTTTTTTTGTTTGTTATTGTTTCTGCTCTTGCATAGCACTCACTCCTCAGTTGCCTGCAAAATCGCTGTTCAAAAAAATATATTTCAGTGAACTGTAGAATCCATGCCTGCCTGCAGAAGAGCCTGACTGACCACTCCATGGCTGTGGAAACACAAGGGACCCAGCAGCCTTTAATCATCCCGACAGGGTGGCTGTTGTGTGTGGGGATGCACAGATTTCCTGTCTGCCCAGAGAGAAGCGAAAAAAGACATTGACAAGGAGGGGGAGGAACAGATAGATCAGGCTAGAAGCGGACGGGGCCGATGGGGGGGTGGTTTTTCATGTGTGGGCCCTCAGTGCTGTGCCAAACATGGAGTGTTACCCTGAATCCCTCTATTACTGCTACTTAGCACAAGCAAGTCTCTGCCGACATGTTCAGGTGACACTACATCACACATTGACTATGATGACACTGGTGTGCCTTTTTTGTGAGATGCTAGGTCAAAAGTCTCCCAAAATGTTACACATACTGTCCACTGTTCTCCCACATGGGTGAGGCTGCAGTTTGAATCAAGGACTTAAATATTACATGGAGGGTTTAGAACGCTGACTGAAACATGGTGAAAGCCTGCAGAAATGCTGGACTCCAGAAAGCACCTCCAGCGTGTCAGGTCACCCCGTACAAGAGAGGACTGATTAAAGGCCATGTTTTGAGGGACGGGAGTCTCTCGAAGCGCATGAATGTCTGTGAGCTATGCCTTTAACATGGCCCGTGTCAGGAAGAAAACAAAAATGAGTGCACCTGATATAAGACATCGCGCCACTTTGAAGAAATTAATTACTCCTGAGATGATAATCAAAGAATCACCGTGACAAGTACTGAAGCAGAAAAAAAATAACATAAAAACCCGGAACATTCTTTGGGATATCTGACGGCTGGAACAAAGGCAACTGTCATGCTCTGGCTAATGACTTCACAAAAGGAAACGTTTCCCTTTGACAGCCCATAATCTACTCCAGTGGTTGTCACAATAATTTATTAATCTACTGACAATCAGCTCCAGAAAAGTGGCTTTTTTGGGAATGTGACTGAATATGAGCAGCAAGACTCAATAGTTGTTAAAAGTTTTGTGTGTGTGTGTGTGTGTGTGTGCGTGCAGTTCTTGTGTGTCCTTGAAATGTCCCCAGAAAGACAGCCAGGTACTCATAAAACACTAGCAACACTGAATTACCTAACACTTTAAAGTAACTTTGTATTTAGAAGGCTTAATGGTCACTCCAAGGGATTTGGAGCAGAATTGTGGGCCTTGTTCTCATTTTAAAATCTGTTCGCTTGTGCAGCTCTTATTGACGTCCTGTTCACATTGCTATTGATTGGTGTGTCGAGATTAACAAAAAATCCATTGTGCCATAAATACTATGGCAAATGTATCGTACAACCCCAGATAATCCATGTGTGAATGGGCTTATGGTGGACTGCGATCCACCTCCCATAAAAAAGAATATAGCGAGGAAAATCAATAAAACAGAGATGATGTATGATTTATGCCCAGTCTGAGTAGACCACTCAGTTATACACCGAGCTGCTTCTCCCCCGGTTGAGTAAAAATAAACTGAAAAGCCTCCCCTGCTAAAAGCCAGTATAAGATGTTTAATGACCACCCCTCCTTCCTCCTCTGAATCAGTGCTGCTTTTAGCATCAGGCTAAATCAGAGAAGATCTGAGAGTTCTGCCCCATTCCCTTACCTCTTACCAGTGCTAATCAGCCCTCTGACGTTACCACAAGTTAAATACTGTGTAAGGTGAACATTCCTCAATGAGACATTAATGTAATGAGCTGAGCTGTAATGCATCTCTAAGAGCTGTAACACCGGGGAAATTTGCCAACTGTTGTATCTGACATCACCTCCTACATTACCTCCATGTGAGGGATACTTTTATTTATTTCAAACAAGTTGAGGTAAACCTCAGTGCTACAATGGCACAGTATCACATGGAACAGGACCGGACCTAGACTGTGGGATGCACAAATGCATGGTCATAAAGGACCCTTTGTCATTTTTTATTTATTTTTTTTGCTGGCATTTATGTAATAATTCTGACAGATAAGCAGTTGGGATAGAACGATATTACGTAAAAGATGCATTGAAAGAATTAGTTGAACCACTTGATATTAAAACCTGCAGTCAAAAGCCTGTATCGGTCCTGCAAAAGAAAACACACGCAATTTTAACATTACTTGGATGACTTATGTGTCAACAGTGCTGAATTGTCTGTGTGAATACCACCGGACATGGCAGCAACAGTTGGAATACATTAGTAACGACGATGTCCTATCATAAATAAACGGATTGAACATGGCGGTGGTAAATTAATTATTTGACTAACTCATAATTACTTTGACGTCTTTAAGTTAATCCAAGCTGCCGAATAATGATGCAGCACTGACTAAGCGAATTACTGCTCTATCTTAATTAACACGCACGCTAAGTGTTATTGGAGGCTAGTGGTTCACCGAAAGGTGGCCGAGTTCTCCTGCAGTCGAAGCATGTTTTACCCATAAGAGTGCGATAGAGAGCATATGGCGAGACCCGCCTGGAGAGCCGAGGAGCCGCCGTCGGCCACGCATTGCTAAGTCAGCTCAGGAATCGTGCTCCGGAGCCATCTGAATAAGTCATCGTTAGCGCTGCTCATTAGAATACACCGACGCTGCTTGGGACGTGCGTCCGATCTCCCACCCCCCCCGACCTGGCCGCTGCAGCACCCACCGGTTAAGGTACGTGGCTCGGCTCAATGCGCACCCCAGAGGAGGCGTCATTAATCACGCACACACGTGCGCTTTGAGCCCATGAGGAGCAGCGTTCGGGCTGCTCTTATCCTGAAGGTGCACCGAGGCTGCCATTCACCCCAGGTATAATGTGCATGCATTCATAGCCTCCGATCGCAAATTGGGAGATTGCAGCTACTGGTTTTCCGTGACCCAGTGCAGACAGGAGAGAGGGGCCGGCAGCATATGAATAAAAACATCGTGGGAAAGGGGGAATACTGAGTGGGGAGTGATTGAACTCCCTCGCCAAACGCTGTTTTATTCTTTCTTGTAATCAGTCCTAGTCTCTCCCTCAAGTGTTTTTCTGTGGGGATGTGCTGGAATTTTAAGCACCTGACAAAAGGGACAAAGACAAAGGAATTTCAGCTAAAGGACAGCCTGACCCTCTATATCAAACTGAGCAGCTTCAGTTGAAATATCTATCCAAAGAGAAGCTGGAGACCAGCAATCTGTCATTGTGCCGGTTAATTCCGCAGACTTACCTTTTAAAAATGGATCAAAATAAATACTGCTAGAAACCACAGCTGGTGGGTGCTAATTCCCACAGCTGTGTGAGTTCCAGGGGTAACGCATGTTGGACCTTTGACCAGGGTAACAATCTGTCAATATCCTGCTGACACATAATTTACATAAAGAAATTTATCAAGGATGTTACTAAACTCTTTATATATCTGCTATTTTCCTCATATATTCAGAAGAACTTATGAAGATGCACATTTCAGGTATGGCACCTGGTAAAAAATCTTTACAGTGCAATATTGGTACTTTATAGGTGCTCCAATGAAATGGAAAAGTAATATAACTCCATATTTTTAAATAAAATAAAATACTACACACATTATGTTTGCATTGTAAAACCAGGATGTTTCTGTGTGAAACGGCTGTAGATTTTTCTTTTCCTACCTTGCCCACAATGTGACCTAAAATGTTTACCTCATACTAGAGGGCTGGCATTTCCCAGAATCCCCTTCCTTTTCAGAATGATTTGCTTATCTATGCGGTGTGTGAAATGGCCATAATTTTGATGATTTATGTATTTAAATTTGGAAGGCACAGCATAGTCAATTCAATAGGAACCTATGTGAGATAATGTGATTCTTACTGAAGGATAATCCGTTCTATATATTCCATGTAGAGTTTGTGTAGATCAGGAAGATCTGGACTTGGGTATGAGCCTCTGGATCATCTGTGATCTTGTTAGTGAGTGAAGATATGAGAGGAATGGTGGGTTATAGGGAATGTGCCTCTTGTGGAGAGCTGGGGTCTTGTTTTAACAGTAACCGTATCTGTGTTACTTCTCAGTGATGGTTTGCAGCCAACATGGCAAAGCAAGGAAATTGGAAGTTTATCTTAAAATAATTCTGCCTTTATTTGGAATGAGCACAGAAGTGCATCTCTAAAAGCATTGTCCAGAGTTCAGATGTCGTGATATCGCAGAAGGAGAGTATCCGTGAGGCTAGCAAGCACATTTTTATTAAATATGAAACTATGTAGGCCATCACAAATAAATCGTGTACAGAAAGACAGCATAAATAACATCTCAGTGGGCAGACCAAACTGTGGCTATTGGATTGTTGAATAAAACGGCCCTTTATATTCTTTGGTAGATTAATCAAATACGTTAATTAGTTATTTCATAATGCACCAAGGTACAGCTACATTAAAATAGACAATGGAATTAGAGCCCGGTAATACAGTTAATGTCAGTGAGACCATTCTGACTCAATGCTGGTTTGCTCAGGGGTGTTTATCACACTGTATATATTTAGATGCTAACACCCTGCACATGGAGGAGTGAGAACATGAGGACAATATCATCAGCATCTCGTATCAGTTTATTCATAGAAGCGCCGATGTGGTGCAGGGTCACTGTGAGCCAGGAACCTATTGCAGGTCGGTATGGGGCACAAGGCTCAGGGATGCCAGTCCAGGGCATAAAGCAGGGGGCACCCAGAATACGATGCCAGTCCAGAGTCACTATCAGAGACTTTGGGGCAAAATTGGAGGACCTGAAGGAAACCCATGCAAATTCTATACATTCATAGGCTGGGGCAGAAGCCAAGCCCCTCGCCCCAGGTGTGTAAGGTCACGGCCCTACCTGGCAGGCTGTGCGAGCTGTATTTCCTGTTAAGCAAAAATATTTAATGATGGCTAATCCACCAGCCAACGGGCCTGTTCTCTGCAGTGTAGGTGGTCATAAATCTTCTCGCTCCCCTCGAAGGCCCATTAATCAGACCGCCCTTATGCAGAAAAATAGTGCAGTGACACATTTAGAGCCCTTCATATTAATACATATGACAGAGATAAAATAATGAAAGGAAAGGTCTATTGTCCGTCTGTCTAATGTTATAAGTGATCTCCTGTATGTGGGGAATGAAGGCCAGCTGATCTCTCCCTTATTTAAACTCTGCCAACAGCAGCTACTGTTCAAAGCTCAATTGATTCGGCACAAAGAAAATTTCAGTGTGTTTTTTTTTTTTTTTTTCCCCATAGTCAAAACTGAGTGTGTGCGAAAGGCTGGGGGGGGGACCATGGACAATTCCAATAAGGACACTTTCATCTGCAAATTTATGGGGATGCGGCTTTTTGATGCCAAATGCGATGAGGCCGGTTTTCAGAATGTGGAAGCCAGATGCAGTGAATCCATCACCCTTGCGTGTCAAGCTGACTTATGGGACTCGTGTTTCTCATCTGAATCGGAATCCTGTGGCGTAATGAATCCTTTCGCCGCGTGTCCGGGAGCGAGGCCGTCTTCCTGCACACCCCGATGCAGCTGGCTCTGTCGAGATGAGCAGGGTGATTGGGTGGGTGGTAGGAGAGCAGGAAGGTTTCTGTTTTATGGGATATCGTGGACAACGCATGACTCGTAGCAGATTAGTCAAACCCCTGCTTGCAAAGGTCAGAACTCCACAACAAGCTGATTGCTTGTCTTTCAGACATACAAGTGACAAGAAAAACAATAACAACAGTATGGTACTTGGAAAAACTGGAGTAACAGATGTTTGATGAGCTTTCTGAATGGGATTACTGGAACTGTAAGGTCAATAAAATCTTCTTTACAGCATTCACTGTCTCTTGTAACTCCTTTATATGGTGGTTCTTTGTGTAGGAGTTTTTTCTATCACGATTTTAAAAGCTTTTATTGTGTTTTAATACCCGGTGTGAAACCAGAACAACAACCTTATTCGGAAAGGGATCATGGATAAATGAAATCATTGTGCAGAATATGGTGACACATGTCTGACACCGTGACACACGTGTGACCACAGGTCACACAGCAGACTTTTGGTCACCGTCGTAGCTTCTCATGCACTGGGCTGCCTTCACCTTTTCTCTACACCAGAATACTTCAGGACCAATAAGGACCTTCTAAAACATGGGTGGGCCATCGTATCTGCAAAGGGCCAGTGTGTATGCAGGTTTTTGGGATAACCTTTAGGCGAGCTGTTCAAACCCAATTGTGAGGACTCTTCACCCAATCAGTCCTCTAATTAGTAATCTAATTAGGGAGTTGCGGCAAAAACCCTCATACCCAACGGCCCTTTCTGGATAAGATTGCCCACCTCTTTTCTAAAAGATACAGTGTTCCTCTTGTGACCAGTCACCTACCCTCCAAAGCAAGAGACAGAAGAACTGTCAAGTTAAAATGGGCAAATACTTAGGGTTGATTGCAGATATTCCAGATCAAAGAGGATTTGTGAAGCCACAGATCTCCTGGGTTTCAGATGCATAGAAAAAATATTCAAAATATTAAGAGAAATTCACAGGAGTCATTAAAAATGCCTAATGATCTGTGCCAATTCCAGCCATTTTGGGTTCCGGCACATTTCAGTTGATTTACTTGGTGCTAAAGTTGTTTACTGTATGAGTGTGCTAGCTGTGATGGCAGAATTATTAATTTTGTGTGAAGAAAGCATACAGGGTAGATGCCATGTTTTCAACAGATTAGCAGATGAGACAAGGTCCACAAGGATCTGATTAAAGATGCATCAGCTGAACTAATTAAGACTATCAGAAGATTGTCATTACCGTGCTCATTCTACTTCATATAATTAGAGGAGCATTTTGAGTAGATGTTTACACGTTCTTCTGCTTGCTTACACGTTTCAGTTCCGTCCGCTTGTCCAACGAGTTGATAAAATAGTTTATGAAAATATAAACATGTAAGAAGAGAGACACGTGCAGTAATGTCCTCCCACAGAACGGAGGATTTAGCCCTGAACTTTGAAAGCCTGTTGCGTGTTGCATCTTGTGTTTGACAGTCGGCGGGTACTAGGGGAAACTCAGTGGGTATATCCCTTAAAACGGGCTTCATTGTGCTTTCATTCCATCAACCGATGTTCTTTTTAAAGTTTCCAACAAAGATTTTGCGATGGGGGGGTCCCCTGAACGATCCAGTCAATAATGGAAAATAATGAGCCACAGGCCTATAAGAGCATCTAACCAAATCTCAGCCCCTAACTCTGTTCATGGGTTGTGACTCCAAATCTAATAGGTTTCACCCAAAATCCTAGCTTCAAGAATCCAGATTCATCATGCATAAACAACAACTCCTGTCTGGCTATATTCGCATCTCAAAAGAATACTTTCAGACCTGATAGTGTGCCACTATGACCCTGACCGACTAACCGGTAAACAAAAACTAGCAGACTGATGATGGGATCTGTTGGGTGAAATCAACATGTCACATGAAGTACAGTGGTCCCATAAGCCCGTGTCTCACAGATGTGTTGCTTACGGCACTTGTGGCACAGAAATATCCACAGCCAGCCATTACAGTATATAGCTGCCTGCGTGAGGAAACATCACAGTTCGTCTGCTGTCAGGATTGCTTATAGAGCTTTAGGGAATAAAGTCTTCATGTTTTCCTGACATTTTCATTTCTCTTCCTTCAGACCAGTTCAGCAATGCTGCTAATTGATGTTTTTTTTTCTTTCTTTTTTAAGAAAAAAAAAAAAAGTGACCTACAAAGGCGTGATATAGGCTATGGGTTTTGCCAGATAAAACCTTGCTCTCTTTATGAGACTTGGAACTTGCCTGTCATTTTGTTTCTCAGCTTAATGGGCCATAAATGTGCGGTTTCTCTTTTCTTGGAATGTGATTCAGAAGACATTATTTATGTCTGGAGAAACGCAATTAATCCAGTGAGTGAGCATAATGAATCCGTTGCTTAAGAGAAATCGGCAGACGGGAAGCTCGTGCAGCAGCTGCCTTCAGCTGGAGAAAGGTCTTAGTCCTTACAAGTGATTTCATTTTCCGAACAATTTCGTAACAAACAAGTGTGGATTTATTTAGACTGATCACCATCAGCGGTGCAGCTAACCTTAAACCGCAAGCAGTGTTATCCCCTTTCCCGGCCCCATGAAGAAATCCGGGCCTCGTGTCACTAATGGCCTTGATTATTGCACTTGAATCGCCTGAGTAAATGCCCTGCTCAGTTTTTGCCACGATGGAAAATCACAAACATTTGCACTGCATATTATCATTATTTACTACATTACTTAGGAAGAATGGCCCAGCAGGAGATACTATTGCACCATGTCCCCAGGGAGGTTTGAATTTGGTACCATCTGTGCAAGTTCATGTGAGTTTTCAGTGAGTCCTCCAATTTCCAGTACCTCAAAGCACTCTGTTCAGTAGTGCTACACAGCCCGGTGTATGTGTGTGTGTGTTAGATTCCATCTAACACTGTATAAAATGCTGCCTGTCTTGCTTGTACTGTATGATCATCATGTATTTCTTGTTACCGTCCACTGTTTCCAGTCCATTGACATTTTCATTCTTTTTGTCCAGCTTGATTCATTTGTATAATGAACGAGCCCTTAACCCTTAAACATTAAGCGGGTCATGGATAGTTCATTATTGTGCTTGACAAATTTACAGATTCACTAATATTACCGTGTAAGGTTCAGAAATAACCAAATAAAGGGGAATGTTATGTTAACAGACCTGAGGAGTAAATGAACTAATTCATCATCATCCAGCAGTCAACAATGAAACATAAATCAACTACAGTAATCAACAGAGATGTTGAAAATGTTTGAACAGTGATAAATGTTACATAAAACACAGAGAGGTTGGATTTAAAAAACAAGGATTCGCCCCTCCGTATTTTTCTATTTAGAGAGAGGTTTCAGTTTCCAGTTTGTGTTATAACAAGAAAATTTAATGTTGTATTCATGCCCAATTGGTTTAAACAGGACAGGGTTTATTTAAGTATCATTACTAATAAATCATAGTCATAAGATTAAGCTTCTTTCATGACAATCAGCGATTGCCTCTGAAACTTGTCCCTACAGCAAAATAAACAAGAAAATAAAAATAAACAGGTGTGTCTCCTGTGCAAGTGGGTCCCCCACAGCTTTTATATACAGTGTTTATCAAGGTGTCTACACCTTGTACTGACATTAATTGCATTTTGTTTATCGTGAGAAGGAAACTTTACAATTGAACATCCCTAAACTAAGCTGTCAAAGTGATCTAAAATACTGTGTTAATTAAAATGTCCCATTTTAACTCCTTAAAACATTTTGTTGACAAATTGTGTCTCCTTATCAGACAAGGGTCATACAGGCAATAAAACAAAAAGGAAAAAAAACTTGCAAAATTAGATTTTTGATCGATTTGGCCGAGTCCTAGGGGATGAGGACAGATGAATCTATATCTCTGAGCCAAAAATCACATTAATAAGAAGTCAGCTGACAGTGAATAGATCACACACAGGAATGGAGATGATAAGGGGTCTGTATTCATCACAGTAATGTTTCCCAGACAGGACACGTGCAATGAGAAGCAATGTTACACTGATTAAATGGAGACGATAGCTCAGAGCCTAATAATGATCCTGTATGGCGACAGTGACTGGAGGACCAATGACTGCTTCATTCAGTCAGCATTGAGGTCTGCACACATATATCTTTGTATTCATATCTTTGTGGGCACTGTCCATTCATTTATATAGGGAAAACTCTAATCCCAACAGTGACAACTTTAACCAGTACTCAGCCCTAACCTTACCTATAAGTAACCAAACAAAATACAAGACTTTTGGCATTTTTAGTTTTTTGATTGCGGTCACAGATTTTTGTGGGAAGCTGAAAAATGGACCCCACAAACTCAAAGTAATAGATTTTTATCACGCTACCATTCGGTCCCCACAATGTAATAGAAACATAATAGAGAGAGAGATTGGGAAATACAAAACTTTTCGCATTTTTGTTTTTTTGATTTGCATTCATGGATTTTTATAAATCTGAGTTTCCTTTTGTGGGCAATGAAAAAACTGTCCAAACGAGAAAACAGATTTTTATCACATGTGCCCTCAAGGTTATATATAAACGGCCACACACACACACACAGGCTAGACCACAACCTTGAAGCAAGCACTTTACTGACCCCTAATACTGACCTACAACAGTGTCATCCCTTTGAAAACGATAAATGTAGCGCTGCATTTGTATAGGAAATGACTTGGTCTGTCTGGTTATTGAGGCATGTGTAGCAAAACATGCAGTCAGTTGATTAAAGAAAGGCATGTAAGGCTACTGTATTCTTGACAGTTACCACCAGTGGATTGTGGGATATCCAGCAGAAAGTGTTTAGCGAAGTCCCACCCTAACTGTGTCTGTGGAAGAACTGAGGTGAATGTGTGCCTCAGGCCGCCTTAATCTTCAATAGAAGACCACAGTGCAAAAGATGTCCATTATTATATATGATATTGTTCCATATTCTGTGTACTGGATAATCAGAATGGATCTGAAGTCCACCCCTTCAAAAAATAAGCAGTTCTTAAAAAAATCAGTGTTGAACCTGCGTGATATATCATTACTTGACTGCTTCATTTTAAACAAGGGGGCCATTAATCAAGCTGTCCCAGAATTCACTTCAGCACACTTCAGCTACTCCCAAAGTTAGTGGTTCATTCGGACACAACGGACAGCAATCATTTGGGAGCCACAGATACCTTTGTCAGGGTTTATTTCCTGTGGTCCACATGGCACTAGAAAATGTATGAGCTTAGGAACATAAATGGACCTGTCACTCTGATAATATGGTTTCGGCTGGGCTGTGTGTGACAGATACAAGTAACACTACCACGTCTAAGAAGTTACTCCGAAGTTCCCATAGAAACAGCAGATATTTTAGTCATCGCCTGAGAAAAGTGCATTTACTGTCTGAATTTTATTATTATTCCTTAAACTGCTATTGTAAAGATTAAATTAAACATGAGTTGGTCACATAATAAATGAGATTTTGGGTTGATATGTATATTGAATGGAGAGAAGGACAATGAAAAGAAACGGCCTTAGTGTAACCTAATTTTAAGATTCTCTGAGATACTGAGAGTCTGGGATGAAATGAATGACTTGCCGAATATCCTGCAGAGATCTGTCTTTTAGATCCACTGAAGCCTTCTGTGATAATTTCAGAGATCATCTCTCATGAGAAAAATGTTAATGCAAATGAAAGCAGTCAGCCTCATCTCTCTGCTGTAGTGATCGTTTAATCTAAGAAACACAGAACACAAAAAACACAGAACGTATTAAATCATATTCCAGAATCATGTAACATTAGCTGTTTGTTTTCTTTCATTCTTGGACTTGTAGTTTTAATGTCTGACATGTATGCTCCATAATAAGCAGTCTAATGTCAAACCAAAGTCAGACTGGACTGCACCATGCAGACTAATGTCAGGGTTACTATACTACACAGACTAACGTCAGGCTGGCCTGCACCATGCAGACTAATGTCAGGCTTACTATACTGCACAGATTAACGTCAGGCTGGCCTGCACCCTACAGACTGATGTGCTGATTGTTATCTTACAGAATGGCACTTCTTTTCCCTACCCAGTACTCCAGCCCTTAAGCATCAGATAATGAATGTTGTTTGTGACCTACTGAGCCAGCCGTGCGTAATTAGACTGACAGCTGTAGCCTTCTCACTCCCATAAGAACCTCTCGAATCACGTCAAAGCGGACGCTGCCTTCCACAGCGCCGACCACCATAAACAACAGATTATTATCTATTCAAATCTATTATTCATGACTCTGGATAAGTGCAGGTCTATTTAAATTCACCTTATATGTCATCTCCCATGGCAATTCTCAATGATCTTTGGGAGACATGACAAGTTCCAAGCTGTACTTTTTCAGTACTGTGTAAATGGACAATGAATTAAATAACATGATATGGTTCTTCATTCTTAAATATTTCCCTCTGGATTTAAATTATTAAATGCATAGAAAAATCTCATAAATGCCGTTTCCAACATTGAATTAATACTTGGATGTTTGTTTATGGATAACAAATTGATTGACGGATCAATTGGCAGAATGCAGGATTAATTTAAATTCAGTGTTCCCCAGTGAAGTCCTCCATTTTGACGAGTTTAATTAGCTTTTTTGATAATTCACTTTAAGCTTTAAAAGAACCTGTTCTGTGTTATTTAACTTGACATTGGTGATCTCAATGAGCACAACTAATTGACTCCCAGTAGGTCTGTAAATGTCATTGTGGAGCCTTTTGGTGATTCATAAAGCCAGTTCACCCCCCTCCTGTGTGCAGGAGGGAGGGAGACTTCCAACATTGTGAGTGTGTTTTTTTAGGAACTAGTTCCATCCATCCATCCATCCACTCTTTCATGCATCCATCTTCTATCCTGGTCAAGATCATGGAGGAGAACTGGAACCAGTCCCAGACAGCACAGGGTAACTGGCTGGGGTACACCCTGGCTGTGTTGCCAGTCCACTGCAGGACAGCTTTGCATCTTCATTTTATTACTATTATTATTTTCGCAGTTGACGTTCTTTTGGTTTCAGATTCACACATGGATATCAAACTCTATATGACTATGCTTTCCACAGCACAATAAACATCCCATGCAAAAATGCCAAATTTCAATGAAGACAATGCTCTTATCAGAATGGGGGAAAAATACACAATTGCAACCCAATTAACTTCATACTTTTCCGATGCGTTTTGAATAAATTTGAACTCATAAAAGAGGTTGCGATGCAAAGTGAATTTATTAGTGTAACAGATTTTACAAATATATCGGCAATTAAAACCGTAATTCAAAAGGTGATTTGCATGAAATACATTCCTGGATTAATGAATTCTGAAATGCATCCATCCATAATTCAACCGAGGCCCTTAAGGTCTGAGATAACAGTGCCACCTACGGGTGCAACCTTCTGGAACCATAAACGAAACAAAATGGCACACTTTTAAAAAGTATTTCTGAGGAGATTGTGCATAAATGAAAGTCATATAACTGATCTTTTGTATTATTCAAATCATCAGAAAGAACTTTGAAACCAAAGTGTTGTTCTTCTCTTCCTCCATCTGGCTCTCACTGTGGGGCATCTGGCACCAAGCTTTTAGGCCATCAACTAGATCTGGACATGTCTCACGAGAGCCAGCAGCACCGGAGGACGTGGCAGGATTCCCTCCACCCTCTGCTTCCTTGACCAAGTTGAAGCCAACTGTTGTTGTATTGTTATCTTGGTATTTTAAGCATGGAGCAAACAAGAGAACACTATTATTATTGTTAACATGTATCTTCATATGTGTCTTTGATACATATTTAAATACAAGATGTATTTGGCATAAATATACAAATGTGGTCTTCGGTCCCAAATGAACACGGCTCAGCTGCACCTGACTGCTTATCGCCATCTGCTGGCCGCAGTGTATATGTTGCGCATATAATCACTCATTAAAGTCAAAAGTAGATTTATAGTTTTCTGAATGTGAATTATTACAAAAAGTACTTTTAAAAGCATATGAGCTTGTACACAAGCCTCGAAAATATGAAAGTGAACAGTTTTACCCAAAGGCTGAAGGTCAAAGTGCATCACCCTGGATCGTCAGGCTGGAATATGGAAGCTTCCTGCATCTTCCTGCTGAAATGCTGGCTGGCAGAAGCGGGTTATTTTAATCCCCTGGCATCTGTATCTGCTATTTATGAAGAGTGTCAGCCTGAGATGGGAGGACAGCAGGTTCTGCTGGCTGCTGAGAGCCCGCAGGCAAACACAAAGAGCAGAAGTGTACACAAATTCAGAATAATCAGCCTCTCGGTGGAATGCATCTCCGCACAGTTACCAGAAGGTTCCGCCACTGTTATGTGTCAGTCCTCCAGCTGAGCGCAGTACCTTACAGCACATCTATGAGAAGAATAATGTGGGCTTTCTATTGCAAATCATATCAGACTGTCAAATAACCATTTGTTTATATAACTGAGTACATCTGAGTACACACTGAGTACAGAGGATCTCATCCATGATCTTAAACATGCTCCAACTGTAGCCATTTTTAAAACCAGGCTTGGGACCTTTTTATTTAACTGAGCTTATGGCTAATTGTGTTGCAATCATAACTTGTAAAAATTTGTTTGGTTGTTAGTGTGTATTGTTTACTTATATACATTTCTAAAGCTTGAAACTGACCTTATTGTAATTTGTGTTTTGACCTGCTGAGACTTAATTTTATGTCCAATTAAATTTTCTTATATATTTTGACCTTCTGTAAAGCATTTTGAATTACCCATGGTGCTGTATAAATATATTTGCCTTGCATTCATAAAGGACATAACCAAGCTATACTATCTATCCATCCATCCATTGTCTGTACCCACTTGTCCTATTTAGGGTTGTGGGGGTCTGTAGCCTATCCCAGAAGCTATGGGCCCAAGACAGGGAACAACCCAGAATGGAGTACAAACTCACCCCAGGATGGACAGATATACACACACCATTCATACCTATCGACAGTTTAACTCCGATTTGCCTCGACATGTTTTTGGACTGGGGGGGGGGAGGGCAGAGTAGCTGCATGAAACCCCATGATGACACATGGAGAACATGCAAATTACACACACACGGAGCAATGGCAGATACTGGAACCCAAGTCCCACAGGTATAACGTAGCAGTGTTAGCCACTGCGCCACCAAGCCGCCCTATCATGGTATGCTAGGTACCATACGAATCTCCTAATAAACAACATACAGCCACACAATTAATAATCCAGCTGTGCATCTTCTGAAACCACTATTTAATGTCACGGGGGGTCTGGAGCCTATATGACAGGCATCTCAAACTGTAGTCCTGGGGGGCCGGAGCCATGCAAATTTTTTGGGTTTGCCCTCATTTAACACACCTGATTCAACTCCTTCTGCTCGTTACCACACAGCTTTTGAGCTGAATCATTATCAGGGAAAGAACTAAGCTACACAGGGCTCCCCCGGGACTGCAGTTTGACACCCCTGATCTAGGCACAAGTCAAGGAAACACCCATGATGGGTCGCCAACCCATCACACCTAAAGGCAGGGTATTTAGCAACACCAAATAATCTCAGCTTGTTTCTGGACAGTGGGGAGAAACTCAGAGTACCCAGAAGAAACCTCATGATGACGCGGGAAGAACATGCAAACTCCACACACATGGAACCATAGTGGAGACTTGAACCCTGGTCCCAGAGGTGTGAGGCAACAGTGTTAACCACTGCAACACTATGTAACCATCCCACCCACAATTTATCCTATATAATTATATTACACATTAACCAAATAGGAAAAAAATTAGCACATATAAAGTTTAATATTTACTCAAACAAATTTGGTGTCTAATTTCCATAAAGTACAACAATAGCAAAATCCTGCTTCCTATTAACAATGTCTGCAGTCCTGCTCTTTTTCCAAAGATGCTCTTTGTGAGTTTCAGCTCAAAGAGAAAATAGCAGTCATTTGTCTCAGAGGATCCAATGCTTTCAAATGAGTTAAATTAATTTTCTGTCTAAGGGTTTACAGAAACGTTTCCATTCCAAACAGAAGCTTCAGCAGCAATAATAATGAATAGGGATAAAAGCACTTTAATGGACAATCATAGAAGACAGGCCTTTATGATATGGTCTTTGTAAAGTAGGGTCTATTACGTTTTTTTTTTTTGTGGGTTTGTTGTTGGAACGGAGTTTATTTCGGAATCGATTACCCTAGTTTGGATTGGGTAAGACTCAACTCTGAAATGCCAATGACATCAGTGTGAAGAGACAAATTCCACAAGCCTGGGTGAATCATGCAGGTTTGACAGCCACGCTGTGATATGTGAACTTCTACTCAGGGCGCTGAGATCTGCTAAGGCAGAATCACAATAAAGTCTCGACGTAAACCTGAAGTCCCTGATGAAGAGCATCTAACGCTGTGCACAGTTAGCGGGCAAGTAAATCCTGCAGCGTGAACGACTGGCATGCACTTCATCTCTAGGTATTTTCATGAAAATATATGGTGAGGGTGAAATGAAAATGACATTTGTGTTGGAGAGATGAATTTGTCCTTCTGGGCTTCAATGGATGCAGAGAAACCCACTGGAGAAGTAGATATTCTAACAGAAAGGTTTTGTGGATTTCTTTTAATTTCTCTAATGTTTATTTTAGTTACTAGAATATTACATAAGTCAAGGAATCATGTTGATGTTCGCGTCCACAGTTATCTAATCATTAGAAGTCTCCTTTTCTCCTAACACCCACTCAGGGGCATTTTGCCACCAGCTCACCGTTCAGAGATGGTAGTCAGAGCTCTGACCAGAGCAGCGCCGACCGCTGAGGCTGAACCCACTGCCGCCGTGCTCCCCCGAGTTTGCTCGCCGAGCTGAAAATGTCATGCTCTGGGCCTGTAAGCTCAGAGCGAGAACGTCAAGGTCCTGAAAGCGGGGGTCGGAACCTGGCCGGAAGAGCGACGTGAAAACCAGACGCCAAAAAATCAGGCTACTGATCCAAGCTAAGAACCAGTGAACAGAAAGGGGTCAAAGAACAGGCAGTCGACCAGATCCGAGCAGGCTGAGTCGTGGCGACGGACACACAGGGGCGTGTGGGGATACTGCGTGAGCCTGACCAGTAAGGAATAATGCCTGAATATTCAGAGGCAGAGTAGGGTGCAGTTGACCCAGGCATAGTGTGAGGGCTGGGCTGAATAGCAAAAGTGGATTCTGGCGACAGAACAGAAACAGGCATTTATAATCTCACTGTTACTCCGCCACCTTCTTCACAGGGGCTCACAGAATCACTATTGGGCTCTTGCATTAGCAATTCGTGGATTCAATTTAGTGATGAATTTACTGCCAAGCGTTTTGTGACATTTTAACTGTGAAAACGCGTCATATTTGAAGTCGATTGGTGATTGATGAACAGATGATGATGACAGATTGATGTACAGGAAGTGACAAACAGGCTGATGAGCAGAGATGTAACGTTCATTTGCAGAAAGTAAACATCACAGACCAAGATTTTGTTTCAACCAACCAGTTGAGCATAAAGAATCACAGCCAGAGACTCAACTGTTTGGTGCAGACAAAATCTTGGTCTGTATTTTTACTTTCTGGACCTCAGCTACCCATCTCTGCTGCCGGGTTGCAGATATTGTTGAAGTTGAAGTTGAAGTTTGAAGTTTATTGTCATATGTACAAAGTACAGCGTACAGAGCACAATGAAATTCTTA
>JAODKC010000038.1:17889733-17902315 GCA_026777985.1 Mormyrops attenuatus
TAATAAATAGGCTAAGTTGCATAGTGTGAATGTGCATAATGTAAAGTGTCAGTGCATAGGGTGAAGTAAGTTGCATATTGTAGGGACTTACAAGTGCTAGCCTCCGTTAGTTTGAGGTACATTTAATGTATGGAGAACAACATTGACGGATGACCAGTTCTTGTTAAATCCAGGGACTAAACCACTAAACAGAGATTGTAGGTTAGCATGATACTCATGCCAACATTAGCAGCTCAAGAGTCATCTGCACAGTGGACTCTGACATGAAGAGCTTCTCACATCTGTGATCTGTATAGCCTCTCTATCTGCAGAGCATTACCCAAACTTTACTGCATTCTTTTTGATTTTCTTTCAGCTATACAGAGATATAACATGACCGTTTACATTTTTACATTGTTTTTTAAACAAGTCAGTGCCAGTCATATGTGCCATCCACTTCTCTCCTTCTTTGACAGAGTGTATAGTCCAACAATCCAGCTTCATTATAATTCACAGGGATTCACTCACCAGGCTAAGTTCCTCTAGGAAAAAACACAACCTTTTACGCCCCTGCCTACAGCTGATTCCAGACCAGCCTACGCATTCCAACGATGTGTCATAAGTCAACAGGAAGTGTCAGAATTTAAACGATATTTCAGTGCACAGGCAGCTATAAACTTCTGACTCCTACAGATGGAAGATAAATTCCCTCCTCATGACTTTCAAACTACTTGAATATGATCATCAGTCATGGAGAGCATCTAAAGCTACACCTGTGGTGAAGACAAATCCATGGAAAGGACTTGGTTGTACAGAGCACTTGTGAAACATCTCCATGATCCAAACGTCCATTTGTTCTGTCAGACAAGAGAATCTCTGTCCACAGATTTAGCCCTGCTCCACAGACAAATTCACCACATAATGTTATACACAGGACTGATAACAAAGTACAATTATAATAACCACACATTCTCATCATGGGTTAAAATACGATAATAAGTAATAAGAACTGTTGCAAGGAATGGTGCTGGAAAGGTTTATCTCACAAGCTGCCGTGTCTTGAATTATAAGAAAAGGTCACAGATCACACATGGCACTGGGTAAGGTGTTTTCAGTAAATTACTGCGGGCCGTTGTGGATCCTGTAATCCAAACAAAGCTTAACAAGTCACAAAACCACTTCAAACCTAAATTAACTTCCATGCGACGTTTCATTATTTTCTACGATAGGCTGATGGTAAAATCTGCTCCAGGTGGTGAGGAATCTGGGTAGCTGTCTTTGCCTAGCCTTCCGCATGCTGGGATTGCGTCTCTGGGTGTCTGGAGTTGAGCATTAGCTACAATAACGCAAAAGGAATCACCTTCATGCCTAATTTTAATAGCCAGATCTCCTGTATTTTTTGATGGAATACTATGCTTGCTCTTGTGTCTGGCTAGCATGGCTAGCTAGTTCAACATCATGGATAAGAAAAACATCTTCCAGTTCATTTCCTTTAGGTCATTGTGCTCTTGCATCATGACTCGTTTGCGTTGAAAGTAGATGGGAAATACAGACTCAACTTAAAACTTAAGACACATTCCGAAGAAACTTTTTATCAGTGTTCCCTAAAAACGAATTCAGGCATAATTCACCTAAAGGTTGATCAGTGAAGCCTTGTCCTTCTAAGTATTTGAGGAACGTTATGAATTACTTAGAATGAACAAAAATAGACCTCTAATGTAGATCAATTAATTTTAGGCATGATTTATCACACTGGGAGTCAAAGTGAATTCATTTAAATTACAACTTTGCTTAGTTGACGTTCTTACAACAGAACTTTGAAGGCATCCCGTAAGTAAGTTGGTTAACTTATGAAAATCCCATATTAGTCACCATGTCACTGAAAAACCTCTTTCTGTTATTTCATATAAATACAGGGGAGATTCATCCCGCATGACTTCAGCTCTCCACACGCTGCTCCGCACGGCTGATGTGTCATTTGTTGCGTCAGGTTCAACATGCTGGTGAATGACAGATACAAATGTGTAAAAATGGATGAATGAGTCGACACTTGTGTGTGATGTCATCTGTGACTAAGTCCTGGTTAACACAGTGAAGCAGCTCTTCACAGTTGGCTCCTGATAGTCTACACAAAACCTGATGTAAACTTCAGCAGCGTGACTCAGCAGCCTCTTTTTGTCAGTGATTGCAGCTCCACTGGTAGCGGTTGGCGTTTCAGCCTGCATCCGCCATGGCCTTGACTGGGGGGGGGGGGGACTCCATCACTCCCCCATCACCCCCATCCACACCTACCTACATCTTCCGACTGACCCACTGAGCCTCCGCAAAGGTCTGAAGCCACACAAGCTTAAGGAACTGCATTTGATCAAACTATTATTTAAGCCGTTTCTTTTTGTAGTCCAAACACGTACAGTTAGGCCTCTTTAAATTGTCTGTAGTGTGTATTTGAATGTGACATTCTGTCCATGTTGTTCCCCTGTATCCAGCCCCCCCCCCTCCCATGACTCTGTACTGTTTAAGTAGTTGGAAAATCCATATATAGATTGATTATGCACTCAGTGATCGGTTCACTGCTTGTAACTTGGGCCTATAGACTGAATAAAAATTGTCAGGAGGTCTGGCAACTCAACCCCTCAGTTGATTTTTCCAGCTGGGGGCTGAAGCAAATTTTGAAGGGGGGTGCAGACGTGTAATTTTACTACCTGGATGATCTGGAGCGAAACATTTCGTATTTTGCTACATGGCTATGTGCCTGGTATATTTTCTTGTTAATGAAAATGGCCTGCTCATCTAAACGGAATCCATGCATGCAGATGGGCTAAGCAGGTTTCGTCCTGCATGTTGTTTAGCATTTGAATGGCTAAGATTCCTGATCTACAGTAAGTGATGCTGAACGTGGTGCCAGTTATCCTGGTTCCAGAGTCTCAGAGACTTCTTAGGAGTTTCACACAGAACAGTGTCTAGAGTTTACAGAGAATGGTGCAATGAGAGAGAAAAAAAAACATCCAGTCAGCGGTAGTTCTGTGGGTGAAAACACCCCGTTAATGAGAGGTCAGAGGAGAGTGGTCAGACTTATTAAAGCTAGACCACAAAGGGGAAAAATAACAAGCTCAGTACAGCAGTAGTGTGCAGAAAGGCTTTTCTGAATGCAGTAGTCTACCCTTGAAGTATTACTGGAAGCGAGTGTGGGTCCTACCCGGTACTAGCTAGCTGTACCTAAAAAGCAGTTACTAAATGGACAGGAGTGTCTTTCCGTTTAATTAGCCAGATCCAATAATGGAAGGTGAATCGTGCAACAGGAAGCAAATTACTGACCAGAAACTCAATAGCTCTTCTTGATATACACAAAATAAAAATAATGTATGTATCAGGTGGCATAATGCTTGCTGTGTTCAGCTATATGAATAAATTAATTCTTGATTGATATTTTTCATAGCATCTAGATTTTTTTATGTTTTTAAATGTAACTGCAGTATTTTCTATAAAAATGAAATTTCCTTGCAATCCGCTAAAATCTATTTTAAAAGACCAAAACAAGACTGATAAAATGATTTCAGAAACGGGCACTGAGATAAAAAAAAATACCAGTCTGCCCTCCAATGGTGGATCCAAGATCCAAGCGGCTATAAGGTGTCATGTTCCAACACAGGATGAAGAGGCATCATTTTACTGCTTCTGTAAGTAATTACTTAATTACTAGATATCTAAAATGCGATCCTATCTAATGTGAATATTCATGGCCTCACACATGACTGCAAAAATGTGAATGCTGCAGTAATTTAGAAAATAAAAAACTGTGTAAAAATTTCTAAAATGCATACCCCATTTCTGCTTACCAAATTAACAGAGAGTAACATAAGGATGTAGTAAATGTAATGTAAAGAGTGGTACGGTCAGAATGGAGAAACTCTGTGAAGGTAAAGGAGGAAGAGGACGAAGAGGATGACCAACCACGTGGTGGATGGATGACGCCATCACAAGCATAAAAGTGGAATGCCTGAAGACATGGAAAACGGAACATTCCAGAAGAGTTCCAGACTCGAAATAGACTTGACAGCATCCTAATAATTATAACATGGATCTGATGAGCCAATGTGGTGGAAAATAGCATTAGAACTTACAGGTCTAATTCCTGTATTGGTCCTTATGTACCTGTAAGTACAATTCCCACCACGGGTAGTTCCTGGACGTAGGTGAAACGGTAAGCAGTTTTGTTTCCGAGTATTACCAAAGAACGAGACATTTACAGATATGATTAAAAATACATGCATGAGGGCACAAGAAAAGCTGAGTACTTTTACACGTCAAGACGATCTTAAATGCAGTCATTTGGAGTAAACGATGTATTGTAAATCTGGGAGAGCCACCTGCTTTGAGCAGATCTGAATCCTGGGCTTGCTGGCGTTTAAGGCATTTGTCATAAGCTGTTGACCAAACTCCTGTTCTCTAAATGAGGGATGAATTCTGCAGATGTGCAACGCTGAATAGCTCTGCTAATCCAGCAAGCCGCACACGTCTCCAAGTTCATTAAAAACCCTAGCAACACACAAGCCTTTAGACAGAGATGTTAGATGTACTGTCATACACAGTCTAGGGAACTCGTTGACAGCCAAAACAAGAGGTTTTGTTATAAATAGACTGAGATCTATGTTATTGGAACAAAGTGTATATTTTTTCTGTAAATACGCAATAAGACTTTTTAAAAATTCCCTCTAAACATTCCAAATCAAGTAAACTCATGGAAAGGATTCATAAAAACCAAAAAGAAAATTCACAAGTCTTGCATTAAATGCGTTTGTCTATTTGTATGGAATTCCTGCATGTTTAAGAGTTGAACTTCTCCGGAGCAGACCATGCTTTGCATTGACAAGCATCTCAAGCCGGTTATTCTATGCAGGGACCTCTGGTTCTCCCTCCACAACAAAGTATTGTTATTGAGCCATTCTTCATGCACTATTGTGAGTCTAATATTTGTATGTATCTTTCTTAGCGTGCTGTTAGCAGTTCTGTTAGCGTCGGGTATCTCTGAACAAGTAAGCCTTCCGAAGCACTTGTTGCATGTGGCCAATGAAACATCTCGGATATGTGTTTACCTGCGAGTGCCGGTAATATTACCTTGCAGGTATTTCTGCTGACAGCAGGTGGAAGCAGCTGACATACGCAGCGTTAAAGGGCTCTAAGAGGGATGTTATAGTACGATATACAGAAATGTTAGACTAGGGCCAAATCCGGGATAAAGTGAAAATCACAGTGTCAAAAATGACAGCCGCACCCTGTGGTTGTTACGGAGAAGCTGTCAAAACAGCAAAGCGGGGAGGAACACTTTTAAAAACAGCCCTCTAAAAGCTCTTCGTAAGGATCACCCATAACAGCAGATACTCCCCGGGGTCCTGGCTCCGTCTTTCTTAGAGAAGCGTGTCGTCTGAGACGGTATCATGCCAAGAACAGCTCGAGCTCCTCACCGCTGCTATATAAACTGCTGTCAAAATGTTTTCAGTCTGTTTTGCTCGAAGTTTTCCGCAGAATCTTGGTTAATTTTGATCTCCTCCTCCTCTGGGCAAATTAACAACAAAACTTAGCAAGGATTTAGTGCCTCAAAAAAGCCTTTGAATAATAAGTGAATTTGTTACGCAGTTTCAAACCTCTTAAGACACTGGCAAGCTATACACTATAAATACAAATCATCTGGAACTCGTCTATGTCTATACAACACACCTGAGCTTTAGAGATATCGTTCCACCTAAAACCGCAATATCAGGGGAAAGCCGCCCCGCGCGGGGAGGACATGCAAAATCCACACACACTGGGGGGGGGGACGGGGTTAAAACCACCACCACTGGAGACCCATCGAGCCACAGTCTGACAGCTCATAAATATTAATACAAAACAAGGCCTCTCTTAGTCAATCAGCACAAGTTATCAGTTACACTTGCATGTACAGTACTTTGTAAAAGTCGTCGGCAGTCAATGAAAATGATGTTTAAATGATCTTCTTGCTGGTGTACGACTATGATATTATGTCTGTAAAAGTGAGTCAACTTAGCCATTTCAAAACCTTTCCTAAAGTCACTCCAGTATTTGCACTTACCAGCCAATGCACCAATGTATTTCATAACTTGCACCTTGTATGGCTAATCGATACCTGATTGAGTTATCTAACCAATTAACCGAATTAATTAATTGAGCTGGTGGTAACATTTAACGAACACATGGAATGGCCGAGGTGCCCCTGAGGAGAGGTTTTAGATCTAACTATCCAACAAGATATCAGTAACTTTTTGGAGAACAGAAGAAATTCTTGTTAGTTTTTAAGGTGTTATTGTAAATTTGAAAGGACCTAATGTTAAATTGATATTTCTCTTCTGAGCAAATATATACTTGCTACCAAGAATAATAGCATTAAACATTTTCTTAGACCACCTGCTGTATTTACAAAATCCACAAAAACACATGAAGTAACAGCAGTTGACAAGCTTACCTAGAAATATTATGCTTTGCTTTCGGGATTCTCTGGCCTGGGAGCTCTCGTGTTTAGGCAGGGCATCCACCTGTTTGTCCTCTGCTTTGCTTGAAATCCTCTTTGCGCCTGACAGCACATTGATCATACTTCTGCACATGAAGCCTACACTGACCAGGACAACAATATACACAATGAATGCTACAAAAATGCTAGTCCTATAAATCGTCCACATGGAGTTGAGGTTTGTGCAAAAGGTCATGTTCCGCGTTGCGCTATTGTTTACTGCGGATCCCCATTGGGAAGGTTGTTTGTTCAGATCCAGAATGTTTTCGACTCTTTCCGTTCCCATGGCATACAGTAAGGGAAGGGCCACCAGAACTGAGGTGACCCAGACGAAAATGATGAGCTTCACAGTTCTGGCGCTGGAGAGCAACTGGTACTTCAGGGGGTGGCAGATGGCCACGTACCTCTCGAAGCTGAGAGTGGCTACATTCAGGATGGTAGAGTAGCTGCATGCCTCAAAGAGGAACTTGTAAATCTTGCAGGAGACCTTCCCAGAGGTGGACGATAAGGGAAACCAGGTGGCGCTGTACAGCTCCACGGGCATGCCAATGAGTAGCACGAGGAGGTCCGAACAGGCCAGGCTCACCATGTGGTCAGTGACGTTCTTCTGCAAGTAGCCCTTCCTCAGCAGCACCTGTGTGACCTTGATGGTGATGCTGTTTCCCACAATCCCCAGTACCAAGATGGTGGTATACAGAATGGTCAGGAAGATCTTTATGGGTGTCTCGTACTCCAGTTCTTGCCAGTGCTTCAGCTTCAGCTCCATGGCAGCATTGTACTCTGACGCCATGAGGTACTCCAGACCCATCCCTGCTGTTTGTTTATCTTTACAGAAGTTTCTCCAGTGAATCCTGTGATCGGACTTGCGCATGGGCTGCTTTAGGACTTCCTGGCTCTAGAGGTTCCTCATGTGGCCAGGAGTCAGCCAAACTTCCTCCTCCTCCTCCTCCTCCCGCCAGCACAGGCTGTACAGTCGCTGAGCCTCAGTGGGCGAACCGGTCATGTGATTCGGCGTCAACACCGTGATTTTTAGTACTTGTCACGACAGGCTAGACGAGATTCCCCGAGTGCCTGGACCATTTCAAACACGCAGCAAGGAGCAGATGTACTTTATGACGGCAGCAAGGGGAGAGGAGGTTAAAAATTAAACCCACACTCATAAAAAGGAGGGAACTCGTCATTCCTGTTGTTATCAGTGGTGTCTGGACTTTTCGATTTGGAGGAATTTCCCGAGATGAAACATTCATGAGTCTCATAAAAAACATAAATATATACAAAGCGATGGTTAAACCTTGGGCTGAGATGTGTCACAGGTCGCTTTAATTTCACAGATTTCCTTAACTATCTGTAAAGTTAATAATGGTTACTTTTAGCCTCCAAACATATCAGTATAATGCTATTCAATGGTGACCCAAACATATGTGTCTATAGGGTACATATAATGTATATATAATAACATATTTCATATTTCATAAGCTCCATGGATAACAGGTATTCGACATCCATAATCATGTGCAATACAAGACTGCAGTGGCAAGTATCCGTAGTTTACTAATAATAACAGCAACAAGAATGTGAAACCATCGTGTAATTGTTTATTTACACCACTTATATTACAACACGTAAGTAATAATTTAATCATCTTAGGAGTTTGGCTGAATGCCAAATCACTGTTCATACATGTCAGGGGTTGAAATGGCTTATGTGTTTACCCTTTTTGTATCGTCACGCCATCGAGGCCTGACATGTTTTATTCACTGAAAAATAGTTTTTCTATGGGGACAATAAAGTATCTATCCTATCACACAAAATGTGGCACATCTTCCAAAGAGTACGCTGCTTTTAAATTGACTGGATACTGACATGAGGAGCAGGGCCATGCATTTCCAGGGTGACTACTGAATTCTGAAAAAAACCTGCCACTAATAATGACCTCATAACATTTGGAGGTAGCCAAGTACTCCTAAAACAAACAGGAAAGGTATGTTTAAACAGAAACGTCACGTATCTTTCCAACAGGCCCGACGGCTGCGTAATTTCTGGCTGCGCCCATTTAATTCAATCAGATTTATGTGCTACATCTGTGTCTTATCAAAAGTTAAATGATAATAATAACAAACGGCACGGTTTGCAAGCCGGGATGTTAAGTTCATGTGTTGCAGAAAGACAGTGAAGGAATTATTATGTTGAGTAAGAGTAAAGATTAGCAAAACGTAGCAAACAAAACAACATGATACAAGTCCGGAATTAGTCACTTTGGAGACTGGAAAAACATAAACCCAAATTGCCCAAAAAGAGTTTCACCAGGCACGCCCTGTTACAAACCTTCTGAAAGTGCCAGGGAGGGTCACCCAAACTGCTTCATTAATCACTGGGAGGTAGGACACCGGGTATGTGGGCAACTTCAACACTTTAGCTGTAGCAATATTTTAATGCATATATTGCGGGTTACAGACCTGATCTTTTGAGGTGAACAGAGACTAGCATTACATATGATCAGTTATATATTACAGACGCTCCTCTACTTACGAACGAGATACGTTCCGAACGGCTGTTCGTAACTTGAAATGTTCGTAAGCCGTTATTCAACATCATTTTAAGGGTATACGCAAGTACAAAGAACTAGGATGCTGGGAGTACGCACGCTACGTTGCTGCTTGGCGGGAGTAGTGGGCAGAAGTCGTACTGGGCAGAATTGGCGCGCGGAAAAAGAAATTGATGTTGCGGACAGGAAACGGGAGCCCAATGAACACAATTTGGACTTACAGTCCTCTTCGTTCGTATGTCTGAAAGCTCGTAAGTTGAAAGTTCGTAAGTAGAGGAGCGTCTGTATATAGCTCCAGTGCTTTGGTAAACAACACAATCAAACTTGGCATCTCTCTCAGGATAGATAATATAGCTTTCAAATACATTGTCCACTGTTTTATCTAACCAACCAATCACCAACCATCTTATTACTGCCTGTGCTGGTCAGGGTCACGGGGTTGCTCTGTCTAGTTATAAAAATAATACGTGAAAAAATTGTGGTAAAGTACTGATTTATGGTCAGGAAAAAAATATAATTTAACATGGCATGATGGAGAGGAACAGAAAATAAAGAATAATAAGAAAAAAGATTAGTAAGTATATCAGCTGGAAGGATTAGGATTCTAGCACCACTGGAAGTAGCAGTAATTTCAGGAAAGAAGATGATTTTATTTGTAATTTACTGAATGAAAAATAGTGCGAATTTGAAAGTAAAACAGAATTTCAACAACAAATCCTGTAAGACTGCGAATAACAATCCAAAATGTTCACATGATGAGTCTTATCTCACAATTAAATTCCTCCACATTATCACTTCTTAAATATTTACAATTAAAGACGAATGTTCAACAGATGTTTAGCTATAAATTGTAATCTTTTAAAAATGTAACCTAA
Source organism: Mormyrops attenuatus (assembly GCA_026777985.1). NCBI lineage: Eukaryota > Metazoa > Chordata > Actinopteri > Osteoglossiformes > Mormyridae > Mormyrops > Mormyrops attenuatus. The sequence continues at coordinate 17,899,656 of JAODKC010000038.1, forward strand.
TGCTCTCCTGCAAATCAAAGAGCGGTCAAATGTAAATTAACTTCTTACAGACATTCAACAAACATGCGCTTTTATTTTAGCATTATTTTGACTGAAACAGAGTCTCTGTCCAGATGCAGAAACTCAAATGGGAGCTGAGCACCTGCCCCTTTTACATGAATGATTGAAAGTGACTCCCTTCTGAATCTTGAGTGCCCCTTTTCAAATGTTACTGAGGGGGACCAAGTCAGCAAATTTGACTAAAAACCTGTTTTAGATCACAGATGATCATGGAAGGATATAACCGGGATGGTTCTAGTATCTGCCCCTCAAACAGTCTCTGCACAGGCCTGCTAATCAAATCTGGGGTTTTAACCAAACATGGGGTGTCTGTGTTACATGGATTACCACAATCCTCAAGTCAAAAAGAACCATAAAATCATAAAGTCATACTTTCCATGTAGAATGGTATAAACCATTCACCATCTCCTACTAAATCGACTATAAAGGCTACTGGGCTTTTTAAGCTGTTTTTCACACTTTTACTCATGTCCGGACTATTCGGGGTTACTCTGGTAAATAACAGCGGGCACGGCTGCATTGTTTACACCGCAGAACAGCTGCTGGCGCTGCGGATCACAGACCGACTTACTGCCGTGAAACCGGAGAAGCAGAGTCATGAGGGTGCAGAGCTAGAATTAAGCACTGGGCGAGCAGGATTTTCAGAAATTTCCCTTTGTGGGATTAATAAAGTTCATCTTATCTTATCTTTCTTCCAGAATTATGTTTTCCAATCGCAAATGCTTATCCTGAGCAGGAATGTGGGGAGCCTGGAACCTATCCCAAGGAAGCATAGGGCACGAGGCTGGGGTACACCTAGGGCAACCACCTAATTCCATGTTGGGGGGGGGCACTATGAGCTAAGACAAGGTTAGTAAACTACCATTTCAATCAAAAAGACCAGGATTTCACTTCAGCACTGAGTTCTTGCTGTATGTTGATTGGTCAGTCTTCTATAATCATGCATGTGTCACTAATGTTAATGTGAAACAGCTGGGAGAGTCTTTCAACCAAGGAAACGAACCAGTAAAAACACAAGAAGAACTGAACTATTTAGCCAATCACAGGAGCCTTTCTGTTTTAAAGTAATCTGTGGACATGGATTTGGTGGTCACCCTCGGTACACCCTGGACGGGATGTTGGTACAGCACAGGATGCATATACACACCACAGGCAATTCAGAGACTCTGATTAGTCTAACTGCATGTTTCTGGATTGTGGAAAGAAACCTGCATGACAAGGGGAGGACATGCAAACTGCACACGTGCAGGGTGGAGGTGAGAAGTAACAGTGCTACCAAGCCTGGGCAATTAATTAAAATGTCAAATTGTGTAATGAGCAATGGCTGGTGCTTCTGGGACTGGCCCTGCATAGGATAAGCAGGCATAGAAACTGGACCGATTGATGTATGGAGATTCTATCAGTACTTAGTAATGAAAACGATAAAGATACCGAACGCTGTAGTTAAAGCTGTCTGTCCTCCATCGAGAGAGGAACAGGGAGGCTGCGTTTCCATTAGGAAGTTCCTCATCCAGTCTGCGTAAAGGACGCTCCGGGATAGAAGTGACCTCAAGTAAACGTCCGGAGGCTGCGGTCCGGGCGCTCGGTGCGGAATGCGGCTCTGGGTTTGAGCGATGACCCTGCCTGCTGGGAAAACGCGGTGCTCTGCCGCCTTAACTCATGCATCTTCAGTATCAGCAGCCTTCCATGTGGCTGCTGGTGGCTCCCTGTGGGAGGTAAATCAATGATAGCATCAGTGGCCCCAGAAGGGGTTTGGGGGGGTGGGGGGCATGATTCACAGCCAGTAGGAATCCTGTAGTTGAAAAGTCGCTACCAGTGTGCCAAAAAGAAAACAGCTGAATGCCTGCTTAAGCTATTTAGAAACAAAATTCATTTGAAGATTATTAAAAATGTACATAAATCAGCCCCACCCCCGATAGAGCAATATACCAAGAAGCTAGCCAAAGTGACCCCTTAGTAGCAGCAGCTTGGGTCCACGGCCTGCGCTCCAGAGCACGAGGAAGCCTGGGGCTGGTGTCTGTTGGATGAAAAAGGGAACTTGAGCTGTTTTAATCGAGAAACAAACTCCAGCCTATTAGAAACTTCTGGAGGCTAGCGGGGTTGACGACGATACAGGCACAAAACCAAATCTTAATTTTTAAAAATTTAATCACAAAAAAGAAATAAATTAAAACAGAAAAGGAAGAGATGAAAGTCAAAGAGCCATTTAGTGCGAATTACAGGAAAGAAAAACTGTCTGCAGTTGAAAGAAAGTTTGAGGGCACTGGCCATAAGGGGGCGATGTGCTGCACGCCGTGGCTCGCATGGCTCCTCTCCTGCTTGATCCCTCTACCGGGCAGCTTCTTAGAAAGGCAGAGGAAACAATAAGGCGTAGGACCACAGGGGCCCCAGAGACAGGTGGAGAAGATTCATTTTCTGTGTCCAGGAAAAAGAACCACAGGCTACAGGGAATCTGCAGTGAACGGCCTTTTATTTATTTTTCAGGACCGGGAACAAAGACGGGTCCAGACAGTTGGGAATAAATTGCAGATGATGTGGTTCTGTTGGCTTCATCGGACTGTGACCTTCGGCTCTCGCTGGGACAGTTCGCAGCCGAGTGT
>JAODKC010000038.1:17922316-17938059 GCA_026777985.1 Mormyrops attenuatus
CCCCCCCCCCCCCCCCCCCCGGCCCCCGCCCTCCCGCCCCCGGGCGGCCCCCCCCCCCCCCCCCCCCCCGGGGGGGGCGGCCTTTCGGGGGGGGGGGGGGGGGCGCCCCCAGTGCCACCCCAACATGAAGCTTGTCACCTCCATATTGTTATTGATAGATCACAATAAGTGTCTTTTTTTTGTCATTAGTATATACTCGATTGCCACCCCAGGAAAATTACTTGTAAAAGATCTGGCTACGTCCCTGAATCACATTAGCATTGCCTTCCACCAAGCGGAGCATTCATTGTAGCACAGCCGAGCCTCCTGTGCTGGATTTTTCAGAAATGTCCTCTAAGCACGGTTATTGATTGATTGGACGAGAGATGGATGAGAGGGATATGTCTGACATAAGCCACTGGGGCTCTGTTTGGAGACCAGTCACTGATCGTTGAGCTGATGAACCATGAAATTACTAAATTTGTTTAATTTTCCCATTATCCACTTTGCATTTTCATGTTCCTATTAGCTATCTTATCTAATTAATTGTCTTGTGAAATTTATTAGCTGAATCAATTATATCAGCTTTGCTAATGTGTTTTTTGTGTTTATTCATGCTAAAATATTAAAATACAACTAAATTGTATCTGTTTATCTGTTAAAAACACAGCAACATGTTTAAAACTGGTTCAGCTGATGGTATCTGCTTATTGTGGCATCAAAGAGAAGCTGGACTTTTTACGGCGAAAATAAAACCGGCCAGCCGCATCATCACAAACACTCCAATGAAATGGTGAAGGTCGACTGAGAGAAGCTGCCTTCACAGGGAGAGTGAGGCTCTCCCCAGATACATTTCTGTGATCCAGAATGATCCAGGGAGCCATGCGCTCGTCGGCCACAATTACAGGAGGAGCTGTACAATGTGGACACTTGTCGCGATCTTCAATCAAATGAGCGATGCTCTAAGAGGACAAGTGTAGTCCTCCACAACACAGATCCTGCTGCTTGCAGCTGGGGCATCTCTGACTTCTGTTTGAGAAGATCCATTGCTAATTCAGATCCTTGAACACTTTCAATCGTTACAACTTCAGAAGCTCAGTACAGTGGAAATTAAATTTCAGCGACCTTGGTAACCTCTAATGCTGAATGCTTAAGTACTTGAATACTTGATTTATTCTCAGATGCATCAGTTAAAGAAATGAGCAGCAGACTTTACGAGTGAAAAGCAGCTTTCTTGACTGAATCCCACTCTAAATATGAGCATAATCTACATGCTTAATCTATCAATGACTTCTTCCCAAAGCCAATTACATTTCAAGGTCTGTGGATGAGCTGCACTGCATTCTACAGCTCATGGACAGACCTCCCAGCTGCCATTTCAGCTACCGAAACTGGCTGCGTTCTTGGAAACTACTGGGTGGCGTCATTTTAGGAAGGGGAAGTGGAGCATGAGCTGTGTCCTGAGATGCCTGTCAAGGCACGAGTCCCATTTACGCAAAGGTGGAGGTTTGGCGCTCTGCTTTCCACGGTTCGTTCCACGCTGGGATCCGTCCGAAGCTTTAGTCAGCCCTCAGCGTTTAGATCAAATGCCACGCATCTCATCAGTAGGCAAGGCAAAGTGTGTCAGAGCAAACAGGGACTTCATAGGGCCGTGGGCTACAGAGACTGTAAATGCTGTGAGATATTGGTTTGCAGCAGTGTAAATTTACACAAGTATATGGAGATTCAATAAATCCCTCAGTGCTTCATGAGCCCTTTCAGACGCTGTGAAGACAGTGGTAGCGAGAAGATCTGTGGCTTTGGGACAGATGAAGGTCTTCGTAGGCCAGCACTCACAGAAGTGTATCAGCGCTTGTCAGCAGAGGCGACAGGGGAGACCTTTGTAGAGTCTTCAACATTCATTGGCATCTCCATTAGTCACAGTAGACAGCTTGAGCTTGCAGACGTTCCTATGGTGGCTGTAGTGGTGGCTCTGCAGCCCTGCAGCACATTGTCTGAAGAATGATGGTAGCTTGAGGCTCTACTGACCGCCGTATACATTTGTGTCTTTGTCTCTCATGGAGAGCAAGCGGGGATGTGTGAACACTGCCCACTTTCCCAGCCATCATGAATAGAGAGCCTCTTCTGTTTACAGTGGAATCCACTTACAGTGATCACATCTGTCTGGGTGAAATTGATCACTGTAAGCAGATGATCATTATAACCAATTTTTTCCATTTTTCTTTTTCAGGCAGATTACCGTCTAATTCACATTTGTATATTTATTACACAAATATAAGGTAAAACGGACAGCGTCGGTATTTGCTTGATTTTATCGATGATTTCAAAATACAGTACTGTACAAATTAAATGAATGAACTGTATGTAATTCAAATACGTTACAGTACAGTACTGCACATAGTATTCAATTCAATTTTATACATACAGCGCTAACGTTACATTGTATCAAAGCACTTATTGTAGTTTCATTACTGCATCTCACTGGCTTGTTTTTGATGGTTTTTCATAAGCTTTGATGAGTGTACATTTGTCTTTGAGAGAAAATGACTTTTTCCTCTCTGTGCTTTCTATACACACCGAATTAGCCTCAGGTAGCTAGCCAGGAGCAGACGGGTTCTCTGTATGTTCTCAGGTTTAAAAATACCCAAAATCAACACTGTAAGTGGACTACTTGATTACCATAAGCAAATTATTTAAACAGTATTTGTACAAGATGTCACGTCGCAGGTAAGGACGGAAGCACAGGCAGGCATGAGGAAAATCAAAAGGGGCTTTATCAACTGAAACAACAAACAGGGTAGGGAGGATCATGGACACGGGCCACACTGGGGAGCACATGCAGGCAGCAACATCAATGACTGGACCGGGGAGCTCGAGACAGGGAGGCACTATATACATCATTGACGAGGGAGCAGATGCGAGGCACCTGTGGTGATCCACGCAAGGGCTATAACGAGAGGAAAGATTAAACAAGCAACTGCTGTGGCTCATTAAAGCCACACAAGGGAGAGAATAAGAGCAGAAAGGATGCAGGGCATGACACAAGAATGATTCTGTCCCAAGTTTTTTGATGCAATGCAAAGGGTTGGTCACTATAATTGCGATTAGTAAACACAGTTTCCACTATTTGCTTTGTTCTCTGATTGAAATAAAAAGTGTATGGAAAAAATAGACTTTGCAGAAGATGAATAAAGGAAAGCCAGCCAGCTGAGCAGAGCACTAAATCATCTGGTTTCAAGGTTATGGAAACTTCCCTGGGGCTATCTGGAAACTTCCCTGAGACTATCTGGAAACTCCCTTCAAAATAGGTATGTAACTTCATAGCTGTTAGAGAATGGTGCCCACTTAGCTCACACTACTGTAATCACTCTCTGGCAGGCCTCTTCACCTTAGAGCATCTCACTTGGCTATAGAAACAGGATTGCGAGGGCAGCTTCCTGCATAATCTTCTGGCTGCTTTCCTGAGTTGCCATTCAGAGTTTTATTGTTGTTTCTGTCTGAGTCTCCAGGTTTCAGCTGCCTTCATGTCTTTTAATTACTGCCTGTTCATCTGCTGACCTTGTGTGACGATAGTTTCTCTTTCTCTCCATCTGCTTCGCTCTTTTGTGATCTGCGTCTTCTTGACCCTTGTTCCTACCGAGCTGCAAGCACGTCTCTCGTTCGCCTACAGCGACTGACTTTTACCTGGAGATGCGTATGGCAGACTGATGGTAAACAAGGCCCAAGAGCAGGAGCTCTTAAACTGCAGACTCCACTCCACATCAGGACCGAAACACAAAGTTATCCCAAATGTGCAATTAACACTCTGCCTCGCTCCTGGGTAGGGGAATTTGTGCCTCTGAAATTTGGATCTCAGGGAAAAATAATTGAGTAGCCTTGCCCTAAAGGTGCTCTCTATGGATCCCCTTTCCTTACACCATTCATTCATTAAGGTTATGTGTGATTATTATAAGTTTCCAATGGAGAAATGATACTATGATACTTTTTCATAATAGTAACCAAGGCTTACTCTCAGAAAGAAGTGGCAATGTTCTCCCTAGACAGGCCTCATCTCAGTATGGCATTAAGTTATCTTGCGTATTGAGTCTCATTGCAACCTAACGAGTAATGGTTCCCCACCCTTTTTTATCCGATGACCCCCTGTGTCCAGAAAAACATGTTTGAGCCCCCCTACACAGGGCACAATATTGTTTCTGTTGTATGCATTCTGCAATGATGACAAAAATTGCCAGTATTTATTAATATAAACATAATTTGTTTTGGCTGCAATGGATTGGCGCCCCATCCTGGGTTGTTCCCTGCCTTGCGCCCATAGGCTCTGGACCCCCTGCGACCCTGAATAGGATAAGCGGTTACAGAAAATGGATGGATGGAAAATTTAATTTGGTTACACTGCCAAACAGTATAATTCTTTGTTCTTCTGAACATGACAAACAAGGTTTCACACCATTATATCCACCAACACTCTCTTTTTCCTCCTTGGTTTGTGCCATTGCTCTCAAAATAGGTGAGTGTTATGAACAAAAAACTAAATCTATAACCCTTCTGGAAAATGGCTCTAAAATCAGAAACTTGACAACCATTAAACATGTCTAAAAACTAAAAAGACCCTAATTTTAAGGTATTTGCCTTCAACGAAATAGATCAAATATTGCAAGTGACAATATTTTAGAATTTTTTTTTAAAACAAAATGGACCAAATGACAATGATTCCTCACCTTTCCCCTCCGTCAGCTTCCTCATTGGATGCTGCCAACTGAATGATTTGAATCTATTGTGAATTCTGGGATTCTGTATAACATCACGCCTGAAATTCTCACGCTGTTTACAACCAGGAAGGAATGCTATGGGTTTCTATTAAAAATCATTAATAAGGCCTTAATTTAACATGCAGTTGAAGTATCTCAACATAAACGGTATGTAATGTCCTATATCTCATTTTAAAAAAATATCGATATACCGTAAAAATTCAATTTAGGCTACTGCTCACCACTAGCTTTAGCAATGTCGTATTTTTTTCTGCACTTTTCAAATAAATTGCGTGGCCTCTCTTGGTCCTCGCTGAGGCCCCCTAGTGGGATTGTTCCCCCCCACAGTTAAGAACCGCTCCTCTAGAGGACTTTATCTGTGTAAAAATCCTCATTTTTCTCTCTTAATTATTCCTTGTCCTTGAGCATTACTGTTTTTCTTTCGTTTCGATTAAAAGTATACATTTATTCTTAGCATCATAAATCATGATGGACTGCCAGGCTCATAATTAATTGAGGGTGAGATGAAGCCACCCGGTGCAAACGAGTCCCTACAGCAGGGGTGAAGTATTCAGCTCTCTAGGTCACCTGCATCTAGCAGACAAACAAACAAATTCATTTGCAATGGCATGTACACTAATTGCAAGTCGAAGATGGTCACATATTATACAAACACAATGAGAGAACTCATTTAGGTGTTTGTGTCTGGGTAATACTGAGCTATTTGGAAAAATAACATGATTCTTTGATGATTATCCCTAAACAAATACTGTGTAATATTTATAATTTTAATTGTGTTTTTGGCTGGGAACTGATGGTTCAGTCTCTGTCCTCTCTGTGGGTCCACAACCCAGATGGCTGCACTGTATGTCCAACGATTGGTGTTCCCTGTGTAGTTACTGGGCCCCTACTGGTAGGGGCTTTGATAGGCTACAGCTGGAACTGTAGGACCTGGGTCGAGGCTGTGAGAAGCTTCAGTAGACCTCATAGCACCTTCAGATGAGCTCTTGCTTCATTTTTAAGCGCTAACATCTGAAGTATCATTTGATTATATAATTCAGCTGTTTTCATATTAAGTGTGTTGAGTAGTAAGTGTGGTTCTGTTGGCATGCTTTCCAGCAGGCCGTCATTCCGAATATCGGCTGCAGGTGTGATTCAAAAAGCACAGTTCAGGCGAGTGACTGTAATTAGGCCGAGGTTGGCAAAAAGATTATACTGTGTTTTCAGGGAGATATCAACAATGTACATGGAAATGGGCACTGAAGTCATAAGAATAAATGTTAAAAAATACCAGACGGGCATTGTGCCTGACAGCTGGGCTTGTGATACATGCCAGACTTACGTAATGACTGGAAATAAGACACAGAAGAACTGGAGGTAAGAGGGCTCTTTGTTGAGGAGTTTGCCATCTTCTATAATATATTAATTACAGTGTCGTAAAAAACACATCAGTTTGCCAAGGGAGCCCAAGAAACAGAGATACAAGAATGTCTAAGAACCTCTGTGACTCCACTAAATCGCAAATTAGCGCTTTACCCAAGAACATGCTATGATATGGTTAAAACCGCACAAATAAATAAAACTCCGCCAATTTGTTTCAACTGAGAATGCCTGTTTTTAAAGTTGTCTGTTAGCCTCTGGAGGGAGAGAGCATAATTTAGCCACAGGCTCTGGTCATAGAATAACAAAATAATATATATTTTCTTCCTCCTCAAAAACACCTAATTAAAAAAAACACATCAGCTAGCCTTTTTTATTGCAGGAAAGCCTCAGTACAAGTCTGTCTCCACATTCCTGCAATACCAGCTTTTACGCATGTGGGGAGGACCGGGTAGGACCGGACCGGACAGGACAGGGCAGGGCAGAACAAGGCATAGAACTTTTATAATCCCCCAAGGGGGAAATTCCTTACCCACCTCTCTTAAACAAACGTTTGTCTGCGGGTAACAGGATTGCACACTCATTCCTATTTCTTTCTGCATTCTTCAGTAACAAAGTTACACGTCAATTATTGGAATTTCCAACATAAATTTCATAATAAAACTTACCTGAACAGCTTTGATAACGTTGACCACGAATCCTGTTTTAACAGAATAAAACCGATGAGGCCAGTCAGCTATCCTGACAGTGCCGTTTATTAAAACACCCACTCCCTGAAATGCCAAAATGTCTGCTTTTATGCATTTTTTTTTTGTTTCACTTGACATTTTTTGTTACAATAGGAAAGGCAAATATAGGTGTTCCAGACTCACCTACTATACACAAGACTTTTGCCTGATTAATTATCAGGCATTAAATCATAGGTCACATTTCTCTCTATTTCACTATTGTGAAAGAGCTCTCATGCCTGTGAGACTGCAGATGTTTGGTGTTGTGCAGTAACCATTTCTTCCCTCATATCTCAAGTCTTATCTGTTAGAATTTGTCAGTTTCTGCTGCTATGGTAGGAGCCAGGTGGTGTGATTTGTGGAGCCCATGTTGTTGCCAATTTCGCAGTTCCAGTCAGCTTCTGACCATCATCACCTAAAACTCCAGCAGATCTGGGGGGGGATTCTGCACAGAGGACTCTGAAGTGGAACAGGGAGGACCGTTTCTTTTCACATAAACATCATGATATTCATATTTCAGGGAACACATGACCCTCCGCCAAAAAAGGTGATAACTGCTACTCAGATGACATACAGCGACAAACACAGAAATTCTTTTTGGGTAGAATTTCCCTCTTAGCAGAAATAATAAATCAGAATGACCTCTGCATGGATATAAGCCAGGCACCCAACAAAAGGGCTCTTTGTTACAATTCTGCTTTGAGTGTAAAATTAACACGGGTTATCCTGCCCAGGACTGTCTGCACAGCCAGCATAGGTCAGTGGGTTTGTTAGTAAAATACAGCATGCAACATCTGCATACAGATATTCGTCATTTTTTTTTTTAATGTTAATTTTTTTTCTACTTTATGTAAGATTGAAATATGACAGGCTGGATACACAGGAGAACATATACAATGGACACAATGAGGTACAATGAAGTTCAGCCCGATGATCCTAAAGTAAGTTTGGCAAAACAAGCTTTGGCAGCCAAGGGTCACTGTCAACCATACACTCGGGCTTCTACAGCCGTTGCGTTTCAATTGTTTTATTAGCATAAGCTCCTTTAGCACCCTTACTCCACCCCAACTGCCGTAACCTTCCGAACTCTTTCTGTTGTTCAGGAATTTCCTCTTGGATGCGCTCCCATTAAGCACTGCCAATTATTTTTCACTTCAGACCATGTGTATCACCTTTCTACATCAATTTGCAGTCTGGAGTGTGGTGTCCTGGATTGGATGCAATTTGCTTTCATGCTAACTCTGTTGCTTCTGCTGAACATCGGATCTGGGCTCCCTTTATGTTGGGGATGACACTTTGTCCCACCCTGGAGCATCTTGCGATTTTGCTTAGCAACCGCAGCAAGCATGTAAGGCTGTAAGAAACGGGAAACCCATCAGTGAAATTTATGTCATTCCATGTGGGGCGTTAGGAAACTGCATTGTACAGGCATCTGTGCCCTTACCAGTCTCAGATTGGACTAATTTCCCATGGAGGAATGGGTGGCTTGTGAGCTGGGCAATAAGCCAAACATTTGGTTAAGTGCTAGCAAAAAGGCATGCATAAATTTAATTCGGTGTGCCAAGAAGCTCGAAACGTGCTCAAGTGTGAATGTAGGATTTTCCTCAGCAGAGCCTGCAAACAGCTCAACGTGATATGAGGGGTTGGAGATAGGAACACAACATGGAGGACAGAAGGCAGATGGAACCAGAGGGAGACCAGCTAGGCCAATGTTTCTCCACCTGGTCCTCAGGGGACTCCAAGACAGTCCACGTTTTTGCTCCCTCCCAGCTCTCTACCAAGGAATCAAGATTTTTACATAACCCATGGTGTTGAGTGCAGGTTAAAAGGGGTTTGTAACCTGACTTCTCCCCTCCCCAGAAAGTCCATGGCCTCCCTCTGTCTAACAGTGACATTTTCAGGTCTTAAGAAATACCCTGAAAAACTCTGATGTATTTTTCAGGCAAACCACGAAGTAGTGGTGTGGCAGCTCTTTTTCTATGATGCATTTCCTTCAACGTCTTCATCCGCCATGCTAATTTACAGTTACTGCTCTGGTGATATTAAATGATGAACTCCTGTAAAAGTGAATGTCACTTTTAATGATGAAGTGAAGGTTGGTAGATGATTTCATTAGGAAGAACTCACAGACCCAGGACCAAGAAGAGGACAGAAGTACAAGATTAGAAAAGGAGGAAATGGGAGACGGAGATGGATTCCAATCATCGCCGACATGATGGAGGGAAAAAGTCAAAATGGCAGATGTCAAACTTAAAGTGATTAGAAAGCCTCTGAGATGTCAAACTGCTGACACCATGATAAACAATGACGGAGTTCGGGTGACGGCGACAGGAGCGCCGAAAACATCAGGGTGTTTGCATCTTCAGCTACATGTGGCATAAGACTGACTGGGAACTGAAAGAAAAACTAGTTACTTTCAGATAGAAAGCGGAGGATGACGACATTAAACAGTGTCAGAACGTGGGAGCACCTTTGAGATGGGGGGGCGTGGAGGGACGCTTGTGAACGCGGATGCATCTGCATGACTACTGAGATGGATCCTGCAAAGATCAAGAGAACAATCCAGAAGCAAGGACACAAAATGTCTCTGCATTTCAAAATGTCTCCTTTAAGGACCGCTGAGGTGCGCAGGGAGCAGGGAGCTGGTGGCTCAATTTCACATTCCTTTTATTCTATAAAAAAGTAGTACTCCAGACTTCCTATGAGGCTTCCATGGTAGAGCAAGCAGAGGAGTTTCTGCACACTCTCTCTTCACCTGAGTAGGTGGGGACTCGCTTACTGACGCAAGCTGTTTGCCCCCATGATTTGCCATCAGTCTTAGAAAAAGACAAAACTTGCATGACTACTGGTGCTTGAGATGTAAACATAGTTAACGATGTGATGAAAATACGGGACATTCTGGGCCCCCTGACAAAATTCAATTTATTTTTCATTTATTTATATATAGTGCCTTTCATGACAGTCACCCCAATGTGCTATACATGGGTGTGTTGTGGTACTTTACAACAGCATTAAGACAGAATAAGTACCTTGCCCCCCCCCCCCTCAACCCCTTACATTATATAATTGTATAATTTTAAGTATTGAAGGGCCCCTGTAAAATGCTGTGTCCCCTGAATTTGACAGGGTATTCATGCCCCTCCAATGCCCCTGATGACAAGTGAGACATGGTAACACCAGTGTTGGGGAAGTTAGTCACAAAAGTAATCCAATACTGAGAGAGGTGGACAGTTCAGGTCCAGAAAGTACAAATGCAGACCATGGTTTTGTTTCAACCAACTAGCTGAGTACTCTGTGACTGTGACTTTTTGTAATCAACTGGGTGGTTGAAATGAAACCTTGGTCTGGATTTGTACTTTCTGGACCTGAACTTTCTACTTCTGTCTGTAACAGAGTACTTTTGTGACTAACTCCAGTACATCCCCCACCCCCCAATACTGACAACAGCTAATTATGGTAGGACGTTGCCTCTTCAGTGATAAGTGGTCATACTGGGGGCTAAGGTCATGCATAAAGTTAAATTAATATCATACATGATGTGAAAGTTACCCTTTGTTGAAGTTCAGCCCACTAGCTAAGGCCCATGCATGTACTGAATTTGACATATTTGACATTTCTTGAAATTGTACAATGTGGCCTTGGATGACAACACACCTCACTTCTTGTCACATCAAAAAGCCAACTGGTGTTTAGGTCTACTCGCATGATAATGGCAGCTAGTAGCAGGCAGTTCCTGTATCTAGCTGTACCTGGCACAGTCGCTGTTGCCGGCATGCAGAGTACTCTTGCACATGGAGCCTCAATCGATCCGATCCGTTAGATGGAAGATTAATTAAGTACTTGCCTGAGTGACCCACACTGAGTATACAGTATAGCTACCGGGAAGGCACTGGCTGGACAGTAACACTGGAACATGAGGTTTTTCTGAGCTATTCATCTGCTATATATATATATATATATACATATATATATATATTACACACACACATACATATATGTTTGTGTGTGTGTGTATAGTTGGGTAGGAAAAAGGCTGCTACATTTCCAGACAAACACTTCTCAGCTGAAAAAACTGAAAAAAAAATTATGAGTATGCTGAGAAGACACTGACTGAGTCATAGACGTCTTATGTTGTTGTTTGATAGGAAAAAGTAAATTTGTATACAGACTGACAAACTGGACAAAACAGTTCCTACAGGGGACTCTGTTTATATAATGAGGGATAAGTATGACCACTAAAAACAGAAGCTCCAAACGCCATCTTCAAGTAGGTCGGCTGACATCCATTTCTGATTGGTTGCTGTGAAAATAATGCAGTCCAAATGGGAACCATTCTTCCAGAATGGAAATGAGAGGCATTGTCCTTCTTTACAACCAGGGAAGACATCAGGACATAATAGGGGACCATATCTTCAAAGCAATTACCTACATTTTGGAGGAATTTTCAATTCTATCATCTATGAGTCTTGGCTGAAATAGTAGTTATACATAAGAATGGAAAGGATCCTGAACTTTGTGACCCATAAAGGCCAGTTAATTTATGTTGATATGAAGGTGTTAAGTGGACAGAGAAAATAATGACCAGAATTACAGATTCAGACCAAACAGCTTCATTATCGGGCAAAAGGCGCTTCTCAGCACTAGCAACCCTGTCAAGACATCGACCCTGGTGCCCCTGCTTTCCATTATTGCATTAGAACCACTGGCTGTGACCATTAAGAACCGTGTTGGTGTTTTTGGTCACCTCTGGGGAGTTTAGGGTCTCCCACGTACCCCACGCAGATGCTGGTCTAATAAGCACGATCGATCTTGTACATTCCCTACCTGAAATTACTACCAGCATATATTTGCGACATTATCAGGTTATAAGGTTAATTTTACCCGTTCAATGACAATATGAATGGGAGATATGGGACGCGGCTGTTAGGCTGGACACCAGGAAGCTAACAGAGCTTGGCAGATCATTTCCATGTCAGAGCCAGTCCCTGGGGATGCTGGGTAATATAAAGGCAGTGATTCATGCATGCTACTGTGCTACCAGAATAAGTAATCAGCAGAGGGATGGATGGATGGATGGATGGATGGATGGATGGATGTTTTGTCCTACAGAAATATCAGAGAGCCTATAAGGGATGGTAGTGACTTAGCAGGCTAGGCTTTTCTGCCCCCCCCCCCAAGCTTTGGAGAGCTGGGTAGGCAGAGAAAAGAATTCCACTGTGCAAATATCAAATAAAGGATTTACCATTTTTAAAAGGAAGCACTAATTAAGCTCAGAATCTAAAAGAGTGCTGAGGATGGTGTTGGAATGGGAGGTTTTTGCAGTATGACGTATAGTATAAATGTCAAGTTTGCGTCACATGGACCCTTCCCATGCCCACCTTCGCCTGAATCCCTACACCTCCAACAGTCATCATCACCGGAATGCTGAACAGCTGCATCGCATTAAAGCCGCGTTGTACTGAGTTCAGTACAACGTTTCGAGTCACTGAGTCTTACAGAGCATTTTCCATGCATTTACGATCTCTGTGTGCAGTATGACCTGTTCTCATGATTACCTGGATTCCCGATTTTGACTTATGTCTTTGGGTTTTTCCTTTGGTTTTGGTCACTTCACTGCTTCCCTGGTTTTGATCCTGTCTGTTGACGACTACGATTAAAGCCTCCTAATTAAATGTCACTTCACAATAATAAGGCAGGTCCAGAGTCTTCCAACACTGAATTCACTTTCCGTTTGATGCCATCTGGATGGAGAAACTCAACTTTATGAAGTTTGTAAATTTTCTTGGCCAGTCAGGCCAGTAGACAAAACTGTGGTCCAAAATAACTGTAAAGCAGTTTCCCAATTTGCATATTATCTTCATTAGCAGGAAACTCTTAGCTGCCCCTGCTAAAATGGGATTACACCCACCAGGTACCAACAGAATTTATGATCCATTTGAGGACAGAATGCTACCTTGGTTAATTTAGTACACAAAATATAATGAGGCATTATGCAAATACTAGGAAGATTTCAGCTGAAAATATGACTAGTGAACGTACCCGAAGACGACAAGCCAATAAAGTTGGTCCAGTGAAATATAGGAGGCATATGTTAGTTGCAAAAGGACCATGTGTATTCCTATACACTGTACTACTTACACTTGCACCTGGGCCTTCATCAGAAGCTCAACATAGCTGCATTTGCACCTAGTTGACTCCCCAATAGCCACATGTTTGCAATGTGCTCATTGCCTTACTTGGGTGTCATTTTGGAAAAAAATGTGGCTGCTAAGTAAAATAAATGTAAACGTAAATATGTGAAAGCACAGAGATTCAGGGGGCATGACTGTCATAGCTGGCTTTCCCTTTACAGGAACAGCTAGGCCAGAACCCTTAAATCTTGACCAGATTAGGGTCAAGGTTCAACGACTATGTAAAAAGCCATGAAATCATGATTATATATTAGGAAACAACAATTATTGTTGGATTTGTCTAGTGGAAGGGTGATCCAATGGGATTGTCCTTCACCAGGATAGAGTCAACAAAACGCCACTCAGGGCTGTGGAGTGGAGGGCTGCCCGCGTGAAAAATGCTCAGCACCTGCCTCTCTGGGGAAACCCATCGCTGGGGAAGCCCATCGCTGGGGAAGCCCATCGCTGCAGAAACCCGACCACGAGGTGGTGTTTTGAAGATGAATCAACCAGGCCCTTGACATCACAGCTCTTGTCTGAGGCCAGCCAAGGCGACGGCGTCCCCCCCGGTGCAGAATTAATTCCTCACAACTTCACCGTTTCAAGTCTTCATATCTGCATAACTAGTCTCCAGGGCAGCACTGTGCTCTTTGATTTGCAGCTATTTGGTCCCTACAACTGCAGCTCGATAATGATGAAGGTAAATTATCTGTTCTCCGGATCTGTAGATCTTTGTTCAGATATGACTTTCTTAAATGTCATTGTTTAATCAAGTTTGGGCTTTTATACCCCCCTAAATATAAAAAGGTGCCTAAAATAGTAGGGGTCTACAGGTCTTTTGGTACTTAGCCAGGCAAATGAAGGAGCTACTCTTTATTCCAAAGAATTTTCATGCTGTTCTGTGGATTACAAGCCTACGCCCTTCTCTCTCTCTCATTTACAAAGTCTCCATTGTATGGCTTTCATCATCCCCGGGACCGACAAAATATATCATAAACCAGCAGCTGGTGCAGGTAAACAACAAATATTTGTCAATTCTGCATCTGGTGATGCTGTTCACCTCTTCATCTTTCCATGGTGGGCTTTAATAAAGCACATGTTTATCCATGGGTTTATGCCACCCTCCCCACAGTTGGAAGGAGTAGTTTATTATTATTTTTTTAAAAATGCATGCCATTGAGCTGAAAGCGGCAAGACATTCAAGTGAAAGTGAAAAGCGCGTTATGACGGTGAGATCCGAGGGCAGCACATGTCTGTAGCGGCTGCGGGAGATACGCAGGGCAGAAACGCCCACGTAAAGCTGAAAATCCTCCCATTTGTAGGTTTTCTGTAGTGAAAGATCCTTCTTGAGGATAAGTTTATCACCCGCGATTATATTGCCAATAATATGGCGGCAGCACTGAATTTATTGTGATGGAAAGTGCTGATCTCAGTTTCCAGTAAAAATGCCGGCAATTCCAATGGAAGGACATAAACATTCCCCAAGGACGGCCGTATTCATCTTTTTCAGTTTCTCTGTTTGAAGTAAATGTGTTATTTATGATAGTCATTAGGAAATGACATTAAAAGGTCACTGGCACACATTCAGCGGATACATCAGCTAAACTGAAAAACAAACAAATATTAATTAAATTAGAAAATCATTTATTCAGACTAAAAAACAACAATACAAGGCCTTGCTTACCAAAGCCCTAATGTCACACAAAGACTCATTCTTCACATAAAGAGTCATTTTTGAGAGAAAAAAAAAACGCTTAGCTGTATAAATGGGTAGAAGTATTAAGAAGTATTAAAATTTGAAAGTCGCTTTAGGTAATATCTTCTGCTAAGCAGCTCCTGTGGGATGCAATGAAGATTGGAAGCATTGTAAAAAGCATTTTTAACGGTAATCATAATTTCACTCCTGCTGGATCAGGCTAAACTTCAAGGCAGAATGTGTCATCGTACCTGTTAGCCTGTTAGTGACATCGCTCAGGAACTAGAAAGACGAACAGGCCCTCTTCCTTCCTGTGAGTCATACCCTGGGCGTCAATCAAAAATGGTGCTGCTTTTCTCCCGGTAAATAACATGAATGTTAACCATGACTGTGAGGCCTAGTTTGTTTTCTTGGATATGGGGTACAGAGAACTCAACCTAACGTTTGTGACGTGGCTACGGTGAGGTTCAGGCGGACCTCAAGCAGCCTTCTGATGTGGCTCTTCTCTGACATTAACCAGATCTGACAATGAAAAAACGCTCAGCCTATTTACAGCAATCGCCACGGCGACAGCCATCTGCCAATCCAGGGAGGCAGGAACATGTCACGTGTACGCAGTGAAACACAGCGTAAGGAGCACTTTAAAATAACTTTACAGATTTCAGTTCTTTGGAGTGGTTGTTAGCAGTGAATGTTATTTATAGTCTTAGACGGCTAAGTTCTGCCTAGAATTTGAAAGAAAAATCTGTAGCAGACTTAAAAATTGGGCAACATTTTACTTAAGGCCATATTTTTAGTAATTTATAAACACATTCATAACAAATAATAATGCATTCATAAAGCGTTCTAAATATAACTATAAATATTTATATTCTAATTATAGATGAGTGCTTCATAAGGCAGCCATAATGCATAATAAACATGGCTATAATGTGTTATGCCTTTTTATTAATATTTATAGCCATGAGACTAAGGGGGGACATGATCCAGGTATATAAGATTCTAACAGGTCTGGATGCTGTTCAGCCAAATGGCTATTTCA
>JAODKC010000038.1:17938159-17952894 GCA_026777985.1 Mormyrops attenuatus
TAAAATGAATTTGAGGAAGCACTTCTTTACACAGCATGTAGTTAGAGTATGGAATAGTCTTCCTGCTAGTGTAGCACGAGCTAAAACCCTTGGTTCCTTTAAATCAGAGCTATATAAGATTTTAACAACTCTGAGCTATTAGTTAAGTTCTCCCAAACAAGCTTGATGGGCGGAATGGCCTCCTCTCATTTGTAAACTTCTTCTGTTCTTATGTTTATAATGGTTTAAGAATGCATTATAATTCATTATGAATGTGTTCATAAATTACTACAAACACGGCCTTAAGTAAAGTGTTACCAAATATTGCTGTCTTTTATCAATCCCCAAACCAGCCAGACAGAGCTGGACCCGTTTCCCAAGCAGAACCAGCATGCACTGTAGTGTTGACAGACTCCAGCCCAAGATGGCCCGCTCTGCGGCAGCAGCTGCTTCCAGAAGTAATTTGACAAAATATTTATTCAACGGATTGAATGCACTTAGTATGGTTTTTAGTAGCTTTGTGTTTCCTAACTGCATAATTTCTCTTCTTCAGTACTCATACTTAAAAAACGCATGGGTGTGTTTGAGTGGCCAGTTTGCAAACAAGTAAACAAGACTGGAACACCAAGGCAGGGGTAGAGTCAGAGCCATCGCTCAAATGACCGGTTCAATTACACGTCTTCTAGTCGAATGCTAAGCGCAGCTCCGAATGTTCCTAATGACTTTGCCTAGGAGATGACATTTCCCTCCACCGTCTCTGCCCTTTTACCCACTCATTACAATATCAAGCAACACTCAGAGTAGTTAATTAGCACCAATGCCTGCATTGTGTACTCGTGTTTGTGTTATGTGAAATTTCAAAGATTAGATGAGTCAGTCTTTGAAGTCTTTTGCAGAGGTGAAGGGTTTTAGCCCTCTGATTCAGGTCTGAATTTATTTAGGGGAACATTTTAGCTCTGGTTTTATTCAGGGGAACATTTTAGCGTGCTGACTCATTTGGTGCCAAAGACCAGCCCTCTGACTTTATTGATGGTTATATTCATTTGCGGATGGGCAACATCCCCTATTGGGTGGACAAGCTTGTGAATATCATTCATTTGTCCCAGTGTCTACAGGGGAAGCGGAGGAATGTGACAATGGAGGAAAGGGGGTTTGTCAAAGTGAGAAAATATGTGGGCTAACAGCAGGAACCAGAGAAGGGAATGACAGCTAGAGCAATTGGGGGTTAAGGGCCTTGCTCAGGGGCCCAATGGCAAAATCAGTCTGCTGACCCAGGGATTTGAACTGTGGGACTTTTCATCACAGGTATGATCTCCTCCTTTCAGAGTTTCAAAGCTTCTACAAACACCTGGGACA
Source organism: Mormyrops attenuatus (assembly GCA_026777985.1). Lineage (NCBI taxonomy): Eukaryota > Metazoa > Chordata > Actinopteri > Osteoglossiformes > Mormyridae > Mormyrops > Mormyrops attenuatus. The sequence continues at coordinate 17,939,495 of JAODKC010000038.1, forward strand.
ACGGCACCAAAAAGGAGGAGAAATTAGTACGATTGGGGCTCTAAAAAAATCTGGAGCAAAATTTGATTGTTCTGGGTTGGGGACCCAGTATGATATGCTTTCATATTGTAAACTGGCAGCCATACTGAGTCCTGTTCTGCCTCTAATCCATGTCTGATGACCATAACTAACTAACCTCCTAACTGACTAACCTGTGTCCAACATGGATTCCACAGCAGTGTGAAGTTTGTTCACATCTTAAAGGCAAAAGCTTGGGTACTTAAGTAGAAATGATTATCCACTGACTCAGCTACACACCTGTTGCCGACATGCTTCTCTTTCACGTTTCATCATGGCTGTGTCATTTTAAGATGATCTCAGGCTGTTCTCACACTAGCTGATCCATACTGTGCCCGTTTGTCCCCCCCAAAGCCGTGTTCATTTGATTAATGCGATCTCTCTATACTGTGCCCGGGTCTGGTACACTTAACCATGCCCTGGCCCACTTGGAGAGGTACGACACGGATAGGGTAGTGTGATCGCTAACCGTGCCCGTGACGCCCAGACATGACGCGCACTATACATGAACCAAACATTGAAAGAACAGATCATGTAGGCTGTACAGATCGCACAATTTTTTCCCGCAAAACTCCGTTGCGAAAAAATAGTAGTAAGTACAGTATTGGGGCCGGGCGGGGGAGAGGGAGATCAGTATGTAACAATTTGTTTTATGGATTTTGAAGGGACGCTGCGCTGATAAATGAAGAATAAAGACACATGCGCTTGTAAAACTGTAAGAAACGTGTTTCTTTTGTGATCAAAGTCATCACCATTATTCTCCACTGGAAAAACAAAATAGTGAAAACATAAGCACCCAGAAAGGTTACAACAGTTTCTTCTGCTTTCTTCCGTTCATCTGAGCATAAAAAAACTTTCTGTGCAGCTCATTATGCTTGATTATTTAACTGCTTAAAACACAACGTAGCATAATAATCTGTAGGTACAGATGCTAGTTTGACGATGTTGATGTAGCCTGTTTGCCCTATTATAAGATCTTGCTATATGTGCAATAGTGGCTTAGCTTCCTGTTTTCAACACAAAAAATGTTGCGCGGTGATGACGAAAGCATGGTCAGGCCAGGATCGTTAAGTGCAATGTGAGCGCAGACCAGCGGGGGAGTGGGGAGGCAGGGGCCGTTGTGCTCGGACACAGTAGAAGGCAACCGGGCCAAGTATGAGTATGCCCTCAGAATGCAAGGCAGGGGGGGAGGGGGGGTGTGTGTTCCACAAAGCAGGATTACTCCAGTTAACTGGGTTAACTTAAGCTAGAAGCCATCATTGTCCAAGAGGAATGCTCCTTATTGAAACTCTTATTGGACAATGATACCTTCTAGCTGAAGTTAACCCAGTTAACTGGAGAAATCCTACTTTAAACCCAGGAGGGTTTAAAGGGATCGTCCACTAAATGGAGGTGGCGTACCGCTGAAGCGTGGTATTTCAGGAGTGAGAGATGGAGGGTTACTCTGCAGTGCTAGGTAGATCCTACCAAGCATCACTGATTGTTTGTGAGGGTTCTGTGGACAGTTTATAGTAAACAAATTCCCAGTTAGGGGCAAACAACAAATACATGAATATCCAGAAAGTCTCAGAAAGTCTTTCCTGCAATATGCACAGATGAAAGCAACTATAAAATATTATACCAGCAATATATTATGTCATCTATAGTAGTCACTATAGCTTAATTTCACAGTGTATTGGTGTGTATCACAATAGATTCATGTAATACATTCATATTCTCAAAGTGAAGCTACGTTTAACATTCATTTCGTTTTCACTTATGGGCTTTGAAATAATGGCAAAAATGACTGGAATAGATTGGAAAAAATACTGTCTGGACCAAATTTATCTGAACAGAGCCTGACTGGTGACAGTAGCTTGGTGACAGGTAAACGGCCAACCTGCTCAGGTTAATAATCGGCGAGGCAGGAGGATTCCCCCAAGGAATGAGCACCCAGGCTGCGCTTTCAGATGGGGCCTCGTCTCGTCCCAGCCTATCTTTAGCTGTGGGCAGCATCCAGACTCCTGTGGTTTACAGCCAGTAATACTCATCATTCATCCTTACTGCGTGCTGTCGCTCCTCAGTTCCTGGATCCTTTTTTCCAGCGTGCCGACCGTCCTGTCAAAGCTGTTCCCTCCCTGGTTGGCCTCCCCCTTCCGTCTGGTGCGACGGAGAAGGGCTCCGAGACTGACACCTTCCAGGAGGACTAAAATACGCCGCACCCCTAAAAATATCTGGTGCCAGACTCAGTGTGAACAGAAACCAGCAATGGAAGAGACACACATTCCTAAATCTCTGCTTAAATTAAACTTTCATACAAGCAAATACTGGAAGATGGTGCCATAGCAGCTGAAGGCTTCTCACATAGGTATTATAATAAACACCTGCACGCAGGTATATCCCATAAGCACTCAGCAGTGGTCAGGGTCACATCTCCAGGTCTGTTTGGAGGTTTGCTTATGCTTAACATCTCTATGATGTCCTGTGATCCGAATCATCATGATCCCTATTCAGCACTCTGGAGAAGTCCATCAGTCTATCTCCCCATTTTCATTAACTTCTCTGTCAATTCAGGGTCGTGTAGATGAGGGTACACACACACACACGCACACGCACACACACACGCACACGCACGCACGCACGCACGCACGCACGCGCGTGCACAGCCACCAGTTTATCTGAAGTAAATATTTTTTTGTGCTTTGGAAATTGACTCTGGGATGTTTCAGATGCACAAATAAAGTGCAAAATGTAATAGGATTATTGAAATGTTCCCATTACAGACTCTGCAGAAGCACTCAGTCCTTCGAGATGGTTTCTCTGCATATGAAGTTACAGCTTGCACCTAATGATATCCTCTAATTGTTTTTAAATAGGATTTTTTACTCTATTTGTCCTATGTTCAGTTCGTCAATGTTCTGCAATGGTTAGAGGTCTCTGGCAAGCTTTCTATAAAGGAAATGGAAAAGTTAAATATGCTGTCTATTAGAGGAAAGTGATCTCATGCATATTGAAAGCGGTCTGTGCAATCAGGGGAAGCTTGCTAATTGTTCCTGCTGCTGCTACAGTAACAACTATATATTTCTCTCAGGACTGCTCAAGCCTGGTAAACTGCATTGGAGTTGCACTGGAGCGCAGGTTCGTGGAATTTATGTTGCGACAACAGCTGGAACATAAAAATGCAAAATTGTAGTAATTTGTGCCTCTTGATTAAAGACTGATTCAGTTCGTTTTGGCGCAAACATACTACCATCAACATTTTGTTATTTCCTGAAGCCAAAAGCTGAGTTAAAGAGTCCTTTTTAATTAATAATAGTTTATGTATTTTGGCTGGTAATGTGCGCTGGCTTTAATTAACATCCCAAGATATCTTGTGATTTTGGGAAAAATTTGCAGTGACCCAGAGCTCCTCCTGTCATGTGCCAGATTATCTGTGTAACGGCACATCGGTGAGGTTTCCTCATTTCAGTATTTCCTGTTGGCCTATCTGACCTATTTATAATACGGTTCTGTCAGCAGTCAAATAATGCTGTATAGGGCCCATTGGTTTATTGGATCGTTGTGCCAATAAGTTGCATACACTAGTGTTTCATTGGTATAATCAATATAACCAGCAGTGATTCTGTACTGATTCTTTAAGCTTATTAGAAACTTCTGCACTACACAGGTACTGTATACAAGACAAATACATTCAATGACTCAATCAGTCGTTTAATGAAATAACTTTTCAAAAGAATGACTTTCCAGAGGCAGGTGAAGAAAACACATTTTTAAAAATGAAACTGAAAATTATTCCATGTTCCAAGGCCTTGACATTCCTTCTTTAATTTTAGAAATGATGTCCTTGGGGTTAGTCATTGTGGTGGAGTGATCAATACAGAGGGGTCTGGAGTGGGATTTAATGCAGATGGCTGCATCACGGGTTCGAATCAGCCTCACACATGGATGCTGTCCCTTCAAGTGGAATCGGGTTGGATCTATGGGTACAAGCATCTCGACAATGACAAACATTGACACAGTAGGGGACATGTGATACATTTATCAATGATTAACGTCTGAGAAACATCCGCAGCACTCAAGCATGAGAATGTAATCTCAGCGCATTTGTGTAGATTCTGGATTTTTGTTTGCTCGCGGCCCCTGTTTGCCATCCGAGGGCTGCGTCTACAGGAGGTGTCAAGCTTTCATCTAGGGTGTGTGCGGACGGAGCAGAGATAAAGACAGATTAAATGCCATCATGACCATCTGGCCCAAGCCCAAATGACCACTTCATTGAAACTCACTTCCAAATGAGACAGTGAGCTATTTAATGTGAAAAGGCACTCTTTAAACACAGTACATCAATACATAGCATATTACTTCTGACTCTCATTCATTGCTTTTAAAAAATATTACCTAATATTTGCTGCCATGGCTTTGGTAGTTAGTAGGGCTAATGAAAGACTGAAAGTCCTCACAGCTCATTAAGCGGATCCTCTTGCACCATCCCCTGCTCATCAGAAGGTTTCGTTTTGCCTTCTGATCTCACCAACAACAAATCCCAAGGCGATGGCCTTTCGGCGTACAGCGAGTGCTCTTTAAAGGATACTGAGCCTTTAGACCAGTTTTATGAGTCCTTAGGGCAATAACGGGACGATGGTGTGTGCTGGCAGCCACCTGCATCACAGGCTCACGAAATAACAGCAATAAAAAGGCGGCGGTGTGAGACCTCGGGGGCTTGGGGGGGGGCACATTCCAAGCGAAAGTGACGATGAAAAGCGATTGTAAGGAGTGTTACAGGAATTCTGTAAAGAGGGACCTCCATGCAGAGCGTTTTCTGTAATGGTAGCAGTATCTTAGCGTGGTTAAAAATCAGCAAGCAAATAGATTAACACTTCTTCAATATCTCTAAACTGTAAACCTGCTTTGGTCTCTAACCACTCTCCACATTGTCATTTCAGCCCCGTAACATAAGACTCTCACAGGAGCTGCACAACGTGACACACATGCGGACCAAGCTTCCCACAACATGTCACAGTAGATGTCTCTGGAAGGAGAGTCAGCTGACCAGGGCTAGTCATATTTATCATCTTCACCTGCCACTGGCTGCCAACAAGGTCTGTATTCCTGTCTGTTCTGTTTTGTTTTGGCTGATCTAAGACCCAGTAGTTCCAATGTTGTTATTATATGTGATCATTTGTGTCACATCAGACATAACCCCAGTCCTCTCTGGCCCTAAAATTGGACAGTATCATAAATAAAGCCCCTCCTGACTGCCAAGTCACACGGCTCTTATCACCGCTGTGGACTGAGACGCTCCCATAGTCACCATGTAAGGAGAGACTCCTGTTCTGAAAACATGAAATAGGAAACATATCAACATGCACAGGGTACCTCTGCACCCAGTCAACATCCGGGCTCGATGTCACAGGTACCGGTACCACATGGTCCCACCCTCCGAGATGATTCATTTCATCAGCTGAGACTCTGGAAATGCTCGGAATTGAATTATTGACGTCCGTATGTCTTTGCAATATTCAGCATACGTTTCAGTATCGCACAGGAAGTTCTTCATTAGGCGTGGGGGGGTGCTGAGCAGCGGCATTCATTTACATACCAGTGATGGGGATCAAATTTGGGTAATTGTGCTATGAATGCCAGGTTGGATAATATCGCTCTAATAAAAACAGAAATAAAAACGAAAACAAGAAATCTGTGAAAAAATGACTTGACTGCAGTTTAGTGCGTCTAATAAGGCATTTGTGCAAACAGGTAAATATGTGGGTCTTTTCTGAGGCTGTTCTTAGCAAGTGCCGAAATTGGTTCTTTTTATTCTGCATTTAAAATGAAGTGTGAAGAATGGGCTTCATCAATGCCTGACACCATCCTGCTTTTTATCTCGGCGCTACACCTTCCTGTCCTCCAAAGCCTACTCCAGTCCATTAGGGGCGAGATTGCATTCTGCGACTCAGTTCATCTCAATTCATTTGCACCATCTGAGTAAATATCCAGAGAGAACAGACATTGTTTACATATAAAATCAGAGGAGGAGGAGCGGCCGATACGAAGCATCAGCTAAGGGAACGGCGTAAAAATTGGGCTGGTGTTATTATGACGAAGAACCTCTTTAGCGAGGGGTCGCTGGTGTCGGGGGGGGTGGGGGGGGTTGCATGACCTAACTAGAGAGTAAATGTCTGCTCTGTTACAGGAAGGCTTCAAGCAGAAATTGTCTTGGTGCTTTAAACCACACATCACGGGTAGATTAATGAGCTTTAAATCATCTCGGCCCCCACCATAATTATTTAGTCAGCTCATTTCTACAGCACATCAAAGGGGCGGTCTGTGGAAACAGAAGTGCTCCCTTAATGGCCTGAACTCGAGACAGCAGCACCGGTGTTGACATGGAAAAGCAAGCAGAGCAGCACGCATCCACATGCAGGCATAATGTCGATTTTCTTCCACCGAAATGTGCGCTTTAAAGCCACATTCCTCCTTCGTGGTTTTCCAGTGTAGGACTTTCATGTTTGAGTGACACAGCGTGGCAGCCCCTTCTCACACAGCTCACTTATAGTGAGTCAGGCCTAACTTACCTTCTGCTGCTTCATCCATGCTTTTCTCACTATGACGCATGTCCTGAATCCCAGCGAAATGGAAAAGAATGCTAATGAAGACTGTGAGTATACGGCTGGGTGGCTGTTTTCTGATCTAAGACTTAAATGGCGGCACCTATGCACCACCCACCGCTAGGTTTCTGCACATCTACACCTGGTTGTTCATGCACATCTACACCTGGTTGTTCATGCACATCTACACCTGGTTGTTCATGCAGGACAGTTGACTTCATGACAAACCGCCATCGACATTGACACTCTGCCTGTGATTGGTGCTGACGGCACAGACTGCCTGTCAGTGATCTACCCTTATGACATTAATTCCACGTCTGTGATTTGTGTTGATAGCTCAGACATCCTGTCAGTGACTCTATCCTTACCACATTAACTCTGTGTCGGTGAATGGTATTGATGGCAAAGATACCCTCACAGTGATCTATCCTTTTGATATCAATTCAGTGCCTGTGATTGGAGCTGATAGCTCAGACTTTCTGTCATTTATCTATCCCTATGACATTTACTCTGTGTTACTTGCGAAGAAAATGCAAATATACATAATTTTGTTGTGTTTTTTATATTTTTTCTAATTAATTCCAACTCTATAAAGTGTTATACTCCTCTTTACCTCTAAATGAATGTCTTTGATGAACCACCCACATTTAATAAGCAGGTGAAAACACTAATGATTTAATTTCTTCTGACTTAGATCATGCTGGAACCGATTACAGTGTCTGAAACTCGTTATTGCTAAAGTCTGATAATTCATCTTAGATTGGTTTTGTCCTTCTTGATGGAGTTTGCGGCTACTGTACCATTTGAGATGCATGGCTATGGTTTCTTGGAGATTACTGCATAATAGAATTTTTTATGGAAATGGCTGATTATAATTTCATCAAACTTCCCTCGCAATTTCCCTGTAGACATTATTATTTACCAGCCCACTAATATGCATCAATCTTAACCACAAGTCCAGCTCCATATCAGTAAATCTTCATGCATGTTCATTCCGTCTTGAGCACATTTTAGCACATACATTCGCATCAATTTTATTATTCCCAAGTCTCAAGAAAAAGAAAAATGGCGATAGTAATACTGCTGTTATTTCTTGATTTTCATTATTAATATTCAGAATAAGTAAAGAACAATTCATTTTTAAGTGAATATGTCTGCACTGACCATTGAAACTTGTTATGGTAATGTGTCGTCCTTATTTTCCTGTGTATGATGTTATATTTGTAATACCTGTTTTCTGTTTTCCTGGACTTCCTTCAATGAAATGCAGCCATTGATCTGTCGATGATATTAAATGACTGGCGTAATAGTTGATTGTGATAATCATCACAATATTTCAGGTTTGGTGTTTTCCACTTCGTATTGAAATTCATTTTAACTTGTTTGATTTAGTGCCGAGCTTCCTTGCACAGCTCAGCATGTATGGCTGATACACGTACCTGTAGGGGGCGCAGATGAGAGCCTGGCAGGGTTTGCTAAAGGCTTAAAAAGCCCATTTCTTCACACATATTGCTACCAGCTATGGCTGAGCCACATACACCCCCCACACCTGCATTAAAACTTTGAGTGATGCAAATCTATCCTCACCCCTCCCTTATAAAAGCTGTGATTAACCCGCAGCACTGAGGCTCCAAACAAAATCTGAGAAAAAATCTAGATATTTGAATACAATTAAAAATCCCTTCCAGTCCAAACGCTGCAGGAACACCATATAAACTCACACACAGTCACATATAGTCAACCACTTCTTGATTGTAATATATTTCAGGCATAGATGAGGAAGCCTCTCACTGTGCCAGGATGCCTGAAGCACTCGCTTTGTGAATTTATAGAGGGGATAATTTCACACTGAGCCTTTCCATAATCGCTTCATATGAGACCCACACATCAGGATTCATAAGCTCTGTGTCCTACAGCAGACAGCACTCATAGGCCAGCTTCGGCCAGGAGAGGCAGGGTGGGGCAGCATGCGAGGCCTGGGAGAGGCAGGGCGGGGCGGCGTGCAGGGCCGGGAAAGGCAGGGCGGCATGCGGGGCCGGGAGAGGCAGGGCGGCATCCAGGGCCGGGAGAGGCAGAGCGCAGCATTGTGCGGGGCCGGGAGAGGCAGAGCTCAGCGTTGTGTGGGGCCGGGAGAGGCAGAGCGCGGTGTAGTGCGGGGCTGAGAGAGGTGGCGGGGCGGCGTGCGGGGCCGGGGGAAGCAGAGCGTGGCGGCATGCGGGGCCGGGAGAGGCAGACCGGGGCGGCGTGCGGGGCCAGGAGAGGCAGAGCGGGGCGGTGTGTGGGGCTGGGAGAGGCAGGGCGGGGCGGCATATTGGGCTGGGAGAGGCAGGGTGGGGCAGCATACGGGGCTGGGAGAGGCAGGCCAGCGTGCGGGGCCAGGAGAGGCGTCAGGGCAGCGTGCGGGGCCGGGAGGGGCAGGGTGGGGCAGCGTGTGTGGCCGGAGAGGCGGCGGGGCGGCATGTGGGGGTGGGAGAGGCAGGGTGGTGCAGCATGCGGGGCCGGGTAGTCTTCCTCTGCTTAAGCGACTGCAGGCAGACCCTGGTTTTTAATAGCCATTTAATTAACATCCACCATGTGCCAAATCTCTTTTTCGGAGCTGCGTATTTTCAGCTGAATTGCAGCATAATACTTTTGCCATTCTGTGCCTTTTCATTCATATCGTATGAGTTTTTGGCTTGGTGGTTCTAAAAGTTGGAACGTTTCATATGATTCTAACTGGGAAGCCACCGGTAATGGAGACACCAGTAACTGGAAGAGTGTTGACATAGATACAGTATATAGATGTATATATATAAACCCACATGAGTCTCTCCTTTCAGCATCCTACATGATGTTTGGGCAAATATCTCTCTTCCTCTCTAAATATTACAGAAAAAAATGATCCCCAATAGATCTAGATTTGAGCAACCAAATGACTCATACCCAGTCTTCTAAAAGGATTTAACTCATACTGTACCTAATCTTACAGTTTCTCATTTTAGGCCGGTGACTGCAAGGAACACCTTTATATTACAGACACCCTCTGGAACATCCATACTTGTGAAATAACATCCCAGTCATGATTGGAGGCAGGTATTTAAAGGCACAGAAAACACCAGTTAGGCTCAGACTTTCCCATATAGCATCAGACATTGTATCACTGCCATTTTTAGTCTTTCGCACAAAGTATCCCCACAGCTTGTGAATATCACATTGCCTCCAATGTTACCACGACAACCAACTTCACCGCACACACAAAACTGAATGGCTGGCTAGCTGTTTCCTGACTAATCGGTTAAGGGCAGCCTAAATCAGCTATGGACATTCCCGAAGGCAGCACATGTGAAGCAGAAACGCAAAACAGGAGGACTGTGAGCCTCATTGATTGGCGACACTTTTGATTTCTAGAACAGCTGTTTTGCGTCGTGGACACGGTGTCTAGGCTTTGCATGTTGGAGACGCACCAGACCAACATGAAGGCAAGCAGAGGGGTGCCTTCACGGCGCTAAAATCCCATGGCGAACCGAACTTCACGGGGTCGCTGCTTGGCGCCTGGCAACTTGTTGCACATGTTGTAGATGAGTGAGCAGTAAACGTGACAGGCTGAGAATCGCCGCAAACTCAACAGACGGGAATCAACTGCTGGCCTGTGAGCGTTGGGGATCTACGGTGGGCTTCCTGCTGATTTCAGACGATACGTTTTAATTAGCGCCTGATTAATGCCTCCAGCAGCAGACGAGACATCTGACTCTCCAAGCAAATACTTAAAAATCGCAATGGAGGTGAGGTAACTGTGAAAACAGTGTCAGAGGCCATGTAAACTACTCGCCATACCTTAGCGCCACAGCTTCTTCTACTGCGCAAATATATACATATATGTAGTTTTTTCAGTGCAGAATAAAAAAGGTTAAAATTTAACACAGACTACATACATCACGATTGTCCAGCAGTAGCTCCATGGTCCTCAGCCAGTATCGTGCTGAAAGGCCATTTTTAATGATGAAATCCTTAGTCCAATACGGAATGAATTAGTTGTGGGTTTAATTACAACCATCTATCACGATGTTATCTGTGTTTTTAATGCTGGTTCCCTCACTGGATGCTCACTAGCTATTGAATATTAGTAATTGGAATCAATGAAAGACCTTTGCATATTAAGTTTTGCCCCCCACCTCCGTGGGATAATTAAGCTGTCTGTACACGGATGTCCACAGCAAGACGCATCTGTATCCGTGGTGAGGAAAAAAAAAAACTGTGTAGGGTACGTTTTTAAATACCATGAAACCATGACTCTGGTCTCGGTTCGATGTGTCCCTGGATCAACAAGGGAGGGGTTTGGGTTTCACTTCTTTAACCAATCACAGTCTTCGTTGTATGACATCACCACATTGGTCCATTTTATTTCATTTTCACATTCAAGGATTTAAGCATGTTCCTATGCTTTCTATCTATAACATGTGCCTTAACAAAAGCCATGCACAATAAACAGGTACTGTACTTTACAAATCTGTGCACTGTGCCGCTTAACAGAAAACACTGGTCTTGTGGTCAATATGGTGATGTCATGCAATGAAGACCGATATTGGTCAAAGAAGTGAAACATAAGCCCCTCTCTTGTTGACCCAGGGATACGTCGAACTCGGCAAATTCAGGACATGTCTATGTCTTTGGTACAAATTGCATTTTTATTACTGGTCCCCTTCAATGATCAAAATCTCTCTTACATCCCTGGGATGTAGGTGTTAATGCTTCTATTGTCATGCAGAAGGTAACCTGAATGGAAATCATTTCAAAATTCTTTAGTAATTCTTTAGTAATTTCTGTCAGTGCTGTAACATGGTGACATAAAAGAAAAGGAGCATGCAGGTGTGTGATTACAACGTCATGAGGTTTTATTAATAACAAAAATAACAAAAACAAAGAGAGAGGAAAAACAACACACTGGGCCTTGCGCTGAACAGCCAGAAACCAACAATACAAAGAGGAGAGTAAACGGTGGCATGTGGAACGCAGAGCGATGATTAGCCAGCCTGAGGGTGGAGCAGCGGCGGTCACTGGGATCGGGAGACCGTGGAGCGGCACGCTAGGCAGGGTGACCTAGACCGACAGGCGGGGGGGTCCATGTATATCACGGCCAATGGATTTTCATTGTATAGTGGAAAAACAAAGATCAGAAAACTAAGAGGTGTTTTCTGTTTTGCTGATCCTTCCAAGCCTCTGCTATGAAAAGCCACATCTCATCCCAAAATGAGTGCATAACGGCAATGCAGTATCAGCACAAGATCCTCCATTTCTGTGTTTATCGACAATAAAATCACTGTAGTTATGCTAGTTATTGTCCAGCTCCCCATTAGACTGCAAACTAATGCTACAGGTATGCGGCAAGAATTTTCGGGTCACAACAAAACTCAACGGACCCCACATCTATACAGATATTTTATTGTCCGATTTTCGTTTATAATCATACTAAAGAAAATCAGATAACTGGCCATCTTTTCATTTTTCAATCTTATCATCATAATCAAAAACAAAAAATGGATTATGTCCCCAATTACGCTTTTTTCACTATACGACGAAAATCCATTGGCTGTCATATACACGAATCCAGGTGCTGGGCCAGTGTGGAGGATGGAACCGCTGAACGGGATTGGCTGGGCGTGCAGCACCTGGAGGCGGGGACTACAGAATCCAGGGAGACAGTGAATATGCAGGGCCGAGAGTGTGAGGGAAGGCGCATTCTGAATAGGCAGCAGCATGGGCAGTAACATGAGGATAATGACATGAGGAGCTAAAATATAGATGAGGTGCACAGGAATGTGGAATGCAACAAGCAGGGTAATTAACCAATTAACTAAAAAGGGTACGGTAACCACGGAGACTTTAATGAGGGACACAGGGAAGGTAAACACAAGGGCCCAGCTCATACTCCGTAGCAGCAGAGCAAGAGCACGGGTGTGACAAATGCAACCTGCTCCCAGAACATTATGTATCATCATTATGTGTATTCTCCTGCATAGACACAAGAATGATGACAAGTACATTGAAGCATAATTAAACGGCTGCATTTTGGCCTTTACTGTGAAGTGGCAGGCTGACTGAAATGGACATTAAACGACCAGGCGTTCTCTCCTTATGGCCAAAAAGTATTATGTTATTAAATATGAGACTTTCTCTGTTACAAGACGGTGCTTTTAACAGACAATTTACACCGTCAGCATTCCTGTAGCATCACCGTCCTGAAGTGCAGCAAAAAGTAAGCACAGCATAAAGTAACTCTTATACTCTTCTAAAGTAAATTTCAAGGATCAGCCGTGCCCGGCGGTGTAGCGTCCCCAGACGGGTGGGGGGGCCATGGCGGATCCGACAGGCGGAGTTAAGTGAGCGAGGATTCGGATCATTTGGCTGTCAGAGCTGATGAATATTGCTGTGCTCCTCTCTCTACCTTTGCGAGGATGGTCAGTTACGGGTTTGCCGGAGTTGGTGGAAGACGGGGCTCTGTCTGTCTGTCTGCCTGTGAGTTATTTTTTTTTTCCAGCACAGCCTCCACTGTCCAAAGTACTTTTGGTGAAAAGACTGTGCCTAGTAAGTTTGAGGATAACTGCGAAGTGGTAGGAATCTCAAAAGCCAATAAATGTACAAACATAATATAAAGATATTTGTTTTTCATAATGAAGGAGGCTCTAACTTGTGTGTGACAGCACCCCCCCCCATATAATATCCGAGGGGCCATTGTCCTTCAATAAACCTCCCAAAACTCATCGCCCCTCTGCTCTCCTCAACGCC
>JAODKC010000038.1:17969313-17983566 GCA_026777985.1 Mormyrops attenuatus
CAAACTCCACACAAACACAAGGAGAGCATACAAACTCCACACAAACATGGGGAGATCACGCAAACTCCACACAAACATGGGGAGATCACGCAAACTCCACACAAACACAAGGAGAGCATACAAACTCCACACAAACATGGGGAGATCACGCAAACTCCACACAAACACAGGGAGAGCATACAAACTCCACACAACCATGTAGCTGGTGCTGGGAATCAAATCCACAGCTCTGAATCCACCCACTGCAGCCCCGAGCCTAATATGATGGGACAGTCACGATGTCAGGGTTGTGCTGTGGAAGGCTGCTCAGTTTCACATGCCATGCGAGCCTGTTGTCAGTTTCTATAACTGCCTGTCTCTCACAACCTCTTCCAGGCACGTTTTCCCTGTCCTCTCCAGGTTTACGTCGATTTCTCTGCATAGACAGTGGGACACACTTCACATAATCACAGATGCGTGTCCAGGTAACCTACAGATCATGCTTAAAAGGGAGTCACATTAGGTCAATTGCAGTCTCTTGGACATTGTTAACTTGATCAGGAAAAGAGATCACTTATGTCAATAGCATGTTCAGAATAATTCATTTGAATTCTAGTGGCAAATCCTGCTCTTCTCCATACACACATGGTCCATTGTAAGTGGATTTATCCAGGCCGCCAAGTGCTTCTAGTTATCAGAATGTGTTTGTTTACAGGTAGCCGTGCTTATACCATTTTGGGCTAGGCAAAGAACCCAGTGTACCTGAAGGAGAACCGCATAAACATGAGATCATGCAAACTGCACACGCACTCAGCCAGGGGGCTGAATCCACTTAACAGACTGGGGGATGTGAGTCTACTGTACTACCCACAGAGCCCCTGTGCCACTTCTATGTGCAGTTATTTTAAATATTTTTTTTTTCCATTAAAAAAAATAAATCATGGATTAATAGTGAAGGTAGACTGTAAATGGGCCAGAGTACTGTATTATTGGGTCTGTTAAGATGCTTTTTTCATCTAGGTAACTGGTGTTTTCTGCGTCTTTCAGAGCGACATAGGGCCCTCCTATCTTATCTGAATTCTCTTGCACTGTTTTCTCTGGAGAGTCATACCACAATAAGCAGCACAGGACAGTGTAAAGTTGATTAGATTGACTCTGTAGCAGCTTGTGTTCCTCAAAACAGGGCCTCAGACTGATGCAACTTTTGAGAGCACTCTGTAATACTGACTACTTCACCACTGTTTCTCAGAGGGCTGTGTTAAGCAGTCTGCATTCCTATGTATGCTAAAGTGTGTGTGTGTGTGTGTGTGTGTGTGTGTGTGTGTGTGCGTGTGCGTGTATTTGTGATACCCTTGCCGGAGATACAGTCTTATTTAATTCCCCCTGACCTCTGATGATTCCAAGGACCCCTGAGTAACAGGACCCCTGAAAATTTTGGAACGTAATTAGATTAGACTGGGTTGGGGCTCCATAGTTTGCACACCATCCCCAGGTGAGGTTGCTGCTCTTGGCCAATACGATAAGCTTTTATGAGGCCCCAAAATCTCTAGCAGAACCCCTACTTATGTTACTCAGTCCACCATGACTGTCAGCATTATCCAAAAGGCTGACTGATGGATGCCCAGCCACAGACAACATTTTATGGTTTTCAGGTTAAAATACAGGATTGTGTTTGTAGTGCTATATTGTCTTCAAGGCAAATGCTATTTTTATGATTTCCTGCTTCTTATCACTTTGCAGATAAAGGTGGAAATTTAATGCATCTTAAACAGGAAGCAAGAACATTTGAAAAACTGTTGAAATATTATTTGGCGCTGTAGGTATTCTCGAAAAAAAAGTCTGCATTTACGTTTATTTATTTGCCAGATGATTTTGTCCAGCGTGATGAACAAATGAGACAGATAATATATCACCAGCATACAGCTGTCAAGGAGTCATCTTAGGTACTGCTGGGCTGAGCTTCCAATGTGGTGCCAGTGACAAGTGCAAATTAACATTGAAGCCAGAGTTGTACATCATGCTACAAAACACTGCAAAAACCTAACAGAAGAGCCATTCAGATCCAAACACCACAAGGAATAAAGTCATTAGGCCAATTAAACACATCAGCGGACTTGAGTGAATGGTCTGCCTGCACCATAAGAGAGCTCCAGCTTATGCGGAATGCTACCTGCCTTCATTTGAGGCCTAGATCACGTTCAAACCCTAGTATTGCTTACCCAGAATCCTCTCCTCCATCCTTCTCAATCTATACACAATAAAAAGGCTGAAGGGCTGAAAATCACAATCAGGCCTTCTGTCGTCCCTGGATCACATCTTCTCCTGCTTACAACCTCAGAATCCCTTTCCTCGGTCCAAAACCCCACCAACCACCTGTTTGGTGTCTGAGCTGTCTGTATGTAACAGTTCCCTGTTACAGGCTGCTACCCTGCTGACCGTATGCACTCCTTCTGTTTTTTGCTGCAGCCCTGCGATTTTTTTGCTGCACCTCTACTGATATGTCCTTAATATTAATGAAAATATAAGCTTAACATGTCTAGTTTCTATACTGGCATGCATCCCTCTCAATGTATTGCTCCTAGAAATATAGATTCCAGGATAAAACGGACTGTCTTTCAGCATTTCATTGGAACAAGCTGTCTGTTTTAGGGTGTAAAAAAAAATGTTCAACTTCACAGATTCTGGCAGGAGGGCTATCAGATGATTTGCCACTAGATCATTTCTGGGCTGAAGATGGCTTTCCACAGCCCATCCAACGCCTCCTGAGCTTGCCAACCTTTGATACTTTCAGAACACAGATTTTAACTGGTGTGGAACTGGAGGGCTCTCTCCAATTTATCAGTCTGTCATTGATCTCACCCTTTATCTGTTTGTGTTATAAACCATAAAAGCAATCTGCACAAGAATCAATCCCTTCAATCCACTTTTCTAAACCTTAGATAGTAAATAACAGTAAATAAGATCAAATAGTTTGCACACCATCCCCAGGTGCAGTTCCTGCTCTTGGCCAATCAGCACTGTCCTGGTGAACACACCACCTAGGTAATTTCATTGCTGTTCATTTGACTTCTCTGCCAAGCCATTGACGTAGCTCACCATTGTACACATTGCTTGTTTCACAGTAAAATTCTGTTTAGATTTTCTTACTCAGAAAACTGTCTTCAATGCATTTAATACACAAAAACATATTTTTTTCACTGCTTCAGTATCCCCATAAATAGCCATAATGAATGAACATCATGTACGGCATAACTTATCAATTACCACAGCGTATCTGTGATTCTGATGTGCCAGCCAGGACTTAAATAAAATCCCAGGCTCTCTTTGCAAAACTTTTCAGGCACCCGGAGTGACACAAAGTGACACAAAAAGTTAATCATAAATATGTCAGCTCAGTCCTGCGCATGTTGTTCTCTTTTTGTATATAATTTTATCCCTGTCTTTCTTGGCGAGAAAATGGTGAGCTTATGTAAAAATACATGGATGTGAAAAAATTCAGACCTTGCTACAGAGGTACTTTCCACATAGGCTGTGAGAAAACGTCAAAATGGTTTACAAAGCATGGCTACTCTGTGGATCGGGTGCCCTTCTACCCCAGGAGGATTAACAGAATGCAGGTGGAAAAGTGGATTCCTCAAGGTTACTGCACTCACACTGATCTTCCGTCTCATATTCCAGCCAAATACTCCAGCACACCAGGGCTTTAAAGCCATTTATTCAAAAGTCCATGAACAATGGTGTATTTAATGCACGTTTCCTTACTATAACAGAGTGGCTGCAGCTGGAGCCTTTCTGGAAAATTCTATAGAGCAAATGGGTATTAGCATGTATCAGGCTAATGAGAAGTGCATTGCCTGACTGCATTTGTATTTAGCAAACATCACCCAGTGGGCTGTGAGTCTGTTATTTCTTCTGTTGTTTGTGTACCTCATGCCAGTTAGAGAGGGCCTTGCTATTTTAGTACCGACACCCACTCTCTCCTCTTTCCTGCACGCTCAAGGTGTCTGATTACAGAAAATTGGGAATTCATGCCAGAATCTTTTTTGCACATTAATGGACTTCATTCCTGTAAATTATTTACAAAACCACATTCCTATAAAGAAAACTGAAATACCCATGTTAAACTTTGAAAAAAAAAATCCATATATCCATGTTAGTCTTATGAATATTGTGTATTATTTATTTAAATAATATGCAGAATTTCTGTAATCATATCCATCCATTTTCCATAACCACTTATCTAAAATAACACCCAAAAGAAATTTTTAAAACAAATAGGCAAAATTATGAACATATGAGGTAAGGAGCTCGCACTGATACTACGCATTGGCACAGCCACTGCACAGCAAACCACCTCAGGGATGAGAACCGGAGTGCAGCAGGTGGTACCACAGAACCACACTAGTTTGAATGGAACAGTGTGAGTTTTTTTTTCCCGGTGGCTGAAGTGCCAATCCTGCCAGCAACCCACAAATTTTCTCTTGAAACTTGGAGGACCTGCTTGCAGATTAACATCAAACCCAGAACAGAGCAATTGCAGGTTAAGGGCCTTGCTCAAGGGCCCAACAGAATAGAATCACTCCTGGCATTCACGGGATTCAAACCGACAGATTCCTGTCCTCAGAGCCACCACTCCGCCTATGCCAGCATACAATAACATTTAATTCTTTGAAGTTTAAAGTTGGATATTTTCAGTGACAGTAACATTTTGTTGATTTTTGCCTTAAACAAGCAATGTTGAAGATTTACAAAATAAATAAATTTGAATATAGCTGTATGAAATGCATGCGCTGGACTCAGTCATAAGAAGTAATCCGTCATTCTGACCTGCCGTACTGACTGATTCGTTTATTTAAAGAAGTAAATCTCTCACAGCTGTGCTTGGTACAGGGCCAGCATTAGAGATGCAGATTTCACTCAATTAAAACCCACACATTTTGGCAAATATGTAGTCTTCTTCTGCAGACAGCATGTTATAGAGCAATCAGTTTCGACCAGTTAAGTAGCTCTCTGTTATTTGTAAACCTTCAATTATTTTCTTTCTCTTTCTGTAAAACAGTGTGATGGTTCTCTGGATGTGTCAAATAAGAGTGTCGTAAAGAAAAGAAACAGTAATTTTAATTGCTGTAGGGCAATTAATATCTGAGAAAACGCGTCACTGAACAATATAAGTCACATCTGTAAAGAAAAATATAAACAGAAACTAGCGGGAAAAAATGAGGCAGGGGCTGCATATGTTGGACATTGACAGTCTGTCTTTCTTAGGTCAGCTTGCAAGTGCGACTGCGGAGCTTCGGTGCCACATGTCACATGCTTTTACAGGAAGCTGAGACTGAGACTGTCATAAACAGAGGTGCTGTTGCTTCTTTTGATGCATCCAGGTACAACAGTCCCCGTTTTCCACCGTACAGTTCCCTGTCACCTTGTGGGACCAGGGCTGTTTGCAAATTATCAAACACTTTTAATCCCCCGGTGCAAACCCTCCGAGCATAATAAGGCAGAGCTCACCATTTTGTCATTAGGCGAGTGGGACAGCTGCACCCTCACACTGGCGGAGAGGGTCCCTGCTGTACAGGTGACTGTAATCATCGCTTTGGATTGATCGATGGTCGATGCGTGGTGGGGTGCTACGGTTGCCCGCATGCCACCAGGCTGTGGTTTCACACATCCGTGCGAGAGAGTTATCACACCTGTCAAAATAAACCCAGAGTGCCTACTAAGAAAACTCTCATCTGCATTTTCCCACCCAATCAGCCTAGCACTGCTTTTCCACTGTCACCAAGAACTGAGCCATACCTGAGGCCGAGCGCGAACAGAGATTGTTTTCCATTGCAGATTATGTGAGCCGTACCCAACCCCGTAACCACGTTCATATGGCCCCATTTACTAAAGCGTGATTAGCCCGAGGTGGCTGCGTCACATTTGTTTTGACAGGGTGTGATAACTCTCTCGCACGGAAGTGTGAGACCACAGTCTGGTGGCACAATTTTGATTGGTCGAAATGCATGGAGACAAGAAAGAAGCAGATTTATTCATTATTAGTAGTATCCCATATCGCAATGTATTGATACATTCTCGATAACTTGGAACTTGAAAATTTGTAACCTCTTGCTCAAAAATGTCCTAGTGAACAGCTGAATGGATTGGATTCATAATGAAAATTAACACTAAGCTAATGCTAATTCTGCTAGTGTTTGATGCTAACATAACATGGCGATTCTCACAGACATGCTAGTGGAAATTAGCATATAGTAAATCATGATGTGCACTGCGTGAAGAGTAAACAAGCATCTCTTCAGTTTTATGTCACTGTCGCTCTCCAAACCCAGCAAGGTCTTTACCGAGCTGACCCTTCTGCAGTGAAAAATTGAAGCGAGCTGGAACCGCTTTGTAACTAGTGTATCTTCGTGGTACGGCTCGGGTACAGTCTGGTTCCTGTATGCCAGTGGAAAAGCACCATAGGTCTTGAGGTCATCTTCATTCAAGATGGGCTTGTTGAATTTCTACCTCAGTCTGCTATTTTACTACTGAAGGCCTCTTTGTATTACAGTGCGGATGTATTGCTTTCCTTAATCAAGAAAAGTAAGGTCATAAAACATTATTTGTCAACATTTGTCTTCTGTGCTTTTGTTCTTTTTCAATAATGTGACCATGCAGCCAGTTGACCTTGGACCCCCCAAAGGTTTTTTTCTCTCCCTCCTTGGGAGATTTTGCTTTCTCTCCTCAGTTGTTTCATGACTCCGTCATGAAAGGCGCTATATTAAAAAAAACATTGAATTGAACTGAATAAAAGTATGCAGGGCTCTCGAGCCATGGAGAGGCACATTATAACTATAAGAAATGATGCATTTCAACCGAGGTCTAAGTCATGAAATTCCAGGTTAACATATAAAAGCAATTAAGTTGTGGCCAGCTTCTGGGGCGTGTTTATAACGTGGTCCATCCATTATCCAGTACAGGAAGCCTGGACTCTATGCCAGGAAATACAGGGCACAAGGCAGGAGTGCAATCTAGAGAGGATACCACAGACAATAACACACTACAGGCAATTTAGAGACTCCAGGGCGTCTAACTGCATGATCCACGACTGTAGGAGGAGTCCACAGTGCCTGGGGGTACGAGCAGACCCACTGAGTCACCCTGCTGAAACACGAGACAACTCTAAATCACAGGCTGGGATGATTCTCAGCAACATCAGAATGCCTTTTGGGCATTTGAACTTTAAAACTTTAGGTCACAAGATTATTTAAATTAAATGTTATATCATCATATAATGGACGCTGCATGGGGTTAACAGGGACTTGCTTATTGAAATAGGAACACACAAGGGATACACAAAGTTTTAATTGAAACCCAGGCATCACAGACATCACCATCAAACTTGAACGGAAGCTGATGAGCTGCCAGGAGTCCTAGAGCAATATATTTACTTTCAAAGGCAATTGAAAACAATTGATTGAGTGCAATCTATTAGTGCCAGGCTAACGGACCTGAGATAGACTTTCCTGGGCTGTGTGGATGGTCTAATCCTCTGAAGTCTTAAGCGTTTTTCGGCCTGGAAAGGCCCCTGGGGCAGCTTGTGGGGGAGCCCCCCTTACATTCCCTGGTCATGCTTTCAGCTCCTTCCCTCGGCCCTGCCGACTTCATCATGGGCCACATTACACAATTTCACACATATTCTCACACACGGCACTCTTATATTTTAAGATGCATTATTTCTGAATATCCCGCACCAGGAGTTTGGAGTGTCCAGTGCATTGCAGATGGATACACTGCGTATCACAATGCAGAATTATTTTAAACTGCATTTTAATGTATCTCATTCCAGATAAGGGTAATTTCACAGGGGCTATAGGGGCAAGGAGCCTAATGCACAGCCCGATTCCTCATGCTGGTCCTTTGGTTGGAATAATGAACAGAGAATTTATGCAGGATGGAAAGGTGTTTGCATTCCAAAGCTCTGTTACTATATTTACATCCTTGTGAAAGGTAACAAGTCAGCAATCTGTCAGATTCATAGGGTGTGATCTTCTGGGTCTTTACAACTTCCTTAAGGCTTCAAGGTATTGCAGATCCCTTGAGAATCATATCATTGTGGACTTACTTCTCATTTCAAAAGGCATAGTTAAATTATTTTTAGACTTAATATCTGTCAAAAAGCAGACCAATAAAAAATCTCTGAAGACTGACACTGAGGATTCACTCTGTATTGCCAGTATTGGGGACATTAATTACAAACATAATCCATTATAGACAGAGATGAAAAGTTCAGGTCCAGAAAGTAAAAATCCAGACCAAGGTTTTGTTCCAACCAACCAGTGGAGTATAAAGAGTCACAGAGTACTCAACTTGTTGGTTGTAACAAAACCTTGATCTGGATTTGTACTTCCCCAGTACTGATCATATTGTACAGGATTCAGTTATCGTCATTAATTAGAAGAAGCTTCCACATGAAGGCACTTACAGTTTCAGCCATTTGTCGGGCTCGTTACTGCAGCTCTGCTTACTTGAGAGTACAATAGCAGGACTTTAACAAGGATTCAGCCCAAAAGCCTTTGACATACGTCTGCAGCTGTGATCAACATGCAGGGGCAACAGCGGTTGTGCCAGTGAAATTACTTACCTATGGAACACATGAGAGCCAGAGTAGCCACCCTGAAGGAGAACCAGGCCAGTACTACTCCGTCAGCCCCTGCTGGCCTTCCACACATTTCTGGGGGGGCTGAATGCTTCTTTCAGAGATGAAAGATGGACTGAGAAGCTGCTGGCCTCATGTATTTGCCAAGAATCACTTACAGTGAAATTAAGCATTTAATGAGAGCAGAAAAGCAGGATAAGGAAAGAGGGGCCTGCCCATTACTATCATTCATCGGGCTCCTTGATCGTATCGCCCTCTTATCCAGACCATACTCAGTATACCAGATTTTTAAGTACGTTTCCACTGATGTTCTCCAGCCTATTTTTCAGTCATTTTCGTATTGATTTACCAGTGTGCTGTTGACCGAAGTAGCATGGAGACAGTACCCGCTAATGTTAATTTCATTGCTCTGAATGGGAAGGCTCGCTCATTTGATCCCAGCCGAGAGGACGAGGCAATTGGTGATTTTCAGAAGCGGTGGTACTTCCACAGTCTTCAGCCGTGGGAGTAAAGTAACGAGCGGCCAGAAGCTGGCGCGGCAGAGCTGTAGCCAAGAGGGACCCGCCAAAGCGTTCAGGGGGCTGAAAATCGCAGCATCTTGGGAGGTGTAAATGAGGCCTATTTTCAACCATCCCCCTGCTGTGGGTGGGGCATGTGAAAAGATGGCCACAGATAGGAACCCTTTTGTGTCACCCCAAATGGGCTCTCCGCATAGCAGAGAGGTGACTCGTTTGGTTACTGTCCCTCCAGTCACTTCAAAAATCATTGGTAGCTGACAGAAACTACTACACAGACTCTTCAAACAGATTATTACAGTGAGGCCTGTGCGGACACTCTATTGATCAGTAAGAGAATCTCTGATTTCCATCCATCCATCTTCTATGCCGGTTTCTCCAATACAGTTGGGGTGAGTCTGGAGTCCGTCCCAGGAAACAGAGGGCACAAGGCAGGGAACAACTTCACACCACACATGGACACACACTAGGGAATCGCAACGCCCCAAAGACATCACGCAGGCATGGGCACCGACGGAAAATGCAAACTATATATGTGTAATAAACACCTCCCACGGTACCCAGCACACACCCACTGTATCATCTTCTCAGTCTAGAATTTAAACTGTACATGAACAATCGTGTTATATGTGTATTACATTTTATGGGCTGTCGGCGTTGCATTACAGCTCTCCCTGTCCATCCTGCATAGTTTCTCGCCGTAATAAGGGGAGACGCGCTAAAGCGCATCTCTCCCCGTCTCCTAATTGCGTGCAGACACTGCAGCAGCGCATGTTGCGCGGGGGTGGCACCGGACGGGGCTCCTCCAGCACAAAGACACCGCTCACCTCCCTCCCCGGCTGAGGATCTACTGCCATCTCAGCGGAGCCCTGAACTTGCCTCACTTTGCTCCACATCCGACTGAAAGCGATCGGAGTGATCGGGACCAGAAGGGCAGCCGGGACGCCGCTCCGGGGAGTCGCTGAGGAGATCTCCAGCGCTTCAGCGACCGAGGCTACAGTACCACACCGCGCAGAAGATGAACCAAACAGCCAGCGTTTCGCATCAGGTGAAATGCCAGTCCTCCAAGGCCATCAAGGTAGGAGATTGCTCTGGCTATTGAAAATCTGCTTATTGCGGCGTTTGTCCTTAAGTTCGCCGCATTAACTTGCCCGTATCTGTCTCTGTCTATCTGAAACGCTGTCCAACTTCACAGCTTTATCGTATTATTTAATTTTTTGCGAACGGAGAATGTGCTTTGCTGCGGATAAAAGAACAACAACACTAATTATTATCATTATTATTTAACTATTTTAACACGTAAGCTTATTTCGCAAAAGCCATTTCATTCCAGTTGTATACAATGTCATGAAATACCACAGTCCGTTTCGTTTACTTTCAACAAATAAAGACAGGGTCCTATATATATATATATATGAGATGGCTTTTAAAACTTGCCTGCATTTTAGTGAATACTGCAAGCTTAGAAATTTCTGAGACGTCAAGCGTCATTTTCTGTATTATTAATGCCATAGATGTCTGACACCTGTTTAAAAGCAAACCGCAAAAAATTACAGTTACTTTTCACTGTCATACATCTATTTGTTTGTTTGTTTGTGATGTTGAGAGATGTTGCTGATATAGCTGTTGTAGTTGAGTATATGGAGCTACGTGTCATTTCCTCTGTGTTGATCGTCGGTTTTAGAAGAGAACAGAGCAATGAATGCCATTTACAAACTGGGACATTCTCTTCGTTTCCAAGTTGAATAATTGAATTTTGGACGGATTTTATCTAGTGCTGACTTTTTTTTCTTGATCTGAATGAGTCTTCCATTGGTGCATCCACTTCACTTGTAGGCAGCGTCTCCCTTGATCTAATTTGGAACTAAGCTAGTGTCCATTTGTGCTCTTGTCATTTTGAATAAGCAGTAATATCAATACAGTCTGCTGGGTTGACCTTTTCTGTGTCGCTGAGGACTTTTTGCACTTTGATAAGTCACCTTTGCTTGAGACCGAAGACATTTATACCTGCAAACCTGTCTTCCTTTAGTAACCGTTGACGACTGTGTATCATTATTGTCGCAAGCCTGCCAGGGATGCAATGAAATGTTTTTGATGTGATATGATCAGATCTGTATGCTCTGTTCTATGTGGGCAAGTCCTGCTGGATCAGACTGCCTCGATGCGAGACACCTGAATTTCACAGGAGTTTGGATCCATCTTTCCTACCATTGTGAGCATTGTGATGCAGATTTGCAGATGTTCGCTATTTGAAAAGTCAGTTTCCCACCTTGGATATTTATGTGCATGCACCCTTGTAGACTTTTGGAGGTGTTTCTGAAAAATTCCCTGCCTGTTTGGTGGTGCGTTGCATAAAAAATCACTTGTGTGTGGTACCAGTAGTCTGCTTAAATGGAGGCCATAATCTTATTTACGCTCAACTAGTCTTATATACATACACACAGCCTTGGATTTCCTTGTTTTGCTTTGTCTATTTCATGTATAATTTTGTTTTAAATGCATTTTTGAAATATAACGAAATCACACGACCATAATTAGTGTGTTACTTTTTGGTTGGTGGCTTTTGGCGCTCTTGTGTTACAGAAGTGTCACATCTGACCCACTTTGGAATCATATTTGATATATTTGTGTATGTGTGTAAATTTCTACATGTGCTTGTTTCTGCAATTCACATCATTCACATCATTTGCATATGATTCAATTCTCCATACACATGTGTGCAGTTTTGGTTTGAGTCCTTTTTAAAATACGGTTATTTGGCAATAATCTGGATAATGGCAACATCATTCACAGAATATCTTTGGTGCAGAAAATTAATACTGAACACCGCTGATGTCATTAATCAGATTGTTAATTTTTTTGCCTTAGGTAAAGTTGAAGGGAGCCAATATTTATTATGTGTTTATACTGTGTGGTGGTGCTGTGCATTTTCTAAACAGATGCTCCAGTATCTCAGCCTATTCTGGTGAGGGATCATTCCAGCCATGAATAAGAGACTGCCACAGTGTATTGCTTCTTCTCCTGGAGATGGCAGCAAGCCAGAGGCCAGTGTTTCTGTTTCACAGTACTTTGCATTGCTGAGATATTCACCCTTAAAACATAAGACATTCTCATTATTTTTATTGACATTTTGCTATCAGCATTTTCATTACCCTTCACTGTTTCCAATGGCCTTTGAAAGCATTTGGACACCTTCTGAATAATCAGTTTACCCAGACAGATAAATCACACAGTACCTGGATTCAATTTAGACACCGAATTCCAAAAAATGGCTCATAACCAGATAGAAGTGTAGCATTTTCTCCACATTAAACTAATTACAGATGGACGAAAGTAACTTGAACTGTGTGCATTTTTTATAGGTGTATGTCAACAACGGGTGCTGTCCTTGAATTCCTCAAATCTCGAAACTTACCTGTCCACTAGAGGGCAGTCCCCAGCAAAAGCCTGATAGTAACAATCCACACTTTTGTTGACTATAGCTTACATGGCATTCTTAATTGTAATCTCTGCAGTATAACTAACTTCACTTACAGCTGCAATACTGCAATACGTCTTGCCACTTAATCTAATAACCCTATTTCACAGCTTTGCCACATTCCAATGAAGTCCTTGATGTAAATTATTTGCAGACAGGATGCAGGTTCCGTTATACTTTGTGCACATTTTGAATTGAGCAAACCTTTGAGCAGTTTTAGCCATTAGGCTTCTATGTATTTGCTATGACCCTAAACTAGTGAAAAGTCCATATATAATTTCTTTAGAAGATCCCCATGGCAGAGCTGCTGGGCTTTTAATCACAGATTGTTTACAGTGATGACATGATGGTGGGAGGGCGTCTGGATCCTTGGGTCAGGACTCTGTGTTTACATGTGATCGGAAGGTGCTTCAGATTCCTTGGTCAGCAGAGCGATGAGCAAAAGACCCTGAACCTCCAGGTTCTCCAGGGACCGACTGACTGCTTTCTGAATTGCGCTTCATTTTGGAAAAAAGAGTCTGCTAAATAAATAAATGTAAACGATGTTGCTCTTTTTCCCCTTTTCCGAAGATGTCGAGGGTGAGCTCTGGTGCTGAACTCATGCATGGATGGGACTCCCTGGTCTGCCTTTTTCAGACTTTCCCGACTTTTTAACCCTGCTTGTAATCACATGTGCACATGCATCTGTGCAATACTGGCATTTATCACCCTCTGGCATTGACCTGATATTTCAGAATAGCTCAGCCAGGCTCATCTCAGTGATTCAGGGTCCCTGGTCGAAATGAAATGGTAGCCTCGTGTGTTTCTGTAATATCTGTTTCAGACAGCTGGCAGCAGGAAATGCTGATAGTTCTTATCGGGATTACTTCTGCACCACTTCCACGTCTTACAGTAGATTATCTTCCATGTCTACCCTTCTGTCTTCTTGGAGTCTTAATCATCTGCTGTATCCCCTTAAATTGAACTGACTTCTGACAGTAATCAAGACAGGCTCGCCAAAAGAAAATCCAATTCATCTGCGTTGGGTTATGACTTTGTCTTCAGCTGGGCCCATCAGTCCTCGGGATGTAAGGGATCCGTCCACGCGCCTCTGGTGATAAACGGAACCGATGACAGGAGACCCTTCCGAAGGCTAGAGTTTTCCGTGCGCCTGATGTCTTCTGATAAGAGCGGCGTGCCTTACAGTGCCCGCAAAGCCGTGACGGCTCAGCGGGGGGCGCTGGGAATCACTTAGCGTTGGTGCAGGAGAATCTCTTATCTGGGGCTCCCACTGGCTGCAGCTGAGCAGTGAGAAAAGGAGCAGAGCGACCAGGTCATTTCCAGTGCCACGCATGTAGGATTATCACACTCCTTTTAACCATTTAAAGTACTAGTATTGGAAGGCAGCTCCAATACAGCAGTTTCAGGATTGGCTAATGTCTGATCGACTGATAAGACTATTGATGGGTGGGATGTTTTTTTTCTGTGCAACACCAATAATATACAGGAAGGTAAAACGCAGTCAAAAAATAATTATGTAGATCAGCAGAGTTCTGAGTGATAGACTGAGAGTAGGATCAATCTGTTTTACCAACAGGTTAACCACTGGCTGGGGATCAATAGTTCTAATGGTTCCAGCTTCTAATCCTGGTCATAGTCATGGG
>JAODKC010000038.1:17983666-17996160 GCA_026777985.1 Mormyrops attenuatus
ACTAAATCAGTGTCTGTTTTTTAAATCAATGGACTAATCTGCGAGCGGGACCCCCCCCCCCCCCCCCCCCCAGGGGGGTATGTTTTTTGGGAGGAAAACAAGCTGGGGGGGGTTGGGGGGGAGCTTTTACCAGGCAGCGTCGGGTGGAAGACAGGGACATGCCTGCACATTCATATACCATTACAGATGGTATTAATTCCAGACATAAAACACGTTATGTGATTTTGTGCTTTTGTTGTTCATTTTGTTTCGGTGCCTGAAGGGGGACAGGGGAGAGTGCATTTCAAATGCAGAGCATCAGCAGCGGGGGAGGGCGCTGCCGGCCGTTGAGAAATTAACGGTGCATGATTACGACCCTTTCCGGAGAGGCTGTTTGGGTTCCATTTCTGAAACACTAATCACTCAACCTTCGAAAGACATTGCAGTGTGAGCACAGGAGCGCCGATTGACCGCTGAATCCTCCAGGAAAAGCCTTTACTAGCATTTCAGTTACACTGCAGAGTAACTAATTGCACCTCACGACACAAGATTTACGTTTTGGCTGAGATTTGCATGTACAATTCCAAAAGTGATAAATAAGCAAGGAAATATGCAAATAAATTAAATTTACCGAGAGAAGCAGGCATGTCCCTGGATGTAGTGCTAATTTCAAATGTCCACGAAACGACCGTAATGAACTGTAAATGGTGAGCCCTACTCAAATCATATCATTTTCTCAGTTATTAATTTTCATTCTGCATTTTAATAAAAGCTTTACAGACCTGGCTGCAGCTTCTAAACGCTCTTGGCATAAATGCTGGTTGCTCTTTTTCTTTGGGTGATGGAGTGTTGACTCGTGTATGAATATATCATGAAGCCTAAATGGAAGGCATTCGCAGATAATGCATGGTGCCAGTAATGAAATGATGCAGCATGTCGATTTTGTGGCCAGGGGAAAGATCTCAGGTACCCAACCACAGTACAGGAAGCTGTCTGTGATGCAGGCAAGGGATTCTGGGTAATTTCGTACCACGTCTAGGTTGATGCCTTTTCTCACATTACCCAAATTACCCAAAACGTGTTAGAGAGCTTTAAACAGTTTGTTAGCATCCATCCAGTGGTGAAATGCGCCCAAGTCTTTATGCAGTTGTGGCACCAGGTAGAATGTGTGCCTTTGATGGGGTTCAGGGGTTCGGTCATACCTCAGGGGGAGGGGGGTGCGCCAGAGTGCAAATACACTCGGGGGTGTTTTATTTACACAAAACTGTTCGTAGAGCTGAATGAGAAATGATTGATTAAAACCACTTCCCCAGGCAAGTTATAATATTCATTAAACATACATATTTATTTATCTATGCACATTCCTTGGTTGTTATGCAGAGCAAACATCAGACCTAATGACTCCCACAGGACGGCTGCTCATACCAGAAGAGATCCTCACAATGTGGGTTGAAGGCACCTTTTGACTTTCTCCCATCACGATGTGCAAAGTGACTCATCAGTGCGGGGCATGTCAGATGGGCATAGATACCCTGTTATTTGTTGAGAGCCCTATCCCAGTAAGTGTCCCACTCTCCCAGTTAGTGAGCTTTGAATTGTGACCTAGGCATTCCCTCTGCTGATCCAGTCTGATTAGGTTTGGCACCTACTGGCATCATTTTGTACCCCTGCACCCCTTCACATGTAAAGTCATTTAGCAGCTCTTGTGACTGGAATGCACCTACAGCTCAGGCTGGTCTCCTTGGAAGCCAGTAAGCTGCCTAATGTCATCAAAGTGTTGATTGTCAGAGCTCTTTAATATCTGTCACACACTGCTAACTGGCTGCTTCAGCTTTGAATGCCCACCCCCACCCCTGAAAGCATGCAATTGGAGTTGAGATTTAGTTACAATGTTTCAGTCCTTCCTCGTGTTCCCATTCTGCAAATAATCTAAAAAGAAAAATACTGAGTCAACTGTTGTCGACGTACTAAAGAATGTCACCGGAAAAAGCACGGAACATTGATGTGCATAGTGAAGAAATATTTCCCAAGTTTATTAATAATTAATAGCCCTTTATCTGGCTGTCCATGTGACAGATGTTGTAATGTAAGCAGTTGTATTTGATGGATGTTGTATAGGGATTAAATAGAGATGATTATATTAAGAAACTGAGACGCACCGTGGGCGTTGACTGGGCAGGAGAGAGATGCTTGGTGTTCATGCGTGATGCCCACGCGCTCCGTTATATGGGGGAGGGGGGAAATAAAACCACAGACTGCCACCCCACGTCCCGTGGAGGACAACCACCAGTGGCCGTCTGCTGCAGCAGGGCTGGAATAAAAGGGGGGAGGGAAAAAAACAAAAAGCCGTAAAGCAGAACACTTGACATATTATAATGATGGTGCAGATCTACTAGCTGTGAAAGATTTCTGCTCGAGCAACCCCTGGGACAAGCAAGGCCTGTAATTATGATGAGAAAAGGCTCCTATTTGGCCAGCCTGAAGTCGCCGTTGCTATGGCTGATAATAGTAAATGCCTGAACGAGAAGGTGTTGCGAGTTTCCTGACAATTCAGCTGCTGTTTTCTACTGCCGATGGAAGCAGAAGGCAAAACAGACAAAGGGAATATAGAGGTCCAGCTGTAAGGAGGATTCTTCATCAGGCTGGGTGAAAAATAAACCGGGAATTTCAGCATTTCTCCAGCGGTCTCAGTCAAGCGTGTGATTAGCGTGGGGGGCAGGAAAATGTCCTGTTTGCTGAATCGGGTTTCAGCACCTGTTGGTTTGAACAGTACAGCTGAGATGACATCAAGAGAAGGAAGGGTTAGGCGTTGGGGTTGGGGGGTATCTTGGTTAGGGTTCAGGTGTGTGTATGTGTGTGTGTGTATATATATATATATATATATATATATATATATATTCTACACTGGGTAGGGTTACAATATGTCTCAGTGTTTCACTTGGTCCAAGCAGTGACCTTCCTGCAAAGTGACAGCACCCAACGTCTTCACGTTATGATTCCTGTTGGCGTCTGATGGTTTTGGTACTGGGAAACAGTGAGAGCCGCCTCACCTCACGGCTCAGATGTAAATTATTAACCACTCTGAAATGTACACCGTTCACCCTTCACTTTCCCATCTATCTTAGGTAAACTCGTAAATAAACCGAGTGCAGTTTGCACCTCTGACAATGGGGCGAGGGGCCTTTATGTCATGCGTGGGGTCGGGTCTTCAGAGAACCTCACCTGGGCTGCTACACTCGCCCCAGTGTGGCCCATGAGAGCAGCTTGACAAGGAGATATGAAGTAGCTGCAGCTGAAACTGTACTTTCTCTATTCGTTCCTCGCTTTTGAACACAGTTATGCGACAAAGCTGAGCCAGTGCAAGAAGGTGCCTCTATATACACATATACATCAATCATTCAGTAATGACCTTTTCATGCATGGTGACCTTGGAGAAGAGTCAGGTTTGTGTGCTGCTGATTTATATACTGAAACCCGGCAGTGCATAAAGGCAGTCCTTAGCACTGAAGTTCCATCAGAGGTACTGCCAGTCGCATTTAACATTTATGGATTTTCTTCCTTTAAAGTAAAATTTACTTCTCTCTCCCTCATCTGAATCATCATTTGCATACAGGCGATAGATGGACTGCCTCAGAATCGCGGTCTGACATCTACCATGCACATGCATTCAGTCTCCACTCGCTTCATCCTTCTGACAGAGGAGGAGGAGGGTGAACATTACTCTGGGTTTGCCGTTAGCTTGGCAGGCTGTCAGAAATCTGTAAAATGCAATACTTCATAGAAAGGTTATGCCTTTAAGAGAATGTCAGGTGAATGGACAGGTGAGATGCCATTTGAATTATTGGCCCTGTTTAGCTACCTCAAAGTGAGACAGTCATTAATGTAATTTAAAGACTGAGCGGTACAAAGGGTATAATCTTTACTTTAGGCATTTATGCTGTAGTGTTTTTCTGATCCGGATTTCATCCGATTTCAGATAGTCGTGATAATGAACTCTGATAAAAACAGGTTAATCAGACCCTGTTAACTGTCTTGCCGTCGATTGGTTTAGACCCACTTGTAGGCATCAGTCGTGCGTTTATTTCAAAGGTTTTCGATTTTAATCTTCGGCTGTTCTGTGCCGAGTGACACGTACGTTGGTTTTGATCACTTTCGACCATCGTCACCGGTGTCGTTCTTGGCTGTGGTCGCTGAAGATGTAAAATGTCCTTGAACAGCAGAAAACACAAGATGCCCATTCCTGATGCACGGCTCGATTGAATTTGCCACCTGGTCTAAGAGCCCAGCTTATGCTGAAAGACCGTAGGCGTTTCCTTTAACCCCACAGGGCTTGTGAAGATGATGACTATGCATAGGTTTCCAAACACATTCTACTTGCTGCTGAAGTAACACTCTATCTGCATGGCCTGCTGTTGATATGCAAGCCAGCTCTGGCTGCCAGAAGCACTCTCTCTGCAAATCAATTGGCTTTTTTCCCTCCTACTGCTCCCCCCCCCCCAGGCTAGCGCTGTCTGTCATCGTGAAAGCCCTTTGAATCGTTCTGTGCACCGAATGCCCTGAAGGAGGCGGAAACCGTGCAGTAAACAAACAGCAGAGAGGAAGCCAGAGGATCACAAGAGTCGACTGAGTCTTTAGGTGCCGAGGCAACTTTGATGGGGAGGACATTTTTAAGCATCCCAGAATGCCTTGCCTTCCCCTTCCCTTCCTGCTGAAGATGTACAAAGAACCCACTTCACACTGTGCTGAGTGGTGTGGGTAGCAGTGCTGAGACCATGACGGTACATGCATGATGGTAACCTTCAGCAGACTGGACCTTCAGCGTGATGCTCAGTGTTACAGTACGTGTTTGTGTGCAGGGATTCTTATCTCCATTATGGCTGCCTCTAAATTTTACCAACACTTTGTGCGTGAAAGGCTATTTCTATGTGTTCCTTTTTTCATTAAACTTCTTTTATGCAAATTTGTTCTTCTCTTCACCAGCAAAAATGAAAAAAGGGCAGTGTAATATATAACTGCAAGGGACTGTCCAGCACATTCACACTTCACTTGTAATCGAATCTGATATTTTTCATTTGCACACAACAGGTTTTTGCTTAAGTTCCAGTTTTAAATACATGCATACAGTTGATTCAGATTTAATTTCTGTATAAACGAGCCAGTCACCCATTTTTTGCATATTACCCTAAGTATTGTAACATAGAAGATGCGGGCGTGCAACAGGGCTGTGCCAGGATGCTGTGCCAGGGTGTTGTTACCTGGGTGCTGTATCAGGGTTCTGTACTGGGCTGTTGTGCCAGCGTGCTGTGTCAGGGTTCTGTACTGGGGTGCTGTACTAGGGTTTTGTACCAGGGTGTTGAGCCAGGATGCTGTGTCAGGCGTCTGTACTGGACTGCTTGGCCAGGGTGTGGTACCAGGGTGCTGTGCCAGGGTTCGGTAATGGGGTTTTGTGCCAGAGTTCTATACCTGGGTGCTGTGTCATGGTTCTATACTGGGGTACTGTGCTACGGTTCTGTGCCAGGGTTCTGTACCGGGGGGCTGTACCAGGGTTCTGCACCAGAGATCTGTACTGGGACGTTGTGCCAGATTTCTGTACTGGAGTTCTGTACCAGGGTTCTGTGCTGGGGTTCTGTACCAGGGTGCTGTGCCATGGTTCTGCACCAGAGTTCTGTACTGGGGTGCTGTGCCAGGGATCTATTCTGAGGTGTTGTAGTGGGCTGCTGTGCTGTGGTTCTGTAGCATAAGTGCTCATCGTGGCTCTGTGACCATCTTCAGTTTACTACAGGTTCACTGTCATTCCTCTAATGTAACAATGACAGTGCCGGTTAATGTGCTGGATGACAATGTGTGTTAATAATATCACTGCACGTCTGTTAAACTTTGTATTATGACTAATCTGATCATGGCAAGACAGTAAAGGGAAGGGAAGGATTCATTACTAAATCAGCTAAATGATAAGGTTCAGAGAAAAAAAACAGCCTGGTGTTTATATGCACTTAAAAGAAAGTGAATTGACAAGCTAATAAATAGGTTAATACATAAAAAAGAAACTATGAGAATTACTTGGCCTTTTCAAAGAAATGTTAATTCACCTGATGGAGAAAGAATTAAAAAAATGTCTGATTGAGCCGTCCAGCTCACAAAGAGCTGGAGCAACATGTTCTCAGTGGCGTCCAGAGCGCTGACGTCGGCTGCAGTTTGTGTGTGTGTGTGTGTGTGTGTGTGTGTGTGTGTGTGGGCGTTCCTCAGCCACCAGCTGTCTGCTCCTAAACTGAAAGCCTCTGGGTGACATTTTGACTCTATAGCAGGTTAGGAGCTGGGAGGGAGCAAAAATGTGGACCGTTTGTGGGTCCCCAAGGACCAGGCTGGGAAACACTGGCCTACTGCATCTGAACCACTCGCACACTGGAATCAGCCAAACAAGTCCTCACAAGTCGACCCTTTTCGAGTGGGTTCATTGTATTTGGCAGTGGAGTGAAAGATGTCTTCACATCTACACTTGGGTGGTCCCCAGGTGGAGTCACGCTGCCTTTTGGAGTGAGAAGTAGGAACTGGAGCAGATCGGGACAACAGGACCGCACGGATTCATCTTCCAGCGCACTCAAGATGTTATTCCGGAAGAGCTGCTGCCCTCCGGAATGAGGGATATGTCAAATACTCTGGTGTGTTTTCATAGAAGTACTTCAAAAGGCTCCAATCATGGTTGGAGTCACTGTGGAGTGTACCTGCACAGAGCTGCTCTTCCTATTGTGGTCTAATCCATTTAATGGGGTTACTTACTGCATACTGAAACGTGAATGTGTTCCTTCTCCTAAAGACCCTGTTCGCCATGATCCTGTCATACTATGGTAAGTCATAACACATCCAATAAATAACATCTATAGCATTAAAGAGCTTTAGAATGAAAAGCAGAAAGCTACGGAGGTGTCATGCAACACGTAAATCTGAAGGAGGCAGGTGATCAGTTGTCATGGTCACCCAGGCTGAATGCCACTCCACTGCTGTATCTCCCATTGGCTCAGACAGGCTGAGTGGCTCTTGAGATGTAGCCAATCGTATTTAATGGGCATTGATTAATAGAGTAAATAAGGACTGAAGGCATTTTTTAGTCACCCTTCAAGACAGGCACCCACATGTCTGTTCTTAGGCAACTCAGCCCTTCTGCCTTCAAAACTGCTCTCTTTACCATGATTGTGAAGATGAATTGTGCCTTTTTACTGTACCCTCTCTGGGTAACAAGAGGCTGGCACCATGTAGGTCTTACATAGCTATACACAGACTACTTTACCGACCAAAAAAAGAACTGATGATTAAAAAGAAAATGATCAATTAACCTAAATTGTGATATTAATAGCTGTCCAGGCTTTTCGCAGGCCTGAAAGTCCTCAGTGCCCCTGCTGTGTAAGAACCTGAAGGGTCAAACCGTTCCAGTTTGACAGTAAGCCTTTTAAAAGCCGTGCAGATTAACCCCATAGTAATCGTGTCTGTGCTCTTTTGAGGGGCAGCTGCAGATGCCAAGCGGTGCCAGTGAGGTTCTGCTTTCAGGTCCACATGGTACATTTTTATCCTGTATGTGTTTCAACTGTGTTTCAATTCTGCTACCACACTTGGTTTCTGTCTGGCTCCAGTGTGTGTGCGGGACAGAGAGTTTGTGCACCTGTTTGTATCTTTGCTGTCATATGTGCTGCCTTATTGTGTCATGAAAGCTGTAGAGCACACGCATAGCATGGTCTCATGGTGAAAAATGCACACTATGATAAGTGACTACGAGTTATGGCAAACCCGCAGGCAAATTATGGCAGAGATAATTGCGAAGGTTCGCTGAGATCCCATTGATGCGGTGCAATGTGAAAATAGAGCAAATGTCTAACAATAGTTCATCGATGGTGCATGATGTCTGCTTCCTTATCTAGAAATAGCTTTGCATGTTAACTGTATAATTTTATGGCTTCTGTCCTAATGCGGACCTGAGGGTTCCCCAAGTCAGTTCTTTACAACGATCTATCTATCCTGGAGAGATGGGTTTGCTGTGTGAGGTGCAGGGAGACAGAACACCAGCAGTAATGCCTGGAACATTCCTGCTTTCCTTTCCTGTCATCAGAGTTTGCTTCTGCTGAGCGTAGCTTCCCGAAGCGGGTCCGGGCGTCGATAAGAATCCCCCTTAATCTTGTGTAGCCATTTGCCGTTTACTGTGTGCCCATCCGGAGCAGAGCCCTCGGTCTGGGTTCCTGAAATCCAATCTGTGTCATGTCTGCTAGCTTGTCGCTAAGAGCGCCTCAGATATGAACTTTCAGGGCTCCTCTGTGCAACGCTCTGCTGTTGTTCGCTGGATACTAGATGAGAATCTGTGATCAGACAATGCAACTATGGAGAACATATACACATTTGGCTATACGTTTTCCTGGGGCGTGATGAGCCTTGAGCCAGGATGCACATGTTAAGAATCAGGAGACACCCTGGATGGAATGCCATTGACATAGAAAACATCTTCCAATGGCTTATACATAAACATGTACTTGTGCTTGAAAGGATGGATGTGAATAATTCTATCAAGAGAGCCTGGAAAAGAAGCTATATTGAGTGCAGAGCAACGCACTTCAATGATTAATAATGCATTGACCCATGGTCTTGTTGAAATGTTAAAATCACACTTGAAACTGGGGGATTTGGCACTGATGCCAAAATCACCGTGGATTAAACACGCTAATGGTTTCTTAACTAACACTAGGATCGGGATTAGCGAATAACATCCGCGCCATCCGGATGGTGCTCACCAGAGGTGAACGTTACCTAAGTTGATCATAAAAGCGATGCTTTTAAACTGCAGACTCGCTAAATCATTACAGAAATCTGTAAACGTCTCTCGGTTGGGGGCAAAATGAGCTGTTATGGCGAGCGGCATTGTTTGCCGTGAAAGGAGAGCCCCTTGGTGTAGGTCTCCCTGTTAGCGTGTCATTCATCCCCACAGGGTCATCAACTCCTGAAGGAGTAGCTCAGCTTAACTCCTCCACTTGTGACATTAATATTGATCAGCCTCTTTATATCGAGGAGAAACTATGTGCTGTTCTGCGAAAAAGGTGGGCAGGTTCTCTCCATCCCAAATGTATTCACACCCATTTATTGCTGAGGAAGTGTTATTACTGTTTGACACTGAAATCCAGTCATTCGGTGGGGTCGACAGC
The DNA here is from genome assembly GCA_026777985.1 of Mormyrops attenuatus. Lineage (NCBI taxonomy): Eukaryota > Metazoa > Chordata > Actinopteri > Osteoglossiformes > Mormyridae > Mormyrops > Mormyrops attenuatus. The sequence continues at coordinate 17,992,825 of JAODKC010000038.1, forward strand.
AATGGGCTCCTTGTTTGTGTGGGGAGCTTGCATAAAATATTAATGTACCTCAGCTGTGTTGTTTATCAGTATCACAGCTGTGATGATATATATCTTTTTATGTATGGCTTCATTAAGGTGCCCCCTCAGCCCAATCCCAGAATGCGTGGAATCTCTCCTCAACCAACACAGGACTAATTGCAATTGCTAATGAGATTAAGCACAATGTCATGCTAATGACTGCTGACCATTTAGCCACTGCATCGCATTAAGAAGCCATTGATGAGCAGACAGCTCTGCCCCGGAACCTTGTAGGGGTCTCAGGAAAAGCAGAGTATACAGGTGTCACGCTATACAAACCCACTCACTCAACTGACACCAAGCTCCAGATGGGATACAGGGTGAATCATCACGGTCCAGATCAGTTTAATATAGATCCACCATGCATGTGATGCTCGGTGTTGGTTCTGCAAGACTAACAAGGCTCGTTATGGGTGCCGCCTCCTGTGTCAAATGTAATTTCCTTTCAAGGTCATTGTGAAGAATTCCACAGTACTCTAATGGTACTAGTTTCTCTAAAGCATGCTGCTAAATCCCTTTGTAGACATTCAGCAGACAGGTGATCCTAACCTAATCCCAAACCAGCAGGGATGCAGGTTCCGGTGAGCTCGTTAAGATGTGTCATAGCACGACTCCGAGGAGGGCACCGCTGATAAGGAATATGAAACAAAATAACCATTCAGCAACTCGTCTCCTAGATCACATTGAACGTGAATCCTGTGACAAGACGTGATTACATCAATTAGAGCTTGAAAAGGAGTCGCGCTAAGATAGGGCACTTTCACATTAACTGTACTGCTAATCCTACAGAATCCTGTTTTTATGAGTGCTATGCATATTTATGTTTTTGTGAGTCGACAGCTTCGTACGACTGATGATTAGGACGGCAAAAATTAATAAGGAGCAGCACTGAAAACCAGAAAAATGCGAAATTTGCATATTCAGCAGATATTTTTGTCCAAAGTGAGGAATGGCTCAGGTAGCATCCTTTGGACAGGTGGACTTCAGGGCCTAACAGTGATATGAGTGACATGATTACTCTCTGTGGTGGTTCTAGTGCATATGCTGACCTGGGGAAACCTCCATTTCGCACAACCTTTTATTAAGATGTTAACTGATTTTACAATTTCCATTAATATTGTTCATAGTCAGCATTGCGCTATTTGATAGATTCCCCCGCTCCCCATGCCTTGGGATTCCAGTGGCGCGACCTGGGGTCAGTCCAGCCCCGCCCCCCTCCACTTCTCGTACTTGTAAATGGTAGCCTGCCTAGCTCATAAGCTAGAATCAGGGTGCCCATTCCAATAAGGTTAATAGACCCACACATGATATCATTGACATGAGTACAAATGAGTCATTGAAAGCCAATCACAACCAAATTCTTCTGTGTTGCCTGCCCAGGTGGCCCATTCCTAAATATGCCGGTGATTACTTTGCCTGTTACAGGAGCAGACAGACCCTGCCCTGTAACCTGCTAAGGTGTACATCACTTCTATTTCCAGATAAAGATAATGATAGCCTATTTTAAAAAAACAACAGAAGCTTGATTAAGAGAAGGGCACAGTACAAACATTCAACCATCCCGGGTGTTTCACTTAGAGTGGAGATGCCTCGTCGAAGAAGGTTTATTTCCCGCTTCATATTGTCCCTTTTAAGTGCCTGATTTCACAGTTCAGACTACCTGCTTGGCCTTGAATGCATCTTGCAGCCTTTACTCATACATATCTGCTTAGATATAGGCCTTACATCTCTGCTTTTAAGCCAAGTGGAAGTCAGTGGCTAAAGATAAACGTCATAGTGCTTTGATTGGACTGTCCCCAAATCAGACAGCTTTGGTTTGGCCATTTAATTCTCTCGAATGGCCAGCGGCCTGTGTTTTAGACAGATTTCACCCAAGTAGCACCACTGCAGACACACACCATTGTAAACACTGACATATTGATGTGTCAGGCTGATTTGTGCACTCGTCAAGGACGCCACTCAGACGATTTTGCTCTGAGCGTCCATGCCATCGCACTGCTCGAGGCAAACAGCTTAGCATTGAACTAGACGTTATCATTGCTGGTTATCAGTTAACGTGCAGCCGTTTATGGAAGCGATTAATACGGCTGGATTTGGCCAGAGTGGAGCAGAATGCAGTTTCGTTTGTGAAGATTTTTTTTTTGCTTAACTAATAACGCTGGTCCCGGGGCCTCCCCCCACACCTCACATTATGTTTTGCAGCTCTTTCTTTGTCACTTGTTAGGTTTCTCTCACACCAACTGTGGTGAAATAAGGAGTGTTCGGTAAGTGTCCCTATTCAGGCGACAAAGATTGACACTATTCCATAGTGATGGCCAAATGAAGCTTCATGAACCATTTGCTGTGTTTTCTGACCCCACTAGATGGTGTCCTTTGTTTGTAAAAGGGCTCAAAGCATGCCCTAAAGCAAACTAACAGCACCATCTAGTGTGGTCAAAAAATATAGCAAATGGTTCATGAAGCTTCATTTGCCCTTTACTACTACTCAGGAAGAGGTCAGGGGGATTTCCTGAAACTATTCTAAGCCCCTTAGCACGTTTGACAAACATTTCTCAAATTTAACCCATTGCTGATGCACAAAAAGCTTTTACCTAGTAAAAGATCCTCTTGAGTTTGATCAGGGATTTAGCCAGGATTCTCCTGAGCGGGACGCGCACAGCTCCAGCCGTAATGTTATAATCCAGGCACCTCCCGTTGTCTCCCCTCCTGACTAGCTCTCAGAAGCTCAGCATAAGGGCTTTGACAGCCAACGTTGCCGGAAAACAGCTTTGGGCCCAACGTGACAACAGCCTTAATAGAGGAGCAGGAGTCGGAGCCCCGAGCCTCACGGCTGCGGAGCCTCGTCGCCCTTATTTAATTCCCCGTCTGTCGGCAGGCATCTTTTTGACAGTAATGGAAACTCGGAATAAAAGCCTGCTTAAAAGAGCAGCCGACACTGTCCCTGGCCATCTTGTGTTTGTCACAAATTACCCAATGCCAGAGGCGGCTCCCATTCTTATTTCTGAACCCCATCGGAGTACCTGGGTGACCAGCGCCTTCCACCACAGGATATGAAAAGCAGTGTGACTGACTTGCCAATAAATGTGAAATATCAGTGTGGTGTTTAGCATGGTGCTAGCAGCACCGAATATACCATTTCAGGGGCCTTAAGCAAAGCTTTACGTGGGAGGCCCCCCTACCAAGAAAACTGATGATTGTTTCACTTACACTCACCTAAAGGATTATTAGGAACACCTGTTCAATTTCTCATTAATGCAATTATCTAAGCAACCAATC
>JAODKC010000038.1:17996260-18038326 GCA_026777985.1 Mormyrops attenuatus
CCCCCCCCCCCCCCCCCCCCCCCCCCCCCCCCCCCCCCCCCCCCCCCCCCCCCCCCCCCCGCCCCCCCCCCCCCGCCAGGCTGAGTCCAAGGGCCCCTAAAAAATTTAGAAAATAACTGGATTGGTCTGGACTGGGGGGCCCAATATGATACGCTTTCACGGGGCCCAAAATTTTTTGCACTGCCCCTGAGCCTAGTATTGTAACAGCAGGAACCATTATTGATGTTACAGCTAATTATGAGTGGAAGAGACTTTTGTGCAAGCAAACAATGGTAGTTTAAGGTCTCTTAATTCCATGTGTTTCATGTGGCTTGGTAATCAAGCAGATTGTGTGACTGTTAAGTATCACAGAGCCCAAGCCTGGTAGAGTAGAGTGTCCAATAAGAGCTACCGGGCAGCGGTGAAGTGCTTTAGTGCATGATCTTGAGGTAGCACATTCTGGAAACTTCTGTTGCTTTTCATTTTATGATAAGTACTATGAAGCAGCAACTTGGCAATGAGAGCAATTCTGTTCAGTCAATAGTATTTTCCAAAAGGTTTTTGTTATTGTGAGTGTGTTCCTCAGCAGTTCATTGTGGGGGAATAATGCCTTAGATGACAGGAAATAGTAAGCGCTAGAATCGGATTTAAATGTTTGAAATCTGCTGGAGTGAGGCAAACAGAATATCACAGTGAAAGTGAATTACACTGAACCTTATGCCTTGTACATAAGTGTATAAACAGCTTAAAACCCCCAAAAATTCAATAGTGCTGATCTCTCGGATGCCTGTCCCTCAGGTGTGAAATCACTTTGGCTGCGCAGATTTTCCTGGAATACGTGTACAAATGCTTTGGAGTGATTGGTACCTGTCTCTGCAGGGTTTGTCATGCCGACATGAGGCACACATCTGTCTATCAAAATAATCTGTTTCAATGCAGAAATCAGAAAGCAGACCTAGTTTAGGGTTATGAAGTTTGGGAGATACATATATAAAGGAAAATCGCACAGCATCGGTATCTGGATAAGTTTGCCTAAGAAAGTTGAAGGAGATAATGAGACAAGTTCATGAAGGTCTGTGGAAAACTCACCAGGGAATTTTCCAGGGAAGGTCCAGAACTTAGTGGTCAAATCTATGCATGTGGTTTGTGTAAACTCAACTAGCAAACCCTAAACCTAACCCTAACCCAGCTGGAGGTTATGCTGGTGATGTTGGATTCTAGCATATATCAAAATATCTGCCTTTCACATCCCTTCAGTTTACTATCATGGTTATACAACTATTCTCTGTGAAACGAAATACACATATTCATCTCTTTTGCATTCTCTGCCACAGCTTTTTGGGCAGGCAGAGAGCAGGGATGCTGTAATATGATGGGCCACTCAAACAGACTCCATGTCATCATATCCTTGATATAGAGCTGAACTGACTGCATGCTCCCATCCGCTCTAGGACAGCCCGTCCTCACTGCCACTTTGAAGTTGAGGTCTCGGCCGCTGTGTTTCACACACAGTTCAGACCTGTGCGGCTTAATGTTTAATCACCCTAAACAGCCACCGGGCCAAGGTCTCGGCTTACCGTGTTATTAAAGCACCCGATTCACCTGAACAGCTCCGATTTGCCACGGGGCTTTTGTAGGAAGGTGCCGTCATTCCCACCAGTCCTTCAGTGTACAGTAGCAGGACAACATTCTTATGATCTCCTTCATGTCTGGCCCTCATGGGCAGATGGACATTTTAGTGCTTGGTGTGTTATTCCATCATTGGTGATGGACGGCACTCTAACCAGTGTGCGAAATACCCGTCAATATTCAGGGGGGTCCCCATCTCCCTATTGTTGCACAATACCGATCTTGAGACCCCCTTAAAATTTTGCTTTTCAGGCTTTCGGGGGGTCTCATGGGTTAATTGGGGGTGTCTGACCCCCCTCATTTTGCACACTGGCTCTAACTACATCACCACCTGCCGTATCATTTAGAGGAGAGCCCTGCGACCACTAGCTCCGGGCGACCTGATCAGCCGGATTCCATTGTGCCGGGTAGAGTATATTGACACACTTTGATTTTCTTTTTTAAGGGACAGTTCGGTCCATCTCTCTTGCGGATAGACCAGTGCCTAATGCTTTGACATGCCAACGTGACTGATCAACAGTGTAAAAAAAGTTATGCAAAATGATAGTTTTGCACTGTGTAAAGTGCAGATTTGCGCCTGAGATTTCTGAATAATCACAGATCTGCTGTGCAAAGGGTGACACTGTTATTTATTCACAACCTGCTTTATTTTCACTTTTTTGTCCTTCAAAATGATGTCGGAAACCCAAGATTGATTTTCTGAAGAAAGCAGTCCTGAGTAACACCTCTCTGTTTCACCCAAATTCACCCAAACGGATCCCTCTGTCAGAATGACCCCTAATTAGACGGTTATAATCACACCTCTGCAGTATGTCTGAGATGTTCCGCATTTCTACTCGACTGCATGTTCCTTCAGAGATCCTTAAAGTTCTCTGCTTACGTCAAAGACTCCTGAAGCTGTCAAGATAACATTATCTGTGCAGTTATTTAAGGGTGTTTAATTACACGTTGTAAATAATGCACATGTGAAGGAGTTTTTTTTTAATATTGAAAACAGTCTGTGTGATTCATTAGCTGAAACTCACTGTGTAACCGAACCCACAGCACTGGTCTTTATTTAGATCTCCTTATAGGAGATTAATAAGAAGGTCTCACATCTCACAGACTCTAATTCAATCCAAAATGATAATGGTTGGTGTCTCAGGGCTCACAAAGTGGGTTTACATTAGGCCTTTATTATACAGCCAGGCAGCGCTGATTGAGGCTCTGCTGGTAATATAGGCTGTCCTATTTCAAGGTATTACCCAGGTCTGAATACATGCAGAGAGGAGACCTGTTCTCAAGACACTTTAATATTCACGCCTCAGACATCGCAGGAGGTTCATCTTCATTGATGTGAGTTTCCTCACATGGTGAGACGCAGCAGACAGGGACCGGCTGCATTTTACAGTCATCATTTCTGTAGAATAGCACTATGCTTATTATAAATGTGCAATACCTACCTGTTCGTATGCACACTTTAGGAAAATCGGAATATAAAGCGTGCTATTTGTTGTGATCTTAAATTTTGTTTATAAAAACAATGTTAGGCCAGAGCACAGGCTCTTCACAAAGACATGTTTAAAAAACTCTTTCTATTATCTGAAAAAAAAATCCCTCCAGTGGGTATATCTAAAATTCTTCTAGAGCTGTGGATCAATTGTATAGTATAGATCAGTACTTGTCACTGTTTTGTGGAAGGCCAGGAGAGCTCAGGGGACACGGGGCAGAGTGAAAGGAGGCAAAATGCCTGTGGTTCTGAGATCGGCTCGCTTTGTCTGCAGACACAGGAAGTCTGTTTGAAATGTAGATAGTTTTTCCTTACTCACACCAAACACCACGTGCATCTGCAGAGCAAACTGGCACCAAAGTGTTGTATGCATTACACGCGCACTTATAATTACACAGCCTTACCTCTTCTTTAACTAAATTACTATTTTACTTCTACACATTTTCACATGGCGAAACATTTCAGCCGTTAAATTGTGCAAATAAACCACGTCTGTAAAAGGAGCCGGTATAGTGTACTCTGTGAGAGTTCACAGTCTGAAATGTGATTCTGTCAATATGAAGACAGTCAGGTAAAAACAGCCATAATGCAGCCTAATGCAGAGTGGAGAACTGATAAAGACAAATACAGTACGTATGTGAGGGCAATAGAGTCTCCGTGTGTACAGTGTATCTGGGCAAAGACAGCCATTTTTACTCCCTGCATCTGTTAAAAAAAGATGACCTGTTCCGTTCAGTGGCTGACCCCATAATACCTATGGTTATCAACTCCTCTCTTAATGGGAGACTTCTGCTCTGAGGTGAAATTTCTCTTCCCTTCTATGAGGACATAGCTAATGGACACTCAATAAAACATTGATTCAATCTTTGGGCAACAAGTGTCATGATTTGTGAGCTGATGCTCACGTTTAAGACAACGAGTATTGATTTAGTAGCAAAAGGGGATGTTTAGCAAAGTGCACCGGTGTACTGAAAAAGACTAGAGCCAGCGATGTCAGTGCGGCCTGCCCTCTCGGAGACATGCCCTCTCTGCCAACAATTAGCCACGTCATCCTTAGTCAATGAAAATCACTTTTACAGAAAGCTACCGGCTTGCTATGATTTGACCGGTAAATGTTTCAGAGCCGTCACAGTCAGTGTGAGTGTACCAGCTAGAGGAGGAGCTGAACACTGCTGGTCTGCTTTAGCCACTTGACAAAGCTCCCCCTTCAGCTGTGACCTGGCCGTGTACACATTGCTAAAACCTGTTTGCATTACAAACTGTAAATAATAGCTAAGACATGCCTGCAGGTACCACACACACACACACACACACACACATTTTTGTATTCATGTCCTGTGGGGACTGTCCATTCATTTCTATGGGGAAATCCTTAATCCCAGCAATGACAACCTTAACCCCAACTCAGCCCTAACCTTAACCATAAGAAACCAAACAGAATATGGGAGTTTTGACATTTTTAGCTTATCGATTTCAGGAGCAAACATGCTAATTATATATAAGTGCTTAAAAACTAAGGATAAAAACTCTGAAATTAGCAAACTGCCACTAAGAAAAACCAGCACAACTGAAAACCAGTACATCTAGCTGGCCATGTTTAAATCCCTCCAATCAGTTAGTCCAGTAAGGGGCAGCTGGAGAGAGGATTGCTTATGGACAGGCACAGAGAACAGAGTACAGAGAATCACTCAAACCCAATCCTGTGCCAATACATTCTACTATAAGACATTTAAAAAGCCCTGTGAACTGACAAACACCATCTTTTTATATTGTAGGAGCTGCCATACTTCGTTTGAACTACTTGAACTACAAGTATGATGTAGAAGTATGAAATTCTCTGATGTTTCATAAATGACAGATTTTTGTCGCCTTGCAGGTTGGTCAGAACAGTATCACAGAACCCCATTATGCAAAGAAAATCTATCGATAAAGAATATGATATCAGTAACAATGCGAGTTGATAATATCTCTTTTTATGGTCTTACACAGTCCCGATGTGCCATATTTACAAAGCACTGGTAACGTGAGATAACGCATCGCAAAGCTTCCCAGAAGTGAGTAACTGCGTCCCTTCCTGCAGACCCATAACACATACAGTAGGCAGGTACTTTTAGAGATCCGCTTATTTGCACCGCGCTTTTTTCTTTCAGTCGCCTAGCGGACGCAGGCCCAAAACAGCTTCCAATATTGAACTTTATGCAACTGGATATTTTTGTGGCAGAAATCGATTTAAGATTCACCTCAGATACATGAGAGGACAATCCCTCATCCTCATAGTTCCTATTCCTTTATCCATTAATCGCAACTAGACATGACCCCAAGGACCTAAACGGGCCATTCTCAGCTGTATGTATCGTACAGACGACGAGGCACACGTGTGTAAGAGGGACACGCAGACGTGGGTGAACATGAGTGTTGTACTGAGCTCACGGGACTGTCGGTCTGCCTCATTACACGTACGACTCACTGAAGGCTGTCACTGCTGAAGGGAGAGCATTTCCTTCAGTTTAGCTTAATCTTGCGGAAGGACGGGGCTGAGTCTCTCTCAGCCAAGCGGCACTGAGTAGTGTCAATGAGCGAGTGCAGATTTTAATTAGATAAACACACACCTACTTGCAAGGACCATCATCATAATAGTCACAGTAGCAAGAAGTATAGGAGACAGTGGACCTCAGAGTATTATTAATATTTTCCCTCGGTTAATGTTGCTTTTAATGATGCCGGGTTCGAAACGAGCATCTCCGGGGTTGCTGCTTCGTGAAAAGCTATAGAACAGCCATTTCTCATGTCGGAAAGCGACTCCACCACTCATTAGAACCTGACTGGAAGCACTAAAAGATAATTGGTGCTAAGTGGTGAATATATATCCATTAGCTATGCATTTTGGTGTCCGTTATGTTCGCAAACAGTGACAGCAAACAGAAGCAGGTGCTCAGGTGAACATCGGTCATGCTAATGCTATTGGTATCTATGCCATGTGTTCAGGAACGCGTCTGATATCTGCTGAGCTGTAACGTGTTTGAAAAAGCAGGAGCTACTCAGCTTTCAGGACTCCCTGCTGATAGCCGGGACAAACGAGGGTGCAGTGCAGATCAGTGGGTTAAATCTCTGTGGTTGTGATCAGAAGATTGCCAGTTCTAATCCCATGTCTCCGGTGGGCCCTCGAAGCAAGGCCCTTAATGCCCTGGAATGCTCTAGGGACACTAGACAAATGACCCAACCCTGTGCAGAAACCCTAAGCTTCTCTCTTAACAGTGCATATATTTTTAATATGTGTATTTATATATGTGTGTGTGTCTCAAAGACGAGCGAGATGGGACATGCGAAAAGAAGCATTGCAATGTTCTTGTACAAATGGCAAATAAAGCATAATTTCAATTCGTAAATCTGTTGTGAAACAGCAGGCTGTTTCCTCGGTCTCTGTCGGGAACTTGAATGCTCGTCTGAGCCGATGTACCCCCTCCTCTCTGTAGGGCTCGTTAGGGAGGGCAGACGCTCCTGATGAGCACACGTCTCCGTTGCAAGCGGCCCTGCGGCGTCGATGTCACAGAGCAGCCGTCAAACGGCGCCACTCCGGCTGATAACAGGGAGAACCGTATGACTGTGAGGGCGGAGCTCGGAGCACTTCTCCGGCTGCGCACCTCCGGCGCAATACTCAGCATGCCGGAAATTATTGAGATAATATTTTGAATACCTTATAATTAATTTTTCTAAGTGGGTGCAATATTTTTAACATCAAATAGGGGTCACTGTTTGGTAAACCGGTACTCATTAGATGGCTGCCCACCTGCTGTGTAGGACAGAAAGTTCTGACTTTTAGACTGGATTCAGAATTTCTATGCAAATTAAGAAACAAATGGTAATGCAGCCATTTGAGAACCAGCAGATGTTACGTTTATTACAGCGGTGGAATAGGCTGTGAAATATGTAGACATCAATTATTAACGTCTATTATTAATTCACCCCAGGAAACGTTTCAGCCAACACCACTATCACCAGCTTAGGGCGTGTGAGTCAGTGGCAGACAGGCCACGTCGGGGCCTTTCACATTCACAACACGAACTGCAGGCCTAGCATGGAGCCCCGTAGGTCCTGCTATATAGTTTAATTAATGCCTGATTTACACTTGATAATACATCAAATAATTACTACATTTATGAAGGCCGAGAGCTTAGGTTCTGTGAAAACCATCATAGCGTGTAACCCGTAAGGAGCCTGGTTTGACAGCGCCACCCTTTGTTGAGACATCTTTATTAAGGAGGGTCGGCTAACGCTGATTACACCTCACTGCTTATAAACTCCTGCTGGACTAAAAACATCAGGAGCTCCTTGAATGGGGTGCCAGAGCCCCCCCGTAAAAGGCCTTCCCCCCAAAAAAATGGTATAAACTGAATTCCTTCAGTCAGTTTCAAATTTAAGATCCAAACTATGTAAAATGTTCTTAGTCCATAATATCGCTGACTTATTTTGAGTAGAGTTTGTTTTTAAATCTCAAATGTGAGGAGCTGTAGTCTGAGAGCATCGCCGTTGGCAAACAGAAGGGGACGGAGAGAGCATTATTACGGAATGTCCACCAGCTGGGTACCAGGCTCTGAAGCTTTTTTTTCAGTCTGTAATCAGTGCGAAAAGAGCAGTAGCCCACAGTGAGGGCACCCAGCAGAAGCATGGAGGAGCCACGAGGCCAGGTGGGAGATACGGGTGCGAGGAGGTGAGTGTCCCTCTCAGGGATGGCTGGCTTCAGCGTGCAATGAAAACTGACCACATGTGGGCAAGTAAGGTGAGAAACCAAGACAGAGGATGATATTAGCCATGTGAGAGAGTGACGCTTTTGATAATAAAAAAGGCATGAGGGCAAATCAAGATTTAGGAGATTAAATTATATATAATGAACAAAAACCGAAACTTCAGCGACAGTAAGTGTCACCTTGCCAGGCTTAGTCGCTACAGTTATAGGTTATTACACATATGCTTTCATGTTGCACAGCGCATGCACACAAACGCACCTTAATAGCCTTAACCCCTACCCAGTCCTAACCTTAACCATAAGTAACCAAACAAAATACAAGACTTTTGAAATTTTGATCACTGTCACTGATTTGTTTACTACAGTTCGAGTTTCCCCTTGTGGGAACCAAAACATTTACATAACAGGTTTTTATCACATTGTGGGAACGCTTGGTTCCCACAAAGTAATATAGACATAACACACACACACACACACATACGAGCACACACACACACACACACGAGCACACACACACACACACACGAGCACACACACACAAACACACACACTTTATCTTATGCTATATACCAAATCTTTATCTTTATTTAATATCATATAACTACTTGAGATTTTTTCTAACTATGTGATATCAAACTACATTGAACTGATTAAAAAAGTATGTTGTGTGGTAAAACAGTATTGTAGGTATGGCCTGCACTACATTGAAAGTCATTTGTACTGAGTCTTAAAAGGGTATTTAAGTGCTTAGAATGGCTTTTCAAATACATAAATCGATGCCAGATTGTTTCCTGTAGAGTGTCTGACACCTTCATGGTGTCGTGTTTTTAACGATGGGAGGGGTGGCCTGTGACAGACACATTAAATTTTAAGGCGCTACCCTCTGATGGGGGTATTTTATGGAAGCCCCTGTTCCATATGCCCGAAGAAGCACACCTGTTTGGTTACTCATCAGTAAATGATTATATGCTGTGAGATGGTGCTATTAATAGCATTAGTGGTGTGGTTTATAGCTATGCTCAACACTAGCTAGCTGCAAAACCGAATCTCCAGTGGTGTTATGAGTGTGGCAAATGGGGCAGTGACTGGCTGTCTGCCCATGTTCAAAAGATCTCTGTGGGCCCCTGAGTAAAGCCTTTAACCCCCAGCTCCAAGGGTGCCGCACATTGGCTGACCCTGCGCTATGACCCCCAAGCTATATACAGCAAGATGGGGCAGGTGGAGAGAATAATTCCAATGTACTTGTGCATGTGCAAATGGCAAATAAAGGATTTATCATTTATTTATCATTTATAACTTGTAGGGAAGTCAGCCAATCATCTGCCCCACAGTGTCATCAGTGCTGCAAGTGTAAAAGATTTAACTTCCTCTGTTGCCAAACTGAGTCGCGGGACAGGGTCTCCCTAAGGACAGGGGGATATAATGAAGGTAGAGACACGAAGAAAAAGAGGAAAAGACAAAATGAGACTGATCACTGCCATGTCGTCTTCCTATTTGGGATTCACATGTTTCTGAGATCCCCCGGCTCTCTGCCGCCACAATCATCTCCTGGGATGAGGAATCGATCTGTCTGGGACAGCGGGAGAGGACCCTGATGCACAGAGCCAAATCTGGGGCTCCCCTTTGCAGGGGAAAGAAGCATTTGGATCTTGGGTAACAAGTGCCCAAGCCCTGCTGTGCTGGAGTCCAGGCGGGGGACACCTTCAGTTGCGCCATCGATTTGGAGATACTTGGCCAAAGCCTAAGAGCAAACCCCAGATACTGAACTTCTGCCCAGTGCCACGTCGGAAATGCAGTCGGGCCCACATGCAGACCGGCGGCCTGCTGAAGTGGTAAAAAGTAGAGCTAGAGTTCGCTGTAGGTGGGCTGGACTCCAGCGATGAAGCAATCTCCTGGTCAAGTAAAGGCCTAAAGCGAAAGGATAAAATAGCGGCACTTATTCACCCCTGCGGGGAAATTGGGCAGTTTTTCACGAATTCCATCTTGCTCTCATGGGGGATACAGGTGGGAGTAACTTTCAGGGCCAGGATCCTGTCGTCATGCTACGGTGAGCCTCCTGGAAAAGCTTTACTGATGGATTTTAGGTGAGTTGTTAATTTGCTACAGTGGGGGGTCTGCCAGCCAACAGTCCCGCGTCGGCTATGGGACAGAGGGTGTGGTCCCCATGGCTCTAAGGAGTCCCCGCAGGGAAAACGAAAGCATTTGTGATAGGGCACCCCCTTCTGATGAGGGGGACACGCAAAGGCATTCTGTAGGATCCTTAGGGTTGGAACACCTTGCGACTTGGATTTGGGTAGGGCAGAGGGAGGGTACCCTGTTAATTCTGGGGAAATAGATGGGGATGAAGTGCAAGATGGGGTTCGAGCCTGGGAGTCCATGTGACACAGGGCCACAGAGTAGTTTTCAGACAGAACCTCAGTTTGGGAGGCTGGTCACCCTGGATTGGTCACAGCCTGGGGAGATCTTATGGCGGGGTCTGTCCACCCCCCACGGGAGGTCAGGAGCTGAAGGCTGAGGGAGCTGAGGGAAGTGCTGGGGGGGAGCTCTGGAAGTCTCCTATGATGTTCGTCTGTTTCATCAATGAGAAAGAACAGCAGACAGTAATCAATATGCTATGGCATATACATTCAACATATGGTTATAATTATTATTTGTGTTATTACTGAAAGTATTTCTTTTATTGATTTGAGTTTGTATGCACATTAGGTTTTATGCCTTCGGCTGATTGATTTGGACACATGGGTGTAATATATTTATTATTTGTATACATGCTGTTTGTGGAACTCCTGAAGAAGGATCGTAGGTAACACTTTACTTGAGGGGACACAAATTCTTAGTAGTTACTTTTGAAGTACAAATCATGAACAAATCATGAACCAATATAGTTGATACGTCAAATAAAAGATGTGCCATGATTCATTAATGATGAACAAACATAAGATCAATGTTTCACTTGTGTTATTAATTATTTGTTCCTTCAGTAGTTCACAAAGGTTTACAGATTTAACAGATATAGTAACTGTTTGAGATAAATTATGCATCACGATTCATTTTAATGAATAAACGTGTGATCAGTATGTACCTAAGTCTTAGTTTGTGGTTAATTAATACTGTACATAGGTAAGAGCTCAATACTATATTATTTGTGCCCCATCAAATAGTGTTACCGGATCAGATATAATATCCATAAGCTTTGAAGGTCTCCTGTCATGCTAGTCTGCCTACAGGTCTGCTCTTTCCAGGATGACCACCCTCAAAGAATGACAGGGTGGTGTGACAGTAGGCAGGACCCCACCCAGCCCTCTCTCGTGGCTCCTGTTTCCGGCAGTTTCTCTTCTGCCAAATTTATGCTCCAGGCACTGGGGATTAATACTGTGATAAATAGCCAAACCACATATTTCGGAAGTAACATAGCTGGTGAATGAAACGGATCGCATTAGCGCACTGCCAAATGCCATAAATATAAATGTAAACATGCTTCGTCCTATGCTCAGATACAGATACAGTAAAAGCTTTTCACGGCCTGATATGGGTCACTCACATTTTAACATGCAGGGTGCAGGGTGAACACGTTTAAAGCATTCTGCAGGTTTACTTTTCGACAGGTAAACGCATCTCATTTTGGTCCAGGATGTCTGCTGCAAATATAAAATTGCAGGCTGTTGCTTTGAAATAAAAGCTTAGTGAGCTGTCAAGTAATTTCTTAATTATACACCACGGTATCTGTGAGCTGTGGCTGTTTGGCTTTTTTATTATTCATTGGACTTGGTCAAATGTTAAATTAGTTTGGTTGTTTAACGCGTAACGTGATCTGCTTCTTAATTGGGCACTCTCGTGGATTTTTTTAAAGACGGTTACACACGATTCTTCTTGAGGCTTTTTATTAAAAGACTTACCACAGCTTTCTTTTTGAAAACAGACATACCATCCCTCGCTCTCTGACTTGCCCCCTGAGCACTCGCTCTGCCTCCTCCCCCACGCCCATGCCGGGGGCTGCCCAATGCCCCTCCCTCTCAGCCTACCCACCGCCATGTCTCAGCTAGGGCCATTACCACATACCCCATTCATTGTTGACTCCTGCTGTGCGGTGATTGGACAGAGTTACGTGATGTCACATGCTGCCCGGATCATGATTGGTGCTCCGATAGATGCAGTGCGAGCTGACTGTGGAGACTTGAAATAGCGAGTTGGCCTTTGAGTGTAAGGGGGGCTTTCCGCAGGACCCTTTACCTCATTCGCTGCCCCCCGGTGGTATTTTTGCTGTGACTCTATGAGTCTGACAGTAAAGATGGTTATTCACAGAATGTGCTTTGCGCATCTTGTCCTTTAATGTGTTGTGTGTATCATTTACAAATGCATATATGTGTGGTGTGGGCTTTAATTTCCATGGTGCTGGAGTAATTTGTCTGTCAAAAGCTGTTATCCAAGTTTAGTGAAAAAGCTCAGTATTTCCAGCAACCATTCAATACACCAATGTATTTCTTTTAACAAGCACACCATCTTTGGCTAATCAATACCTCATTCACAGAAATGACCCCAAATGCTAATTGTCCTGCTATACATGCAGTGCTAATTCCACTTGTGATGTGACCATTTATGCAACACCATTTTTGTTTTAGATATAAACTTTTACATTTTATTTCTTTTATAAAATTAAATTTTATCCCCCAACCTGCTCTCACCTTATGGAGTCTGGCTCACTGAGCACAATTACAATAATGCTACGTTTAAATGGGATTGATAGTACAGTAAGACAACACAAATACATTGAATAACTACTCACTACTACTAACTGTCACACCCTTTATGATTCACTGTAATGGATTCTGCATGCTTTCTTAACTGTACTGTACTTTGACTTTCCCTGCAGATTTGAAGATTACCGTACTATTGGCTTTTTGGGTCACATCGACAGCTCCCTCACACGGCTCATTGGCCAGGAATGATTATCCAGCTAATCACACGTAGCCTTTTTTCACCAATGAGAAGTAACGGCAGACCTAATAATAAATTATTATTATTATTATAAACCAGTGTGCTATTGCTTATATACTCTTGATAGGTCAACATATGTAGGAACTTCATGATCCTATATTATTATTATTATTGTTCTAATTCTTGTTAATAACAACAGCAATAATAATAATAGCATTTATTGAAAACATTTTCTTTATCGATGCACATCAGGTTTTTATGCCTTCAACTGACTGGTCTGGATACATAGACATAATATATTTATTATATGTATACATGCTGTTTGTGGATCACCCGAATAAGGATTATGTATAATATTCTCAAGGGGAAAGAGCTTGGGGTGATTTCTTTGAAGCTTGCTGTGCGATCACTGCTTGTGCATTTAGCAGTTGAGAGATGGACCTACATTGAGCACAAAAAGTCCACACATATCGCCTGTCCACATGCATCACCTGTCCACACATATCGCCTGTCCACATGCATCACCTGTCCACACATATCGCCTGTCCACACGCATTGCCTGTCCACACACATCGCCTGTCTACATGCCCCGCCTGTCCACATGCCCTGCCTGTCCACACACATGGACCTACATTGAGCACAAGAAGTCCATACGCATCGCCTGTCCGCTCGCCCCGCCTGTCCATACGCATCGCCTGTCCACACGCATCGCTGTGATGGCAGCCTTTTACCTGGAACATTACCAGTGACACTGTGATGCTCCTTCCACAGCATTACTTGTAGCTCAGTTAATCTGCTGACTCTGAACAGCAGCCCCTCCCACCTGAGTCCTTGTCTGTGTGTATGAATGACCTGTAATGTTACTGGTGTTAGTGGCCCTATCCAGTCTGTTGACAGCAAGATGGATGGATGGATGGATGGATGGATGGGTGGGTGGATAATATTTTTGGATAAATTACATTACTCAATGTGGGTACCTGCATGTATGAACTAAAACGTGTGTGTACTTACCAGGCATATAGAAAGAGGAGGAGTTATCTTCTTGAAATGCCTATTTACTAAAATGCCTGTTCTTAACTTGTAGGGAAATCGGCCACATTGTAGAAGAAGTTGCAAATATACATGTTTAGCTTCTTGTTAGGATGAACTTTTTAAAATGGAGTCCATAAAAATCAAAAAGCATAATTGGTTTTCTACAGTATAAGACTTGCAAATAAGTTCTGGCTCGACAGTTTATGGCGTCCAAGGGAAATATCTGCATGCTTTGTACATTTTAAGTATACATCAGTGCATCTTGGGGTGAAATTATGGCTTCTTAAAATACTCCCATAAAACAGCCCAGAAAGGATAGGAGGTAATGGGAAGCTGGGCTGGTTCCACAGGAGGAGACGAATGCTCACAGCAAATCGCCGGTGGAGCTCATGTTAGCTAAAATACAGCTTAATTCCTGTAGAGCAATAAGCATTCGGTGCAGGGATGGGCTAAGCTGGCCTGCTCTCCAGAAACACAAAGCTTTGTCCTGTCCCTTGCTTTCTTTTGAAGAGAGATGGTGGAGGTTTTATAGTACAACCCCTTGTAATCTCGATCTTTTCCGATTCACGAGGAATCACAATTCATCAGGCATCGTCGAGGGTAATCCGTGAGACACGCTCCAGTGAGCTGCGCGGCCTGTAGTGGGAAGGTCTTATAATGACAGCCCCTGAGAGGCTGAACTCAACTGGCAACTGTCTGCCAGAAGTGGGTATGTCCAGCATTCTCCTCAAAGTCCCCATCAGCCAATCAGCACAGATGTTGTTGTATCAGTTGGTTTATAATTTACGCTAACCCTCATTTTGGGGGAGTTACTTAAAGCCCCAGAGGGTCTGACGTTAAGTGAGTGTGACCTGTCCTCCTCGTTACTGCATGACACAGTGACCATGGAGGTGTGTCCTTGGCCATGCAGGTGGCAGATTGGGGCTTAAGTGGCCGACCCTGCCACAACATGGCTGGACCTTGGACCGCTCTGTGTGCTTAATGTGATTCTGACAGCTGTCCTCCCATCTCAAGCAGATACTACAGCAGTGCACCATCAGGGATGCAGCAGACTTGGGAGGAGAAATCAGTGTTTCCCAAATCGGCCATTGTGGACCCTCAGACAGTACTCCTTTTTGTACCAAGAGCTGGGAGGGAACAAAAATGTGGACTGTCTGAGGGTCCCCCATAGGAGCGGGTTGGAACCACTGAGATAAATTACTGCGGGGGATTTTCTCTGAATTTGACGTGTATTGATTTTGACTAAAAAGTGTTTCTACATCATCAGTTATTTACCATGGACAGCTTTGAAACTTGGCACCGTCTTTTATGAAAGGGTGTAAGGGTGTAATCATGAAAAAGGACTGATTTAGTATTGATAGTGTGCATTTCCTGCCAAATTTGAACCCGACAGGATATCACAGTGACTTGATGTGAATTTTAAGTTACTGATGATACTCCAGACTGACAAAACTGTTTATTTTGTTAAACAAGAAGTCAGATTATATTAATAAAGATTATGCTGGTTTCAAAGCAAAGGAGTAGTACCTCTTGAAAAAAAAACTGTTTATAGATATATACATAAATGAAATCTTTACAGCTTGAAAACTTGCTTTGAGCTTCTTTTAACATGATACAGTGGGAAGTTGTTACATTTATATTTGCAGTTATTCATTTGGCAAATCCTTTTATCCAAAAATGACTTAAATAAATCCATCCAATAGGCATTAAAAGAGATTATTTGAATTATAGCTTACTGAAATTGTTATAATTGCTTTTAAATGACTGTGACAATTTTCATTCTAGCGGTTACTGGTTTCTAACCCTGTCTGCAAAGCTCCTATGCTGTTGGTTTCACATCCTACCCATAACGCCCTGGTATGGGAGGATTAGAGACACTTCATTAAGATAGCGTTTGCTGAGAACAAATGCGACATTAGGAAGTAATTTGAGACCAGTGAGGGAGAAGCTCAATCTGCAGCACGATCCAATCAAACCTTCCCTGCGTCCGAACTGCATTACGCCAGCCTGGTGGCTCTGGTTCAGGGAAACGGGAGACCGGGCTGCCTTCCCGTGAACGATAGGGGTCTCTAATTCCCCAAGAAACAGGCCATTAGGGGCGGCACACAGTGCCGCGTGCACACCGCCTGCCCCGGGTCGCCACGGCACAGTCATTAGGCTTGATTGAGATATTAATAAATGTGCGGCACAATTCACACTGGCGGGAAAAAAGTGTCACTTCAGGACATTCGGTACAGCTGTACTCACTGGCAGCATGTAACACGTGTCGGCACTAATAAAATGCACTGCCTTAATTTGGTCACATGCAGATTTAACGAGAGCAAATATATTCACTTATTTATTTTGTCTTCATGGATTGTTCTTTAGCTAATTAGTGGCTCTAAACAGGTAATCACTGAGAAAGTGAAAATTA
Source organism: Mormyrops attenuatus (assembly GCA_026777985.1). Taxonomy (NCBI): domain Eukaryota; kingdom Metazoa; phylum Chordata; class Actinopteri; order Osteoglossiformes; family Mormyridae; genus Mormyrops; species Mormyrops attenuatus. The sequence continues at coordinate 18,012,482 of JAODKC010000038.1, forward strand.
ATTAAAAACAGAAAGAGAATTATTGATTATCTCTAGTAATTATATATTTAAGGGTGGCTCTGTGGGTAGTGTTGTCGGGGGCGTAGACAGAAATTCTGGGCCCCCTGACATATTTTCACCTTTTACTTCACGCCCCCACCCCCATCCAATTTAATGCATAATTTAATGTTTTCAAGGGAATCTGCCAGTGTATTTATGTTCCTCTGAGGTGTTGAGGGTTCAAATACAACTAAGGTCCTGTGCAAGTCTGGACTGGGATTAAATGTCAGCCCTGGAGTTTGGGGCCCCCCACGATAAATTATGCCAGCCAGCATTGGCCTACAAGGAAAATGCCCGGTTTGCCAGGTGATCAATCCAGCCCTGGTTCTGTGTGTGTTGAATCTGCAGCTTCTTCCTGTGTTTGTGCGGGTTTCCTGTCCAGGTCCAACCACACGCGGCTAAACGAGTTATGTCTCTGATTTCGCCATGAAGTGTGTGCCCTGCAATGGACTGGCATCTTATCTATTTGCCACCATGCTCAGGGCTCCCAAGCGACAACGTGGCTGTGTCCCATGGTAGTGACACCCCCAGCAATGCTGTATAAACCTCTTTCAAGCTTCCCTAAAAAGCATATTGATATTATGATTGGCTGCTTCTTCAAAAAACATTTCACCTATCAAAAAGCTCATTAAGTATGATTGGTTAATACTTTGAGAGGTATGTTAATTACAGTCAGTTGCTACCTCGAGGCACATCACTTATACCTAGTTGCCTTGGTTACCTCCTTAGTTACCCCATCCCATGACTACCGCATGACCTTAACCCCTCAGTGCACCCTGCCCTGGTTGACCTCCCACAGTTTGGTAAGCAGTTTAGTAATTGTGCAATTGTGACACCCATAAGTTATTAATCTGTATAAATTCGGCACATCCTTATGTTTATTAAATTCAGTTAGCGGAGAGCGCCACAAACTACTAATTTGGTAAATCATAGAAGCGATATGCACAAGTCGCAGTGAAGAAAGGGACAGCTCTGCAGCCGCAACATCTTTTAAAAGAGGAGATACTGTGGGTAAACAAGGTAAAAAGACATTGGTGGTGTGATAGTAGTTTTTGCAGTTTAAATCAGCACTAATATTTTAGGTATACTACTAATCTGATTACCAAATTCTGGGTGTAAGTAAACGGCCATACAGTACTGAAAAGCTGGTGTCCAGACAAATGTTTCACCCGTCATCTATTCTAAAGCCCTTCTGATTACTGCCCATACGCTGTAGAATTGTGATTATATCGAGATCTGATATCGGGCAGCCCTACCACCAGCCCACTTGCTGTATCCGTGACTCAGCCACCTGTAACTAAACCTAGAGGGCATCAGAGAAACATCCTGCATTCTCAGCAAAACAACACATACACACGATTTACTTCATGCCTAAGACCTAAATCATTGACAGCAATCCCACAATGCCGTCCTCCAGTCCTAACCCATCAACTCGCCTTCCACGGGACATATATATAAATCAAAGATATTTAAAGTGGGTCCTCAGCTAACACACTCGTCATATTTTACTAATAAGGAGTTCAGCCATACCATGGAAAGGCAAAATATGAAGGGGAATGAGGGGACTTTGTCAGAATTGTGGTCTGGAATTTTCGCCCCAGAAAGTGGCGATTCTTTGTTGGAGACTTTTCTATTATTTATTAAGCATTCGTAAACATGCTATTCACGCACATCGTCCTTATCACGCTTCCATTCCTGCAGCGTCCACACCTTGCCAGAATTATAACATAATGTGCAGGTATCAGCTCATTTCAGTCTTAGCCTGTTTGTGAAAACATCTTTGTGCTTGCTCACGTTACCCAGCAAGCAACTGTTCAGATCTCATGGTTTTAAAAGAAAGCTTTTAAAATTTGTGTTGATATCTAAATTGCATCTAGAAAATGAAAACCTTGCAGACTGTCAATTACCACTGTATGAATGGCACACACGCACACTCACAGTGAGAGACGAAGCACTGTATATTTGTGTATATATTTTTTATTCCTTGAATGTGACTGTACAAAGACCTTGCTGCTACTGTCCTAGTTACACCTGAATTTGTAATACAGGATCCTATCAAACCAGCTTATTTTTACAGACTGAAGTTAAGATCCCAGAACCATGCTGTGCTTTTCACTGTCCTCTTTTGTGATGTTCTCCTTAAAAATTCTGCTCATTTTTAAGTATGTGCTGTACCTTACGGAGTTTTAGTGTGGCTCCTTGGTGGCTGTTTTACTTCAACATTCCACTGAAAGATTTTACGTGGGCCCTTCACAAATTGTTCTCTAAAATCACCCATCAGCCTCCTTATGGACTGCCGTAATCGAGATACAGCCCATAATATGTTTGAGCTGGGTCTGGTGTTGGCTGCTACTGGGAAATCATCTCAGGGATGTGGCTGATAACAACAATCCCAGAATTCATAGTAAGCGGACTTCCTTTCCTGCTGGTGGGCCTGAGCTGGCCTTTCCGTTTCAGCTCCCAGTTGGAGATTCTCTTTTCTGCCAGGGTTGTTTCATATTCACTTTGCTGCCATCATCTGCACCGTCAGATGAAGACTGTCTAGTGATGCCCAGACCTCAAACCGAGCTTCTCAGGCACAGGAGCCCGGATGGTCTGTGTCTCTGGACTGTCCCATTTGTCCATCTCATATTACCCTGCTGTTGACTGTCAGTGATCGCTGGAGAGGAATGAAAAACAGGCAAACTGTATTTCATTTGTGGCTTTTGTCAAGAATTTGATATCCATAAAATATACTGTCTTTGACCATTGAGACTAACTGTTATGCCATCCTAAAGGTGCATCTCGTATGACAATACGAGCAGGAGGTACAGGGACTGGCTCGCGGAGTCCAAAATAATTTCTGCTCATCAGAAATATGTATTATATAATTTTTACAGTCAGGGCGTCTCTCCATAAACACTTTTACAATCGATTTTAATGGGTCTATTGAAATGTACAGATTAAAAGGACTTAATATAATTTAAATAAATATATAACGCCAGCCTTATAGTACTTAATCTGAAGGATGATAAGAACAAGACATGTCCGTTACATCATGTGTGTGATCCCCAGAGCCCCGCCGCTCCTCCCCCCGTGTCTTTGGGACTCAGGGTCTCCAGCTTACAGGCAGGAAAGCAGGATCTGACCATTTGACGCTGCCCCAGATGTGCGCATCGCTGAGTAGCTCGCCGCTCGGAATCCTGCCTCTCCTCCGCCTCGCACATCACGGGAAAAACCGGCACGTTACGGGCGTTATCTGAGGACTTGTCCCGTCTCGGTCTTCGTGGGATGTGACCCGGCACAACCTTCAGGTTCCTCTGCGGATGCTTGCGGAGCGAATCGCGGCACGTCCATCACCAGCACCTTGACGATCCCGATAGATCCCGAACCGAGCGGCACCCGGATGCATCAGCGTACGGTTTAGGACGGACTATCCCCGGAAAGTGGCAGTCATCCCCGAGGCTTCAGCATGACGGCGGCAGGCGAGAAAGCGGTTCAGAGAGGGACCCAGCAGCCCCAGCCGGACGAGGTAACCGCTGGAGCGGACGCCGGCTGCCTGTCAACTTGGGCTCGGGAATAATGACTGTAGTCATTTACAGTTTACCTGCTTTTACCCGGTTCAGTCCGCTCGTCTTACATCGATTACCCCTTTCCTGTTGGTTTCTTTAAGTATCTTATTTATTTTGCATAAATCATCTTCTTTAGTTTGCATCTTTTATGCGTTTATTTTAGACATTCTACTGTGCGGAATTTTGGTCTTCCCGGACCAAAGGGACAGCGGTATACTTATGCATATTTTGGGAAATCACGCCGACTTTTATATCGCAGCAAATAAGTAAAATCACCATGAGCCGCTGGGATACGTGACCCGCAACCGCATTTCTTAACACAAACCCCCGGTCAGCGGGGAGCGGACAGCCGGCGCCTCGGCGTACTTCAAAGACTTCTTTGTATCACTATATTTATACACACACGAGCATCCACACGCACTTCGCATTAGGATAATAACAATAAATGCATACATTAGTGAGGTGTTACGTGTGTGTTAGCTGCTTGGTTTTTGAGCTCGCAAGCCGCTTCGTGCGGCGTTTGCTGAACATTGCGAGGTAAATGACATCCCGGCTAACGCCATTCGTGTGATATCAATTAGTCTCAAAAAGGAGCTTTTCAGCTGTCGGATCGCTGCATAATTAGAGCTCTCGGTGGACAGAAACCATTTAGACTGTCAACGACCGGGTGGAAAGTACTGCAATTCAATGCTTGTCATGTAGTGTTTTTTCAGTTGTTTATGGTCCGGTTTAATTGTATATGGATGCCAGGATTGGTCATACTTCTCTGTGATGTTCTGTTTATGTTATCCACGTATTGTATATCAGGTAACTTGAAGGGAAAAAAAACTAAATGGGATGCAAATGAAGAAATGCAGTGTTCAGAGACGCCACGGCTTCCCTTTTAAATGTGGGCTTTAGTAATGCATGGCGCACTATATTTACCAGCGATGTGGTCACATCGGGCACTCTTGATTAACTGGTGTAAATGAAACCGAATGGCCTCCACATTTCGCTATGCAGTTGTAGTTCAGAAATATTTTTTCATTCGGTTTTAGGCACACCTTTCAGTAAACACGCATGCTTTGCAAATGCAGCGGTCCGGTTGCGTGCGTTTGTTTCTAACGGGCACCGATTTGCAGATCCAGGGGTTTGCCGCTGGAAAGCCACTGAAAACCCGGGCTGCTCCTTAAAGCTCAGCGCCGTACTTCTCCGAGCACATCCCGCTTAGAAACAGCGTCATCTCCTCAAATGTCAAGATCTGGTTCCCTAAAGCATAGCCGTTTTACATCACTGAACTCATCTTGGCGAGGGAATGTGCCGTTTGTGGTTATAGAGAACATGCGTCTTTGAGGTTAGTTCCCTCTTGACACAACATATTCACATCTGGTCTGATTTGATTGATTCATGGTTGGAGGTCAAAGGGGAAGTTGAAGTCTGGGAAACAGAACTCTTTCATGGGAGTGTAAATCGAGAGCATAACTAAGCATGAAATGGCTGTAATGCTGTTCTTGGGCAAACTGACATTGGCTCCTATAGAAGCTCACATGAGGACTTGACAGCTCTGTGGTGTCTGGCATTGTTGTAATAAATAATATAGAAAAGTGCTCCCATGAGTACATAACCAAGGTAGAGAACTACTGGCTTCTCGGTGTTGAATTGGTAATTTGGCATCCGCAACACAAAAACATGGCTTGCCTCCCCCAGGTACTGCTCTTCTGCGTCACCCTGAAGCCAGATGGGCCTCGATTTGACTCCCTAGTAAACACTAAGCATATTGCCCTGCTCTGTGTCCTTATATGTGCATCGATAGGGTTGGATATCATTACCACTGCAGTCAAAATTGAAGAGGGAGAACTTGCTGGTATCTCCAGGGGCTTTTAGTCAGGGTTCCGTTTCACTGTGCTACATGTTACTCTAACCATTCCTGCTGTGACGCAGATGAGTCAATAATCTGAGAGAGGAGATGTCCTGGTGCAGATGACATGGGATGGCTGTGGCTGGCTTTACACTGCGGAAACTTCTGGTCATGCCAGATGAACACCAACCAAAGCAAGACTTTGGGTAAATGAATCCATGTCATTGGGTGAATCTCAATATGCATACTTGACTGTACTTGTGGTCTCGTGTACCTGTTTTACGTCATCTTGCATTGTCGAAGACCAGTTCCGATACTAAGAACACAAGTACACGAGGACGGTAAAAATCCCCGGAGTAGTTCTTACCCCGCCCTAGATATCAAGGATACATCAGTTGCATCCTCACTGAACAGGACCAATCCCATGATTGATTGTGCCTCAAGTTTGTTCTTGGAAGGCAAATTAGCAAAACCAGTCGTGCCAAGACCACAGGTATGGTCTTTGCGTTCTTGGTATTTAGACCCACCAATTGTTATTGACTATAGGTATCCCAGTTGCACTACCCAATGGCATTATGGGTAAATCAGCATCTTTACTAAACTGATTATGCAGCAGAGAATATTTAGTTAGTGATCAGAGTAATACATGTTTTTAACCTTCTTACAGAAAGTCCTCCACTAACGTTTCCCGTAATGTGATTTGCATTTAAATAGTATCTCGAGCGAGCCTTATTAATTAAGAGATTAGCAGTATCCGAGCAGCAGCTCATGGTGGGCCGTGAGGACCGCGGTTGACAGGCGCCGTTTTCCAGCTTCGAGAAGGTCCCTTTGCTGCTCTTTAATGGTGTTTGATGGTGGCTTTTTAAACATCAGGCTCTAATTGTTTTCTTGCATGCTTACAGTCTTTGAAGTGCTCGGGCACATAAAGATGGAGATACACAAACGGCGCCTTTAATCTTTCGACGGTTTACAGCGCCACATCAGATGAATCCGCTGAGATATTTTCATAAATAATTTAGATTGTACATAAAAGCGCAGCACATCTTGGACTCGAAGCTGCCGATTTCCACTTCAGATGGAAATACTAATGCGCGAATCATTTTGTGACATATGCTCGTCCCTTATCAGAGAAAACGGTAATGTCTGTATTTTTTACAAATGTCTATGTAGAGCGTACTGATTTGTGTTTTGGCACAGACCTTCTCCTAATATTCCCACGTATAGAGTCTGTTTGATCAGTTCTGTATTATGTTTGACGCCGTACAGACTTCTAATATGGAGACAAATGCTGGTCTATTGGTGTTTTTAACTCATCTTGTTGTCATCATGCAAGAACTGGGGCAGCAGGCAGATGCTGACCCGGAGTGGCTATGAATCTTGTCAGCTGAAGTCTCAGAAGTGGTCCGATGATATGAATTAGGAACCACACTAAGTAATAATTAAGCATGTAACAGTCTTCATAAATTACCATTAATATCAAAACAAAAACAATAATAATAATAATAATAATGTCTTATTTATATAGTGTATTTCCAAACATCAACAAAAACAATAACAAAGGCAACCGTTCAAACTACATGTTGTAATATAACATTCCTGAAATACTTTATACTTCAAAGAATGTTTTTCTATTAATGTAAGTATTGTAAATAGTAATAAAGCAGGATATGTAGGTTGGGTAAAGCAGATTGATAAAGGTGGACAGATTAAGATAGCGAGACATATCCCGACATACATGAAACGAACGGACCCCTGTTCTGTTTCTCATAGGTATTCAGCGTTTGGAATGCGTTTTGTGTTATTCGTTGTGCCAAAAGTATCAGCTGAAGTTACGGGATTGAAGAGGACTTTCTAATGGACATTAAAGCACAGGAGCAAATGTGTGGCGATTGGGTTTGTGTGCCCATTTCCATCCCCTCTCACATTGTGACAGTGAGGTCATGTTAGCGAGGTGCTGGAGGCCTCGGGTGAGTATGATTGGCTCCTTAATGGCCTGCTGAAGGTGGTGCTTAGGGACAGAATAAAACAGACAGATTCAAAAGCAAAATATCATTCCAGGGACAAATGGAAAGGCCAAAAACGAAATAGCAGATTGTTCATTGTAAATTGTCCTTCATACAGAAATGCTATTTCCTGTTTTGGATTGTGTTTTTCTGGTTTCCTTCCTTTTTTGGTATTCTAATTTTATTTCTTGCACTTTTGGGACACTGTACCCAGACAGTGCAGGCTTTCGATGGCCCATTTTACCCCCGGCCTGCTTCTCTGCACTGGCGACAGGTGGGAATTAAGTTGCATGTCCCGCTGCCGCTTCATAGCATCGTGCTAATCGTTACTGACTTCCCTGATGGGACAGAGATGCTGCTGGGCGTTGCTGACCGACGCGGTCCGCGGTCGGCCGGCTTTGACACGGCCAAAGTCTGGCGTTAATCAGAAGTGAAAGCGAACGTATTGCAATCACGCCGGGGACGGGGAGTTCAGAAATGGCTGCTGAGGGGAGGCTCACCACGTTTAATTGCTTTCCGAGCTGCAGGGCTCAGGGGACGAATGGAGAGTCCTGGCGCATGTCCCCTCGTAGCGAGTGCAAGTGACAAGGAAAGGAACAAGGACACCAGAGACCTTTGGAGGCACTTCACGGTTTTCCGCTCGGCAAGGAACGGTTTATTTATCCCTGAGCATCGTGGCGTGACTCGAAGGCAACACAGACACACGTCTGCAGGGGGAGCCGTCCCCTCATTGGGTTATTTCTGACAAGCCGAGACTCTTTGAAAAGATGTGAAATCACGGGGGATTATATAATATTTCGTTGTCCAGGATGTTGACATGTAAGTAAACATATAATGATGCTGACAGGTGAATGAATAAATTTGACCTTACCTCATCTATGTGCAACACATTACGTAAGCATTCAGTCTTTAGTGTTGTCTGGAGAAGTAATTTCAATATGTAAATTGGATTAATGTAATTATGTTGTTCACAGCTTTGCGAAATGGTTTTCTAATCAGTCAGTCGATACTGTAATTGTAAACACTTTTTTTCTGGGTAGTTTATCGAAAGATTGCAATAAAAACACTGAATCCAGAAGAGAGAAGTCATCCTGATTTTGGGAAACTGTGTAAAGGAGCACTAGGCTGAAAGAGTGAAATGGAAATAAATGCAGGAGGGTGGATTTGTAGGGTCCGGTAATATCGTCACCATCCCTGGAGACTACAGCAATGGCCGGCCGGCCTGCCCTGTGGGGGGGGGTCACTTTTGTGGGTTGGTTTTCATGAGGATATTGAGATGATAGCAGGTAGCACAGGACAATGTGGATGCGGGAGCTGCAGGGAGCACCGGTGATGTGCAGTATACACGGGCGTGTGGGTTAAACGGGAATGTGTGCTTAAAAAAACATGATAAGTGGTATTTGAAATGCCTTTGGTAAAAACGCACACTCACAGATACTCAGATCCCAGAAACACACTGGGACATGAATCATCACAGACTCCTGACTTCTTACGTTTATATTCCTCAAGCTTCCACTCAAGACTCTTAGCTGCGCTGAAAAGAAATGGATGGGTTTCATCTGCTAGTTCTCAGAGCACTTCGGGGCTGATAGGGGCGGAAGAGCGCCCTCTCTGGCCCTTCTGTGATTTTCTTTATGTCGCAGAGATTATGAAATGCATCATCCTTTTATTAAAATCCCAAAGAGCACCCCATTCCGTTTGGGCCCCCCCCACACTGCACTGAGGTCAATCCTTTATCAGTATGGGATTCATTACTAGTGAGAAAAACCACCATAGCTGGGTACTCGAGTAGGAGTCAGTGGAAAAGCGAAAGTACCGAAAGTACAGTATTTGTGTGGTGGAAATCACCCATAGATGCAGCGGAAGTTGGCTGCATAATTAAAGCCTAAAAGCTAGTATTTATTTCGGGTTGGTTCTTTCATAACCTCATTTGTTTGACACTTTCATCCAAAGCAAGTTATGGTAGAGGTTATAATTTATGGGGGATTTGAACCCCTGACCTTCAGGTCATTAGCACAATGCTCTGTTTGTTAAGCCGCTAGGAGCGTTGGTGTGCTCTGTACTACTCTGCTTGTGTCTAACGACTTGCGGTGACTATGAGGGCTGTGGTAATAAATTTAAACTAAGTACTGAGATGCTGTGAAAACCTGTCCTGGGAGGCGTTCATCCCCACTTCCCGCACTTCCGGCTCTCCGTCCGGCATTCTGGGAAGACCAGGCACCCTGCAGCTCAGCCGCTTGTTTGGGTTTCTGATTGTGCGCCTTTTCATTCCCGAAAGCGGCCACTGAATGGCTTTGATTGCTCTCTGTATATTTTAAAGTGAAGAGAAAAGGTTGTGCTGCTGTTAAATTAAATCAGAACGGCCTTGACGGGGTGATTCCCGGAGTGGCTCTGAAGGGAGGTGATCGCAGACACAGCTGTACTCCGCGGCAGCGACGATAAGCATGTGCATTGTTTAAGGGTTACGGGGACGGCTCAGCTCCCACTGCTGTGGATTGTTCCAAAAGCACTCCTCTTAAATCTGCTTTAAACCTTTAATCCCAAATTGTCTTTTGCATTTGCATGTTATTACAGTTACTTTATATTGTTTTGACAAACCCGGTATTGTCAATACAGTTTATCAGCTGTTAAAATTGTCTTGTATCAATGCCAAGCACGAGATGATTATCTGAACGCTACGCTCGCAATTCCTGTGCTGTTTCTGAGCCCTGAGTTACACTGGTGACGGGGGGTGACTATACACTAACTCCATCAGCCCATGTTTTAATGGCTCATGATAGACAGTGGGGGGTGGGGGGGGGATGAGGATGAGTGACAGGGGCCCTAAAAAATTAGGAGAATAACTGGATTGGTCTGGGTTGGGGGGCCCAATATGGTATGCTTTCTTACCTGGAAGTGCAGATTTGAGGGAGGGGGTGGAGTTAGAATAATTCCAAGGGCCTTTGAATGACAGGGGTCCTAAAAAAATTGGAAAATAATTGGATTGGTCTGCGTTGGGGGGGTACAGTATGATGTGCTTTCTTACATGGAAGTGCAGCTTTCACTCAAGCTGGAATGGCAGCATGATGCTCCTGCAGGGTTAACCTCGGGGTGAAGATAATTTAGTTCTAATTATGGCTGTCTTCTGCAGGAAGAGTTTCTGGTAAATATGACTGGTTGGACTGTGTACCATTGCGTAACATTTAACATTTTTCGTGTCTTACTAGACAGACGAGTCTTTGACATGCTTTGAGATCGTGCAGCACAAGCACCCTGTTGTCCGTTTGCAGTCTCCCTGGCGTGAGGCCTGTTTAATGGCTGGTTTCCTGGGTCATGTGATTCACTTATATTAGCAGAGCGTCCTTCAAGGCTGTGAATATCAGCTCCAGAGGCCCTAAGGGACTCAGCTTAGGGTTTTTAGGAAAGATGGGACTTAAAATTTAATACGACTTCCGCTCTCTTCCGAAACGACCCATTTACCGCCATTTTATGAAGCTGGTGTGAACTGTACTCACTGTGTGCGGTTATTGTATTACTGCTGAGTGGGGTCTGGAGCCCCCAGGAACTGACTAGTTTCATTTGTCATAATTTCAAGCAACAGTGGAACATCTTCAACTATTGCTGGCAGTGTTCATTTTACATCAAGCAGTTCAGTGTTTAACTCAAGCATCAATGCGTCCAACAACATACTCCATTATTCTGAAGAATTCAATTAGATCAACCAGGTGCATGAATGTTTTCTTTCATATATAAAACCGGTCTGCCTCTGTCCTCTTCAGGGGTTGGAGGTTTTGCTTGTTCATTGACAAGGTTCGATAAATGCCGACTGCGCGAGATAGATTCTGCTATGGCATCACCATGCAATATACCCCCTTGTTGTGAGGCTCAGTGCACTTCAGAAAAAAATATCTGGCTATGTTTTCCTGGATGAAGAGGTACCATTATGATATTCAATTATTTATGTCCACCTATTCATTTCCCAGGCCCTCAGAGTTAGTTCTGAATAAACAGTGATGTGAGGAAGGTCATAAAATTGCTCTTAATTCATAAATTTGCTCTAAAATGAAGTTAACAATCTGAAATGCATACAATAGCACTTAGGTGTATTTATTGGATTAACACATTGACACATGTCCTTACGCCAAGGTGAGACAGGGTAACCTGTCCTTCAATCAGCAGATCCTACACATAGCAAACAGTTGGGTTCCTCCACCAGCGGAAACCAACCATAGCAGTGACAGTCTCTGAAGACTGAAACGCCTTGTACTATTGTTTTTATAGTGCGTTCCTTTTGCCCTCGGAACTCGGATTCTGAGTTTTGAAGCCGGAAGTGACGACATGCGCGCTCCCGTTTCTCGAAGATCTGAGAAATATCTTGGAGCTGCACAGAGGATCCCAAGTTTAGAATCCAAGATTGCTGCGCCCATTATCAACAGAAGTAAAGTTATAGTTTTATAATGTTTAATTCTCATTTGTGGCTCATTAAATCGGTCGCACACACTATACCTTCCAACTTATCTGTGGACGTGTCGATATGGAGTTTTATACGTAAAGCACCGCGCGTAATGTGTTATCAGCTGATATTGCTAACAATGGCTTTAACAATTAACCGGGCTAGAATTGGATTTCATGATTAGTCAGATTCTTTGTTGGATTTAAGGTAGTTTAGGCTAATTGTAAGTGAAAGAAGATGATGCCATTAGACTGAGGTACCTTAAATCCGACAAGTTGTCCGACTAAGCAAAAAATACTGTACTGCTTTTTGATACGGGTCCATGGTATTCCGGATGTGACGCAATCTTGGCAATCGAAACTCGGATCCGAAGGCAATTGGAACGCACCATTATATCACGTCAGGAATGACACCTAATCATATCCTCAGGGTTCACGCCATCCTTTATCCTTATTGTGGCCTTTCGGGAATGAACTCCTGGTCAAATATTATTTGTCCATCTGTAGGGTTGATGCCGTTTTGCTGATGTTAGCAGAGTGATTTCTTGTTTTACAAAACGTGATAATTGATCACACATTGATTAAATCATACAATCATGTAATATAGTAATGTATTCAGTAAGATCCTATTGATTTGTAGCTAATATGTAATTTCGTTTTGCGAGGCCAAGGCTAGGGATAGGCTGACGCTTGCCCTACTCCCACTCGTCGCGTCTCGCATGACCACTTGTTGACAAATCATAGGTTCTGTTCAGGCCAATCTTCCCCCCATAATCCTGGGTGAAGCATGAGACCTCGTCAGTCGGTCTGGCTCAGAGGGAGGCAGAGTCCGATACAGAGTCACTCGAAGAATCAGCTGGAGACTGATCCGGCGGATCAAGGCCTCATCTATGGCCACATTGTTCTGGTGATTCACTGACAGAGCAAGGAGGGATTCCGGGTAGAAGGAAAAGCTTACCTGAAAGGATTTAGTTATTTATTGTTACTATCAATGTTCAAGGACACACCTTAGGTTGTGAGTTATGGATTGAGGCTATGCACGGTGTATGTCCCCTCAATGCTGTAAACGAGTGGGACTATGCTGGGTCTGTGTCTGTGCCTGTACCTGAGCTTATGCTTATGCTGGGTCTGGGTTTGTGCCTGTGCCTGGGCCTGTGCTAAGCCTATGCTTATGTTTGGGCCAGTGCCTGTGCTGGGTCTGAGCTTGTTCCTGGATCTGGGCCTATGCCTCTGCTGAGTCTGGGCCTGTGCCTGGACCTGTGCTGAGCCTAAGCCTCTGTTTGGGCCAGTGCCTATGCTGGGTTTGGACCTGTGCTAGTCTGTACAGGCCAAGAAAACTCTGGGAAGCAGGTGGCCTCCTATACAACTGCTGGAAACTCACAATTATCATTCTGTGACAAATAAGAATGTGCGGGTTACTCTATTAACCTGAGAGGATCTGAACTGTGGCAGCAACCAGTGACCGTGTTGAATCAGAGCTGGTGATGATGAACAGGGGGTGAGGGTGACAAATCTATCAGAGCCTGATCCCTGTATGTTCCATGAATGTTCTTATGTTGCACTTCTGGTCCTTGCATAGTCTTATTAGGCTCTTGCTTTGTTATAAGTTGTGTCGCTCCTGCTCCAGGCCTGCTTACACGGGTACCTGGGAATTAATTGGAAGCTCAGTCTAGCTACACTTATGCCTAGTTGAATGCCTGACAGCACATATGTTTATAATGTGCTATTTGCCTCACTTGTACGTCACTTTGTGACGCGTCTGCTAAATATATAAAATGTAAACGATCCATACCGCTATTAATTAGAGACATAAAATAGATGCATCCTGCTTGACGATTCCTAGTTGTATGTCTCAGTTAATGGAAATTACACACAGCTGTCTTACACCAAGCACAAACATCACAGTGTTTGCAAGCTTTCCGTGTCTGATTCCTTGAACACGCCTGGAAGACTCCAAATGGAAGCAGACGCCCTCTTATCTCCTAAAATGAGGCAGCATAATCACCCTTTGCAAATTTGAGCCATAATTAATCAGTTAAATGTAATCAGAGAGAGTGATGACAGCTATCACTGACTCGCGAAATGAATGGCTTCTACTTTACATTCTTTTTCAATGTAAAGGGAGGCCCATATTAGCACTTTATTGTGATAATTACTAATCAGTCTCCCTTAACCAGGGCAATATACTTAGACACAGTGGTTCATGCACTGTAAGCTTATAATTCATCTTTGAGGCAGTTATCAGGGTCAGCAGTGTCCCCGGCACAGTTGGAGTTGAGGACCTTGCTCAAGGACCCAGTGGTGATCTGGCTACTCTGCCAGCTGTGGGATTTAAACCCATGACCTTCTGCAGATCCCTAATCCACTTGAGCAACACCGCACTCCCAGGGACACCTGACTCAGGAATGGCACATCCACCCCCCAGGCCTCCAGTGGTGTGGGCTGTGTTCTCGTCTGTTGCATTAAGAGCCCCTGTGGAGGGGGATAGGCGGCTCCTAAAGGCTGCAGCTCGGCAGCTGAGAGCAGGCCGTCGCGTCCTCTGCTTCTCAGCCCAGCACGGAGGGTACAGCGGCGTGGGGGAGAACATGGCCCTCTGCTACACGAACAAGGTGGCCGCTGGAGCCGAATACCGGCCCCCGAGGAGTCGCAGCAGCCATGAATTATTCAGCTTAAGGTCCTTGCTGAGGATTAAATGCTTCTCAGCGTTATCGCCTGGCCTGATGGTTAGAGCAGAGGGTAAAGCTGCTGAGTGCCCTGGCATGCAGCTTTGGGTGCGTCCAGCCGCGAATCTAAAAAAGGGCGTAGCATCGGCACCAGCTAGGCTACCAGAGCCTTCACCAGGACCTTTACAAATAATACATCTTAAGGCATTTTTGATCTTGTCAGCCTTTTGGTTCAAGCACCTTTTGCTGTTAATTTACACAGACGTCGTGGAGGCTGAGGCCCGGAGCCTTCTCTTATTTTATTTCTTAAGCCAGTGTTCTCCAATCTGCTCCTTGGGGACCCACAGACACTTCACATTTTTGCTCCCTCCCAGCTCCCGGGAGCAAAAATGGGGACTGTTTGACAGGTAGCTTAGAGGGAGCAAAAACATGGACCGACTGTGGGTCCCCGAGGACCGGAGTGGGAAACACTGAATTAAGCCAATCAAAGTATCCGGCGATCCATAATGAAAATAAATCACAGAAATGGTGCCAAAAATTTCTCAACTCTGGACAATTTAACAGCAGGCGGCAGCTTTCAGCCATTCGGGAGCATTTAGCTTCTCAGCCTCAGTCTTCTCGGCCGTCTGTGAGAAAAGAATAAGAGCGTGCGCTCGCTAAGGAGTCGGGAGACATCCCCAGATTCACTCATTACAGTTGTTTACAATGGCTCGGATTCGTGATCCGGGGAGGAACGGCGTTCCAATCGGAGACCCTGTCACTGTTCCTGCCTCTCCTCTGTCGGCTGTCGGCAGAGAGGAGATAATGGGAGAGCTGGGAGCAGCCGTCACACTGACGTCTGCAAAATTTGGTCTGAAAAACACAGAAACGTGTCATACGCGCTTTAAATAGTTATCAAAAATTTAAACTAGGGTCGGTGCCTGAAATGGCATGTATCAGTATAAAATCCATCAGTGTATGGTCCTTTATTTTAATACATGGTTATAAGTGGTGTGTGGCTCAGTGGGTCAGGACGCTGTGATCGGAAGGTCACCGGTTCCAATCCGCGGGCCGGCGGACCGATGTTGGGCCCCAGAGTAAGGCCCTTAACCCCCAATTGCTCTGATGCTGACTGACCCTGCGCTATGACCCCCAAGCTTGTTCTCATCTATATTGCTTATGGGATAGGCGACAAGAGAATTTCCCCGTGGGGATGAATAATGTAGGCAGGCAGTCCCCAGGTTGAAACATCCGACTTCAGCGGTTCGTCAGCTCGAGGTACGGTACAGTATCATATGTAGCTACTTTTATTACTACTGTATTATTATTATCGTCATCAGTGTTAGGCATTTCAGGTCCAGAAGCTACAAATCCAGACCAAGATTTTGTTCCAACCAACCAGTTGAGTACTCTGTGACTGACACTCTTTATCCTCAACAAATTGGTAGAAACAAAATCTTGGTCTGGATTTATAGCTTCAGGGCCTTAAAATGCTCAACACTGATTATTGTTATTGTTATGTGCTGTATTATTATTTTTCTGACTTAAAGGTGGACTTAGGGAACGGATGCCGTTCATACCCTGGGGACTGCTTGTATTCTGTTATAACGTAAGCTTGTATATTTGTGAGCTCATGCCAGCCTTGCTGCTATAATGCATTTCCTAAACATTGCACATGTGATCTAATGTATGAGACACATGCTGCTATTGTAGTTGATAATATATATGCAGATCGAGGAGAATAATTACATGAAGATGCCAAGAACAGCTGCAGGCCTACTGAGGAGGACACCTATGAGCTGTGTACAGACACATCTGGCCACAGCTGCATGCCGCCTGGCCATCTGGATCGCAGCCATGCCTGTGGGGGTGGGGCGCATTCCTGCAGTCCCGTGAGACTGATAAAAACCCCTGTGCTTTCAGACCTGTTCCCGTGAAAATGCGCATTTCGACAGTTGTCTCATTTACCCATTTTGCCGGAAGAAAATCGCAGTCGCTCCGCGCACACCGTGCTCTCCTCCGCCGGATGTCTGGAGTCTGTCTGATCTTCCTATTTCTCTTCTTGTCCCTTCTTCTGACGGGTCTAGGAAACTCAGATATGCGGCTTCTCATTCCTGGTTGAATTGATGTTGTCGCTTTTTAAATGTACCGTTTTGCATCTTGTTTTGACTTGTTGTTCATGAATAAACTGCCCCCCGGTCATGTACGAAGCCACAAGGCTGTACATCATCTTCTCTAAAAAAAATATTAAACGAGTTTTGTGCTGGTATGTTAAATATACTCCATCTATTTATTAGATCATTTTGTTTATTGACCACAGAACAGTCAAAGAAAGGTCTGGCTTGTGTTGCCATAGTTATGATGACAACTTGTTTTCCTCTTGAGGTCTTTGTGACCTTCGCTGTTTCCAGCATCCAAAACAGAAAGGATAATGAATGACAGTACGTGGGCCGACTCAGGCGACAAAAAGGTTTGAGGCTTTCTCTGTCCAATTGACTATTCAGCTATGCTGTTTTGCTACCTGGTAACTTGGGTTGAGTTTTCACACCTGTTGCAAGAGCACTCTCTGTGGGATGGTGGATGTTAGCTGCAAGGAACATGAAGTTCATTCACGTTTCCAATCTACATGTTATTGCCTTGTGTTTATGAATACTGGGTCTAGTGTGTATACACTTCAAAAAGACCTCTCTTCCCAGAATTCCCTGGTGCTGTGTGGATAACCTGATGCTGTTATGCTGTCATGACCTCTTGTGCTGAGTGGTTCTTGGCATCGATCTGTCTATCCATCCATCCATCCATACTCTAACCACTTTTCTAGTCAGAGCCTATCCCAGGTAATGCAGGACACCAGTTATTTCTAAGAAGCTGCTGTATTGTGCAGTCAAAGAATACTTTAGATTATCTTGATGTTTGTGTAAAATTATGAAATTTTGTCTTTCAAAATATGTCAGCTCGGCCATTTCAAAACCTCTCCTAAAGTCACCCCAGTGTTTGCAACAACCTACACATTTCTTTTTTTTTTTTTTACTCGACCACTACCTCACCTTGTTTGGCTAATCAATACCTCGCTGAATTATTTAACTAATTAAGTTAATTAATTAGCCATGCTGGTGGTGAAATTTAATAAATACTTGGAATGGTTGAAGTACCCCTAAGAAAAGGCTTGGGAACTGTTAGGGTGTTTATCTGACAATATATCAATGACTTTTTGGAGAACAGAAGAAATTTGTGTTTATTTTTATTGAATTTTTGTATGTTCTAACACGAACTTGTGTTTTTGTTTTTCATGCAAATATATGCTTAATCCCAAATGTAGAGCCTTAAGCATTTTCTTTGACTGCCTAAGACAATGCTGTATGTGCCCAGAGGAGGTGTGTTGGTCTTATGACAATGATTCATGGGTCATCAGGACTGCCCCTGTGTTTGGACAGCCTTCTTTCATCACCACACTTTCACTTGATGAACTCTTCTATCACCCTGCAATTCTCTGTGAGTTTTAGATGTTCCCTAACAACACCCAAGTAAATGAGACGCGGAATATCCCGCTGTGTTGAAGGACTGACGGTGAGATCTTTGATACCCTCTCATTAAAGAAATCCTAACAAGCAGAACTGGGCTTCCTACTTCTGCAGATGGCTGCAGATCTCCTTTTCCCATAAATACTTCAATAAATGCTTAATTCATCAGGTACAGTAATAGTGAGTGGCTGTTTTGCTGTGCTGCTCATCCTGGGTAATGTTAGGGAAGGCCTTCGAAGTTTATGCGCCGCTTCGGTCCAGCATCGGTCCAGCATCTGCAGGCAAGTCAGTCAAATCCCCAAACATTTATTAGAAATGTGCAGCACAGTGATGTTTCTGCAAACTAGCGACTCTGCAGTGGGGGAACCAGGCTTCCTGCTAAGGATGGGTGCTCATTTTGCCAAAAGTGCTCCACCCAACAGCCTTTTCTCGGGTCTGTACACACGAGGTGGAGCTTGCAGGTGAAGAAGCATTGTTCATTCATGGTTATCCGTGTGCCCACAGGACCTGAGCACCGGAAGTCCCCCCCAGAGGAACTGGAAGGGCATCGCCATTGCTCTGCTGGTCATCCTGGTGGTCTGCTCCTTGATCACCATGTCCGTCATCCTGCTCACTCCAGGTACGCTGCAGGTCACTGCACCTCTCCATCAGTTCATCTACAAGTTATGAAATACTAATTTTCTGGCTTGTAAGATTGTTATATCTTCATGAAGGTTTTGGGTCCAAAATTGGCCCCAGACTCTTTTATGCCAAGTTTGGATGTTCTTCCCTAGTCTGTGGTTTTCTCTGGTCCAGTTTAGTCCAGTTTTGCATAATCCTTTCTTAGCTCAAAACTGATTGGTAATTCTAAGTCGGAGAAACCAATCCTGGTATTTGAGGGAAAGACTCCTGCATTTCAGCATTTTAATTACAAAGTGGTGAGGTAACTAACATGACACTTATGAAAAGTAAGGGTTCATGTTGAGGAGGGCTCCCTGTTCTCACCCCAATCCTTATGAGGTCAGTCCTGCCACAGCTCAGTCCTGCCACATTACAAACCGTTAAAATGCAGGTTGCTGTGCTCGGTTCTTAACAATGTGGGATATAGATGGGAAAACATGGCGGTAACACTTTAAGCACTCATCATAATGCATTATAAATACCTTCATAATGCATTATAATGGTAAGTATAAGAATGAAGGATACTTTGTACTGCAGGTATTTATAGTGCATTATAGATGAGAGCTTCATAGAGTATTCATAATGCATAAACATGGCCATAATGCGTTATGCCTTTTTATAAATAGTTATAGCCATCTCTATAATAATTTATGAATGCATTATAATGCATTAGGAAGATATCTATAGTGCATTATACATGACAGCTTTAAGTAAAGTGTTACATGGCCCTAGACTTTCATATGGGAATCTCCTGTTGTACCCATGGGAGGGGATTTTGACCTGAATTGCCTCAGGAGATTTACACCTGTAATACATGGGTATAACAGCTGTGCAAGGAAGGAAAAAGGAATGAAGGAAAGTGCCTTTTTAGCAAAAAATGTCAAAAAATGCTGCTCAGTTCCTGGGCTCACTGAAAGGTGACTATCCATTGTGTCAAATATGGAAAAACACAGCCTTAAATTTTGCCTGGCATATGGCCGTTTCTTTTGACAGAAGTTATAAACCAATAAAATTACAAGTAGGCTAAAATTTAAAATAAATAAATAAAAACATTTGCATAATGAAATACAAAGAAAACAATGTTGGTATATAATTTGTCACAGGATTTGTTCTGTCTGTTATACCCTGCAGACCTGTAGCTTCCCGCTGGATGTCTCACTCCAGATGAGCAGGTCTGCTTCCGAAGCTATTTTATTGCTGTTCAGAGAGTGAAACCAGGACCGTTTCCAGGTCACGTTGAGTGGCACCGTCAACCTTCCTCCACAAAGATGCTTGACATCACGGATTGAAAGGGCTGACATCTGGAGGCCTGTCCCTCGGCGTGCGGGTGGCAGAAACGTGACACGGCGAGCTTAGCAGAGAGCATAAGCGTGACGTAAACAAAGGCAGGCACATGGTCTCATAGACATGGGGCATTGATGTACGTGAAAGAAGATAAACCAGTAGGGTCGTTACAGAGGAACTGGGGGCTAGATCTGGTGGAGAGGGAGTGACAGATAGCCAGTGGCCCACAGTGTCCCACCAGAAATGCAAGCAGGAACGTGACACCAGTCTGTCAGAGGGGCTGACACCAGCACTCCGTAACAACTGCACATCTTAGCATTTTTATTTTTCCTTGACAGTGGAGTAAAGCTTATAATATATATCACATCTCAGATGCACATGTGTCCTCTCCTATGTGCCAAAAGAAAATTTCCCTGGTGCTAAACCTAGGCATCCCTATAAAAACTAACCAAATATGACAAAACCGTGAATCTGAAATATAGAATCACAGATTTATCTGCTTTGCATTATTATGGACCGTTTCTATTTTTTATTTGCTTTCCCCATTGAATGAATGTGGAAAATCTATAGTTCAGCCCTGGAGTTAATCTCGCACTGTGGCACACCGATTTATTATATAAGATTTTGCGTCTTCGATCGGCGAGCATCCTGCTCCTCCAGACTCTGCGTGCTGCTCTCTGGTGTCCTTTAACGACGACGGCAGTTTGCAGAGATCATTGCGTTCTTCTGAATCCAGCTCTCCCTGTGGACCTTTCATCCCGGCTCCATTTAATCGTAAATGAAGAACAACCTGAATGCGTCTCTGAGTCAGCCAGGCTACGTTGGTCATTCTGCAGTAGTCTGCGCCCCTTTGGCAGGACGGCTTCTTTCAGGGGAGTCCTGTTTTCCCGCCCGTGTCGCCACACACTGAAGGCTTTGTGGATAAGGCCGGGAGGCGCCCAGACAGCGTGTCCTAATAAATTTAGTCACCACCTCGGCAGCCTTCAGCATTATCAGGAGTTGTAGGGAATTTGTGCTTGGAAACAACAGCAATAAATAAAAAAGAAAATAAACTACAAATCCATAGTCCTGACAATTGCTATAAAGTATATAAGTATTAGCGTTGCTCGCCAAGAGAACCAAAAGCAAAACAATTTTATCAAACAATTCCCATTAAGTGCTTGTTTCTAGGGCACTGTGGGGACTTGAGCCAGGAGCAGTGTGTCCATTATCAGGCGGGCTGCCAGTGAAGTATTTCTTCTCGCGTGTTTGAGAGTTGGCTGTCGTCACCTCGCCTGGGCAGTCGACAGTGACTTAGCGTGATGTTCCTCTCCTTGCAGCCGACTCGTCTGGGGGCAGTGACACCAAGCTGACTGTGGACGACCTTTTCAAGCCCCACTTTATGCCACATGACCCAGAGGCCACGTGGATGAGTGGTGAGTGTCTTTTGGATCATTTGTGACATGTGGAAACGGAACAGTCGTTGAACATTCAGGATGGTTGCTTAGTTAGTACTGAGTGGTGAGCTCCGAAATGAACAGGAAAATGAACAATGGGATGGATTATGCAATGTTCCTTGTTTGTGGTCTTATGCCTTCATTTGGAATCTAATTAGCTATGCAACTCCAGCTCTATTTTTACATAAAGAAACAGTCAAAACATTTGGCAAGATAATTATTTCCTCTGTGGAGAGATGATAAAATATTTTAGCCCCACTTCTTTGTACAGTTCTTTTCTTAGACAAAAGATTCTCTAAGAAAGAAACCACAAAAAACGCTACTGCACTGCCATGAAGCGTGAACACAGTCATAGTTAAGTCTGTCTCTCTATCGCCTTATAAATATATCGCTGTATTGATCTTTGGAGAGATTCTAAAGTCAGCTCACAGGCAGCGTAAATGTGTTTAACTCAGCAGTAAACTGATTTTTTAAATTGCGTATACGTAGGTGTGGGCAGTTAGGATTGCGGTTATTACTGTACGGATTTTGGTGTGTTCAGGTGTGCGCACTTATGGACACAGAGAGAAAGCAGCTGCCCTTCATTGATACCCATTGATTGCAAGGGCCCCCTACGGGGGGGTGGGTTAGATATCAGCCAAAACTCCTTTCCTCCTTCTTGGAGGACGAGGTTCAAGTGATTGTTTTGTGTGATAAGTACCATATCGGTAAACCACATGGTCCATACATTACCCTGTCATTACTAGTGTCATTAACTGAAGAAGGAAGGATTTTGGGGGGCGGGGTGATTACTCATCTGTCTACAAATGCTGAGTCTAATATAGGACTGTCAGTGTTGGTATACCAAAAATAATGGGGGTTATCAGTTAGGAACCAGCGTACTATATAGAATGGATTTTGGTATAGGCTCACAGAAAGGACTCCAAGTAAGGAAAGCGAAGCCAAGGTCATCGCAACAAGCTCATCTGGAGAGCTGTCTCAGCTCGAATCACCTCCGCTAAAGAAGGACACTTAGCCCTTTAGAGCTGTTCTGCTCCTAAGTAGACCACCTAAAATGATCCTGGATCTGATCGGGTTGGCATTCACGGGGTGGCCGCAGGCCAGAACTTTCACATTGATAGCAATCTGTGAACTGATAGGAGTATTTAAAATCCCAGAAGGTACTGAGGTAATACACCCAAAGGGAGTATTAGGGTAGCTGCGGGAGAGAGGCAAACAGGCATTACCGGAAAATGGGACTTTAATGCAGAATTATGTTTGGTTGGAGTTGGGTCTTAGGCCAGTCTTGAGCCTGTAGGACAGCTGAATGATATCATGGAGTTGAGGTTATGTGCTTCTCAGTCTAGATCAGGTGAACATTTGGGATCCTTCTTGCATTATTATTTAATAATTGATACTTTATTGATTATCAATATTATTATTAATAATAATAATAATAGGAGTACTTTATTACTCTTATTATTCTTATTATTATTTTTTTGATGATGGTGGGATTGATGCATTAAGAGCTAAGGGCCGGTGTCACTGCCCGCTAACTGCAGCTCACTCAGCAGCGATGCAGATCAGAGCTGTTGATTTACTGACTGTAATTATGCAAACAACTCCAGGCTCGATGGCAGCATTAACATATGGGTCGATCCATTAAAGCGCCTCTCTTCTTGTCTGTTATAATTGCCCGAGCGTGGCCGGTTTCCGGGGCCTCTCATCTGCATTCCCGTGCCTGAGGCCTCCTCCTTCTACTCCTCCTCCTGCTCCTCCTGCTGCTTCTCTTCCATGCACCTCTCACCCCGTTTAGTGCCGGTACAATCGACGGCCACGCTCGAGTTAAGGTGACCGGGTTAGCACCTCTCACCCCCATGTGCTACAGAACTCGTGTAATGCCGCGCTCGTGGCATTCGACCTTAATGAGTTGCCGTACTCCATATGCACCACAAATATATATTTATTCATTATTTCCCTCCCTCTGTTTGGAGGTTCTGATGGGAATTCTCTCATTAAAATTTTCATTAAACTAATTTCACATATTTTACCTGTCAGTCTCAATGTGCCTTGTCACAGTAATAAAGTACAGAGTTTAATAATGTAATAAAGTGAAAAACAAACAAGCATGAATAAATTAACATAAGCTACCAACTTTGTTTCGAGCTATTTTTTTACAGGGGTATGTGTATCGCTAGTCTGTTTCCTGATTTCATGTCTCCCCTCATTCTGCAGATGCTCCATTAGTCTCGTACTATGTCTTTACTCTGAAATGATTATGCTTGTTAACAAAGGTTTGTTATCCATCTCCGGGCTTATTTTAGCAGTGACAGTTCTGTTCTCTATTGACCTGCAATTAGGCGGTTCTTCTTTGCCTGGATATTGTTCACAGTAATATGGTACCTTCCCACATTTCCACAAACAGGCCACGGGCATTACGTCATGCTTTGTGATTGGCTTTCACACTGGAGAAACCCATTTTGTTCGAGACATTCTAAGCGCAGCAGGCAAGCTTTCAGAAATTCAGCATTCTAGGCCCAGGTTCTGGGGTCCTGCTGGCATCTGGGACACAATTGGGGTTCTTAGTGTGGGAACGAGCACCCTGTTTGGTATCATCAGCAGTTATTGATGAGAAATGTGGACAGCCACGAGGTGGTACTAAGGATAACTACCTATCCTGCCCCTCTTTTTGCTCCCTGGTGGTTTTATGCATCCTACTGCCATGTTATAAAATACCGCAAGGTGACTGAGGAAGCCTGACTCAGTTGGAGAATTTCTCTTCCTGGAAGTGAGCTACCAGGTGTGAATAATCATTTTGCATCATGGGTAAGATTGCCACAGTTTGGATCACACTCAGAGCATCCACAAGGTCAATGGACCGCAAGTTTTTCATCTAATAGTGCTATTTTTAAATCCTATAATTTTACCACAGGGAGCTCGTTAACCAAAAGCAATGTATTTATGAAATGGATAGAAAGCAGTACTTTATTAGAGCCTTTCATGACTTAATTGTGTATGTGAAGGAGAACTAAACTTGTACACGTACATTCTCAGTGCCCTGAATATAGCGGTTCAGCTGCCCTTTCTCTGGAATACTGCCTCATTTCAGAAGTCGGTACTCAGAGGTACAGAAACGTCAGGGGATTCGGTACGTGTGCAGTTCAGAGGGAGAACAGTGACAGATTTAAGCAGCTTTGAACGGGGAATGGCAGCGAGCATTTCAGAAAGTATCGCCCCGCCGAGGTTTTCACACGCAGCAGAGCCATGACTGTATCTAGAGCGGCCTACCACCCAAAAAAAAAATACAGATAACTTCATTCCTGCAGCTGGAAACAACTGGTCGATCAGGGAGGCAGATGAAGGAGAAGGAGTACGGTCAGCGGGCTGGGAGACCCATGTACAGTGAGAGCTTAACACTCCTCGCTCGACTGTGGCCATAGTGAGCTACGGACAGAGATGGGCAGTGTTTCAATTAAATGTATTTAAAATGTGTATTTACTTTTGAATATTTTGTAATTTGTATTTTGCTGGATGGAAAAAAAGAACAAATGTAATTTGTAACAAAATACTTTGAGAGATTGTGTTTCATGTATTTAAAACATTTAAAATACTTCATAAAATGTCATTTTGTTTGTTTTTTGTCATTGTAAGAACCTTCATCAACAGGCTTACAGAATATTAAATACAGCCTATCACCATCTTTGGCTACTTCCAAATGAATCATGTGACATCCTGTTGGGCCCAACTTGCTCGTTGTGAACTTCGTTTTCCCATTACCAGTAATCTGAGAAAAGAAGCTGCTTTGGCGCGCAGTGCAAATTAGGTAAAGTATATAGTAAAATATACTGTCAGATATTGGTCATTGGATGTCATTACAAGACAGAAAAATAGCGCGGTTAGCAAAGAGCTGTGCTCTGCTCTAGAACTTGTGAATTAACTTGCTACCCTGCCAGTGATGTTGTAGTTTGTTTCAACAGACATGCTCAGGCAGTGTCACACAGTAAGAGTGTCTTGTGGTTTTTCATATATGGAAGCCTTCATCAGTGACGAATCAGCTACTTTTGTTCCTAAGGACGAAATTAATTTCTATCAATTAAATGTAGCCGTTTTTATAGCCACTGAGCCTGTGTAAAAGGAAAAACTTGATGTTGCATGTTATATGCGTGTATTATATGCATGTTCGGCACCCTACTGTAAGATAAAGCGGAAAATTCATACATTATGTTAATTAATTTAAGAAAGGGTTGTTGTGCCTCATTGCGCGTGCACACGCACACACCAGTGCCTCTGTCAGCCACCGCCTCTAATTCTGTGGGAAACACTGGGTATAAATTAAGGGCATAATGGGTCTGAAACAGAGACCAAAGCAGTGATGGGGGGGGGGGGGGGGCCCCGCCCCCCCCCCCCCCCCCCGGCGCGCCCCCGCGCGGGGGGGGGAGGGCGGAGGAGAGAAACTAAGAAGGAG
>JAODKC010000038.1:18038336-18050982 GCA_026777985.1 Mormyrops attenuatus
GGTGCCCCCGCACACACCTGGGCCTGTTTCTGCCACCGCCTCTATTTGGGGGGTAAACCCGGGTTATAAATTATGGGAATATTGGGTCTTAAAATTCTACCAATGCTGTGTGGCCCCCCCCCCCCCCCCAACCCCAGTCCGCTGCCACAGATGCAGCATGTTGAGTTCTCATTACATTACTAATGTTACAAAAGTCATTTTTAAATTCACAATTAACACTAACACATGTAAGTCACAAAATTACATTTATTTTTGTACAAATTACTTTTATTTTAATTAACTACATTTTCTCACTCCAGTATTTTGTATTTTATTTTGTTACGTTCGATGAGCACATATTTGTAATTTGTAACAAGATACTTTTGATGTATTTGTGCCCATATCTTGCTACGGATTACTAGCACTGGACTCTGGAGTACTAGAGGAACATCATTTGGTTTGATGATTCCCACCTCCTGCTGTTCCTCATCCTACTGTGATGTCAGGTCCAACATCTGGCGAATACCTGCGCGACGCCATGGATGAGGGATGATGGATTTGAACATCACAGAGCAGAGGTGTCCATCAAAAGCATTCTCTTCTGGAGTGTGTACAACCCAATAGGTTCTTTCAGCAGAACAGTCTTCCATGCCACAAGACTTGGATTGGCCAAAAATCCACCTCGACGGGGAGCTTTATTAAAGACCTGCTCATCACTTTCCACTAGGTCTGCCTAATGAAGTGGCCACTCGCTATGTGTATATATTACAGTTACGCGCTCGATTTTCTCAGTGCCAAAACATGCTATTTTAAGGTCCTCTAGAAAATCCAATCTGTTCACTGAACAGAATCTACAGACACCGGAGGGCCGGGAATCTCTGAGAGAGCTTGGCAGTGGGCTAATCAGCACAAACACTCGGAAGTACTGGAAAAACATCACCCAGTTTGGAAAGCCGGCGCACAGGTTGGCCTGTGACTGTTTTAGCTGCTGTGTGTTTCTACCTGATTCTTGTCGATTTTTACCAGTAGCTTATACAGCACATAGTGCAGGGTGCAAAAGCTGTACTTAATGTCTAATTTAGCTGTACTTGAAGTCTAGTTTGCAACGATAAAACAATAGATAGCTCACCGATACTACGGTGAACTTCGAATGATCACCCAGGTCTCTGATTGACTCCGTGCATCTCCTTCTGTCACTCCACCGCTAGCCAGGAGACTCAACATTCACTTTATGGTCAGACAATGTATGTCATGGAGCAAATTATTTTTGAAAGAAAATGGCTGTACTGGTGTGATATACGACAATAGGAACTTAGTGACAGAGACAGATGTTATTGCACCAGAAAACTGCCGTTGCATTGTGTTGATTTGTGTAAGCATTCAGCGCATTTTAGGACAGGTGGCACTCCTGTGCTCACGGAGAGGTGTGGTTGCACAGGAGACCAGGGGCCTGTATTACAAAGCTGGATTTTTGGGTTGACGAGATAACTTGTCAGATTTAAGGTAGTCTGGGATAAATGGAGTGGACAATGATAAAGTCCATTTTAACCGGAGTACCTTAAATCTGTCTATATAACCAACAAATCTCTCTTCACGATAAAGACATTATGTTGTGTTGATTTGTGTATCCACATGTGTTATAGGGCATGTGGGGACAGATGGCGCTCTACTACGCCCAGGGAGAGATATGGTTGCAAGGAGACATGGTGTGATGTTATGTCTCCTACACTCAGAGAGTGAGCCTGCAGTGAGGCTTGATGCTATATTCAAATATGCAGATGATAAAGGCTTTTCAGGGCCCCTTCCCATTACACCTATGGGCTGGGCCACGGATGGGGGGTTTAACCACAATGGATCGCTCATCGATTTTCCAATCCCAGCTCAAACAGATTGCACAGCACCACCCAGCAGCCTTCCAGCTGCTAGAGGATTTGCTCTATTGTGGTATTTTCAGTTCTAGATTTGAATTAATTGCCTTTTACTGTCTGTTTTATTTTTTTTTGTTTGTTTTTGGTTCAGCGATGGCAGGCCTTGGCCGTCATCGTTAAATGGTCTTGGCTACGGCGGTAGCATATTTATATTTAGCACGAGGCGGCTCTTGGCGCAGACCCATTAAGTGAGACCCTAATGGTACAGATTTATCAGCTGGCGCGCCCTGCCTGCGCCGGGGGTGGAGAACACAGGGAGACAGTGATGCATCGGATCAGAGCTCTAGCTTGGCAGGACTCGGCCTAGGGGCCCTGCGGCAGTAATGGCGACTGGTCGATGCACATTGCGTGGGAGCCTCGGCCCTTATGGCAGGCCCGCCCGCGGCTGGGCTCGGTGTGGAACGAGAGGACTGTGCTGTACCCGGCTCTTTTTGTGTCAGCACCACATCATTTTTCATGGCATTGGCAAGCTATTCAAATTGTCTTCCTGCGAAACAATGTGATGTTTGAGCTTTACTCTCAAATTCAAATGACCTTTTAAAGAGGACAAAGACCTAAATGTTAGCGTACTATAATGTAAGTTTATTTTGGACGTCATTGGGCAGTGTCCTGCAGTTTTTACATGCCTGACAATGCATGGAGTCCACATTGGTGTGTCTGTGCAGACTGCCTACCCAGTGCCCAGCAGATGGTAGGTGTGTTAGTACCGACTGCCTACCCAGTGACCAACATGTGGTTGGTGTGTCCATGCAGACTGCCTACTCAGTGACCAGCAGATGGTAGGTGTGTCAGTACAGACTGCCTACCCAGTGACCAGAAGTTGGTAGGTGTGTTAGTACAGACTGCCTACCCAGTGACCAGAATGTGGTTGGTGTGTCTATGCAGACCGCCTACCCAGTGACCAGCATATGGTAGGAGTGTCAGTAAAGACTGCCTACCCAGTGATCAGCATGTGATATGTGTGTCCATACAGACTTCCTACCAGTGACCAGCATGTGGTAGGTGTATCCATACAAATTGCTTACCCAGTGACCAGAACATGGTAGGTATGTCCATACAGACTGCCTACCCAGTGACCAGCAGACGGGAGGTGTGTCCGTATAGACTGCCTACCCAGTGATCAATACACGGTAGATGTGTCCATACAGACTTCCTACACAGTGACCAGCATGTGGTAGGTGTTTCCATACAGACTGCCTACCCAGTGGCCAACAGATGGTAGGTGTGTCCGTATAGACTGCCTACCCAGTGATTAGTACACAGTAGGTGTGTCCATACAAAGTACCTACCCAGTGGCCACACACAGTAGTGTAGTTCTTTAGTTAGCAAGAAGGCTTAGTTACATGTTGTAAAAAAAATTAAAATCTATTCAGGGACCGCCAGAAGTTTCATTTTACTTCCCCTCCATATATAATTCATTACACTCCATTTATAATTAATTCAAATGTAATTCATTACAGATTTTTATATGGAAATATGTTTTTAATATAGAAGAAACGGATCCAGCTGGCCTAACTCGAAACGGTGAGCGCCTGGGAGTGCAGGATCATGAAAAATGCAAAGCCGGGGGGGGGGGGGGTTCTCAGGTACAAGGCCTTCATGCCCCGAACCGAATGGGAAGTTTCTGGAAGGGCGGGGTCCTCCTGAGGGTCACTGCCAAAGCGGGAGGTGACGGGCGTGAGTACATTAGCAAGTGGTTTCTGCAGGACGGTTGATAATCTGCATTAGCGCTGTATGGCTGAAATGGGGAGTTGCCCAGCATCAGCAGATTCAGGGTCTGCAGGACAGCTGATGTGTGTGAGCACTTTAGGAGGTGACCTGTAGTGCAGAAGTCCATGTTCTGCTAATCAAACACTCCTCACTTTATGGAAATCTCTACTGTCCCAGAATTCGCCTGGCTTCATAAGCTGAAACACTGGCTTGAAATATTCTCATTTCTTATAATATAGAAAAAACGTGATTTATTTTTTCATAGGAGAAATATATCAGCTTTAGCATATCATTCTAATTTGCAACGGAACTCTTATTTATACAAACATTCTCAGAGGAACATTTAATTTCATGTCGTGTGCATGGATGATGTCTTTTTATTTGCATAAGTAAAATATTTTCTTGGTGGGTTTTCCAAGACGTGGAACAAAAAAAAAAAAACATGTTCTTGTGAATATTTAAAGATCGCCTTGATAAGGCACAGTGTGATAATTTACATACAAGGCTTGGTTACCATGGTAACCTAACTGGCCCTTTTCAAATGTACAAAATGGTTACACCTTTTGCAATTTTGTACACATTCATGTTTTATGAGGAATACCTTAGACGGGTACCGTTCAGCAGGACAGAAAGTGACATTGGTTGCCTAATCCACGCCGAAACTCAACTCTAATTAAAAAGCCTATATATAGGAATCAGAACATGCCTTTGGAATATTTCGAGATATTCAATTAAAGTTAAGCTATAATTGATTTTAATGTCACAGAAGAACTGTGAGAACTGGAACTGCGGGGAGAAGAAGATCTTTGAAGCACGTGTCTCCCTGAACGGCCGTGTTTCACCCTGGGAGCCACAGTGACTTTATATTTTATTTTTATTTGTGTCCTGCCCCTTTAAAGGGGCGGGGTTTCGTTTGCTCATTTGCATCACACGCAAAGCTGCTCTGTGTATTTCGAAGGTCCCAATTAAAGTGGGTCTGTGAAGCATGCACGGGGCTCCTGTGTGTCCCCCCCCCCACCCACCATACATTTCCCAGGGGAACAATTAAAAGTTCTGAGAGGCAAGATACAGATTTCAGACATATTGACAAAAAGATGGCTTCTGACACCGTTGTGTGAGCAGTGCGGTCTGCATGCTTTACTACCCACGCTACACATGGGCTCTTTAATAAGCATTTGCCATGTTTGTTTACACTGCTTTCATTATCCATGCCATTGAGTCCTCTTCATGCAGACACTTGCATAAAGTCAGCATGTGTGTCACCGCTCATTTTTTGGCTACCGGTGGATTGCAGTTTCATACAATGGATGAAGTGATTAAAATGTAATTTTCCTTAGAGTATCAGTAACCCGAGCATTGATTTTATGGCGAACAAGCAAGAAAGCATGTGAACGTTAAGTATTTAAAGCTAGTTATTAATTTCCGGAAAACTGCGATATATATATTCACTGAACAGCTGTAATGTCATACATTCCATACTGGATTAGAATGGATTAGAAACTGTCCTTGCTGGTAACAGACCCTTTGCACTGTCCTGCTGATCCAGCTGCACATTCTGGGAGGTGCTGTGCACTCTGGGAGGTGCTGTGCATTCTGGGAGGTGCTGTGCACTCTGACCACTTTAGTGATTGACTGCCTTTTAAATCTTTCAAATCCCCCTGGGAGATTTGTACCTTTCCGCACATTTATCTTAGAGTTGTTTTGAAATGTTCATTAACCATTTTTACGGTGATAATGGAATAAACCTTTTATGGCAGTTTATAAAATACTTTGCAAGCAGGGGGCCGAAGGCAAAGCTTTATTTGGGAGGCCCCTTACTAAGAAAACTGATGATCGTTTGACTGCCTTCGCAAGGCAGGTAATTCAGGGGCCCGAGGCAATCGCCTCTACTGCCAAGAGCTAGAGCTGACCCTGAGTAGGCAAGTAGATTAGGGCTCTGCAACATTTCAGTAAAACCAGCCTCCATGAGTATGAGATAACTTGAAGATAATTGGATTGGCCTGAGCTGGGGGCCCAATATGAAGCACTTAAGGTCTGCTACCAGGGTCAACAATCAGCCTTTACATTTCTTCCAAATTTGGCCTCTAGAAGCTCTGTAGATAATTAGCTTGCTTTCTTTTGTTCAAACATTGTCTATAACTTATTTTCGTATCCCTGAACCGGCTTCACCAAAGAGCTTGTAATTTTCCTTTTCAAATTGCCTTTCTTTTCTGGAAAGCTCTTTCATGAGACACCTGGTCCCATTATTGTCTAGCTTTGTGACAATAACCATATTCCATGCTCTGAAAGAGCTACGTTCACTGCTGGGTTGTATGCTGTAGTCACTGCTGTTGCATGTTGCACTGTGGTTCTGGGTGAATACCACTGCATCCACTGTATACTGTACCGCTATATGGACTTGACTTGACTATTCAGAGCACAGGTGAATCATTTGACACCACGGTGAAATACCAGCTCTGTGCCTAATCTGTCATGCAGGGCTGCGTGGACAGTCTTTCAGAAAGTAAAAATGAATAACAAATGAATAAAACAAGTGAAGCTGGGGGGTAACTTTGCCAAGCATCTATCCCCCAGGTAGTACCCTTCATCTCTATGTGTCTAACAACACAATGGAAAACGTCGTTCAGGTCTAGCATACATCCAGCTTCCCGTTCGATGGTGCGGCTTCCGTGTTGCCACTGCGCTGTCGGGCCTCAATAGATAGTAGTGATCACCCCTTTACACTATAAGGATCAGTATTTACTACGGTACCCTTTAAATATAAGGTAACGTTTTTCTTTAACTGTACCTTCGTAGTGCCTTTATAATGCATTCATAGAATATTCATGCATCCTCATAATGCATTTACAGAACATTGCTAAGCAAAATATAAGTATACCTTAAAATCGTAACATACCTTATCAACTGTAAAATATATTAATAACAAACATTATAATCATATAAAGCTGTTAAAGTATGTTACAATGTTAAGGCATACTTACATGCTGCTTATGAATGTTCTATGTATGCATTATGAAGGTGCACTGAATATTGTATGAATACTTAAAAAATGCATTATCAAGGTGCTGTTAATGAGAGTTATAGGATTGGTGTGA
The DNA here is from genome assembly GCA_026777985.1 of Mormyrops attenuatus. Taxonomy (NCBI): domain Eukaryota; kingdom Metazoa; phylum Chordata; class Actinopteri; order Osteoglossiformes; family Mormyridae; genus Mormyrops; species Mormyrops attenuatus. The sequence continues at coordinate 18,045,049 of JAODKC010000038.1, forward strand.
CACTCATGCTTTCAGACCCTCACATTCACGCAAGAAAACTTATAACAAATCAGTATTATTCCATTATAAACCTAAAATTAGCTACATCACAAGTGTTGGGGTAGTCCGTAAACCCTACAGACTATTTTCAAGGTAATAAAACTGTTACATGCATGAAAACACTTGTGCAGACTTGTCTTGAATTGAAAATCTCACTCCAGCCAGCTGAGCAAAGTTGTAAAACCCTGGCATTACCAAATATAGAATGTCAGTTTATACTTTACTGTATTATTTGGATGCAACAAGTCTGATGTTGTATAAAAATAGTTTGCAGAAATCAATCAAAGGAAAAGTCTGTTGGAACAATATATGTTAATTACTGAAATGTCAACAAGTTGATATTAGTGGAGTATTTAATCATCAACCAAAGTCACAAAACGTTAACTGAATCTGAAGACAGATGTACCTTTTGCAAAACCTATGATAGCTCTTCTTTGTTCCTCAAACCAGATGTCTGAGCCCAGGGTACTACTGAGCCACTTATTTGTTTACTAGAGAGCATGTTCTTACCATGATTATATGAGCAAAGGCTCATTTTATCACACCCACTCTGCAGCTCTGTTACTGAACCAGACGATCCTGTCCTCTCCAAACCCTGCAAAACACACATGGGTGACGTTGTCGATGAGGATCAATCTTGTGGGCAGACTATCTGAATGGTGAAGAACTGGGTCCCGCTACAATGCACATGAGCAAGAGGCATGAGTTGGAAGGACCCAGATGAGCATCAGCTTTGTGGGATATCACCCCTGCAGCACCTACTAAAATTACACCGATTGTTTACTATTCATGTCTGTACCAATGGCAGTTTCATTGAACTCCAGTCCTAGGGCACATTTTCATTTGTTCCAGTAAAGCTCCTATTTAATTACTTTTTTTCTTAATGGAGCTATTGACTGATGATGACTTGGTTTTAATTGCAAATGAAATGGTAGATGATGACTGTCATTTTCAATCGTGTTAATATAAATGTGGCCGTTCTTATTTAAAAACTTTCACAGGTGTCTTTCTCTTAATGAAATATGCACCCGTTAGCTGATTCATTTTGAATCTTATCAGGATAAATTAGTATTGAGAGTAATTAAGCTTAATCAATTATTTATAGGCAAATTAATTACCCAAGAGCTAAGAATGGCAAAGTAAAAACAGATTAACGTAAATCATTTACACATGACTGCATTAAGGGCCAAATGTCTGAGTGACACGGTGACTCAAACCACCCCCCCCCCCCCTTTTGTGCATGTGTGCATTGTAGAATTTTACTTTCACCTTTACATATATACCCTGACTTTTACATGAAGTTTATTTAATAACAAGGAACGATTTTACAGAATCCATGAATGACATGCTTAAGTAAACATGGTTCACTGGTCAACTGCAATCCTTCCAGTAACTTAATCAAAACAGATACACAGAAGGTTAATTAATTAGACAATCTGCTGGAATGCTGACTAGCAGAATCTGTGACCTGTGAGGCCAGCAGGTTGACCCACCTGTCAGTTCATTTTTCTGAAATATCACCACGAGCCATAAGAAAAAGAAATACAATAACCCTATATAAACTCTATAACCCTTCCTTGATGGACTCAGTGTTACAGTCTGTCAGCAAAAAGAGGGAGACGACATGGAAGGGTAATCAAGAAAACGCTTGTGGTGTTTAGGAAAAGCCAACCAGTCTATGTTGCCTGCATACAGTCATAATTACTTGGGTGGGTCTTTCCCTTCATGTGGACTCCATGTGAGCTGTGAGATATCAGAGGATTCTTGCACATAGCATCAGCTGGGCTAGAAGTGCATGCTCCAGGAAGACGATAATCTGAAGCATCCATCTGTCAAGCTCCTTAGTTCTTAGAAGCTATATCAAGCAGTAGCCTATTGCTCCAGAGTGTAGCCTCTGTGTTCCTAAAATGAATGCATAGCATCTTGAAACATCTCAAAAACAGAGGTGGATAGTTCAGGTCTATAAAGTAAAAATCCAGACCAAAATTTTGTTTCAACCAACCAGTTGAGTACTTACTGTGACTCTTCATACTCATCTGGTTGGTTGGAACAAAATCTTGGTCTGGATTTTTACTTTATCGACCTGAACTATCCACCTCTGTACAAAAATAATTAAATTATCAGGGTAGTCTTCCAGAAGCAATAATGTTTTAGCGTCTGGAGATGTAATCATCACCATCTGAGATCTCAGACACTGTCACAGAGTTGAGGGGTCTCTTTGAGGGGTCTTTTCCATCAGACGTTTTAACACACCTCTGTTCAATAATAACAATAAAGCGGTTTTATCCTCTGGGATTTCTGTTGCATGCCTCTACATTATCCCACTGTGCTTATAAATCCTGGGATAAATACCTTTATTATTTCACTGTTTCCTTCCCTTTTCACATGGTGCAATCAGTCTGCCTGTCAGCTGAATAGCAGCCTCGTCTGATCAGATAATGTGTGAGTGAGGTCTGCACCACAGGCAAAAGCAGAAAGCTACTTTCTGCAGCCAGGACCCTTTAGCATCTGTCAGTGTATTTTACCTGTTAAAGCCAGCTTCATAGAGGACTGTGTGAGCACAGTGTATCGTGCTAATGCAGGGCTCATCAATACAGCTTTACAATTATCGTGCGTGAAAAAAATATATTGAACCTCCTTTCATCACATATTAAAGAGAAATGATAAGAACTAAACACGTAGTGTGTGGCTGTGGGGGTTGGGCCTCCGTACCTGAGAACAGAAGGTCGCTGGTTTAAAGTCACAGCAGTCGTGTGTCGGTCCTGAAATACCCCAGGTTTGCTGGGTAAACAGCCTGACCCTGTCCTCACATCCCAGACTTTGCTTTCAACTGTGTGTGTGTGCTTGGGGGGGAGGGGGGTCTATGTATACATTACGTTATGGGGACCAAATGTCCTCACAATGTGATAAAACTTGCTATTTTGACATTGTGGGGACCATTTTTTCGGTCCCCACAAGGGGAAATTCAATTTTACAAAAATCTGTGACTGCAATAAAAATACAAAAAATACCAAAAGTCTTGTATTTTGTTTGGTTTCTTATGGTTAAGATTAGGGCTGGGTAGGGGTTAAGGATGTCCTTGTTGGGATTAAGGCTTTGCCCATAGAAATGAATGGACAGTGCCCAAAAAGATATGAGTACAGGTCTATGTGCCACCACACACCCTTATGGAAACGTAAAGGGGAGACTCCCAGGAAACCTCTGTCTCATTCTACTCAGAGAGCCACCCAGACAAATGAAATAGGACAGTCTAAAAAGCACGGAGAATGGTGCTGTTGCTTTCTCTCTTTTTCTCTCTCTCTTTCTCTCTCTCTCTCTCGCTCTGTGGATTGGGTTTATATTACCAAATGTCCCCCACAATGTAATAAAAATCTGTTTTTTTTTGTTGACATTGTGGGGATGATTTTTCAGTTCATCGTTGGGATTAGAGTTTTCCCCATAGAAATGAATGGAGAGTGTAATTACAAACCTGTGTGTGTGTGTGTGTGTGTGTATGTGTGTGTACATATCCACACAAACACACAAGATGTGATATATATATATATACACACACACACACACACACACACACACACACACACACACAAGCACATACATATGCAGGATGGGATATACAAAAAGGATTCTGATGTACCTGTGCTCATACTTGTGAAAGTGGCAAATAAAGCATCAATTCGCTTGGTGGAGCTGCCGCGAGGTGGGCTGTCTGCCTGCTTTGTACATTTGCAGCCTAAGGTTCTCCTTGGCAGCCTGCATACAGATTGTCGACGGCCAGATGTCTTCAGATCCCGACTCTGCTTCCCTGGGTGCTTGGTTGTTCGCTTCAGGTCATCATGCTGGTGAGGGGTGCATTTCCGTCTCAGCCTGAGGTATTTTTCAGACTAAATCAGCTACTCCTACAGGATTTGCCTCTCTGTATCTCCGGCCACTTTTTCTTTTTATTCTGCTCTGGTTTTGCCTCCTGCCCAAATAAAATTACCTCCAAAACAAGATCCAGTGAAGGTCATATTTCACAGTACGGATGGTCTTACCTGAGTGCTGCCTTCCCTTCCCGCGGTATGTCACGAAAATTGAAAAGCTCATTAAAAAAACCAGCGCGTGATGTCACACCTCATGAAAAGGCCATTACGATTGACCAAATTAGTGGCATTCCTGAGCTCCCTGAAAAGGCTGTAACATGCTGTGTGATCCTGTTTCTGGGACACATCTTAGCTGCCACTCTGTGTTGCTTAAAGCAACATCACGTCATTGCTTTGCACTAAAAGTAAATCTTAAAAAGTGTGATGGTACAGAAGTGTGGCGTTCGACAGCTCAGCAATTCCTGGGGGGGGGGACGGGGGCCGGGGGCTCCTCCAAGTGTTCAGCACTCTGCCTTTCCTGTTCTGATGAAATCCTCAGCGCATTCAAAGGGAATCAATATGTATCACGATAAACGCGGTAAACCAACCGCCTGAGACCTTGACAGCACCCGTCACATTATTCTGCTCCACCAGCCATTATGTGATGTCAATCCGAAAATGAAGCGTCACTTAGAAGAACCTGGAGGCTGAAAGATTGTGGTTATATAAGTGATCTATTAGTCCATTCCGATATGCAGCAGGCGGGAGGTCACTAAGTAAAATAAAGAGCTCAGTGCATAAATGGCAGCCGACTGGTGTCGCAGAGACTGGGCAGCATGGGCCTGAAAGCTCTGTGCTCATGCAACAGTAAAGGGTCACCTGCTGTATCTTTGCCCACCAAAGCTGAAAGTGTCCTTTGCAATATCCAACCATCTAAAGGTTAAATTGTGTGACATTCTTTTGAAAAATCCCATGAGGTTTTTAAAAGAAATAAAAAACAGAAGAACCCCATGGAGGGTATTCCCGCACTTGTGCCCTGAGCAGTGCCCTGGGTTGTCTCACTGTAACCCTGGACTGGATAAGCAGTTAAGGAAGGTGGAAAGATGGTGGTATTCTTTGGGTTTCAGGAATGTTATATTTTAGTGTCCAGGATTGTTCCCAAATGCTCAGCAGTTATGGTAAAAGAGAAACAAGATGGGAAATTTCAGCCAATGTTTTTACACAGCAAGAGCAAAATGTTCCGGAAAATTCTACTTGGAACATGACCCATGTGTTGCATTTTGCATGCCCGACACACATCAAGTGGCAGCTGAAGGAAAGGCCGCAGGAAATATGTGCTTGGTACTTTGTGTAGGAAGGACCTGACTTTATCCAAGCGTGTGTGAAAAACCAGTCAGACGTAACTGCCGGAGTCTGAGGTGAGGTTTTCACTGGCACTGGGCAGCCGGGAAGGCCGAGTGACAGCTGGGCGTCTAGAGGGGCCCGTCAGAGTGTCAGCGGAGGCATTGGGCAGCATGTCAGAGCCGCTCTGGCCTCGGCGATGAGGCGTATTGACAGAGAGGACTTCTTGGTCACGTGGCTCAAAGTGTGGTTCAGTCTAACGAGGAGGTCGCACTAAGTCATTTATAGATCCATCGGCGGGAACTGCTGTCCTCTCTTGGGGGTGCAGTGACCCACTTTTCACCAAGCACTTAATCACTCAGGTGGAAAAATGACCAGCACGTATGCAGAACCGGGAGGGACCGCGACCCGGGAATCCTTGCCTGGACCATAACTGTGACCAGAGGCTAAGAATTTGACACCCTACCTTTCTGACTCATTTGACACTTTACACCTTCACTTTGCACCTGTGTGGGTCACGTATAACTAGCTCTTCCCCCAGGTGTGATACTCTGTGACTAGATTTTACAGAGTGGGTGTGCTTAAAGAGCCATCCATCCATCCATCCATCCATTAAAAATATGAAAGGATTACATTTCAAATATTCATATGAAAATCAGTAATGATGGCCATAAGAGGCAAGAGCTGTCACAATAATGACTATTGTCAGTGCTCG
>JAODKC010000038.1:18055192-18066464 GCA_026777985.1 Mormyrops attenuatus
ACCGGGTTGGTTTTGTTTTGAAGTCCAACGTGGCCACAAATGCGACCAACTTTCTTCTGATAAACAGAACGTTTGTACGTTCCTTGTCGTGTACAAACACCCCCCCCCCCCCCACCCTCCAGTTAGGATGCCCCAGCCATGACCGCCGTTAACTCATCATTGGTAATCCGGTGTGTTTCAGGCAGATAAGTGAATCAACATGTTTTTGGATGTACTTGGACTGATCACTCAAACTCTTTGGGATTTCGCATTGTGATAATCCTGGCCACTTAGACAGAAAGGATTTCCACGACCATTTGTTGCGTAAGCACATGTGAAACTCTCTGAAATTAATTTCTTAAGTTCTTTATTCAGTTATCTCAGACAGCACAGATGCACCGTAATTCAGTGTGACATGATGTTTGAGTGTTGAATGCCTTTGTAAAAACCATATGGAAAAAGTGCTTCAGAGGTCACCTATAAGCTTTCCCCCCATCCAAAAAAATCTTATTAGTATTAAATTGATTTAAACCATGGGGGGAGGATGTCTCAACAGTCAATGGGTCAATGTTCAGGGTTCAAGGATATTTGAGTAAATCTGCGTAAATATTAGCTAACACAGACAGACTAAAAGTCCTACACATCACCCTGGGACAGATGCTGACAGACGTCAGATGAACGAATGACTTTGCCAGAGCGGCTGACAGTTAGCAAGACACGCTTTTACTGGAATAGCTTATTAATTAACACCGAGTGAATTTTAAAGATGTTCCCTGCTTGTCACACTGTGCTTTGTTGGGATCCTTAATATACCACAGTATATAAATCACCAAACGTTAGAATTCAGTGTTTCCTGGAAAATCAAACACCATGTACAGTAGTAATATTAAGCATATACACACCCCTGATATTTCAGAAGTCTAGTCGTGTGATAATGTGGTTATTGTAATATGGGGTGCGAGGAGATACTTACAGCTCTGTTACACGGAGTCAGGAGAGAACAAGGGGGGAAAGAAGGTGAAGATGGAAGAGAGAGAGATCCAGAAAAGAATTAACAGAAAATGAAGTAAGCAGTGGAGAGAGGAAGAGAGGTGTCCCACCTGGGCGCAGTGTTGACGAGGGCCCTGACTGCTGAATGTGTGCCACAGATGAATTAATCACTTAGGGCTGCACTTAAGAGGCTCTCATGTCTCTCAGCAGGTTAAATAAGTGTAACCCCGGGGTCTGACTCTAGTCAAGCCACGTCCTGACTGGCTGCATAGGCTGCAGAACCGAGGAGCATCGTTAAGAATTACATGATGAACAATCATTAACAAATTGGCTACAAATAATTTAAGCATTGTGTACTGTATAGTGTTTTTCAGAATCAGAATTACAAAAAACCTTATTGGTCCCAGGAGGGAAACTGATGCATTGAGCCAACATTCAACAAAGCAACAGAATCACGTCGATTCAGGCTAATAATAATAATAATAATAATAATAATAAACAGACTGATCATTAACAGGCTAATAATAATAGGCTGATCATTAATAGACTGATGATTTATGGATCTGACACCAGGTATCGGTTTTTTGGTGCTAGTGGATGAGACACTAATGATGAGTATGATATGAAACCGAAAATGCATTAAGGTAAAAATCCTTGGTGTCCTTATCTGTTTACTGAAGGATTTTCCCATCACTACACTGTGGATTTTAGTGTTCTGATATTTGCAGAAAAGTGAAATCAAGTGTGAGGGATGTTCTCGCACCAGATATAACGTTCCTTCATGTATTTAGATTTATTCTCAGCTAAATACCATTATGCTAAATGTAGATTTAACTAACTGAAAACTTTCTGAGGTGTTTTATTTTCTCTCTTTTGAACATCTTTGAAAGATAAATGCTTAGAGTCATACGGCAGATTATAAGTGTCTCGTATCCTTATCTTTCAGGTTGCTTTCAAAGTCGCAAAATACTCGATATCCCCAGACATGAAATATGTGCTTTTTGCCTACGACATTAAGCAGGTGAGTCCTTTTTTATAATGAGGTTAGTCTCTCACACATGAATTTTAGAATTTTATAATAGCTATTCATATGGTGCAATCCTTATTTCTGAACCAGAATATTTTATATTCCAAACCCGATTTAAGCAAGTGGCATTATATTTCTATTAGGCTCATCTCATTTAATTCACTTTATTTTGATTCGGTTCCCCTACCAAAATGATTGGCCCAGATTGCTTTGCTTAGAATATAAGTTAAAGAATAATAAATGCAGAAATAAATATCGATGATGGTAACTACACTGCAAGCAAACGCAATTCTTGCCAGTGAGTTCACTGACACTTCACAGCCGAGGTAATGCTGCATCGGGGGGGGGGGGGTCTGGGAACGTAGATGTGTCACGAGGTGGGTTTTGGGCTGGGTCTCTCCCTATGGCACTGTGTGGGTCATCGACAGGCAGGCTTGCAGCTGGTGTCTGGGCTGTGACTAGGCTAACAATCAGCAGGGGTGGACGTGCCAGTTTGAGGGGGGCGTTACAGGAAGAGAGGGAAGCAGCTAGGTGTTTACTACAGACAGACATCTGATACATTTCAATGCAGCATCATGAATGGGAGAATAGGATTGCAGTGGGTAGCCTTGGAATAAAAGGATTTACTGCTGAAGGTTTTGTGGACTCTGAGCATTATGTGCAAAAACGGCGCATCCTGAAATGTGGTATTCTGCTCCCTGCAGAAAATGCATGTTCTGAAAAAGGCTTTCTGCTCTGAAGTAACCGCATGTTCTGAAATGAGGTATTCTGCTGTCTGCAATAATCGCATGTTCAGAAATGAGGTATTCTGTTCCTGCAGAAATGGTATGTTCTGAAATGAGGTATTCTGTTCCTGCAGAAATGAGGTACTCTGCTCTCTGCAGAAATTGCATGTTCTAGATCTTGGTCAGTGCTAAGTAAATTCAAGCTGTGATCATTTGAAAACTGCTTTTGTGTTTTTCTCATAAGATATATGGAAATATGGAAAAATACATGTTTTGATTTCTCATGTTTATCAATTATATCAAGCAACAGAAGTTATAAACTGTATCTAGATGTTGCTATTTTATCCTATATCCAGTTGGTATTTTCAGGTAGTTTAAATAACAAATCAACTGTAAAAACTCAGATAATAATTCAGAATACAATGTATGTGCATTTTCATTCTAGTCCATGTCCACGTTTTTTATGCATTATATAGTATTTTATATATTTCACATATTGCATAGTGATAAATCTGAAGTGCAAAGATTCCTCACTTTCAAAGGCAGAAATTGTGCAGCACATTAAACAGTTACATGGAGGCAGGAATATGCAGACTACATTGACCCCGTAAATAAAGACCTCGGATTTTGGATGCCGACATCCCTCAGAAATAGATGAAGCTAAAGGTTTAGTGTTTGTCCTGTTGCTATGTCTCCATGATTATCCTCGTCTCTGAAATTAGCCCATGAATAGGGAACCCTCTCTGTCACTCACAAGGTCAAGCCCTAGGAGTTTATCCATGCTGCAGATGAATGGCGGGTTAAAAGAGGAGAGCACCGGATGTGCGATTAATGATCGTCCCTGCGGGCTGGATTTCTGTATGCGACTGCGTCATTTATTGGACGCTGTATTATTTATTAGGCAATCTGCTTAGAGGGAGAAAAAAACATGTGGAAAATGTCGAGGTACTGCTCATCTGTCCTGAATTTATATTCAGCCTCCAAAATTTGGTGGTAAATGAATTACAAGAGTTTGTTCAGTAGACATGGCCTGTGGCTTGGAGTCATTAATAAAAGAGAGGCACGTGGCTGGGCACAGCAGCCCAAATGAACAGAGAGGCCCGGTAGGCCAAATCAGCGGGGATAAATGAAACCAATGGCACCTTCAGATGCAAGATAAGAAAAGGGGAACCAGACCGTGGTTGGGAGGCAGGATTCATCACTGCATTCTGTGACCTTTGCTATCGTTTGTCCAGCAAACAGTGATTCACCCCCAGTCAATCTAAGAATAGAGCAGAACACCTGCCTTTTGTACTCAGTTTCCGCTGAGTGTTTCAGAGAGAAATGCCATCCTTCCAATGAGATTCTTGACGTTGTTATCATTTTTACGACGTTTGTGACTGCTGACGCCAGCTAGCGATGGATACACATTTAGCACAGAAGCCCTGCGTTAGGTTGTAGGCGTTGCTACATCAATATTGATTTCTGCTCATCTGTTTGGAGTCATGGATTGATGGAAATAAAGACTGAAAGACAAGATTTATTTAAAGGACAGGGAGACATTTGCCTGAAAATGGCTCTGCAATTATGTTGAATAATGCAGAGGAGAAGGAGAGGAGGTGCTTCCTGAATTCCACTCAAGACCAAACTTTTGAATGGCCTGAATATACCATGTTTGGGTTTTTAACCAGCATCAGTACCCAATTCAGAGACAGTTTCTGGAATGTGCTGTATTGAGTGCCACATGGAGATTGTGCCTTAAAAATCCAGTGGTTAGGGTTTTGGCCTGGTGGCCAAGTGATTGTGGAAGCACTTAGCACTTAGAAGATGGGTTTTAATGAGGGACATTTCTATCTATCTATCTATCTATCTATCTATCTGTCTGTCTGTCTGTCTGTCTGTTTGTCTGTCTTAATTTTTATATGAACAAATTACATTTGATACACTGCGTTACAGCAAGTACCCTGAAATCCTTTGAAGCCATACCCTTCCCTTTGACCACTATATTGAACTTTGATGTATGCTTTGTTCAGCTGACTGCAGTGAGTTGCTCATCGCTTGAGTTAGACGGCCTTCAAAATGATCTGAGCTCTCTGAGCCTATTGATTAGCAGGCTGGTAAAATTGCACATGGGTTAATTTGAATTCCCCACGGATTATGAGCTGTTCAAGTCTCACATGTGAACTGACATGTACTTGTTTTCCCCACTTATAATTTGTTTTAGCTTAATTGGTTATGGATTTTATTTATTTATTTTTAATCTTGTTATTGGGGGAAAACATAAAAGCCAGGACCTATAACGACTTCACTGTCGTCCATGATCAACATGTTCTGTGCTGCCACTAGTGTTGAAGTAATTAACAGCTAACCAGCAGACCGGGTCAAGGAAAATGCACTTTTTAACAAGAAAGTAGTCCAAGAATCTATATTGAGCATTGTAGAGGAACGAGTCCCCAACCTCCGCACTGTCATCGTCTGAAGTGTCCTTATTTTCATATTAAGGAGAGAGGAGCTAACTGTGACTAAAAGTGACGTCGGGGACAGGTCAGATAGGCAGGCAAGATGAGGCAGGATGGATGCTGGACCTGGTGCCCCACTGCAGAGGCCTGACAGCATATTGGCACTACAGCTCAATGCTTAATCATGCATCTCTATCTCTGAGCTTGTATTGGAGATACAAGGCTACCCAAGGCAAGCAAGCTCGAGCCACTTTGGTGAAATATCGGCCAGGCCTTATCCTGTGTATCTCCCTATCCATCAAACCAATTCCTGCCCCTAATCAGATTTGCATGCTTACTCTAAGAAGGTTGAATAAAAGTTCCCGAATCAATTCTCTGCTCTTCGAGAAGGTTGAAAAAAGATCCAAGTAAATGTAAAGTTAGTAGCTAAAAAAAATAACACAGAGGGACTGAGAGAACTGCCTTATGTAATTTCAGCTGGACAGCAAGCACTCTCAAAACTTTGCATTAAAAAAAATAGGTCCGAATAATCATCTTTGTGATAAAACAGCACGACCCTACAGCCATTGCTTTAGAAGGGGTAACCACGGCCGTCCCCTTGATGGATTTATTAAACATAACGTTCAATTCATTCATGAGCTGAGAAAGAGATTAATTATTAGCTAGGTCAAATAAAGGAGGAACATCTCCTTTGAAAATACCATTTAAGAACGAGCAAATATATCTGGCTGAGTGGAATTTATTAATGCAGGCTTAGAAGAAAATACAAGGGCATGGTTCTCCATCCTAAGCAAGAGTTACGTACTTTGGGACAAATAATTAGCATTGCTCTTGTGGGCTTTTGTTTTCCTCAGCGTTTAATTTCTGCACGGCTTGCTCGTAGTTGACAGGACAAAGAAAACAGGTTGAAGAACTCTCAGAATAAAAAACAACTATTAATAGGGATTGCAGAGGGAAAATTAAGGGCAATTCACTCATAATGCTAAAAACACATATAAATAATTTAATTTAAAATGCAAGAGGCTAAAATCACACTGTTTACTGTTGCAGATCTTTTCATTAGTCTGTGATTATTTTCCTTAGGATACAGCAAGAAACAAAATGGGGTCAAATTAATGAAATGAAATGAAATACCACTGGGTGGAAAGAGAAGGAAAAAGATTTTAGAGTGGTTACGGATAGTGCTGTTAAAGAGTAGGCGATCAGCTGGGCCTAGTATGACGATGCTGCAAGTTCAAGGGACCATAACAAAACCTAAATAACCTTCTGGATGGCAGGGTGAATCTGGCCTGGGAGACTTCTTTCACAGCTGAAACGCCATTGGGTAGAGTGGTGGTTGTCCTACCTTGAACATAAGGGCCGAGCAGCAGGTGTAAAGGCATGCCTGTAGTCTTCGAGGAGAAGGCTGCAGAAGAGGTATGTTCGAAAGTGAGGAGATCCTTGGGGGTGGCACTCTGTCCTGAAAGCTGTTAAGGCTGAACTGAGTCTCACCCTCAGCAAAGCAGTCTGTAGTCCAGGATAATGAGGCCAGACCCAGAGCTAACGACTATTCCAGCAGCCACACAGCATCAGGGAGGGGGGTGGGACAAGACTGCCCTCCTCGAGGGCATCAATTTAAGTGCAAAAAGTCACACGCTGCTCAAAACTTTTCAGTTTTCCTTCGCCAGTTTCAAGCCATTTTAACATTTCTTTGTCTGAACTTTATGTAAAAAAAGAATTCTGAACTTTCATTCTTTGGTTTCACCCAGCTGGCAAATCTGCAGTGTTTAAATTATCATTTGGCTGGCTAGAGAGACCCTTATCAAGCAGGTCATACGGGTCAGGACAGAGGAAAAGTTCTAAAACAAAATCCTTGAAAAGTCCTGAAATGAAATCACTGAACTTTCTGGGATGTGCTTTGAGCTTGTATTTGGCACAAGGGCTGTCATGTCATATCCTGTAGGATAAAAACCCAAATGCCATTGTAAGCAGGGTGAGTTAGGGAAGACGACCCCACCGCCAGCACTAGCCACTACAGCCCCTATTTCAGGGCAATTTCAGGGTCATTTCATGGCCATTTCAGGGCACACTGAGACTGCTTCCTAGGAACACCAAGGTCTAGTTACATCGGCATTCAGCTGTGGCTGTATGTGTTCTGCTAGTTTACATCGATTAGCCTCTATGACCAGAATATGACCCCTGCTGTGTGTGTGGCTATGTGTTAGCAAACTGCTGCTTGCCATTAATGCAGAGAGTATTTTGGCACTTCTGTACTGGAAGGGTGAAGGTCGCTGTGCCTGATGAGTAAAAGTACTGATCCGTTACCGGAACATTCCTCAACTGTGGTCACACTAATGTGTGCGCTGCATGGGGACAGGGGTTCATTCCACGTTGTTGCATCACTGCGAAAGGTTTTGAACGCGTGCTTGGAAAGTGTCCCAGTAGCAGATGTGCTTTGCTATGTTATGCTGTTGTTTTGCTGACAGAAGCCATAAACACAGCGTATCGTCTCATTTTACATTCATGCCGTCGTATCTTCACAGCAGCAATGGCCTTTGCTCGGGGCTACACAGCGGGAAATTAGACTGCATCCGTCTGGTCCCAAACTAGATTCTGCACCTGCTGGACCTCAGCTGCCACTCGTCCATTAATTTGTTTTAAAATCCAGAGTTTCTTTTTAGTGATTTCCTGTCCTGCTTTCTTTTAGTTTGCCATTTCCATATTAACAGGTGGACTCTGCGCTGACTTGGGGCGAGCGTTAGCAGAATTCAGATGGCAGTCCGCTCTGAGTCACTGTAACATCATGTGTATCCTGGCCAGAGCTGAATTCAAACTGCAGTCCTGAGTGCAGAGATGATTTCAGACTTTGGCTTTTATTGGGTTTTGATTGAATCCACAATGAGGATGGAGGACAAATTAGGAAAGAGAGCAGACGGGACAATCTCGTGGTTCGCATTAACGTGCCTACCGGGCAGTCTCAGCAGCCATGGCAGGTGAATTGATAGGCCATCCATCTCACGCTATCATGGTCGGTAGCCGCCTTCTCCCCAGCTTGGTTCCTAGTTTCCCAGAGCTATACATTATTCACTGCATGGGACTGAGGCCTTTTAGACTGAAAATGCTGGTTTTAATCCAGGCCATCTATCCATCAAGGAGTCCCTGTTGGTTTGATGTTGTGTTGCATCCTTGTTAGTCCAAACACATCACACATTCCTCTTGTCACTCCTTCTCTCTGGTACTGTAGCATTGTGTCCACATTTTCTCTTTGGAATGACAAGGTCATGGGATCCTGTGTAGCCTATTGACAGTATAAATCACCTGCAGAGTCTCAGAATGCCTTTGAAATTCACCCGAAACCACAGATGATCTGTCATGCTAATGGGTCCATCAAAGATCTGCTTCTAAGTACCTCCCAACACAGGCATCTGAGTTCTGTCTCAAGGTCAATGGCATATGTCCATTCAACATCCCTGCTTGCTTAACTATTAAAGAATTATAGTTAATTATTTTGAGAATAAACAAATATGAAGCAAACTATGAGGTAACATACAGGGAGTCCCCAGGTTGCAAACGAGATCCATTCCATAAGTCTGTCTTTAGGTCAAATTTGTTAAGTCGGAAAAGAATAGTACAGTACATATTATTATTATCATTCATAATAATAATAATAATGAAACAATAATTTAAAAAGTAACTACATACGGTACAGTACTGTACTTTGAACTGATGAACCACTGAAACTGCACAATGTTTTCCTGAGCCTTTCAAAGTAATGAGTGCGTTCGTTATTACAAACCATAGTATTTAACCCGAATTTTTAACATAATAGGCTACATGGTGGTCTGTTCTTCACTATGTGTAGTGCAGAAGTCAAACGTTCTTACCCCAGGGACTGCCTGAAATCGTTTTTCTTTCAGATAACATATAACTATGTGTTCCATTTGAACCTGTTTTCTTTTTGAACGTGTTATGGTCTTTGCATATTAAAATATTGCCATTTCAGTCCCGGATGTAGCGGGACGTGTCCACCTGGTCCCTGGTCCCTGCCAGGATAGGTAGCAGAGCTTGTTGCTGTTCTGCTGGTGAAACCCTCCTGTGCAATTCAGATACGTATGCAGACAAGATCACGGACAGACCTCCAGCTGTGGTTTCAGACTTTGTAGCTCACACTCTGCGGGGGGCTCTTACAGGTTTCCTCACACGGCCTTTAATCCATTTTCACAAGTAGGATTAAACATCTGGCTCCTAGTGACGTCCAAGTGCATTTGGTCTCATTTCACTTTATTCCAGCTGCCGTGATGTGTTGTTATACTGTAGATAAATATCATGTATATTGTTCTGCAGGCCGGCCGCTCTGTGGATGTGCTTCTAACCTGGTGTTCTCTATATTGTCTTCCCAGGTCTACAGACATTCATTCTCTGCCTCCTATATAATTTACAACATAAACACCAGGTAAGTTTCTCCTCTTGAAGCAAATGGAAGTTAATGATCGTCTTTTGATGTTACCTTTTATTGAAGCGACACAATCACCTTCAACACAAGATGGCGGATTATGTACATATTTATTCAATGGCATTAAATCAGATTTCACTTCTGCTTTTTATTCACTTTTCGAATCTCGCAGTAGTTGTCAGTAATAAAATATGGATTATCACATATTTACCGTCCATTCCTTGTGATTATTATTTGCACATTAAATATTCCTCATGCCCTTTCAGAGACAGTACTGCTGTGTAACTGTGTGATATCGCCAGTGCGATCATCTTCTGCGATAAGGTCCATGGATCTGCTGATATACCCTCTGTACATTCATCTGATGCGGTCAGCATGTGTACCTTTGTTCTACTTTTACAGAGAGGTGCTGGAGCTGAATCCCCCGGAGGTACAGAACTCTGTCCTGCACTACGCTGCCTGGGGACCCCAAGGGCAGCAGCTGGTAAGACGCGGCCCGGTGTGTTTGCTTAATCGAGGCGTGACGGAGCAGGCCGCTTCACACGCACGCCCAGTGGAATTGGGCAGCATGACCTGCAGTCAAATTACATACAGTGACCGTGACTAATATAAAAGAATAAGACTGGCCTTACCTCAGTGAGTCTAGACGAGAAATCACCAGTGGCTCTGGTGATTGGTACACAGAATAACACTGCAGAAGTGCACTTATTGCAGGAAACAGCTGTGTGCTGACAGGGCTGCTGGGTAATGGAGTTTTTTTTTATTTTTTTTTTATTCCTAAATAAGTAAACCCCATTATGCTATTACACAGAATATTTTTGTCTATTACAAAAAAGTCTTTTTATGGTGGGTAATTATGAACAAAATAATAAACAAAGTATAATAGCTCAAAAATGGCTGGAACACAATGAAGGCCTGGATTTGTGTAAATGCTTGTGCTGGATTATTACTGATGTTCCTCAGCTTTATGGCTTTTTAAGGTTTAATGACCTTTTCAATTATCCTTTAAAATTATGTTAATATTTTGTCCAAGTCTCTGTGTAGTTTGGAACCTCCAGTGTGTTTCTGAGAGTACAGTAGCTTCCAGCAGGTTTTCATGGGTTGACGTGTTCCTGAGAGAAGCCCTCTGGAGGATTTTTCAGGTGTTCTCCCACTGGCAAAGTTTCTGAATAAATTCTTGGCTTCCATTTTATGCCAACATGCACTCCATCCCCCGAATCCTGCCTGACTTGGCTGTGTAGCGGGAACACGGGACAGGTTGGCGTACCTGTGGGGTTGGTGCTGCTCTGAGGCACCTCCAAGGTGCCCTTGGGGTAACAGGCAGCCCCCGGCAAGCTGTACCGCTTCACTCGCCAACGAACTGAATGAAGAATCACTCAGGCAGGAAACTGAATGAGTGCAGTGACCAAACTCATTTCACTATGTTCCGAAAGATATGCTCCGAAAGAATAAAGGGGGCTTCGATCTTAAATATCACCAAAAATATGGAGGTTTCACTGCATTTAGTTTCATTAAATTCCACTTTATTGTCATTATAGTATACCAAGGTACACATATAATGATATAAATATAATGATATAAATATAGGTATAGGTACACATATCATGATATAAATATAGGTATAGGTACACATATCATGATATAAATATAGGTATAGGTACACATATCATGATATAAATAT
>JAODKC010000038.1:18066564-18097408 GCA_026777985.1 Mormyrops attenuatus
AGGTATAGGTACACATATCATGAGAAGTGTCTTGTGACTCCTAGGGCTGGTGTGACAAATTTAAAATAGAGCAATAGAATACCATAATACAATAATAAAATAACAAATAGTAAAATAATAGAATAAATGTAATTTTAAAAGTTTATATACATAAAACTTTATGTAAAACAGATAAAACTGTATATCTTCAAGGGTGAAAGTGCAAGTGTGCAAAATCTTGACAGTATAAGGAGCATATTTTGATGGTGAATGCAAACAATGCAGCTGTAGTTTGAATATTGCATTGTGGTGTATGTCTAGAATTAATACTCCTTCTGCACACTGCTAAGTCTGGATCATGGCTGCCACACGGACATTTCCGTTTACATTTATTCATTTATCTGATGCTTTTATCTGAAGCAACTTACAGTAGAGGGACGGGTTGCAATTTATATGTGCCCCCGAGGTCTGGGACATCCGAAGCTGCTGAAGAGCATTCATGTAGTGCAGGTACTTTAGCTGAAAGGGCATGTTACCCTTTTTTAAAGTGCAGAGAACTTTCATAAATTAAAATACATTAAAATGAATAAAAAATAAATGCTGGTATTGGAGAATAAACCCACTGTGGGCGTGACTGGAGCATTATGAAACCAGTATGCCTGTAAAGTGACTATTATTCTGCTGCTTGCTCCACAAATGACGGCGGAAATTTAAAAAGCATTTTAAAACAGAGCAAGACGACAAGCTTTCATTGCTCCTTTTAACGTATTTTATGCAAGTAAATACAATAGAGAATGTTATTTTTGGAGGAGGATGGAGGAGAGTCCATGATTTCAGATACAAATTATTGCATATCTCCTTAAAACATTGCACTTTAAATATCTGACTATTCGATTTCACAAATAAGAGCTGGGAAGCAAAACAGGAATAAACGGTCCAGTTTTTGCCAGATGATTGAGGCTCTTTCTGAAGACGTGCTGTTAATGGTCTGTGTGAATGTTAAAATAATTCATCACTGTGCCAGTGATTAATAAGGAGATTTTTTTGGCTTGACTAGTCAATTAGACAATGCAGGGGATTCTCTGAGTACCAAGGGTGATGCATCTTAGTGCAGACTGATGGAGACAGCTAAATGCATGGCTTCCATTTAATCTATGGATTCATAATTAGACACCCTTTTTGTAATCTTTCTCTGTTGCAGTTTATTTATTTTGGAGGGAAGCTTTTTGTTGACAATCCAAAGGTTATAGCATCTTGGAAAAAACACAGTAAAAATTAGGCATGTTTATTATGGGTTTATATTGTGATAAATCATGATCACCCATCAGAAAACAATTACCATTAGGATGTGAGCGGGCATGACAGATGTGGAGATTATTTAGAGAGCACTGAGCTGGAACAATTCAGGCTGCTTCATCCAGGAGGGTGCTGATACCAGGCTCTCCACTCAAGGTCACATCGTCGCTGCTTTTTATGATAATTGCTTTTCACAATTTGCCAGAATCAGTAAGCGAAACAAAAGCAAATTTGAAAGAGCTAAAAATATAACGTGCCAACAAAAAACAAGTATAGCAGAGGCGCTCAGGTTGTCCTGTGCACAAATTGCCGTGATGAGCGAATGTTTGTAAGCCCTGTGGAACGGCTGGTATGCACTCATGGGAGTTTTACTTACACAAAAGTGTTCTGAGAGTAGAATACCAATAGAGAGATAGTAGAGGAGGTGGGACCAAACATCTCATTGGTTGGTCCCACCTCCTCTAGTTGCTTGGACCCACCTCCTCTACATTCTGATTAGTTATCTCTCTGAACCAATCATTTTTCGTGCTGCTCTCAGAACATTTTTGCGTAAGTAAAATTCCCACGAGCCGGGTATGCCCACAAACAGGCCTGAAATATGAAGTGATCTGCTGTCCTAATGACAGAAACTGATCCTCCTTTATGCCTTGAATTATGAAACCTTTGCCTCAGGCTCCCCCTCACAGGCAAATCGGTGGATCAGTTACTCAGAGACTTTTCTCATATTTCCATTTCTGAGAGTGAAAGGTTTTGGGACGTTGCACAGGACCTTATAATTGGGACTGTTCAACCAAAAGTAAAAGCCAATTACTTGGCCAGATTGGTGGGAATTGGTGTTTGTGTGTGCTTGGACACGTGTGCGAAAATTTCAGTTGAAGACTACATGTTTATGTCTATATATGTGTTTGGTCTGGGAGTCAGGGAGACTGTTCATTTTCTGCAGGAAAGAACTGTGTTGTGAATAAGAGTAGTAAACAGCAGAGACAGATTGAAAGAGAACAACGGGAAAGGTCTATTTTGTGCCAAAACAGGCATTATTTCTCATGGAAGCCAAGTGAAATTGACCTAGAGCAGCAATTCTGAGCCTAAAACATGAACAGGACTTCAAAATCACAACAGAATGCCTGTGTGCTTGTGTTTTGTGTTCATGACCCCAAAATTAGGAATGTCTCAAATGTTCTTGTCCAGGTAAACAGAAAAAAACAAATTCAGGAAGAGTTTCACTGATATTAAATTCCACTTCCATTCAAACTGGGCTGAACCATAATGTCTGTCCACAGTGATTATGGCTCAGCCTGAGCAAAGTAAAAGACACCAGGCAGGATTTAAATGAAGGATAAAGAGCACAAAATCTTTTTTTACAGATATTTACATTAGTTAGAGGCACAAAGAACTTTGGGTAACACTTTACTTAAAGCTGTTATCGATAATGTTTTATAATGTTGGGTATAAGAATTAATATTTCATTACAGCATCTTCTATTAATAATCATGAGGCATTATGGCGTTGATTATAATAATTCATAAGCTCTAATGAAGCTGTCATCTATAATGCACTATAGATACCTTCATGATGCACTATAATGGTCAGCATTAGAATTAAGGATGCTTTGTTCTGCATTATGAAGGTATTCGTAGTGTATTATAGATGAGAACTTTATGAAGCATTCATAATGCATATTTACACTGCATTTACACTGTAAACCAGAGGTGTGTTTGCTGTTTATGCAGAAATCAGATAATTGTGGACAGCAGACTCAAACCCTATGTGCTCTTTGAAGAAAAGGCTCTGACGATGGCCCCCGGCCGCCTCCTGTACAATGTTAAAATATAAAAATGCAATTTATTGGCCCAGCTCCAGTGGATTAATGCCGACATGGTCCACTGAGCTCAGCTCCTGCAGCCTTCGGTGCTCTGCTCTCCACAGATACTGACCTTCACCACCTTAATGTGGCACTATTCAATTATATGGGAACATTAAATTTAAATGTGTGTCCCAATCTACAGTGATTACAAGTCTGTGCATTATGTGAGAAATTAATGTGGACTCTCCATAGCATTTGCCTCCATGAGTCTCATGTAATGGGTGAATCTGCGTTTGTAATCTGGCTAATTGTGTTATACCGTCACAGCTTGTGTTGTGGGCCTTGTTACTCCAGCGACTGATGGCGCAGCTTTCCAGTATTGATGGTAATATTAGAAATATTGCACGCGAGAACCTCAGACACTGCCTCTCTTCCACTCATCACACTCCTGACAGTTTCAAAAGTTCTGAATCATGTGTCTGTATGGACTCATGGCAGGTAATGCTGCTTTACTGCGGAATGCAACAGACAGATGGCATGTGAAGCCGCAGAGAGTCTTTCTGTTTTCAGAACGAACGATTATCAAATCAATGCTCCACAAGCTAAACATGCAAACAAAACAATGCCAAATATTTTTGTATGTAAACCTAATTTTAAGTTAAAATCAGGTAAGACTAACGCCTCATATTGACATGTATTGTAATTCAAAAAATGCATGGATATCACATTTGTGATCATCATCATGTTTAAATAATAACATCACAACCCCTGATTCCCTTAATGTTAAACCTGTGTCATATTCAGAACGGACAGTTCAATCTGCATCGGGACTTTGGGTGATGTGTGTATGTTTGTCAAACAGAAGGATGCTGGTAATGACATCACTGTTAGATGCATGTATCCTGACATCAGAATGCATTACAGATTGAGAGATTCTGCTGCAAAAACAGCTAAAAACCAGCTTATTCTGGCAGCTGGCTTTAGCTGGTCTATGATGGTCTTAGACGGTCATGTTCCAGCGTTTGCTGTTCTTTGATGGTCTAGCTGAGTGGGTCACCAGTTGGTCATACTGGTATGGCCTGTCTATCAAGTTGGTCATGCTGGTATAAGCAGCTAAACCAGCCTGAATGACCATCATAAGCTGGTATGACCAGCTAAACCATCAAACCATCATGTGAAAACATGCCTTAAGCTGGTCAACTATCAGAAGCTGGTCAAGTTAGTTTGTTCAGTAGGGTAGAACGGAAACTCGAGGTTCTCTGTGTCTAAATCGAGCAAGCTGACAGAATCAGCCATTCCGTCATGGGCACATTCTCAGGGCTTACTGACCGTTGCTGTCCTATTGGTGCTAACCTGGCTGTCCTGATCCTGGACAAGGTGCCGGTCTGTATTCTTATAGTTATCGTTGTAGTTGTCTTTATTATTGTCTTCCTTCCTTTACTTTTGTCAGATCTACATCTTCGAAAACAACATCTACTACCAGTCAGACGTCGCAAGCAATTCTCTCCGACTGACCTCCTCTGGTAAAGAAGGGGTCATTTTTAATGGGATCGCTGACTGGCTCTACGAAGGTGGGTGTCCTTTTAGCAGGCCATCTTAGGTGCTGATGCTCTCTGTCGGAGGCTCATGCTAAATGGGCAACATGATCTTTTTTTATTTAGTGTCTGCAGGTTACAGGTATTTCTTAAGTGAATGGGCAGAAACTAGCCCGGCAACTGGGACACACATTTTCAACCTAAAAATATCACTGCTGTTTCACATGGAGGGTCTTCTGTTGTACCTTTAGGCTATATAATTAATCAAAGAACATGAATGTCTTTTGAAGAACTTCATAGACTTTAGGTCCAATGCAGGCTTGTATTTTGGAAGCAGAGATTAAAGTCCGTAATATTTTCTGAGTTTAAATTACCAGGCATGATTATCTGCGCCACTGGATTCTAATGCAATTTGAACGTATCAAGAAATGACTTTATTGTACACGGTAACATTTATTACATTCTGTTACAAAATAATTCCCCTTTATGAAAAAGTATAATTACATCAGAGCAATGGTTTCATGGGGTTGCCCCTTTTAAATATATTTGTTTATTTGATTTCCAAATTTTCTGTATGGCCTTCCAAATTTCAAAGCCACAGAGATGTGTGGCAGGTTGCAGACAATACAAATTTGAACACAATTCAGATACAGTGTAAATATTAAAGTTTTAATTAAAAACACTTCTATTGTACTTACATTGTTAACATGTAACATTCTCATAAACCTTTAAAATCCCCATATCTCCCAGAACAGACTAATTATGCCATTTGATTTACATTTAAAGCATATTTGAGTTTCAGCTCATTCCATAAACATGTTCTTTTTTTCTTAGTCTGTACAAAATGTCCGATGAATAAAGATCACAAGATCAAATGAGATCTTTCCTTTAGATGTGGTCTCACCCGTTGATATGATCTCAAATATAACAGTGGCTATACTAAAGATAAAAAGATCAATCTATATGGAAAATAATATTCCGGTTTCTACAGCGGGTCACCTTGCCCAATAGCAAGCTGCAAAATAAAATGCTAATTATTATACTTAAATTATCTGATTTATTCAGCATTGTGATAAAACTGAACCCCGCCCTGACTGATGGACTTGGGGGGGCTAGCTAATTAATTCTGGATGAGGATAATATGTTCTTTTGTACAGTAGTGAGGACAACATGTCAATTTCAACATGTGATGTCTAGGCGGAATAGCACATGGCAGTTATACTCAGGTGGCTGATTTATGGGAAGTTCTGTGCTTTTATCCCTTTAGTAGGTGTGGCTTCAGTTCATGCATGATTTTTATTGTCTGACATTGAGGAACCTCATTGCATTCAGGCCCAGTGCTTTTATGGAAGTTAAATGGGTCCTGGGAAGCAGAGTGACCTCCGCGCGAGACGGCGAGCAGCGCAGGAAATCAACACTCCCCTTAACCACACGACCTCACGCATCTTAGGCTGTCCAGATTGTAAAATCTGAACGAGAACGTGTTAGCAGGGAGGAGGAATCCACTTAACTTCATGATGGTGGCTATCACAGATGTTCAGGCCTCAGAATGAGGCCTCGATGACGGGCTGATTGTATGAATATCGAGAAGAGTTTTACTGCTATTTATGGGCAGTGTGGTGTGTCCCGATGCACAAGGCTGTCTGTAATTCCCAGGATCCTTTCACTATTCTGCTGGGCTAACACTCATCACCACATCACCGAATAATGTCTTTAATAATCCATTTAGCACTATACAGAGAGCACACTAGACACGAAAGCTAATGTACTGATCTAGTTAATTAGCAAATGCATTCATCCAAAGTGACTACCTGGCTAACGATTTATGTTTTACCACCTCATACAACTGAATGTTGCCACTGAAGCTATTTGGCCCAATTGCGTTACATGGGGGCGGGGCATGTCCGTGTTACCCTGGTATTTAAAGCGACGGCCATTAGCCCAAAACACCAGATCCTAAGCTGCTGTGTCAGCTTGCTGTTTCTCAGTGTGGCTTTTTTACAGCACTGGTTCATCCAAGTACACTTTCTGCCTGGGAAAAAAAGTAAAGGGAGAATATGTTCTGAAGTTCTGGTTGGTCCTCCCTGGTGGTTTTGATACATCAAAGCTCTGCGGGATTCCTGAGAGGATGAGTGCTGAGGAGAATGTACCTTTTTTGCTGCACCAGTAACACCTTCTGAACATCTTCTTTAGTAATTGTGTTATACTGTGTAGTGATACCAGCATTACTGAAAGGGGTCTTTCTACAGGCCTGTCACCCCAGGGAATAATGATGTCATTTGCTTTGTTTTCAGAGGAGATTCTGCAGTCTCACAAAGCGCACTGGTGGTCCCCAGATGGAGAAAAGCTGGCGTACCTCACGATCAATGACACCTTGGTGCCCAACATGGCCCTTCCTAGACTCACCGGCAGCTCCTATCCCAGAGGGACACAGTACCCGTACCCCAAGGTGTGAAACTGTGAACATCATGTTCTTTCCCTGCTGCGAATTAGCGAGGGCAGATAACAGAGTAATGGGTTTTAGATGCTGCATCAGATTGACTGTGGCGCTTGCGGAATCCAGTATCAGTAAAGGATGAATCTCTCAGTCTCATATAAATGATCCTGAGATAAGTGAAGGACATTCTTAAGAAATATTATCTTAAATGTATATTTCTCCACTGGACAAAACAGTTCAACCTCTTGAAATCGAAATAGCCCCCTTTGACTGAATTCTTTAATGCTTTTTCCAGAAGACTCAGGTTTATCACTTCAGCAAGGAAATTGCGTGCATGCTATCTACAGAATTCATCAATTTAGGGAACTCAGCAAAAGTATTGCTTAATGAATATTCACCACAAAAAAGCTGTCTTAAACTATTTGCCTGTAAGTATGCCTTTATATTCTGCTGTTACATATGAAAACATTCGCCTTTCAAAGGAATTAGATTTTGTCTGGTTTCTGAAGCACGGCTCAGTAGGACCCAGTTCCCTTTCTTACTGGCTCGCAGTGTTTCTGTGTTGGTGCCAGGAAAGGGCTCCTCTAAATCTCTCCTTTAAGCTGTTATCGGGAGCTTATGCTTATGGGTTTTTACTAGCCAAACCATCTGAAAGCATTGGTGTGTTTTGCAGTTTTAATTATGCTTCATCCTCTGTGATTCCGCTCATACACACTGCACAAAGCCCAGTATATCGATGGAAGCTCCGACTGATTCCTAAGTATAAGATTATCACATCTTTTAAAATTGTTTTTTTTCACTCCCACTTCAAGATAAAAGCTAAATCACAAACAATATTCACTTACAAAAGCTCAGAAAGCTTTAATATCAGCAAAAAACGTTTAACTGCTTAAGCGGTCACACTGTAGCCAATAGCTTGTGTAAGATATCTTCAGCACAAAATTATATTTGACATTTAATTAAATAAATGTATTGGTGTTTGACTGTTGAGGCTTTTAATTGTTAAAAATCAGATGAGACACTTACCTTTGGCCAAATATGTTGTACTCCAGGTTTTTGGACTTGTTGAAGTTGGCTGTTTTTAATGCCCTGCATTTTAATCACTATTTAAAAGAGGCTGATTTTTTTTCTGCTTTTAGAAAGTACTAATTCTAGCTCATTTGACGTTGAGTGTCATCCGTGTCCTGACAGTTCTAGGAGAGATGTGTAGCACATAAAATGGGTATTTTAGCTTTTCCCCCTCTGACGCCTCCTCTCATTTTCCCCCACATTTCCTGCCCACTCCATCATGCTCCTCCCTTTCACCTCCTTGCCTGTCCACCTCAACTCCTGCTGACATTCCTGGGCTCATTTATATCCGCCTCTCTTGACGGAACGGTGCCAAATTAGGTGCCACTTTGGGGTTTCTGCTGACATCTTCCTAATGACAGTCCGATCTCAGTGTGCTATGAGCGTCCGATATGTGCCTGGCTAGTGCCTCAGTCAGCTGGACTATTCTTAAACCCATTTCACCTCATTGCTGGAGAAAAAAAATCTAATAAATATATAAATACATATGTAGCTCCTCAGAATGCATGGATGGAAATAAACTGATCAATCATTCATTCAGGTCCTGCAACCTTCTCTGAGAAAATTATGATTCTGTAGACCCAATTTCAACGTCAAATTTGATATTACTGATTAAATATTTGTAGTGCAAGCAACATTTCGGAATTAGGGGGTGATCATTAATAGGTATCTCACAGTAGTTCTTTCTGTGCTTGAGAGATTGTGAAGGGACCAAATACATGGGGCATAACATAAATTAAATTAAAATAAACACACACTGTCTCCAGGAATAGTATATCTTTCTGGCACTTCTTTAATGAAGAGCTGTTTTCTATCTGAGGCGCTCTATAGCCTTCACTGGACAGTATCTATTTTTCTTATACAGGTCTGGAAATGAGACCACAGCAGCATTTTTAGTTTCACTTATTTATCAGTTTATAGGAATGTATCTGCGTAAAATCTAATTTTTTTTTGCAAACTTCAGCCTGCCTCTTCCCTGCTTCTCACTGATGAAGGGTTTTCTTCTTTGCTTTATGAGTCCTAGCTGTCCTAAGTGTCCTAGCAGTGCACTTCACACCGGCACTTAATGTTTCCCACTCTTTTTGAAGGTCACTTGAGGTCATCCTCCGAATTTTGAAGTACTGCTAGATAAGTTGAAGGTCATCTCTGGCATTAGAAAGTTGCTCCTGCCCTCTGCTTGGCTGGTTTTTGGTTATTTTCAGTGTCTCCTGCTTCACTTTGTTCTTGTGAACTGCTGTCTTAGAAACTTTGATCCTGGAAGCAGCCTGCGGTGCAGTGTAGCCTTCGGCCAACAGAGGCAGGATTAAACCAGGATTTAAGAATGCAGACTTTTAAAAAATATAGAGTGGTTTCTTAATTTTTTTCCAGGGCTGTCTACTGTATAACTATTTTTCTTATATACTGTGCATTTTAGAGGTGATACATATAGGATATCATTTGTGTACGTTAATAGCACAGGGTGTGATTATAGGCTAAAAATGTGTGATTCTGCAACCACATGGTTTCACAGTGTCTGACCTGTGTGCCAACAGGCAGGACAGCCCAACCCCACCGTGAAGCTGTATGTCGTCAATCTCTACGGACCCACGCACACCCAAGAGCTCCTGCCCCCCGAGAACTTGAAAGTCAGGTGGGAATGTGTGTTTATCTTGGCACCATTACCTCCCTGTGGGTGATGAAAATGGTCAATGTCATATGAGAATGTCTATGAGGCACAATTTGGGACACCCATCATAGTGTAACAGGGAGCATGTAACAGCTTGTCAGGTTCACCAGACACCAGGTTCACTATATATGCATTGGACTGGAAGTTATCAGCTATGCAGGTAAAGCAGGAGAAGGAAGGCACACGGCTTTGCATAGCTTCTGTAGCTCAACATGTAGTGCTGCGTACTAATAATGCAAAGGTCATGGGTTCAGAACACACATAAATTGTAACCTTTCCCTTTAAGTCACTTTGGATAAAAGTGTGAGTAAATGCATCTAGAAAAATAGCCTTATTAAGTTTCATGCCACTTAGCGTTTTGTGAATATCAGAGTTCAGTTCAGTGTAAGGAACACCACGGATAATGCAAAAATTCTGTGATTTGCTAGCATAGCAACAGCAGACTTAGCAGTGAGTTCAGTCGGCCCTCTTCTCCCCCACAGGGAGCATTATGTGGTGATGTTTAAGTGGATCAGCAGCACCAAAGCAGCTGTGAGGTGGCTGAACCGGGCCCAGAATGTCTCTGTCCTTGCCGTGTGTGACACCACCATCGGTGCCTGTATCAAGGTAAACCCACCTTATTCTTTAGATCAGCGATGGGCGATCTTATCCGCAAAAGGCCAGTGCAGGTTTTTGGGATAACCTTTAATTCAGCTGTTCAAACCCAGGTGTGAGGCCTCTTCAGCCAATCAGTGCTCAGGGAGTGTATACCCATCGGCCCTTTCTGGATCAGATTGGCCACCCTGGAATTAAGATGTATGTGTCTGTATATGTATGTGCATGTTTGGGTGTCAGCTCATGGAATAAGTGGTAAAATCCCCAAAAAACACAATAAACTGCTGGCTCTGTGTACTGTGTGTCACTGACACTAAAGGGCCATCACAGCACTGTATGGGTTTCCTGTTTCAGAGACATGAGGAGACTTCAGACGTCTGGCTATCTAAACAGGTAGTCCATGTTTTTTTGTAGTGTTTTGTTTTTTTCTTTAAATAAATATACTGCGGATACGCGATTCGGCACAAAAGGTTGCTAATTAAAATCTAGATGTGAATTTATAATTGGTACTTGTCACTCAGTGTCATGGTTTCTGGGCTGAATTGATTAAACTCCACATACAGCGATGCGGCGTTATGTCGCCATGGCGACTCTTTCCCTGCAGAACCAGGAAGCCATCTTTTCTAAGGATGGCAGTAAGTTTTTCCTGATGGTGCCAGTGAAGCAGGGTGGACGAGGAGAGTTCCATCACATCGCCATGTTTACGACGCAGGTGGGACATGGTGGGGTGGGTTGTAGGTGGGGACATAGTTGGGTCTGTGTTGGTTTCTCCAATCCATATTTGGCAAGACCAATGTTCCTAGGAAGTATCGTATTTATATTTTCCACCCCTCTGTCTGTCCCTCTCCCAGTCCAGAGCTGAGCAAAGTGAAGTTCGACATTTAACATCTGGCAACTGGGAGGTCACCAGAATCTTAGCGTATGATGAAAACAGCCAGAACGTGTGAGTTCACACTCTCTGTTACAGCACTGACTGCAAAGTGAAAGGACGTATGCTTCCTCAAGGGTGTTTTTCATTTTGGATAAGTGGCTTGTGTATATTCTGTAAGCAGATCTTCACTACAGTATTTCTGTTAGACTGTGTATACTGAAACCTAGAAAAATGGGAGCGTGTCTAAAAGTGTCTCCTTTCACCCAATTAGATACTTCCTGAGCACTGAGGAGTCTCCACAAAGCAGACAGCTGTTCAGGTGATCTAGCAAAGACCTCACTGAAACATGTGCCATTGTCAAAATGTTTTGCTTGTCAATATTTTAAACAAACAGTAATTACTGAGATTAACCAGTACATTCGGGTGAACATCTAAATTTTTTTGCATATTCATGCATCTTTTTATTATAAATCTTTCAGATTGTTGTGGTCAGTTCATGCCTGAACTGTATCCTGTATATATACTGAGTTCTATATTTCAGTTTGAATCTCATAAAAAGCCTGTGACAGATTTCTCCCTAGGGTGGATGGTCCATGTAAACTGTTAATTTTGTATGATGTGTTGTCTGACTTTACAAGATGAATGTGTTCATCATGCATCACACTCGGCCCCATATTTTATCCCTTCTCCTCAGTGTCTCGACAGTTGGCCTGTTTCCGCGGCGATGCCTAACATGCGAGTTGAACAAGGCCGGCTGCACCTACTTCAGTGCTGAGCTCAGTCCAGGTTTTCAATATGCCCTGCATCACTGTGAAGGTGAGGCATATGTGGATCTCCGGAGTTCCAGGGCTGTGCTCTGTGACATTTGCCAGGACTGATTGTATTTATGCTTGTCATTGTCTGCCTGACTGATATCTTTTCCAAGTAAGTTAGATTTTTAATTCTTTAGCTATTCAAAGTACTGACAAATATGTTAAAATCAGGTATAAGAAAGCAGATACAAAAATGAATTACAAAAATATTCAACAGCACTCTAAGAAGAATCAAATTAGCTTAAACATAATTGAGTTCTTTATGACAGCAATTAGCCTTTAATGCCATGTTGACTTGACAGATGTCAGGGCCATGCCTTCACCATCCATTATTGTTATGCAGCTAAAAAGGACGGCGTTACATCATGAACAATATACTGTTCATTCCAGCAAGCATCCTTAACTGACGTGTCACAGAACATGTGACCCTGTGGCAGAAGTTGATTGGTTAGATCATGTTACATTGAACACCATGATAAATGCTGTTGATCAGACTCTCACAGTATAGATAAGTATACTGCTAAGGGACAAAGAAATCATAAACTACAAAATCAAGATTAAAAGCATCCATTTCTTTGGTGTGTATTGAAGAAGAAGACATTCGTGATTTCCATCCCATAAAATTGCCATTTTCAAACACTTTAAAATGTCGTATATTATCGTCGTATATATATTATCAAAATGATTTTTTATTATTTCATGTATACTTCAGGGCATTTACTTATCCATCAAGAAAGCCGATTAAGTCCATTTTTCATGTGTCATATAATACCGTTCATTTTCGGGCCCAAGCTGTTACTCTGCACTCTGCCATTTTATAGATTTCCACCCCTTAAACAGAGATAAATAAAATTCACATTTAATTGATAACAGCTTTAAAAATGTGTGAAAACTGATCATTTCCTATCTTAAAACATACTGAGTGATGTACACAAAAATAACTGGGTGAGCAGACCTAATTGCGTCTTGTAAAGACTGAAATATCTCATCACCTTTTATTTGAGTGTCAATTTAAAGCAGTGCGAAGCTCTCTCTGGAAGCTACAGCGTAATTTGTCTGTGGTTATTAAGCACCCCATTCATTATTTAGTGCATTGTAAAGAGGTTTTGCAAGTCTGCCAATGAACTCGGCTTTTTGATCTTGGCTTTGTAGTGCTTTGTGATCTATGCTTCGTGCTGAATAGTGTATTTCTTTTGGCATCATCATAAACATACCTTTTGAACAGTATGTTGACATGTTTTAATATGAAAAGGAAATTAAATATTACAGGGAAGCACTGATGGATTTTTCTCAATGTGAGGCTGTAACCATTGTTACCAAAATGTAAAATGCTAACAGGTTCTTCAGTACATGACACTGTGGGCACATTCATACAACACGATAATATTCAATATGCAGACCAGCCAGTTTGTTAGGTATACCAGCTCGTTAACACCAACAGCCTTAAACGCAGAGGATCGTGTGACTCAATACACACAACAGATGGGGTCACGAGGTTCACTTTCCTTCAAATAAGCTTTGAAACAGCTAAGATGCCTCGTCTAAGTGATTTTCAATGTGGTGTGGCTGTTGTTCCCAGACGTCGTTAGCCCAGCATCTCAGAAACAGCCCCCCTAAAGAGATTTTCACTTAAAACAAAGTGTACAGTTTACAGAGAATGGTGTGATTAACAAAAAAACTACCCAATTAGTGGCATTCCTGTTGAATTCATGCCTCAAAGAACTCAGACTATTCTGTAGGCAAAAGGGGTCCTGTCCAGTACTAGACAGGTACACCCGATAAAATAAAATTGAGATATATGCAACTTCTGAGTTACATGCATTGGTTTATATGAACTTACCTCATACTTGTTCTTCAGGGAATCACTGTGAGGAAACATACTGGGAAAGGTTCATGCAAAGTTAGTAATCACTGCATAATTAATCAATCAATCAGTCAGTCAGTCAATCAATCAATCAATCAATCAATCAGTCAATCAATGAGTCTTCACCAACCCTGTGGTTGTCCTTATATTTCATGTGAAGTACTGCCACAATAATTCTGTAATGGGTGTGAAAAAGAGTTTGCAGAGGATATTTTACATATCCAGGAAAATGCTGCCCTAAAGTCCATATCTAGTTCCAGTCTAATGACAATGTTGTGACCTTCAAAAACTCATCCCTACTAGCACTGTCAGCCAAAAAAGCCAAAGTATATCTACGTTTTAAAAATGCCAAGTTATTTTTAGTAATGATTGCGAGGTAAACGTTAGCAGAACTTTTTGTTCTACTTACAGTTCAGGTCAGCAGTCAGACTCAGCAGTAAAACCCAAGTATTTTTAATGGAAAATGTGTGAATAATTAATGCTCATAATCACTTGGTACTCTATTAAAGGGTCTTGACATCCCTTACTGCACAACATTAAAGGAAGAAAACTAATCTTCATAGACTATTGCAGAGTGTCAGCATGTCAAAGTTGTGGCTTGTGTAGATGTAGTGAATTCATCTGTGTTCATTTTCTCTCTTGCAGGTCCAGAGGCACCATCAGTGATCCTGCACACTTTAAATACTAACAGTAAGATTTCTTTCCATGCATTTCTTTGATTCAAACCTCATACCAAAATACTGAATCTTATATTTGTTGGCATTTTCCTGCAAGTGTCTCCGGAAGTTCATAAAGTGTAATTCTGTTTATCGGTGTAAAAAATATGTTAAGCATGTAATTAAAACTTAGGAATTATTTAAATGCAAATAACGGTGAAGGCAAGACTTAAACATGAAAAAGCTTGCAATCTGTCAAGGTATTTAGTTTATACATTGTATGAAATATATTGCAGTAATTCACTTTCTTTCCAACTTGCTCCATGTTGGTCTTTATTTACATGAGCTGAAGATTGGTTGAGTTTGACCCGCTGTTATGGACTGTTAGTACTGTAGTTATGCCATGTTGCTTCCATATTGACAGACCTAGGAAATTATCTCATATGTTTACACTGCATGATAACTGGATATCTGATTTAAACTTTAAAGCCATTGTCAAATTTAATTACTGATACATGTTTCCTCCTTTTATTGATGAAAGTATCTCAATGAAACAATAAGAATTGACTATAGTTGACTGGCTTTTAAAGACTCTGTCTGTGTGTCATTTTCCCATTGACTATCAGCCTGTTTGTTTCACCGATTGCTTCATCTGTGCTTCACACAGACTATTTTACACTGGAGGAGAACACAGTTCTCAAAGCAGCCCTGAGAAGCAAGAAGATTCAGCATACCCAACTGAAGCTGTTAGATGTAGAACACTTTGGTAAACAGATGAGATGATGATGGATGGATGGATAGATGGATGGATGGATGGATGGATAAACAGACAGCTAATTTTTTAAAGCTCTTTCTGCGAGGTTTTTTGTTTCTCATAATGATGAGCAGAATTATTAACAGCTTTAAATTTACTGTTATATTTAGAACTGCCACTAAGAATCTCCTTCCCACTGGATTTCTCCGAATCGAATCAGTATGGGCTGCTCCTGGTCGTGTGAGTATCTGATGGGCTTTCCTACAAGACCCTGCTGCGTGTGGGACATGCCCCAATTCCTGGATTTAGCGCTACTGTGGATTTAGAGCTTGATGTAAACAGTAAAAGGCACCTCTTGGTTGATAAAGTTTTTAGTCCTTGTGTGCAAAGACAGAGTCTAGTCCCTGTTCACTGACGTTTCAGGGTTGCCAACTCTCGCACATCTGGTATGACTCACACTTTTAGACTCTCATGCTCAAGCATGAAATCTGACGGCACATCTATATTATTCCATTATAAACCTAAAATTAACTACATCAGAAGCACTGAGGTAGTTTGCAAACCTTACAGACTATTTACAAGGTAATAAAACTGTTACATACTGTACATGTAAATAAATACAGAATTGCCTTGAATTGAATATCTCATGCCGGCAAAGTCGGCAACTCTGACTCTTACGAGACCATTCATGTGTATAGGAGATGCGTCTGCTAAGCATATGATATAATTGATCTAATTTTCTTTAAAAATTATAATAATGCCATTATTTATAGACACGGGGCTTCTATGCTAAGATACTTTTAGTTCATCTTTTGCAGAGATGGAGCTCCTGGGAGTCAATCAGTGAGTGACCAGTTTCTGTTGGACTGGGACTCAGTTCTGGTTAGTTCAGACAATGTCATCGTGGTCCGACTGGATGGCAGGGGAACTGGCTTCCAGGGCCAGAGAGTTTTGCATGCTGTGTACGAGCGTCTGGGATCCGTGGAGGTCCAGGACCAGATTGCTGCTCTGGAGTAAGTAATGTGATAATCAAGCTTTTGGCCTGGAGCACATCGATTAATTTGTAATTGAAAATGTTAGGAGATACTATATGCACCTTGGTTCAGCATTCAGACATTGATCAGTAAACCTTCCAACTACTGGAGTCACTGAGGAGACAAAACACAGAAATCATTAATATTTCAATGCTATTTCTCCATGAATGTAACATCTTTCGAAGTGTAGAATCTGTAGAATATAATAAGGATAAAAAGTCTGTTACTTTTGGAAATGTAAGCAGTAGAAACTGGAAGTATGGCCCTCTGTAAATGTATAAAGTCATGAAGTTACATTGTTTTAAGAAATGTCTTTCCACCACAGACCTTTACTGGATCGGCAGTTGTGGATGATAGAGGGATGCATGTGTGAATTATATAATAAGTCTTCCATGAGGATCAGTGATTTATGACAGTTTTATTCACTTACTCTTTATCTAAGGTACATGATGCAATTCTCTTACGTTGACCACACACGGATAGGGATATTCGGGAAGGTAGGCACGCTATACTGCCTGTAGAAATCATTGACTATTTCTTGTACTTCTGAATGACCCACTAAACTATTTGAGGATATTTTTAAACGCCCTTCACTGGATGTAAATCCGGAGAGTGAACATGTGGATGTGTTTATACTCCTTCACAGGACTATGGAGGATACATCACTTTAATGATGCTTAAATCAACGGACACTCTGGTCAAATGTGCAGCCTCTATGTCTCCAGTTACTGACTGGAAACTCTACGGTGAGGAGAACTCTGCTTCGGTGGCCTGAAAGACAATGACATCACAAGGATGTAGCACATTCACATTATGCTCTAATGCAACTACATACTGTCTCATACCAAGGAGCTTTTCAGAGTAAATTAATTGACAGAAATTAAATCAATTGATTATGGAACCAATTTAAACCACCATTAAATGAAAGATCCAAGCCAGCCGTCTCAAACTAAGTACACAGGGGGGACTTGTACATTCTTTTGTTCATTCTAATCAATTCCTAGGCTCTAATTATATAATCACATTTCCTTTTTAATCTGTACCTGTCTCCAGAATCACAATATTTAATAGATTAGGTGAAGAGATATAAGCAACAAGATGATGCATTTTCAAAAACGCTGAATTAATTGCGACAGTAATTATTAAAAAGCAGCAACCTAAACTCTAAGTGAAAAAAACATTGCGCAGCAAAAAGGACGAGATCTGATGCCCTGTTTGCTCATGTTGCCGCATGCATGTCTCACTCCGCCAGCATCAGCTTTTTCTGAACGATACCTCGGGATGCCAGCGAAGAACGACAACAGGTACCAGGTAGGTCACGTTCATTCACAGTGGTGCTTAATTGTTTTCACTGCTGAGCGCTATGTGGTAACGGGGGCCGGCAGAGAAAGCAAAGTAAATATGGAGGATAGAAACTGCTTTTCCTCATGTGCCAAGGCTTTTAATGCCGCCAAGCCAGTGCTCACGGTATCTGTGACACACAAAAGAAAGATCCAGGCAATCACGTTTGACATTTAAAAGCTTCCGAATAAGGTTAACTAAGAACGCTAATCTTACTGACCTTTTACACTCACTTTAGCAGCACAAAATATCTTAATACAAAATAATTTTGTATTACAATTTTACTTAGACAGAAGTGTTTCTGAGATGAAGCGCATTATTTTTCGAATAATGGGTGACTTTAGAAAAGTACTACAGATTTCAAAACTGGACAGCAGTCAATACAATGGATGGAAACTGGAACAAACAAACAAAAAAAAAACAAATAAAATTTCATGGATACCCATGATCCTCTAATGGAAGGTACATCCTACAGTCCAAACACATGTGGTTAGGAGAATAGGGGGCCTGTAGTGTGTGACTGAATGAGTGAACGATATTTATTAAAATGATGAAAGTGGGCAATAAAACACGTACATATGTGAACTAATCTAGTCAGCGTGGAAGTGTCTCAAAAGAAGAGCAGACTGGCTTAAGTAAGCATTTAATGTGATCTCTTAAAGCTCTATAAACACTGGTAGTTATGGCTCTGAAGGTTACTTGTAGCTTTCAGTAATTATGTGAAGCGCTAATTTCACCATTTTCACAGTGGATATCCAGGGATTGCCGTTATAGGATTGAATTGTAATTTAAAACATACACTGCTATCTACTTTGTTTTCAAAGTTATTAATATGACTTGTAAACACCAAGTGATGCTATTTAAAGCTTATGGTGACTCTAATTAATCCACCATACTGTAAAATCAGCAGACCCCAAAGCCCTCAGACAGCATGAGAGCTCGACATGGTGTAACATCAAAGCCGACCAGCGGCATCTGAGGCGAGGTCCCCCTGACCTCCATTTAAGTCACTTTGAGGAAATGCTGCATGAAAGAAAAAGCCTGTCTGATACATAGTCTTTGAAAGACGGCCATGAACACACTGATGTTTAACTAACGCTGCCTTCCAGTTCTCCAGTGTGCTGCAGAACATCCAAGGACTGCGAGAAAAGAACTTAATGCTGGTCCATGGAACCGCTGATGGTAAGCAAAGACGTCAGAAGCGGCAAAGTACACAGTGAATGTGCGTGGGCATGATTCCATGTTAAATTACTTTTAAATCATGAAAATAGCAGTTACCGAAAAAAGTGATGAATACAAAATGATTACGGGACAGTGAGAAGACGAATAGATTTTAGGGTATTCATGGTTGAGTATTTAATTACATGGCTGAATTATTTCATTACCGTCCACAACTACTTTTTTTTTCAGCCAGCATTCATTTTCAGCACACAGCAGAGCTGATTAAAAACCTGATTAAAGTTGGAGCAAACTACACAGTCCAGGTATGTTGTTTGATCCATTGTTCCTAGCACTGTTTCTGTTTAACCTCATTTCCTGTTGAAGGTGACAAAGTTTTTCCTTCACATGATCGACTCGTTGACGCAAGCGATCATACTCTGTGACACGTGACCCTGTCCCCATTCCTGCCTGGTAGATCTACCCGGACGAGGGCCACACCCTGTCCCAGAGGAGCACACAGCATCTCTACGTGTCTCTCGTGTCATTCTTCAGAGAGTGCCTCAAAGAGGAGGTCTTGCTAGTACCAGAGGAACCAGAGGAAGACGAATAGACGGCAAGGATGCACTATGGGCGGGACTTAATCACCAATTTCCATGAGACTTACTGAAGCTGCAAGATGCTGGACGGTGTGTACAGCTGCTGCCAGACTCACAGAGAAGGCAAGAGTCTGAGAAAGGAGGACGATGAAAGAGCAGCCAGCAAAATGGCCAAACTCGCGCACTGTAGGATCCTCGTATAATAAGACACGACTCAAGCTTCAGTATAGAGATCTTTCACCTGGAAGCACAGGATAACTTCAGCCCCCGCTACACACACAGATACACACGGGATGACTGGTTTCTACATCCACAATTACAAGTGCATGGTTATTTTATTTTAGCTATCCTTGCTTTTCCATGTAATTATTTGTTGTGGTATATATTTAAAAAGTTGTATGATTCCCAGAAGTCCCTGCTGTTCCCAGCTTCCCTCTCATGTATCAATCACAGCGAAAAAATTGACTTCTTTTTTTGACATCAGCGAAGCAAATTCAGCATTACTGTGACATCCCTTAAAAAAGTGCAATTGTTCCTCAACCCTGTTCTGTTCACCTCAATATGGACGGTATTTTGTACAGTACAACAGAGCGTGTACATATATATTTTTTGGATATGTCTCATAGTTGTCTATGGAGAATAATTTATTTGAACTATTTTAAACTGACGTCCTTCAGTTTCGGTACTCTTTTTTTTTTTCCTTAGGATCGATTTTGTAATGCTTGGTATTGTTCATTTTGCTCTTTATTAGAGAGGTTTGTGTGGAATGGGACACATTGTTATTGTCTTCTAGTAATGGTTATAAATAAACAAATAAAAGTAAAGAGCTGTGAAAAGTTTCGAGTGAATAAATGTGGCACCGAGATACATGGACAAAAAGACAATACATTTAAATCATTTCGGTTGGAGTGTAACGATATACACCGATACCTGTGAAAGGTTCTACTTGCTACCAGATGTACTTACTTTTTCACACATGGCTGCTGCACGATTACTTATTTACCATCAAATAAATTATGACGTACTGGAATCTCCTATCCTGTCACCTGAGGATATATTGACCTAATTCTAGGACCTGTTGGTTTTTGGTATACCCTGATATATAAAACTATTGAACTGAAAGAGGCTAGGCTTTTTTTCAGGTCTCTCTTTAACTTGCTTATACTTGTGTGTAACTAAAAACTTTAAATCTTGTTATAAGACATTAAAAATCCATAGGGCCTTTCCCTCTGCAATGGTGGCATTTCCAAAAGCTGTAACTGACTTACATCCACTGCTATCACATTGGCTGGCGTTCGGGCTATTCCTACTGATTTCTGTAGATGAAAAATTATCTGTAATCGGCTTGTTGCATCTCCAAGTTGATCTGATGACGAATTGACAACAGTGCTCAGCTAAGATCTGCACCTCATCTCGGCACACCACATTCTCCCAGCTGTGGTACGATCTCAGAAGATGCCCTTCTCCACTGCTGTCACTCTCAATGTCTGCAGTCATCAAGTATTGTGATGAAAGCACTGCAGTGACAAACCTACTTGTGTCACTGCATTTCATTGCCTAAGTAGCCACCATGTTGTACACCCAATAAGTTCATCTTATTCCAGCCACCCAAACACTGACCCATTTAATCCAGTTAATGGACAGGTACATGATTACTATATTTATACTCTAGCTGAGATGGACCTTCAGAGTTTTCAAAAGAGCAGCGTTATGCATGACCATGTGACCAAGCCTCGAACCGGAAATAATTTATCTCCCTTACTTATTTAATCTTGTTGGAAGACATTAAAATTCCCCAGTGCTTGTCTCATAGCAATAGTGGCATTTCCGAACGCTTTAGCTAACTTAGATCCGCTGCTGTCATAGCGGGACGTCGTCGCGTCTAATTTCTGTGAATACGAGCTTAGCGTTCGGTTCAGCCTCGTTTTCTGGGATGGATATTACCCGATTAACAGTTAGGTGTAGGGCTCATTAGCAGCTCTGATTGCCGGTGTCTCGTTCCCAGGTTTGCGATCTCTGTTCACCTCTGTGCCGCAGCTGTTGTACATGTTGCCGATTATAGGCGTTTGCCTTTAAATGGATATAGGACCCATTTGCTTGAGTCACTCTGCATTAAAAGTAAAAAATTAAACGTTTCTTTTTAATTCTCTATTTATATTCCACACACAAACTAGATAAGGGATTATCTCGATCTCAATAAATATGTTTTATAATGCAAAGATGGTGGTCGTCCACTTCCACCAGGAAGCGAACCATACGGGACCCTTACCGCGAACTGACGGATTCCTACGGCAAAGCATGCGAGCCGCACCTGTGCTGCGGAGGCAGGGCCGAAAGCGTCACCAAAACCAGCTGGTTGCGTCACCACCATCTGATTGGTCGAAATGCACGGAGATACCGGCGTTATGCGCGTGGATTATCTGAAGGAAAAATCGTAAAGTATTCTACGTATTATTCACTTTTAGTAGTATCACACATCGCGATATACCGGCGCATTCCTGTAACTTGGAACAAGAACATTTCCTCCTACTTAAATAAAAGGTACTACAGGACAGCTGAAATTAATGTATTCGTAATGCAAATTTGCGCAAGCGAATGCTAATTCCGCTAGCGTTTGATACTTGCATAACATTCAAACAGACGTGCTAGCGGAAATTATCATTCAGTAAATGATAATGATAATAATAATAACTGCACATAGTAAACCTCGATGTACACTATGTGAACAGTAAATATTCGTCTCTTCGGTTTTACTTCACCGTCGCCCTCCAAAGCTCCCTTTACCAAGCCGACCGTTGTGCAGTGGAAAACAAAAAGCAGCGGGATCCGCGCTGTAACCGGTGTCCCTGCGGGTCGAATCCTGTGTGCCAGTGGAAAACCGCCAATAGTAATTTGGTGGCTGGGGATTCAGCCATATATTCATTTAAAAGTTAATACATTTCTACCAATATTTAGCCTACTTGGAAATTGTCTGAATATGAATATAATGTGCTTTTTGGTAATTTGTAACTTTAGGTGTGAAGTGTAACTTTTAAAACCATCAATGTCAGGGCAGTACAAACCCAGGTAGTATACCTTTGGAGTTGTTAAATTGGAAACGCTGAATTTAATTTGGGGAAAAATTTAATTCTGATCTGAAAGCAAACCCTTGAAGATGATCACTTTGAAGCAAGCATTTAAATGAATTTTAAAAATCATTTGGGAAAACAATGAGTATAGGTTAGAAAGAAGGGTTGTAATTTAGAAACAAAGGCTGTAATTTGAAAAGAGGGGATTCTAACTCAGGGAAAAAAATAATTTCATTTATCCAATGCGGATTTCTGTACTTCTAAATCAGTGCGGAAATGGCGGAGCCAAGCCAAATCAAAGACCCCAGAGTTCAAAAACATAATAGGGGACGATGCTTTTATGCAGTCAGTGGGAGTACACAGGTTGTTCAGGGGTTATTTGCTGAGTTTTAGTCATAAAAAGGAATCTGTTTTTTTTTTGGCTAAATGAGCATTATTTACTTTGCAGAAGTATGAGTTAGTGTAAGATACAGGGGATTAAAGGGAGGATAGAGGATTGTTCTCTCTTTAGAAGGGAATTAATGGGAATGTAACATTAGGTACCTTAAGCATTACCTAACATGATGGTTCCCAAACCTTTTCTGTCAGGCGCCCCTTTTGAGAGACAGGTTTCCCTCGCGTTAAGAGTGTTTGCTTTACGCAACTTTAAACTTAAGAAAGACCTACATTAGTCCCAGAAAATAGCATTTAGCATCTGTTTATCAGATAGCCAATTTTAGATATATAGTCATGCGCCACATAAGGGCATTTCAGTCAACGACGGTGGTCCCATAAGGTTAAAATGGAGCTGAAAAATTCCTATCACCTAGCGACGTCGTTGCTGTCCTGACGTCATAGCGCAAGGCATTACTCACATGTTTCTGGCGATGCTGGTGTAAACAATCCTACTGAGGGGCCAGGGGGGTATTTCACAAAGCAGGATTTCTTGCTTAGCCGGATAACTTGTTGGATTTAAGGTAGCCTGGGCTAAATGGACTATATTTTCGTCTACTTAAATGTAGCTCAGGCTGCCTTTGTGAAATACTCCCCAGTTGTATAAAAGTATGGCACATACAGGTATGTACAGTATATAATATTGAATAATGATAACTACAGTATGCAGTGCTGGTTTATGTATTTACTATACAGTTCTTATAGTTATTTAGGCTATACCATATAGCCTAGGTGTGTAGTATGCCATGCCATCTAGGTTTGTGTAAGTAGGGGAGACCGGGCATAGTTATAACGTTTTTTTACATTTTTGACTGTACTTCGGAGCTGTTTTATGGAATTGCAATCAAACTGCCTGCATGTGTCTTCTATGAAACGGCACAGGTTTTTTCTCTGTATCACAATCAGACAATGAAAGGTT
Source organism: Mormyrops attenuatus (assembly GCA_026777985.1). Lineage (NCBI taxonomy): Eukaryota > Metazoa > Chordata > Actinopteri > Osteoglossiformes > Mormyridae > Mormyrops > Mormyrops attenuatus. The sequence continues at coordinate 18,090,452 of JAODKC010000038.1, forward strand.
AGCCTCAAACACATGGAGTGAAATGTTACAATTTACCCCATAGTCAGTGATAATTGTAACAGAGCCGTGGGTTAAATGTAACATTATGAATGATGTCAAAAAAGTTTTTTTAATTTTTTTTTGTTCACCACAATCTGCGGGTATGTATGCAATGTATACAATGTATATAATCGCAACTAAAATCAACGATCATAATAAAACCAAACAAGATGTGCAACTGTGCACTAGTTCTAAAAACTGAATAACAGGAGTTTCATTGGGCTTTAGCCCCCCTAGAATGTCTGTATCCCCCCCCCCCAAATAAATGTACACTAACTAGTTTAAATAAGACAAGGCTTAGCTCCCCCTTTTCATAGGTCTCTAGTGACTCTCCAGGTGTGCATGTTTGCGTGTGTGTGTGTGGGGGGGGGGTTAGGTTTATAAACATTTTAAATTTCATCAAACAACCTTTCATAAAATATCAGGATATCACCTTTAAATGTGTTATTTTATAGAATTTATAGAATCTGCCAACTAGCACATTTACATGAATAATGCATTAATCTGACAGCTTTAAGCTGCACAATAAATATTTTACTACATCAGCAATGTATTTAATCTAAGCAGACAACAATAAGAACAAAATGTATACATCTTAGCAGTTTCACTTATATTTCTAAATATGTTTCATACACAAACAATTTAGTCATCAAAGTACATAATTTATTTATAAAATACTTTTTGGATAAATGCCACAAAAAATCGTTTGAAGCAGAAAAAGCAGAAAAGATGATTCATTAAGTGGGAGAAGATCCCTACAACTAGAGTTGAAGCGTCCATCGTGGTGCTTTGTGCCTTAATCGCTCATTCCTCCGTTAATCGGGACTGCTTAAGCGGGCAGTGTCAATGATGCCTCACCTTGCCAGCATTTCATCTGCCTTCTGTTAACTTCAGCACTACATGCACATGGGAGAACCAGCTCTTCTGCTAGGTCACTGCACACCCAGCTAACTTGCTGTGCTCTTTGTCGTTGATGGGAGATGTGCGTCACCTGATTCACCGTGAACTCTCAACATACATTATTTGCAAGAAGCTGTTTCTATTTAGTTGAGTAATCAAGGTAAATCAACTTGTCAAACTTCACTGTGTAGTTTTGATAGTTTGAAAACTGGGACTTTTAAATTAGCAGAGTGAGGAGAGCACATGTTCTCTGACAAGAATATCCATGTTTTGACACATATATGACAGCATGTAATGGTGCTTCTCTGCTTTTCAGTTACGTTCACTGGGTGAAGGATGCATACTCTGACATCACAATTTGCGGTTTAACTTGTTTTTCTTTTCCTTTGTGCAGGAGAGGGGATTATTTGTTTAAGTTTATAACTGAGTCCACTTCTACCTCTGAATGATAACAGTGATAAGGGTAGCCTGGTTGACAAATTGGTTCATACATCAGCTAGTGTTACTGGATAATAATGATAATTATAAACCATCATCGACATCATTACCATAATCAATCTTTTAATGAATTTAACTTAATGGACTTAAACATACAATAACTTTTAATTAAGGATGTGGGTGTTGGATTATTAATGTTTCTTTCTGATTAGTAAGAGTCTCTTAAGCAGTATTATGTCTTTTGTAATTGCATAACTAAGTGTTGAACTGCCTTACTAAGATTAAGATTTTTTTTTAAAAAAAAGTGGTATACGTTTGCATTAATAAAGAATGCATTAGGAAAGCATTGTTCAGATAAGTGCTTGGATTACAGCTCATCTGGCATAATGTCAGAATTGTCACTCTTTGTGAAAGTCCCCATTCCGTGATCTTTCATGTAACACATTTGACAGTGCCGTCTTTGCTAAGCTGGTCTAATTGAAAGCCGTGTCACTGGGTGACACACACTGTGCGGCACCGTCTCTCTCTCTGTCTTCTGACACTTTCTGATCTCTGGGAGCTTAACTGCGTAGCCAAAGAAGTTCAAGCGAGGAGAACCAGTTATTTCATGTGTCTGAAACAGGAGAGACCTTTGGGAATCTAGAGCAGGCAGATCTGTGCAAACAGGCTACACATTCAAAAGTGAGGCTCTGGACAAAATCTAACGCCGTCTGAAATGTACTATGTCCATTCATCAAATCCACTCATTCTGATAACGGACAATACGTACAGAAAATCACTTCTGCCTTAGATGGATTGAAAAATGAGGGATTTGCCGGTAGCCAGAGCAGTTTTTTTCCAAACAGTCTCACTTCACACAATGATCTTAAGCAGCTTCGTCTAGATATCCGCTTCTGCGGGAAACACAATAGCCACAGACTAACTACTATCTCTGTATATATTTCTATACGGAGACATTGTAAAAAAATTGTAATTATGTTTTAGCGACACTTAAATGGAATCGAAGAGGGAGTATAAATAATTGCTATTGCATTTACAGATCCCTCTATTAATTACTAAAACCTCTTAGTGAAAATAGTCATAAATCACACATTATCCTTAACTGGCTTTCCAGTTCGGGGATCCAGTTGATGAACCTGGATCCTGTCCTGGAAAGCACAGGGGCGCAAGCTTAATGAAGGCCCCTACTCCGGGACTCTAAAGACCCTGAACCCCCTTAGATTGCATGGAAGGACACTACACGCTGACATATGGCTGAGACAGGAACCAAGAACCACTGAGCTTCAGAGTCGCTTTACATTTGACACATTTTTATTTGTGGTTCTCAATAAAAATATATCGTATAACAAATGGCAATTTATAAAACCCCCCTTTTGATTAAACTCTTCCTGCCTCACAGCAGAGAAGAAAACAGATTGAGATTTGCGTCATATATAGTGTGATCATATGCAAGTGAAATAATTATTTGCTTTGTGGCACATCTGTCTTGTAATTTTCATTTTATTAATTTAGCTAATGCTCTTATCTAGAGCTACACTGCCACTGTGATACATTGTGGTAAGAAATAAGAACAGATAACAATGTACAGGACTGAAACAACATTAGCTGCATTGGTGTTATCTACAGAATGAGTTTACTACAGGGCCAAGGTGTGAGAACGGCATTCTGGGTGCCTAGGGACTGGAGAATAGTATACACTGCGGGGGAGGGATAATGAGCTGCATTTACATCATAGCAGGGAATTGTGGGAGAATCCCTGAAGAAAACACACACACCTTTTAAGGAGGTGAAATTTTGAGCATGTGAGCAAAATAATGAAGCAACATTTAAACTTGTTCCACATGAGCAAAGTGCCAACATCACGGTGTACGAACATCTGCTGTTGCCACATGCTGACACACAGTAGACAGTTTATCCAGCGGTGCATTGATTTCTTTCAGCGTGAAAATGTGGGAATCATGCTGATTAATTACAGAAGTCTCCAATGGTCATGTGAGAGAGACAGCAGTCAAATTACAGCTAGATAGTTGCAACCTAAATGGAAGAAGTATTTATTTTGAATATGGAATTTAGACATTTCCGTGGGTTTGATTTCCACCCCTGATTTGTTTGTGTGTGTGTTTCTGGAGTTTGCATGTTTATCCCATATGTACACAGGTTTTGTAGTGCATCATTGCACAAGTGACCATGTTCCATGTGACAGATCCCAGTGCTTCCTGGGACAGGTTCCAGGCTAACCCTGTACTGAATAGGTGGTTATTGATCTTGGATGAATGAACTCGGTCTTGGGTGAATTTTTACCGGTCTTGACTCAAGCTCGAACACTCGTGACTCGAACAGTCTTCCTGAGTCCACTGCATATGTGTAGAGCCTTATTCAGCAATTCATTGTTATCTAGATGCTAGATGCAGATTTCTTACATTAGGTTAATTGTTTTCCAAACACTGTGCACGCACCCACTCATACCCATCATCATGTCTACTAAGTCAACAATTATCCTGTTTGTGTACATAAACCATAAGGATTTTCTGTGCAAGACATCTAGTAAAAAGAAGCATACTATGGAATGCGAATATTGCAAAGCATTGATAACTGAGGTGGCTGGTGCCAATTCAAATTTCTATCGACATTTGGAAAGGAAACATTAAGACAGGTTCCTATGCTAATGTTAGCAAACTCAGTTTGTCAAGAGGCAATGACTTGCCAAGTATCCAGCCAAAAATTTGTTTTACATTGTAATATAGTGAGAGCTGTCCAGCTAGTTAGACAACTTCTAATAATAATATTAATTATTGTAATATATTAATCCATGTGTCTGAAATTTTTATTTTTACACATTGCAGACACTGGTCAGTTTAAGCTTGGGTGGTATCTAATTTTTCATACTGTTGTACAGTCCAGACATTATACTTTGGCATGCTGTATTTTTATGGTATTTGTAGAAGAAATGCTATATTGGAATCTTGGAAATCAAATTTGCTGACTACTGGGTCCCCCACGATAAATTTCACTGATAAATTTCCAAAAAATAATTTACGCAAAGTACCATCGCTGTATATTTAATACCACCCAAGCCTCTATCAGTTGAAAAGACTTTTAACATGCCAAAAACATAGCGCATTTAAATGTGACGGGGAGTTATTGCGTATGTGCGAAATTCACATCTTTGAGTTTTCTTAAGTGCATTAAAAGTCTGTTTAGCGACTGACTATGTACAGCAATTCTCTGAGGGGGACCCCTCAGGGACCTTACGGTGGTGTGATTGATCTGCTGGGAGCAGAATCAAACCAGAAATTTTTCAGACACCGGAGTCTAACCCGCTGAGTCACACACCACCTTCTGACTAAACACATTAAAGATTAGGAAACTTAGATGAAATTATTGCAGCATAATAATAAAAACATGAATGATGCTGAGCTGGCTGGTGGTAAATACTAGCTAGCAACTCATAGAAATCATGTGACCCGCATCATAATGAGACCCTATCATGGCATGAAATTCTTAAATATCATTGTTATAGTGTGGAGAGTCCAAGTCATAATAGACATATATAGTGTTACATAAGGTGTGTGTACACTTTATGTTTAGCTACTTTGAATTGTTGTATGCATATTCTTTGGTTCCAGAACCAATTTTAAATGAGTTCAGTAGGATATAGTCATGCTACAGTAAAATTAATAATTATTAAATGAGGCAATGAAGATGTCATGCCTTTCAGTGCTGAGATTGAACTCCATCTCTCCATTCGCCACTCTAGAGGGACCAAAATATACTTAAGACCCATAGAGCACGCACACATGTAAAGGCTGAGGTCTCCACAAATGTATGGGTCACCTGTGCAGGTTCCAGATGATGATGCGTGTGCCTGTGGAGCTGACGGAGGTAATAGCCCTCAGCTCAGTGAGGAGCCCCTCCACTGTGTTGAAGGGGGAGTGCTTGAGAATATCTTGCTGACTGGCTGCATCCTCATTTCTGAGTGAGGTCTAAGGTTACGGACCAAGGGTAAGACTTCTGCATGATGCCCGTTGGACTCGTCTCAGACCCCCCACCCCCGTTAGACTCGGTCTTGATTTCTGATTATCGGTATCTCATCTACCACAACACAGGAATGTCTCTAAGCCCTGATGTTACTTCACCTGCGCCAATTGTTTCCACAATTAACTGTGGCTGTATGTCATTCCGCTTGTGCCTGAACATAGCGAATCTATCAGTATTTATGTATGACCTTATGAATTCTGAATTCAGAGGATGAACTTTTGCTCAAAGCAAATATTTGTCACATAAATAAGAAAATATAAATAGGCTGGTTTGAAGATCTTTGACCCCTAGGTGCTGCAAATTCTGTGATGGGGTTGAATATAGAAGGTACAGTGAGGAACATCTGAATGGCATTCATGACACTGACCCTTAGGTCTGACCCCACCAACAATAGTTCAAATTCCTCAGCAATCACTCTGTAATGTTCCATCTACCAACCTAGCGATAACTGCCATGATCTCTCCAAGCATAAAAAGCATCACTAAATTTTAGTTCCTTTCCTAGATAACTACATCAGCAGCCAAGTAAAAATCACCCTACCTTTTAATCTGAGAGTGTTGCCTAATAAACCTTCTTGACCACATCCCAAACATCAACAGTTACGCCACCATACACAATAAGTAGTGCAAATAACTGATCAATATTAGAGTTTTCCTGGCCATGATTGATCCAGCTAAGAATTCAAGCGCCATATGTTTGTTATGTATGAAACATATTTCAGATTTTTTTCATGTCACCTGACTTGTGTTAGTGGCATCTGACCTCCTTCTCCCACTTGCACCCCCATCAGTAAAATGTGTCAGTTCCCATAGCAACCCATTGCTTTGACATGAGAATGACATAGCCTTCCATTTCACAATATGCCCTACTCATTCACTCACACTGAGATTTATCATGCCAGTTGAAATGTCCTGGATCCTGTTGTATGTTTTGGAGAGGTCAGTGGGTGTCCTGTATAGCGTTATGTCATTTGTGAATTCTTGGAATCAGTCCAAATCATTTAACAGAGAAATTGACAGTGTTTTGGAACCCAACTGGAAATATTTTCTTCTGTTATCTGACGGCATGACAAATTTTTGTTTCACAGATAAAGTTCTGTGATTCTTCTGAGCAAAGCTAATTCTGAGTGCTTGGACCAAATAGATCAAAGATGCCCTTGGCTGTTACCCTAGAATAGAATAGAATAGAATAGAATTTGATTATTTACATATCTCCGTATTTTCCATTAAGGGAGTACTCTTGCCATGTGGTGTGAGCTTTCAGGGATAAGGTTAGCCCCCCCAAGCTACAGTAGAAATCAAAAATTTGGACACACCTACCCACAGAAATGTTTATTTGTACTATTCTTTACATTTTAGAATAATTATAAAGACATGAAAACTGTTAAATAACATATATGGAATTATGCACTGACCAAAAAAGTATTAAACAAAAAATATTGATTTGTTGGTGGGGGGGGGGGGGGGGGTGTGTGTGTGTGTTTATAAATTTTGTTTTGGACTCATAAGGTTGCCCGTTTAAATACCAGGGTTTGCACCGTTA